>JAJTUV010001410.1:0-638522 GCA_021653895.1 Mastomys natalensis | reverse complement strand
TAAAAATTCTCAACAACTGAGCCAGCCCAAGCACGAATACCAGGGATGCAGGGCCATACCTTAAATCCCTGCCAGCGTGGATCCGCTGTCCTGCCAGCCACTACAGAGGCCAGAGCAGAGGTCTGGATTAGGATACCACACTGCAACATGCATGCTGGGTTGGAGAGAGCAGGGGAAAACTGCCTCACTTCCAGGAACTAAAGACTTCCCCCGACTTGAAGATGCCATCTGTCTATTTTGTATGTTCTTAGGAGCCCTCCTTGATACAGCAACCACTCTTTAGCCAGGCCACACCAGCTGCCAAAGGAACTGTGGTCAATAAGAGAAATGGCTAGCCCACCAGATCAAAACCAGGGACAGCAGCTGCACCAGCACTTATGTGGGGATTCTGTGCTGTTGCCTGGACACAGAGCTGGAGACCGCGATAGACATAGACAAAGTGTTTGGTTCTGGAGTCAGCATGGGCTGTGTCCCTCTGCAGATTCTAGAAGATTCCTCCCCAGCCATTTCCAGAATCCAGGGCCTCTACCCTTCCTGGCATCATATTTATTATATTATATTCCTGGCATCTATTATATTATGATTCTATTCAAATCAACCAGTTTGGGGAAGTTCTAAGGCACGGTCACATAGCCCCTGCCTTGAGCCTCCTGCCTTGGTCTCACAAAGACGCTATGACAATTCGTGCTCAGTAACCTAGGGTCTTCTCCTGCCTTAAGATCCTTGGCAACTGAGCCTGCAAAGTCCTTTAGCCATAGGGGTCACCTGTTCATGGTCCCAGAAGTTAGGATGTGTCTTTGAAGGCCATCTTCCAGCCTACCTCAGCCTCTGTTCTTCCAAGCATATCATGGCTATTGTATAAGGATCTAGACATAAAGTCTGAGCCTCCTACACACACTTCGTGCGGGTCATTTTCTGGCTTCATTTTTTCTCTCTCTTCTCAGCAAGCAGGAGGGATGGGGGCTTTGTGAGTGGAAAGAGTGAGCCCCTTGCCTAAATAGGAAGGGGTGCCAACGTGGAAGTCCATTCCCAAGGCGTGGACTGAGAGACTGTGTAAGCACTGAGTGTAAACCCAGCAGAAGCTTGGCTTGGAAATTGTTGATCCAGTGGTAAGTGGGATTCTCTGTTTAGGGTCCTCCACCTCACCCTACAGAGGTCATCCTGTCCCCAAAGCCCATGCACAAGTGGCTTACACTGCAGTCATCCCCACACCATGATGCTTAAAAAAAAAAAAAGTTGTTCCCCCCCTGTTGCAAAATTTTGGTTACTTTTTACTGTTGTGCTCTAGCTGCAGCCTAAGGCAGGAAGGACCTGAATGGAGGAGGGAGGAGGGCAGTGGAGGGAGGAGGGAGAGATTAGGGGAGGGAGTCATTTTGATATTCTTTTGCCTTCCTCTCCCTGGGGTGACCTTGATGTTTCTGAGGCTGGTCTGACCCCTGCTGGCAACATCTGGAAGGACACCTTCCTCTGAGCACTACCCTGGCCACCTCCCAACCCACAGTCTTTGACTTTTTTCACTTGAGTTTTTAAAATAGGAATTTGGTGACAGGTGTCCTAGGCAGAGCTGTATTCTTTCCTCTCAATTTCAACCAATAGACAGTTCTAGCAGGGTTTCATGTGTTGCAAACAAAGACAAATGATCCTATGGTGGACGGAAGATCAAAAGCTTCAAGGCACTCTCTCACCACCACCTGCCCCAACCCAGTCCCAGGGGAAGTCTGGGAAGCAACTTGGGGACTGAGCACCTGATAAGCTATTGAGAGTCATCGTTGTGGGCTGAATCATTTGGTCAGTCACACAGAAGTCTTGATCCCGGTATTTCAGTGTGAGACTGCATTTGGAGATAGGATCAGTTAAAAAAGAAAAAGTATGTGTGTGAGATGGAGAGAGAGACAGACAGACAGACAGATAGACAGACAGAAGAACACATGTAAGCACACTCTGCATTCAAAGGCTACAGGGAATATGCGGCTATCAGATACTACCCACCTTTACGTAGTTTCTTAGCTACATTTCTATCTCTGTGACAAAACCCAATGACCAATGAAGTTTTGAAAGCATTTAATTGGGCATGCAGTTTCAGAGAGCTAGAGTTCATGATGGTAGAGTGAAGGCATCACAGCAGGGACATTTGAGAGCTTACACTTTGATCCACCCACAGTGACACACCTCTTCAGTCTCCTAGGCTCTCCCAAATAGCTCCACCAACTGCAGTGCATGTGTTCAAATGTATGAGCCTATTCTTATTCATATAGGGGCAGTGGGGGAGGGAGGGCATTCTCATTCAAACCATTAAATTTAGTGGTGGTTTGAATACCTTGGCCCAGGAATGGCACTATTAGGAGGTGTGGCCTTGTTGGAATGGGTGTGGCCTTATTGGAGTGGGTGTGGTCTTGTTGGAGGAAGTATGTCATTGTGGGGATGGGCAATGAAACCCTCCTCCTAACCACAGGGAGCCAGTCTTCCCCTAGCTGCCTTCAGAACAAGAAGTAGAACTCTCAGCTCCTCAGCCCTATATCTGTCTAGACATTGCCATGCTCCCACCTTGATGATAATAGACTGAATCTCTGAACCTGTAAGCCAGCCCAATTAAATCTTGTCCTTTATAAGAGTTGTCATAGTCATGGTGTCTGTTCACAGCAATGAAACCCTAACTAAGACACTTAGGTTCTGGATGTTGAAATCAGGAGGCCAGCCGTGAGCACCAAGAATCTTTACCTTCTGAGACATCTTGCTGGCCTGGCATCAAGATCTTGCAAAAGGGACTGTTTAAATGAGGTTGTCAGGATAAGTCTAATCCAATCTGACTGTCCTTACAAGAAAAGCAAGTCAAGATACAACACAGACACATTGTGGTGGTTTGAATAAAAATGGCCCTCATAGCTTCATATATTTAAATGCTTGGTCATCTGGGAGTGGCACTACTTGGGAGGGATTAGAGGTGTGGCCTTGTTGGAGTAGGTGTGACCCTGGTATGGGCTTTAGGGTTTCAGAAGCTGAAGCCAGGCCTAGTGGTTTCTCTCTTCCTGCTGCCTTCTGATCCAGATGCCAAGAGGATAATGGACTAAACTCTGAAACTGTAAGCAAGTCCCAATTCAATGCTCTCATTTTTTAAAAAAGCTGCCATGATTATGGTGTCCCTTCACAGCAAGAAAACACTGACTAAGACACACATACAGCAAGCCTGTGAAGACATATCAGGCCTCTACAAGTCAAGGAAGAGAGGCCTCAGGAAGAAGCAGGCTGGGTGACACCCCATGGAGGATTTCCTTTTGATTAAGTATCTAGTCCGTGTACATTGTACGGCAGTCACCAATAACTACTCCAGTGCATACAAGAGCACCAAAACTCTCCCACCCAGGGGCTGGACACTGGGCAGGTTTGCAGCTCCATATGAAATGCAGATGACCAGACCTGTCTACACAGCGTGCATGTTGAATTAAGCATCATAAATAATGCAGAAATGATCTGCACAGCATGGAAGATACATGCTAATTGTATGCAAAGATGACTCCATTCTTTGTAAAGGTTTTGTGCATCCCAAGATCTTGGTTTCTACCAGGATCCAGGAGCCCATCCACGGGGAATACCAAGGAGTGGTTACAGAGCAGACACTAACAAACACAGACAGGGAAACATGTGGAGCAAAGGTTATTATTCTGAGAACAGGAAGTGGTTGTATCTGACCGCATGGTCTTCTACTTTCACTAAGAATAGATATGTCAACGTCGGAAAACTCTGAGTCAAGCTCAGAGCCTGGCCCTCACCCACACCTGTTGATCCTCTGAGCTCTACTTCCTTGTCTGTGAGATGGGCGAACATCAGAAGCTTCTCTGTGGGTTGTTGAGTGGCAATCAGCCCACCCAGGGATGGAACTGTCCTCTCCAGCTGCAGTAGCAGTTCCATTACTACTCGTGCGGCAGCTGGATTAGCCAGAGATCTCTCGAGTGCCTCTTGGCCCTGTGGACAGGTATGTCAAATCTAGCGTGACCAACCAAATGCCAGCACGAAGTATCAGTTCCCTGGAGAAAGAAGGCTATAACCACCTGGGATTTGAGAAAATAGACTAAAATAGATCTTTTTTCTATATCCTGGAATGCAAGAAAATAATGTAACAAGGATGTAAAATAGCAATTTTGTTTGGAGTCAGAAATTCAGGGTATTTTTAAAAAAAAAAAAAAAAAAAAAAAAAAAAAGAAAGAAAGAAAGAAAATAAGAGACATTCAGAAATGACTCCTGAAAAGACACAAACTCCAAGAATGGCTTTTTATGGACCCTGGTTTCCTGGTGGAATATATTGATATATAGAAATGAAAATGTCATGAAAGAACCCATTATTTTGGAGACTGAAAGAAAAAAAATTAAAGTGAGATCAGGTCTCACATTTGTGGCATGGGTCTGTCTTCCTACCTTGAGTAACTGGAACACAGTCCCAAAACACAGGTGAATTGCTGAGACAGACAACAGTCAAGGCAAGATGGCAGCTTCTGAAGGGAAGGGAGTCCTGTGCTTCCTGTGGCTTCCTCCTGGAGTGTAAGCAGATGGACCCACCACTTGAGCAAAGGGCCCCCCTCAAGCTGTCCCTGGGGCTCAGCACTATGGCATACGCTGCCTGTAGCTCACCCAACAAGCAAGCCTTCAGTGAGGCTGTATCTCGGCCCCATCTACCCACAAGTCCAGGCCACCCGGTGATGTGATTTAAAAAAAAAAAAATCCCACATAAAAAGAGGAGTGACCATGATAATGCATGCATAGAACCCCTAAGGCTGGGAAGAATGCCCCGGAAAGAACAAACTGGAAAGGGTGTCACTTCCTGTCTTTTCCAGGGCTGAGGTGCAGAGCTTGCTGGAGAAGGTGCTTGCCACTCCAGGGAAATAGCCACGCCCATTGCCTCCAAGACAGAGCTGGCCCCCCGTCTACAGGAAGCAGGTAGGCTGAGACTGGCCAGGCAAAATGAAGAGGTAGGACATTTCTACAAGGCATGAACCTGAGGGTGTGGCATCTCTCCCCAAATGGCCACAGCTAGGTGATCCGAAGATGGCAGCAACCAACCAGTCCAGACCCAGGGAGAGACATCCTGCCCCCTGGAACACACTTCTTCCCTACTAAGGAAGCTTCGCAATCTGTCACTAAAGAGACGGGCTGAAGCTTCAGTACTGAGACACTGAGAATGGCAGCTAAGGAGATGAATGCCAAGAAACTGACGATTGGCACAAGCTATTATCTTAAGGAGAAAACTATCCCAAAGCAAAGTGTTCTTTTTTAAACCTGCCACATGCAGTGGGCATAAATGCTGATGTACGTACACACATCAGCCGAAGACTCAAATGTCAAGCTGATCTTCAAATAACTACCCAGTCTAGAAAATAGCGACTAGGACAACAAAGCCTCCGACAGGTTTCAAAGTGATACAATGTAGCACCAAGTATCAAAGCAGCAACACCTGGCAGAGCCTTTAGCTCTGGGGCAAAGAAAGCCAATGGGTTCCTTCTCTCCTCTCCTTCCAGGAAAGGATAGGATACAAGTCCCTGTAATCCACAGGCACACCTCACGCTATTACAGATTCACTCTGCCATAAGGCAAATGCTGCAATAAAGTGAACTACAAAGACTCTGGTTTCCTGGTGAGCATAAGTTACGCCACACTGCTCTCTGCTAAGTGTGTGATAGGGAGATGTTTTACGATACAATGTATAGACCTTAATTTAGAATATTGCTTAAAGGGAAACCAGTAACAACCGTCTTAGCTATTGGGAAAATGGTGTGGGTAGATTTTAATGGATTTGCCTGTTGTTAGATTACCACAAACTGAGAGGGAAAGAAAAAAAAAGCCATAAAGAAAAACCCACATCAATGTTCTGCCCGGCAGGGATAAAGCAAAGGAAACAAGGTATGTTCCTTGCTGCAGTTACCTTTCTGTTGCTTTGAGAAGATGCTCTAACCCTTGGTGTTCTGGACTCTGGAAATAATTTGTCCCAATCCCATTCAGTTCTCACTTCTCCGCCCTTGTTCAGATACTTAACATTTTTGGATCCTCACATTCCACATCAATGTCCTTCGCTTCTGTAATCTAGTATGTAAACCCTTACTCTGCCACACATGCCTGAAGGTTTGAATCTACACCTCTACCAACTGTGTGTTTGAACACTTGGCCCCCAGCTGGTGGTCTGGTAGCTCCGCCTCCAGGAGGGGGAAAGGCTATTGGACTTACACTTCCGGGTCACAGCCTATCATGGAGGAAGTCAGGGTTAAAACTGGAGGCAGAAACCTGGAAGGATGCTGCTTGCTGATACAGCCCTGGAGCAGCTGCCTGTGATGGTACCAGCCACAGTGGGCTGGGCCCTCTTACATCAGTTAGTAATCAAGACACGCCCCACAGGCCAACCTGATTGTTGGGGGGTTTGATTTGTGCTTACGGGGGACTTCACAAGTCCCGCTGCAGGTCCCTGCCAACGTTGGTTTTTGACAAGTCAACAAAGAGCCAATGGCCAATGGCTGAGAAGGAGGACAGAAGCGGGACTTTTAGGATTCCTGGGCAAGAAACGCTGAGGAGAAAAGGGGCAGAATCACCATGATGGGGAAGCAAAGCAATCAGACTGAAGAGCCCGCCAACAAGTGAGAATCCGGGAAAGTGGTCCCAAGGTCCACTGCCCCGATTGGGTCTGGGGTAGCAGAAATGAAATACAGATTTAGCAAGTATAACTCAGGAACATTGGAGGAGAAAGTGGGTTAGCCACGTGGAGTTAGGAAGAAGTCCAGCTGTTTGCTGTTAAGATATGATAAAAAATTATATGCTGGTGTACCTTTCATTTGTGAATCCAGAGCTCTTCGGCGGGCACAAAGCTGCATGCACCCCAAGGAGCATAGAGTGGCCTATAAATATTTACCGCAACACCTGATGACATCAACTATTCAACTAAGACACCTTTTTCAGGTGATTCTGGGCTGTGTCAAGTTGACAGTTAATGCTGAGCAGGGCCTCCCTCGCGGTCTTCAAGAAATGGGCAACAGGCAATAGTAGACACTAAAAACCCTGTAACCACCTGTAGGAAAATCTGCAGTTATTTTTCATGGGTTTTAATATCTCTCAGTAGTCACTAAAGACAGAAAGAAAAATCAATAAATACATAAAAGACCTGACAGCACTACCAATCAACTTGACTTTATCAATACTTATGGTGCACCTCACCACACAGTGGTTATATATATATATATATATATATATATATATAATTTTTTTTTTTTTTTTTTTTTTTTGCCAATACAGCATGGCTTGTCTGCCGAAAGGACCACATTCTAGGCTATAAAGCAAATTGTAATGAATGTAAAAGTATTTTCTGTCCACAAAAGAGATAGATTAGAAAAGATAACAAAAAAAAAAAAAAACTTGAAAAGAAAACCCACGTATTTGTAAACTAATAATGCACCTGGATCAGAGGCAAAGCCAAAAGGGCAAAATGGGACAGACATAACGATCCTGTCATGAGAGATGTGTGCCAAAAAGCCTAAAAACCTGAGTTTGACCATCAGAACCCACCTGGTAGAAGGAGAGAACCAACTCCCACAAGTTGTCCTCTGACCTCAGACTACATGTGCATACATATACCACACACATTTGCACACATACACACACACACTATAATTTTTTTTAATCTGAGAAAAATTTCCAACTTTGTTCAAGAATGGGAATAGAACCTGTCAGAGCCTGTGGCTTGTCATTATAACAAAATTAGAGAGAAATTAATACCACATTAAAAGTCATTACTGGAAGAGAAACCTAAAATACATGGCCTTAGCAGCCTAACTATAAATAACAAGCAAAATATAGTGACTCTGTAAGGGTCCAAAAATAGCTGAAGGAAGACCCCAGACTCAGATAGTGTGCAAAAACAAAGAGCATTTATTCTTCAGAAACAGCTAGCATGCAAGGGTTACCACTGTTCTCAAATAGCAACCCCCACAGAGACATTCAAGTTCCTTCTATAACAGGATTGCTTAATTGCTTCTGAGATAACAGCAGACTTCTAAAACTTAGGGCACATTCCAAGGGGTTACAGAAACCATTAACTGAAAGTCATAAAGAAGATATACACCACAGGACCCCAGGTACAAAAACAGGGGATAAGACATTGACTGAGTTTGTCTAAACAAAACTTCAAGGACAGCTTAGTCACACACTTAAACTTCCCCATGACCCTCCAAGCCAGTGATAAATGGTTAAACCAGATAATTGCTTCTAGTGTATATGCACGTAGACATTCTCTGCTATAACCTCTTACTCAATTTATGATAGAATTTATGTGTAGACCCGCAGTGAGGTTTTTTACCACGTGAACACAGTCTGAGAGTCTGTTACCGAGAATGAAGGGCAAAATTAAGTCTTCTTCCCTTTTTCTCCCCAGATTTCAACTTAGGGAAGCACAGTTCCCTGCTGAGGGTTTACCTAGCTTCCCGCTGTGTCACTTTGAGGTGCTACCTGGAGGTTGCAGAAACCAGCCTTATTAAAGCAACTAGGTCAGGCTGATCAGCTGCAGACCTGCAAAAGCAGAATACCTTCCACCCAGGATAGACGGCAAATGGTCTAAATGGTCCATGGCTTAGTTTCTGAACCGGATATGAAAAGTGAACTCCTTAACTCAATATGCGCAAAAGAAAGGAATTCTCCAAGACCAGAGCAGAAATCAATGCAATAGGAAACAGAAAAAGAGTGGGTGGTGGTGGCTCATGCGTTTAATCCCAACACCCGGGAAGCAGACGCAGACAGATCTTGGCGAGTTCAAAACCACCCTTGTCTACAGATTGAGATCCAGGACAGCCAGGACTACACAGAGAAACTCTGTCTAGAAAAAAAACAAAACAAAACAAACAACAACAAAAAGAAAATAGAAAAAAAGAGATTAAAACAACACACAGGCTGGTGCTTTGAAAAGATCCATTAAACTTAAAGACCCCCCCCCCCCAGTCAGAATAACCAAAGCAAAAGAGAGACAGCTTCATCATCAGAAACAGGGAGGGGCAGGTATGAAATATCACACCCAACAGAAACCTTTATACGAACAAAGCAGCTACTTGAGTGAGACAGACAGTCCCCTAAGGACACAGCTAACCGTGTTCACAGAGGAAAATAACTGGAGGACAGGCCTGTACCACTCGCCTGCCAATCAAGGCTTAAGAGGCAGAGGCCGTGAGGGCAGCCCTGGCTGGTCTACACAGTTCGTTCCAAGTGAGAGTGCCACAGTGAGTCCCTGCTACCAAAAAGAAAAGAAAGAAGGAAAGAGGAGGAAGGGAAGGAGGAAGAGGGAAGGGAGAGTAGGAGAGGGGAGGGGAAGGGAAAGAGGGGAGAGGGAAAGAAAGGAGGGAAAGGGAGGGGAGGGGAGGGGAGGGGAGAAATCTGAAGAAATCTACTTGGTGGTAGAACACTTCCCCAGCATGGGTTCAAGGCCATGGGTTCTACTGTATGCACTGGAAAAGACACATTGAAACACCTTACATCAATTAGCAGAAAGCACCCCACAGAGAACGGCAGGCCCGAGTGATTTCATGGGTAAAACTTGCCAAGTTAACTGCTCGTAGAAGATGGTTGTGTCTGCTGTGTCAGTCACTGGGTTTAGCTGTCATCCTCTGAGGTCCAAAGATACGCTATAGTATAAGACGTTAAAGGAGGTGGTGTGGTCGAATCCACCGGAATTAACACTGAGGCTGTTCTGCCTTATGGAAGCTATTATTAAACACATTGCGCCTAATTTTTAAAGTCAACTTTGTCATAGATTGTGTGTGTGTGTGTGTGTGTGTGTGTGTGTGTGTATTAGAGACAGCATGGTATAGGCAGGTTTGGTACCTAAGATTTCAGATCTCCACCAGGAGTCTTGAGAGGTACCATCGTGGTTAAAGCAGGAGAGGGGTACTGAAAGGCTTTTGTGAAACTGGGTACAGGAGGGGAAGAGCCAATAGTAACTGCCCCTGCCTCCCCCCCCCCCCCGCCCCCAGGCTTCCCTCAGATCCAGCAGAGGGGCAGCTTTCCAGCAAGCTTCATACCTCCTTCCACTTGGAGAAGACTCATGACAAGCAACGATGGTGGAGCCGTGTGTGTGTGTGTGTGTGTTGTGTGTGTGTGTGTGTGTGTGTGTGTGACTGTTGCAGGATTTGAATGGCTGGCTTGCTACTTCACAGCTATTTGGAGAAACAGTTGGGATTGGTGCTGATAGCAGGTTCCCACATAGGAGCCAGGTACTGCCATGATACCAGAAATCCAGGGCTGTCATTGCACCAGCTCTAGGGAGTCGTCTCCGCTCCTCCATTCCTTGTCAGTAACTCCAGGGCCGCCACTCAACTCTATTCTCTCACTCCTCCACTGTTTCGGAATACCATCCCACTACATTTGTATAAAGCTCAGCGATTGGGCTGTATGAGAGGTGGGCGGAGTGAGGAGAGGAAGAGGAGGAGCTAGAGCCATCGAGAGCAGTCCCATCCCACTACATTTGTATAAAGCTCAGCAATTGGGGTGTATAAGAGGAAGGCGGAGTGAGGAGTCAGAAGGAGGAGGAAGGGAAGAGGAAGAGAAGGAGAGAAGAGAGAAGAAGGAGAGGTAGGAGCCATGGAGGATCACGCTTGTGTCCAGGACGGTCCTGGGTAACGATTTATATCATAAGGTTAGATATTGGGTTAAAGCTCTAATTGTATGGGCATCTTGTTTATTAAGCATTTCTTTTTTTTTTGTTTGTTTGTTTTGTTTTTTTTGTTTTTGTTTTTCGAGACAGGGTTTCTCTGTGTAGCCCTGGCTGTCCTGGAACTCACTATGTAGACCAGGCTGGCCTCGAACTCAGAAATTGCCTGCCTCTGCCTCCCAAGTGCTGGGATTAAAGGCGTGTGCCACCACCGCCCGGCTTTTACATAACTCTTAAAGACCCAGATTGCAGAAAATCCCTCCCCAATAAATCTGTGATCCCACAGATGCTTCATGCGTCACCGTGAGGAGTTGGATGGAGTCGCACAATACCAAGAAATGTCCGAATCTCCCTGCATGCAGTGTTCTGGGCACTTCACCTGCATCGCCTCACACGGCCCTCACAGCGACCTCTGAGGGTCCTAAGGAAGAAATTAGGTAAAACACAGAGACCCCAGCTGGCTTCCCACAGTGTGCAGACATGAATCTCTCAGCTTTTAGACTAGACCACCACGGCATACTATGGAAAGTGGCCTTCCACCCAGTGTGGCCTATGACCCAGCAGCCCTTGGGAACCTGAACCAGTGCACACTCAGGCCTCCCCGGACTTGCTGAAACTCAGAGGTGCCCGACCGTCTGTGTTAGGTGACTTTCCCAGTGTGCAGAGAACCTCTGAAAGGGCCAGGTGTCACATCGGCATTCTGCAGTGTCCCCACCCCTCATGCTGTTCTTGGTGAGTGTCAATGGGGAAGTCGGGGTGTGTGTGTGAGCTTGGCCATTATAACTGCTGCATTTGGATGACAGATTGTGCAGAGTAAGGAGGCTGGGTGGGACTAGAGAGTGATTTGAAGGGTTGAGGACAGAGAAGCTAGGGGGTTAGCTATTCTGACAGGGTGTCCTCACCTGGGACTCAAATGCTAAGATATGCACAATCGTTCATTTTGCTAAAGGTGCTAACAATGGGCTGAGCAAAGACAAGTCAATCCTAAGAAAACAAAAATGCTTGAAGTTTCTGCTGCAGCTTCTCCAGGAAAGGGGAGATGGGGAAATGAATGCATCAGACATGGCCACTCCCTAACACCCTATCCTGGGGAGTCTAGGGGATGATGGGAAGAATGCTCTGAGCAGTACTTGAAAGCTCAGGAGCCTGTGCTGCTGGAGGTAGAGTCAGGGCTCAGCCCTGACCTTCTGGGCAGCTCCAGGGAAAAGGAGGCGAGGCTGTGAGGTAAGGTTTAAGGGCTTCTTCTTTAGCCCCAGGAACAATGCTGGGGTGGGAAACAGATAGGGGAAGGGAAAGGAGACTCCAGGTGTGTGAGTCCATTGGACTCTTGACTGTTAGGCAGGAACCTGCAGTTACCGAGGAACCTGGAGGGGAGCCCACTACCTACTCAACAATGTCTTCCTCAGGCTGTGGCAGGGACCCTGTGGGAGCTCGCTGGAGGGTGGCAGATGGCTTCTTACAGAGCCTGGGGCACACTCATTCCAGTTGCAGAGTTTTATGAGAAGTGCATCCCACAAGTCCACACTCCTTCACTGAACCTCTCCACGGAAGGAGGCCCATGAGCAGCTGGAGAACAGTTCACAGAAGGGACATCACAGAAGCGACATCGGAGGCTCGTTCGCAAACAATGAACACCCGGAGATTTATTTCCAACTGAAAAACAACTTAACAACTTGTTGAGAGAGAGATTGACAGGCGGTGGGTACCAGCCCCAGCTGACTGGTGTTAACTAAGGCACGCCTGGTGTGTCTGTGGTCTTCCGCCTCATCTATCTTACTCCTGGAGGTCTGACTGTTCTTCATCAAAGTTCGGGTTCCCTGGAAAGAAAAGAAAACACCAGAAAAAAACATAAAAGTTAATGATGTAAACAAGCAAACAAAAACCCAAAACCGAAACTTTTAAAATAAGATTTATTTTATATATATGAGCACACTGTCACTGATATACCAGAAGAGAGCATCAGATCCCAATTACAGATGGTTGTGAGCCACCATGTGGTTGCTGGGAATTGAATTCAGGTCCTCTAGAAGAGCAGCCAGGGCTCTTAACTCCTGAGCCATCTCTCCAGCCCTGATTACAGCTTTTTAAACATTTAGCCCTTGCCAAGACCTCCTTCCTGCCGGCACTCGGGTCCCTTGGACCAGCTCCTGAGCTAAAGCGCCTTCTCCTACTCAGGGACCAGCCATCATACACTGGACTGGTTTGAGAATTCTTCACCTTCATCACACCCCCCCCCCGCCCTTCCTCCCACATTTTTTTTTGGGGGGTGGGGATGGGGGGGATACACGGCTTCCACGGGTGCCCCCTGGTGCTCGAACAACCAACTTGAGGCTTATGCTTCTCAAAGGACCCTCTGTCACACCCACAAATCCGGGGATCCAGTTCGAAGGCCCACCCTGTACGGTCAAGAAAGGATTCTGGAGAAAGCTGCAGCCGCCGCTGCCTCCTCACAACTCCCCCTGACTCCAGGGTGAGTTCCTGTCTGGAGTTTCCTCTCATCTCCATTTTGCCTTTTCTCTCTGCCTCTCAGCCTCTCCACTCACCTGGAGCTGGAGCTGACCCTTCCTGGAGATACTTCCTGTTCTGGTCCCACCTCTCCAAGAAGCTTGCTGATTGTCCCTAATACTCTATCGTGAAATCGTGGGCCTGGGTGGCTCTGGATAAGATCCCTGCCTCTGCACCCGACACCGAGGGTGCCAGCAAAGCTGTCTGCAAATGAGCAGTGGAACCTGCTGGCTTTTAAGAACCCAAAGGAAGGATACAAGGGCCGCCACTGCTCTAGGTGCCCACAGGATCCTGCAGGCATTGTACCCTCGAGGGTCATTCCTACCCACTTACGAATGACAGGATAAACGTAAGTCCACGTGTGTGTTCCTACCAGCTACATAGAAAACGAGTTATGCCTGGTTTTGTTGTTTCAGATTATTATTTTTTTTTAAAGATCAGGAAATAGACTCATTCTTAATTTATAACCAAAATTTAGTTCAAAAGGAGCCCTGTGGTGGTTTGAATGAAAATGCCTTCTCATAGACTTATAGGGCGTGGCATTATTAGGAGGTGTGGCCTTGTTGGAGGAAATGCGTCACTAGGGGGCGGGCTTTGAGGCTTCGCTCGTACAGGCCCCACTGTCTCTTCCCGCTGCCCACCCATCTGGATGTAGAACTCTTGGCTCCTTCTCCAGCAACGTGTCTGCTTGTGAGTCACCAAGCTTCCCCCCATGATGCCAAGGACTAAGCCTCTGAACTGTAAGCCCGCCCCAATTAAATGCTTCCCTTTATAAGTGTTGCTGTGGTCATGATATCTCTTCACAGCAGTAAAACCCCAACTAAAACAGGCCCTAATCCATGCCAGGGAGCAGGCAAGTTGTCCCTACGCTCTCTCCCTAAGAACAAGGTCAGATTTACCTCAGAAGATGAGAACCCCACCTGATCAAATAATCCCCTGTGGAGAAAGAGTTTTCAAAGACTTTGGTATCCTCAGGTGGGGTTTCTGCCCTCTGTGGATGGCAGAGGTCTAAGTTTTTAGATTGTCCCTCTAAACCGCTTTGACAGATGTGACTGTTCCCAATCACATCTAGTTTCCTCCGGGGAGAGTGTTGAGGACCAGTCACACCAAGGTCAGGCTCCACTGCAGACAAGCTGGACATTATACGCTGGTCTCTCCAGGCTCACCCAGGTCCCTCAGACCCACCTCACACTAGCTACACCCACTCTGAGGGGCGTGTATTCTTACCCTGGTCCAAGTCGTAGCTGTTCTCCTGGCTCTCCTGTCTGAACGTGTCTATGTCTTCATCGCCCACCCTCGGCTCCGCCTCGCCCTCAAAACCTTCCACAGGGATGTCTTCTGAGGGGTCACCCACGCCTGGGATGAAAACAGCAGCGGCGGATAGAATGAGATCACCAGGGAACATAAGCTCAGGTCTCTGTGTCAAGTGGCCCTCCTGGTCTGCCTGGGCAATGTCTCCTGTTCTTGAGAGCATGGCCCCCTTTCTCAACCCTCAAGCTCCAGCCCAGGTCTGGCCATCAGATCACCCTGACCTGTCTCCCGACTTTCTTGGCAAGACCACAGTAAAATGGATACAGAGAAATGCTACCTCCATCCTTCTTCCAACAGGGACATCTGATCCCATTTTGCTATCGGGTGCCCAACCCAAGTCACGCCCACAGCGAGGGATACCAAGTGAACTCTGGCTATTGGAGAATCCCCCAGGGTTCCTGGAGCCTGCATCATAGCAGGACATTTCTCCCGTACAGTTGATTTTTGTTTTTCTCCTCTACTCCCTGGGAGATTCCCATGCCAAATGCTTGCCCTTATAACATCCTGCACCCAAACTGACCCACTGGCCATTTCCCAGAGGACCCAGCTACCTCAGGCCTGGGGACAGGTGTGTTTGGTGCTTGCCCTGACAACCCCGAGGTGCTCGCCCTAACCACCGTGACAACCGTGAGGTGTTCTGTACCAGAAACTCCCGGCGTTTCTTCCTGGCCTTGTCCCTCAGTGGGAGGTTGCTCCTCAGAGAGGGTTGGAGTCCACAGGGCCAGTTCTGTGATTTTGAGAGCTTTCCATTTTGGAACAATATTCACTAATGTCTCTTCCTCATCCTCCTCTTCTCCTCTTTCCTATTTTAAGGAAAAAAAAAAAAACCCCACAAAGCTGTCGACACTGCCATCATTTCATCCGGGATATTAAATGACAATGGGGGAAAAAGGTGGACAGAATTCCAAACATCTGCTCGGCCGCTCAGAAATGAATCCTTCCATTTTGTCCCTAAGGTTCTGAGTTCCTTCACCCATAGGGTGAGACAAGTATTCAAAGGATGGGAGTGGCCAAGCCTGCCCTGCCTCAGATCCACTCAGAAGGCTCTCTGCAACACACGTGCTTCTGACTCAGCTAGTCCAGGCTAAGAAACTATTTGCGTAGGTTCCAGGGCAAGATGGCAGGTTAATCGTTTGCACTGGATCCCAAGTGACCCGGAGGCTGCTGAGCCAAGGACTACTCTCAGAGACTATCCATCAAAGGGCACCTGTGCTCTGGCAATAGCTGACCTTCCCCAGGTGGTGGATAACCCTCTTCCTACGGCTGCTGGCAGTCCACAACCGATGGCTCATAACCTGGGTGCTTCCCGCAGAATTGACCCCTCCCATCAGCAAAGCCACAGCACCGCCCCACCCCCCACACCCTACACCTGTTGCCAGGCTCTGATTCGCATGGGTCCCAAGCTTCAAAGATGTCACAGCACTGGTGACCTCCTGCTTCTAGCCAATCCTGCTTCCTCCACAGTTGACCCTGAAGTCAACTCCCAATAAACCATGCGTGCGTGCCTCTGAGTGTTGAAGCTGACCTTCTCCGTGTGATGAAGCCAACTGTGCCCTACCCCCAAAAATGTGACCTTCTCCTAGACCTGGGGACCTTAGAACATGATCTAATTGAAGATTAGGTGGTCCCTGTAAAAATGAGGTCATACTATGGGTGGTATTTGAGTTCCTTTTGTGTAGGTGTGACAAACCACTTAAGGGGATGGCTTAAAAGAGGGAAGGGGTATTTGGCTCAAGGTTTCAGAGGCTCAGACTGTCCTGGTGGGAAAGTTTACAGCACGGTCCACAGGAAACAGGGATGAGAACAAACAGGAAATGGCCAAGGGAGATACAACACCCTAAGATATCCCCCCCTGGTGACTGTCCCTCCAATTAGGTCCCACCTCCTACAGTTTCCAGCATTCACTTTATGAAATAGGGGTGAGGGGGACGGGGAGTTGGGGGAAAAGAAAACAGACGGACACTTCTCATCTAAACCAAAACAATTGGTAATGTCCGTGTATGTGCTGGGTAGACTCCCTTTAAGTGAAAAGAAAATGCTGAGGTTGCAGAAACCTTGGGGAGGGAGGGAGGGAGAGAGGGAGGGGCGGAGGGAGGGAGAACATTCACATAACTCTCATTTTCCCCACATTTACCAGTGTTCCGTTTTATTTTATTGGCACCCCTCCACTTCTTATTGTGCCTGTTTATAGATTAAACTCTGTGGTCTGGTATTATCTACTGCGCCAGGAAAGGCAGTATAGTCGTGGGAGAGTCAGCTACAATACAGGTCCAGCTCCCTAGGAAGGGATTGGATGCCCGTGCAGCTTCAGGGACCAAGGAGAAAAATAAAGGCACAATTTGATACTTTCTCTGACCAGGTTCAGGCAGCCTCCTAAAGCTTCTGGCTGGGGCTGAGCTGTGCCCGAGGTTCAGCGGAGGTACGGCTGGCTCCCCCCACTCCGCTGAATCCTGACTCCAGAAAGGTGCGACTTCCAGAGCCCCGGTTCTTCCCCTTCAATACAGCTTCTCATGTGGTGGTGACCCTCGACCACAAGATTATTTTTGTTGCGACTTCACAACGGTAACTCTGCTGCTGTTATGAATTGTAAATGTAGATATCTGGCTTGCAGGATAGCTGATATACTGCCCCGGTGAAAGTCTTCTTGGGCTCCTAAAGGGGTCCCATCTACAGCTTGAGATCTGGGGCTCTAAATGCTAGCCAGAACCTAAGCCGGCTCTTCTTTATCCCTTGGGCTTCCCCACTTTCTCTAATGTACCCCTTCCTTGTCAAGGCGGATCTCTTTGCCAGCTTAGCTCAAACTTTTGCTATTGTTTTGGGTTTGTTTTTCTTTCCTTCTTTCTTCCATCTGCTTCTCTGGGAAAACGGCTGAGATTTACAGCTTGCCTGCCCTGGGGCGTTTTGTTTTGTTTTTGTTTTTGTTTTTTTTTAAGCTCTAATAAAATTGTCCTTAATCACAAAAAAAAAAAAAAAAAAAAAAAAAATCCCAAAACTTCTTACAGCAAGAATAAATAAGTCAAAGGCTCAGAGCTAGTACTAAGACCAGGAAATTTTTACTAAACCTCGTTATCCCCAGGCAATAGTCAGGCATTAACACATCAGGAGCACAGGCATGGACACCCCTTCACACAATCCTTTACCCAAGGGCCTGAGAATGACTACATTGTTGCCAGTCAGAGAAGAGCAATCTGCTATTAACTCCGATGCTCAGTGTAGCAAAGGAACATATTAACTAATAACTAACTAGGCTTTAAGAGGAGGCCACCCTTGGGACCAATGTGAACAGCCACCTGACCTCAGTGCAGACAGTTACAGCTTTCAGATGCCATTCTGGGACTGACACCTGCCGGAACTCAGGGTTAGGCGGTTCCCAGCCACAAAATCAAGCTCTGGCTCTTACAGGCGTTGTGAAATGACATTGATCGTTTCGGCAGCTGGGCTGCCTAGTGAGATCAATGTGACCAAGCAGATATTTATTTAGCCCTTGGAAGCAGAGGCGACAGGTCAACTTACAATGTCCGTGAGGTGATATTCACCGTGCTGTTCACATCCAACGTCAAATACGTACTTTCCAGGGCCCACAGGCTACGGGGAGAAAGGATTTCAAAGCGCTTTATTTTTCAGAAATTCTGAAAGTACAAAATACTTTCCAAGCACCATGCCCAGAAAGCCCACCCCAAATGACCTTGCCATGCAGAGTCACGCGAGAGGGGTAACAGAACGTTTCTGTCGACTGACAGCTAATGGAGGTGCTGAAAGGTTTTGGTTTTGCAGGTCCCGGACATGTTTTACTGCTTTATAAAAGGAATGAGAAATATATTCACTTTAGAACCCGTATTAAATCGGTGCCTGTGGGCATACTTGCTAGAGAGGGGCTGGCTACCGATGTTTTGGTATATGCTTGTTGTAGCACTGGATTTAGTGCAAAGCAGTTTTGTAGAAACTGTTTATTTACTTAGACTGGGGCCAGGGTGCAGGTGTCATAGCACATATGTCGTAGTCAGAGGACATCTTGCAGGAGTCCTTTCTCTCCTTCTACCATGTGGGTCCTGGGTATCATATTCAAGTCGGCAGGTTTGACAACAGGTACCTTGACCCACTGATCCATTTTACTGGCCCCCATGAGATTTTTTTTTTAAACAAAATCCTCGTCACAATAACACACACTTTGACTCCGCTTTGACTTAGAAACCCAGTGTGAACCGATTCTCAGATTTACAAATGCTTTTCCCTGTCACCAGCTGTCAACCTGATGTTTGATTTCACCTTGGACCATGAATTATAGCGTGCCCGACTCCGTTACTGATGTTGACCGTTGCTATGCCAACACTCTTGCGTTCTGAAACTATGTCTCACTCCACAGTTCAAGCTGACTCAAAGTCTCTTTGCTCCTGGTCTTAGCTGAGTCTGGATACCTACACCGCCACACTGGGCTTTCGATTTTCTAGTCATTACACTGCTTCTTGGGAAATTAAATCTATTTTTTTTTTCTTTGCAAGACTGTGGAGGGGCTCTTTCCCTCATTTCTGCATCGGCAGGCAGTCACCTATTTCGATTCATTTCGGAAGATTCATGGTCACATTTAAAAATATTCCTTCCAGAACATACCTTTCTCCCTTTGCTGAAGGACAAGCCAATTTTACTGACTCCTGAGCCCTTTTATAAAGTGGTAAAGCACAGTGAAGACTTTTTAAAATACAACATTAGCGGTTCCCTTAGCCCGGAGTTGACAGAAGCATCCGTATTATCTGTATCCCTCCCAGACTTTGCCCAGTGATGTGATTTGGGTTTATCTAGTTACTGCCCTTCATTTCTTCATTAATCACTGGGGATGTCCTGGCGAGATGTTCAATTACCTCATCTCCTCCCATTTCCATCCTGCCTCATCCTGTTTTAATAACTTGCCAGCAAGGAAAGGGATGGGAAAAACATCTGAGAGAGAAAACGCTAACCAGGAGGGCTAAGAGGGTGAAAGCTGCCTGACCCCACCTGTAACTATGGAAACACAGTTTGGGGTGGGGCGGGGGGCTGGAGCCATGACTGCACATGAGATTTGGGGGAGGAAAAAAAAAAAACAAAGAATGTAGCCAATCAACCCAATGATATGAGAAATCGATGGATGCTCAGGCTCTGTTGTCACTGAGGGGGTAAATTTGTGCAGCTTTTCAAGATGATGGGTGGTGTTTTTGGTGTTTCAAAGCATCAGCCCTTTACCCTCAGCTGCCCCATTATCTAGCTGTGATGGCTCATCCTGGCTGTCTACTTGACACACCTGTGATGAAGGAGCCTCGACTAAAGACATGCCTACTTCATCAGATCGAACCGTGGGCTGTGCTCTTAATTGTTACTGGATGTAAGAGAGGTCCGAATCTACGGAGGGCAGAACCATCCGCAAGTGGGTGGGCCAGGGCTATATAAGAGTATAAGATAGGGGGTAAGCCTGCCCTGAGAACAAGGCAGTAAGCAGTGTTCCTCCAGGGTCTCTGTTTTAAGCTCCTGCCCTGCTTCAGTTCCTGAGCTGATTTCCCTCAAAGATGGACTACCGCCTTTTAAGACGAAATAAACCTTTTCCTTCCCAAGTTGCATTTGGTCATGGTGTTTAACAACCCCGCAACAGAAACGTAACTAGGGCTCTAGTCTACGTCAATGCACATATCGGAAGACGAAGCAACAAGAACTTAAGTCTAAAGGTCTTACTGGCTTTCATTCTGGAGGCCGGGTACCATCTGTCAGTAAAATGGCCATTGTTTCCAGGTGAGGTGAGTGGAGGGGGCAGTGTCGGGGTTGAGGGTGGAGGGGGTGTGATTAACAGGGGAGCCAACAAAAGCGGAAACACGGAACCAAATGTAGATTAGGCCCGTTCAAAGTTCCCTGCCCTTCCAAGGTCAGAGCGGAGGGGATGCCCTCCCCCTGCACCCTGAAAATCGGCTGTGGGGCATTTGGTTTCTCTGGGCAGATGGCTTGCTTGTGATGTAGAACTGAAAGACCCACTGAGCCAGGGGCAGGAGCTTTGTCTAAACCAGGGGAGGGCGTGCGGGGGCCGGGGGAGGAGGGTGTTCCTCCGCATTTTATTCCACATAGTCAGATGTGCAAGATAGCAGACATATCTTTGCGTCCTGGTACCTCATGAACCCGCCGAAACTGATTCTTCATACACTGATGTGTGACTATGCGTGTGCACGTGGTGTTCAGAGGTCCTGAGGGAGGGGCCAGAGGGGGGGCAGCCACGGGGTAGGGGGTTTCTAGCACAAGACACTTTATAATTTAGCTGTTCTTGCATGGTTTGTATAACCATAAGCTTTTTTTGTTTACTTAACTGGCAGAACGAAGTTTCTGGGTTTACTGTCCCTTTTCAGGCTGGCTAGTCTAGCATACTAATTACTCCAACAGTTAAGCCTCAAATTATATACATGTAAATGAACTGGAGCTTCCAGGCACGGTGAAAGTAGCTAAGGATACCCCACCCACATCAGCTTACAGTGTACTTAGCTAACTCTTCCAGCCCAGCGGGATGCTCCCGTGAATGCCTAGCTGGGTAGAAGGCTCACCCTTACTGACATTCCCCTCTGCACAAAACAGCAACCAAAGCCAAGCCCACCAAACAGGAGCAGCGGGTCAAAATGTGGAGGTCTCCAGACCCAGGGTGCATAGAGCCCTCCCCAACCAGGAGGGGCAGGCTGGCCTCTGGCGTGAGGAGGAGCCCTGGGGGGTGGTCCTCCCATTCGACATGATTTACCAGAGGGCAGAAAGCACAGCCAGCCAGTGGAAGATGCTCTGATATCAAGAGTGCTGGCCTTAATAGAGACGCAAAGCGTTTCTGAGGCCCCAGGAGATGGGCCCAGCATTCTGCCTCCCACCCCTCCCAACTCTGTGCTCTGTGAGTATCAGAACAGCTTAGAGTGGAGCAGCCATCCTCAGCTGGTGGGAATGGAGGACTCCTCTGAGTGTGTAGTGTTGGCACACGGCGCGCTGACTTACGTTTTTGTTCATGAACTTGCCCTGGTACCTGTGGTTCAGGTGGATGAGCTCGGCGGCGCCCTCCTGCTGGCCATGTACCCAGGTACCCACGTACTTACTGCCGGTCTCTGCATAGAGGTAGGTGCCTTGCCCGTGCCTGGTGAAGACAAGACCAGGGCACTTGGTCACTGTCCAGGGTGGAGAACTGATCCTAGGGCAGATGGGGAGCTAAGCAGAGGCCACTCAAAGGCTTAGCATACCACCCACACATGGGGCATTAAGAGAAGTGTGGGGCCAGCATCATCTAATGTGCCAAGGCCAACTGCCTGCACACAGACCACTTTCCCCATGAGGATGTAGGGCTGCTTGATCTCCACTAGGTTGGCCCTCTGTGTCTTCACTCCCTGGGGCTTATGGACAGAGGCTCCCACAAACAGGAAACAGGAATCTCTCCCCCTCCGCCTCTCCCCACTCCCCACACGCCTTCTCTTCTCCCCTACACACCTGCCCTACAGCCTTAAGTGGCTATCATCCTGTGTTTACGCCACAAATGGACCCCCCAAGACTGCAGGAAGAAGCCAAACCTTTGATGATTGAACCATTCCCCTGTGTAGGTGTCGTTATTGACATAGTAGTACACGCCTTGGCCGTGCCTCTGGTCGTCAGCCCACTCCCCTATAAAGAACAACACACACTCATTAAAAAGCAAGTTGGAAAGAACAGACTGATGTCACCGCCCCTGCTAGCCCAGCAGGAGCCAAACTTTGTAACTGTAAGGGCTAAACCTGCTGCTTCTCTCCTGACTTCCTGCCTCTGCACTCACCCCTTCCTCTTGTGCCAGCTTCTGGTGAGAGCTGGCTAAGGAGGGCCCAGTTAGGAGCTTGGAGACACAGATCTGGAGGGAGGATGCATGTCATGTGAGCCCCAGACATCTTCATGCTTTCAGAGGCCAGTGGGTACATGGTGGAAGTTCAAACAAGCTTGTCTGACCCACTGCTAGTTAACCCAGTCTTGGAGGTGCTGCTTGATGGTCTAGCCTCAGCCCTCGTTCTGTCTCCCACCTGGACACTCGGATCCAAGGCTGCCCCACCTGCCAGCTCCTTCAGTCTCCCTCACACACTCCCTTTTGTGCCCTGCCCTGGCCCCTCCCATGTGGGTGGCTCCTAATAATTCCTCGTGCACTCGACGTGAAATCGTACCAATGGAAATCGTATCCACACAGCATGAAATGTGGAACGAGGCTTCATGATAAGGTTGGCAACAAACCGTGTGATCAGCCAAATGGGGATTTGAAATCAGTCTCTCAAAAACTCGTCAACTCTTACAGGTCACACAGGAAAAGAATCCAACCAGTGGGTTCCTAAGGTATACATTACCTAAAATGTCACCTATGAGCAACGGCAAGCCAGCACCAGGATGGAACTTTCTAGAATACTACTTTCTAGACTACTTCCCTGGGTGGAACTTTCTAGAATGGAGCTACAAATAATTAAAAACCAACTGAGATCAGTTTGTTTAAAGAGAGAAAGAGCAGAGCGGTTTCATCTTTTATTGTCTTTACAGAAAAGAATGCATACTGTTTTCTTATGGAAAGTGTATTGGCTAACATGGGTGGATACCTGCAGAAGATGCCTGCCTTGAATGTGGGAGGCCCTGATTTGATCCCAGTGCAGAAGAAAAGCCAAAACAGTGGTGGAAGAAAGCTGTCCTAGAAGTCTACAAGGATGTCTGTCATTAATTAAAAATGTATTTGGGATGCCTTCTTCAATACAGTGTTGTTTATGGTACTTATATCAATTTGCTATTACAAATAAAAATTAACTTTTACAGCAACTTTATATTCTTTTTCTTAGAGGACGCTAGAATGTGTATAAACTGGCTTACAGAAAACACTAGAAACATCTGCACCTACACTATGCTAACAAAATGTGAATTACCCAAACTGTCTGTTCCCGTGAAAAACTCCCAAAGTTTATCCAAAAAATGGGGACTCTATAGAACTTTCCTCACTTCTCCGATATCGACTTAACAATGACAACATTCTGGCTGCCTTGTGACTAGGAGAAGGTCTGTACAGTGGACAGCACGCATCCCCCACAAGCTTCCACCAGATGAAGACAGAAGCCAACAAGGGTGTGGTCAGCCGCCTGGGGCAGAGGCATGAACAGGCCCTCAGAGGTGAATGACAACTCAGCACAGGCATACGTACACAGAGAGGTAGGGACAGTGATTGCTACAGGTTCAAAAGGCCATAGGTCCCACGATAAGATGCGAGACAGGGACATGAGCAAGAGAGATGGAGAACCCCAAAATTAAAATAATTCACTGAAGTATACATTTGGTGCCAGGTGTGTAGTGACCACCAGACCAGGTGTATAGTGACCATGAACAAAGATCTAGTGGGCATTCGGAGGCAGTACTGTGGCTGTCTCTGCAGCATCTGCCAGTTTCTGTGGTGGAATATTCCCACGGAGGCCAATTTGGAGCTGTTTTTGGAGCTGCAAGAAGTGCAAAATTGGCTTCTGTGAGCTACTCGGAGCTGTTCTAGCACACCCTGGGGCAAAGTGATCACAGCTGGAACAGTTACTTCATCTGGTTTTCTCCCCCAACCACCCCCCCCCAAAAAAAAAAAAAACTATAACAACAACAACAAACCGAGCCCATCTCTCTTCTCCTGACCTTGGGAGCTGGACTCAAGGCTAACGAGTCGAGAAAAATGTTGTGTATTCTGCAGAGTCTTTTCAAAAGTGAAAGAGGGCATTTAAGCTGCAAGCACACCAGATTTCAGGTTGGTGAGGACCAGAGATCACATGCTACACCCCTTGAGAAACTTGTGGGAGGCTCCGCCCAGCCCAGGAAACCCTGTGCAAGGGGGCCGGGTTTCTCAGAGGAAGCTGACCTATACCTGCTGGAGGCTTCAATGATGACCAAGAGTCACTGCTCCTGGATGTCATTTGGAAACGTTCCTGCTTTTGAATTTGCCTGTGACCTTTTTTTTAAAAGAAAATTCTGAACAGTTCTCTCCTATTCCCATCATTCCCAGTCTTGTCACCAGACCTGGAGCGTTGAAGGGAGGGGATTAAGCCCTTAAAATCCCCTGAGTGAGATTTGACTAGGCTTTGGATTGAGAAGGCATGTAAACGCCAGCATGAGCGGGCACACTGGCGGCTTCCTAGGAACAGAGGCTCCTCGGCACTAGATCCTTCGAGAACTCAGACTGCACACCATTTCATCCGACTGTTCGTCCGCAGGGTTTGTAGCATCCTTTATAAGTTTCCAAGAATTTGGCAAACCATAAGGGAAGACCATCAGGCTCGAGACAGGGTTAGGGGAACACCTAGTTAGCGCTGAGCTGGACAGAAGTGTCGGGAGCCTGCAAACATCCACCATGACCTCTGCATCTGAGTTGGGGGCGGGGTGGCTTTATAAAGACACACCTTCCTGAGGCTCTGGTAGCTGATGCCTCGAACTGCTGACTTCTTGGAAAGCTGTTGCCTGCAGAGACCTGCTTGGTGTGGACACCCACGCTTGAGCTCACAAGTCTTGTGAATAGACTTTTCTCTTCGGTTGGTTTATCTCCATGTTACAAATTCCTAATGCATTGGGCAGTGGCCATGCCTTTAATCCCAGCACTTGGCAGAGGCAGAGAGGCAGAGACGCATCTCTATGAGTTCTAGGCCAGCTTAGTTGACAGAGGGAGTTCCAGGACAGCCAAGGCTACACAGAGAAACTATATTGAGAGACAGAGAGCGAGAGAGAGACACACACAGAGAGGGAGAGAGAGAGAGAGAGAGAGAGAGAGAGAGAAAGAGAGAAAGAGAGATTCTTAAAACCTCTCCCTTGGAGTGAGACTGTACCCACACTTGAGTATGTCTTACCAGCAAAGCACCTCTTTTTCACCTAATCTTCATGCCTAGGTCTATTTTAAAATATCTTTAATAACATCCCCCAACTCTGCTTCAAAAAAAGAATTTCCCAAATCCCTCCCCCTTTTAATGTACTTTCTATGTAACCCAAATTGTATTAACATCTACACTAAGATCAAAAGTGACAACAGGATTAGGCTCACGGGGATCTGGGAAGAATTAAATTAAGCCCTAAATCAAATTGTTCAACGCCCATTAGAAAGCAGATGGCGCTTCTGGCCAACCAAGCCTGCTAAGATTTAGGAACAAAACAATTTAAGTTCCATGTCTTAAGACAGAGGGCATGGATGCCTCTACCCCATCTCAGAGTCTGGCAGAATTCTCTTACTTTGCTATCTGATATTTTTAGGTTTTGTTGTATCTGGAAGCAAGGCAGGTAACAGCCATGGTTTGGCTCGGTGTCTCCCAAAGGCCATGTGTGGGGGCTTGGTCCTCAGCTAAAGTACTGTTGGGAGATGTGGAACCTTTGAGAGATAGGAGCTGGTGAAAGCAGTCAGGTCACTGGGGACATGCCCATCCCCACTCCCACTGTTTCCTGGCTACCATGAACTGAGCATCTGATCTAGAGTCTATTGAAGACACACACACACACACACACACACACACACACACACACACACACCGGTGCTCTCAGACTTGCCACAGGGCTTAAAAGCAACAAGGCCAGATGTCTATGTTATACTAAAATTGGGTGCTGAAGAGACAGTTCAGGGATTCAGAACATTTGCTGCTCTTGAAGAGGACCCAATTCAATTCCCAGAACCCAGAACCATCTATAACTCCAGTGCCAGAGGCTCCAATGCCCTCTTCTGGCCTCCGTGGACACTTTATGAAAGTATTTCATCGGCATACATGCAGGTACAATACCCATGCATGTAAAACGCCCACACAGATGAAATAAACAAATCTGAAAACCTCTAAAATCAAATTAAGCCTTCTTCTCCTTAAAGAAGAATGTATCAGGTGTTAGTCGTGGGAATATGGCTTGCATCTTAAGGATAGTCATCCTCATTAGAAAATGATGTTGTCACACCAAGTGCATCATGGTTCTTGCCAAGAAGGTCTTCCCTCAAGGCAAGACAGTGTATAGGAATCACATAGATACCAATCTATCCCATCTGTATGCTACCAGCTAGGAAACTGAGACAAGAAAGGGGACGCAGAGTCACACCGACTGTCCCCCTAGTGCTGAAGGCACAGATCTTTTTGGAAATCAGATAGGAATGAGAAAACCCTTTTTGGCCGGGCGGTGGTGGCATACGCCTTTAATCCCAGCACATGGGAGGCAGAGGCAGGCGGATTTCTGAGTTCAAGGCCAGCCTGGTCTACAGTGAGTTCCAGGACAGCCAGGGCTACACAGAGAAACCCTGTCTCGAAAAACCAAAAAAAAAAAAAAAGAAGAAGACAGATTAAGCCAAAACAGAAAACAACAAAGACCCCCCTTCAGAGGGAGGATGTGATAGGACTGTCATGCCACACCCAGCAAGGCCCCTTCACTTACTCCCAAGTCTCCCTCACATGAGGGCGTGCACTTCCCACAGGACCAGCTGTGTAGATTGGTTAGTTAGAGGTTTATTTACTTAATAGACTTCCTAGCCTCTATGACAGTATAGGAAGGAGCACAAATTTTTTTCATTGACTGGGAGATCCAATGAACTTGAAGTGTTCTTGTACCCTTTAGTATCGTGAGCAGACTTGTTCAACGACAGACAGAAATGGCCTGTACAGGAAAACAAGAACAAGAACCAGAACAGAAGGCTTACGTTACCTTCATATCTGGATCCATCTGGATAGATAAAGGTGCCTTGGCCATGCTTCTTATTTTTAACATAGTCTCCAATGTACCGGGCCCCGTTCTTAAATTTGTAGGTCCCCTGAAACACATCGACGAAACAGTTCACATCCATCCTGAGTCCCACGTGTACTAAGGTGATATTTAATAGAAGAAACCAGCTCCCTCAGTCACTATTTCTGACCTGGCCGTTTCTTTTTCCAGACTCATAGTTTCCTTCGTACGTGTCCCCGTTGGGCAATCGTGCTTTCCCATGTCCATGCCGTTCTCCCGCTTCATTGCGCTCCCCCTCGTATTCCTGGGCAAAAGAAACCAAGCTAATTGTGGCTGCTATTCGTTTCTGCCAAGCGCATGGAAAGCAGTTTAGAGTTATTGTCCCACTGAAGCCTTCCAATCTTGGGCAACCTGTGACATTGCATACGGAAGAGGCAGGTAACCAAGCCTGGTGGGCAGAGCCCTGGTCTATGGTCTCACGGTTAGTGCGGGTATCCATGGTAGAAATGTCGCTCTCTTCAGCATCTGAGAGAGTGTGGTTTATTATGCTAACCCCTGACATTGCAAACATGAACCAATATATGGAAAAACACTGTGTCATCACAAGAATGCTTGTAAAGAGCACATGCAGGTGAAACAGGTCTCCAGACTACACAGACACCTCCCAGGTCACTTTCTCCAGTCATTCAGGACTTAAAGAGCAAATGTCCTTCATGAGTTTCCTAGACTGTCTGCTGTCTGCAGGCAAATTTGACCCAGAGACTAGAAAGATGGCTCAGTGGGTAAGAGTGCTGGCTGTTCTTGCAGAGGACCCAGGTGCAGTTCCCAGCACCCAAATTGTGGCTCACAACCATCTGTAACTCCAGTTCCAGGGGATTCAATGATTTCTCCTGGCCTACTCAGTCACTGTATGCATGTGATACACAGAAATACATGCAGGAAAAAAAATCAACCATACACCCAAAATAAAAGAAATTAATATTTAAAAAAAAAAAAACAAATTAAAACAAACCACTTCTAACCCAACCTGAAATTTTTGTGAATCTATCTTGTAGGTAGATTAGACTGGGGATAGAACTGCCTAGCACGTACAAGACCCTGGGTTTCACCCCTTCTCACACACACACACACACACATGGTGGGGGGAGACAGAAACACATACATACATAAACACACAGAAACATACATACATACACACAGAGAGAGCCAGAAACAGAGAGAAACACACATACAAACACACACACACATACACAGAGAGAGAGAGAGAGACACAGAGAGAGAGAGACAGAAACACAGATGCAGACACATACACACACAGAGACAGATACAGACACATGCACACAGACACCACACACACACACACACACACACACACACACACACGACTTTTTCAAGTAGTGCCACTTGTAAGGGCTGAAGCAGGATGGCAGGATCACTTGAGCCATGGGGTTCAAAGCCACACCCAAGCCACAGAGCAGATCCCTGCCCCCACCCTAAAATCAAGGGAATAAAAACGTAATACAAGATTGCAATCCTCCCCTTTTTTTTTTTTTTCCTATACTTTATAAGATGAATGCTCTCTGGCTCATATACATGGATGTAGTACATATAATACACACTAAAATGGCCAGAGCATTCAGTAATGACGTAACACGGCTAGCTTATAACATCACGCTGCAAACTTTCAACATACACAATAACATTAAATATTATTACATATTAATTGCCCCCCTAGAAGCTCACATTGATTCCCTGCTTGGTAGTACTGTTTGGGGAGGCTGTGGAACCTTTGGGAGGTAGAGGCTTGCTGGAGGAAGTACATCACTAGGGACGGACTTTTGAGTGTTTGTAGTCTCATGCCACTTCCTGTTTGCGCACTCAGCTTCCTGTTCCGGCCGCCATGTTTGCCCCTGTGCCTGCTGCTTACTGCTATGCCTCCTCCCACGAAGGATTCCTACACCCCTGGAACCATAAGTCCAAATAAACTCTTCCTTCCGTGAACCATAGTGCTTGATCACAGCAATAGAAAAGTAGCTAATACCCACAATGCACAGAGACCCTGCTCCCATCCTGGAGGTTTCCAGCTGTGGCCAACGCTAAGCCACAAAAGTGGATCCCTGTTCCCATCTCAGGGACCTCCCAGTATGCCTAACACTGACTGAGCCGTATGGGTGACTAACGGAGAAATTCTTTAAGTTGACCTGAAGGTGGTCTGACGTCATAACTAAAGGTGTGCTTAAACATGTTACAAATCAGTAAGAACGGGTGGGGAACAAACTGGAAACACTGATGGACGGGACTGCGTGTAAATCGGATATGAGCAGAAGCAGGGTGTAAATTAGTGACCCACCCCGTCTCTCTGTATGAGTATGTGTGTGTCTCTCTGTGTGTTATGTAGTAAGGTGGATATGTCCATGTCTATGTCGGTGTTTGCTCATGTACATGTTCATGCCCATTTCTAGGGGTCAGAGGTTGACATGCAATGTCTTCCTCAAGTCTCCATCTTATTTTTTGAAACAGGATCTCTCACTGAAAGCAGGAGCCCACCCACTCAGCTAGGCTGGCCAGCCAGCGTGCTCCAGGGATCCTCCTGTGCCCAGCTTTTTATGTGATAATGGTGTCTGAACTCAGGTCCTCATGGGGCCCAGCAAACACTTTACTGACTGAGCCATCTCCCCCCACCCCCCACCTCCCGGGAAGTAGAACCCTAAGAAACCAGCAAGAAGCTCTGCCGAATTGGAAAGAAGGCAGCTAAACCAGGATGCATGTTGCAATTTCAAGTGCAATACCAGCCTCCGGCTAATTGAATGGAGATCATGATTCACACTTGAGAGTGTCCTCCTTCTTTGCACTAGTCCCTTGGTGTTGGGAGCAAGGGACTCCAAAGCATTCCTGCATCTTCACACTGACCAGACTGCCCCAACCCATAGATGAAGAAGCTAAGAGGGGGATCCCAGGGCTTGCAAAGAGGTCTGAGCAGGTGCCAATACTGCATTACAGAGCAGGGGCTGGGTTCTTCAGCTGATGTTCAAACTCTCTTGTTTGCTTACACCCAGCAGGCCTATTCACCACTTTGTCAGGCAGGGCGTGGTCATCCTCCGATTTAAGGATAAACTGCCGGCCCACAATGCACTCACGAAGGAGCACGTCATTGGCTGTGGGTCCTTTGCCTCTCCTCTGTTGTCCTCACTAGGCAAGTGAGTCCAATGGCTTGGGATGGTTCAGAGAAACTGATTCCAGACCCACATGGTGAAACCTGGCGAGCCCGGGCCACCTCAGCACCGTGCAGGAGTTGTCAGGAAGCAACCTTCTCTATCTTTTTACTCACGCCCTCCCTCTTCCTAGAAATCTTCGCCTTTAATGGGAGGCGGGATGGGAGCGGGGAAGGAGGGTGGAAACAAGACGTCACGGCGTTTCACCTTTCAGAGCGACTTCCTGGACGCAGCGCCGCCAGTGTGGCCGGTGTGGTCCTGTCCCCCAGCCTCTCGGCCCTCTGGTCCCCACGCCTCCCGCTCCGGAGCTGCGACGCACCCCAGAAGTCCCTCCCTGGTCAGGAGCTCTCACCCCAAGATCGTTCTCTCCCTCCTCCTCTAACTCCTCAGAGCCCAGGTCCGACATGATCTGGTCTCAGCCAGGATCTCCGGAGCAGCGCCTCTATCAAGCAGGTACCAGCCACCCCTACTCGCGTCCCGCGTCGTCATGGAGACGCTGCCCGCCCCACTTGGCTCTCCGCCTAGAAGGGTGGCGGGAAAGGGCCGCAAGAGAAGCGTGGGAGGAGCCAAGGGCTGGAATAGTGTCCTAGCAACTGGAAGGGCATCTCTACCAATCGCCGCCCGGGACGAGGAGGGGGCGGGGCCTTGGCAGTCTTGGTACCCACGCAGACCTGGCCAGCTAACCTGGGCAGTGTCACTGGCCTCTAGAATGTCCTTAGTGATCTGGTTTATGGACTCTACAAGGAACTACCTAGAAAGGGGACCCCCATTAGGAAGAGAGGTGCATCTCAACTCTGGGCCTTGCCTTTCAGTCCCTTGGGTCCTCCGTGGATGCTGCAAGGACCCTCCTAGGTTCTTCTATACTGAGATGTTTGTGTTCTCTGAATACGTGTACACTTGAGTCTTTTCTGTTTCCTGTTAACACGTATACACTCTAACCACTTAAGCAGATGTTCGTGCACACGGACCCGGGTCAGGGTTTTTAGCATCTCAGCCAACTCAGGCTACTTCTGGGCTCTCACTTTCAGGGGACCTATATTCATTCTGTTCTGTCCTCTGGTGCCTGCAGGCTTCCTCTCAAAGGCCCAGCCTGTCATGCCACACATACAGGCTCACTCATTCTCACTGACTGTCTCTTACAGATTGGCTTCTCCTCTTGGGGCCCCTCCAAGTGCCACATTCCACCCTGCAAGGCCCCTCTGGCTCCCCTCCCACTCCTATACTGTCATCCTAGGCTCAGACCTTCCTGCTCCTCAACTAAGCTAGACTTCCTGTCTCAGTATCTGGCCTCCTAACAGCTTCCCAGTTTCCTCTGTGCAAAGACCCAAGCGCACACAGGCTCCCTCTATGTCCCCAAGTTCCCCCTCCTGCGCTAGCTACATTGCAAACAAACCAAACCACCCAATCCTCCAGTCCCTACTTCTGGCTTCTGCCTGGTCCAGCCCAACCAGCTTCCTGGAATACCTGCTTCCTCACATGTGAAAGCACACCAACACACCTTACCCCGACACCCCCCCCCCAAAGATTGGTTAAAGAGCCATGTGCTAAAATGTAAAATGTAACTTGAGACAAGTAAAAATGTGAATGTGCCATGATTGTGCTCGCAGTGTTCCGATTCACACACACACACACACACACACACACACACACACACACGCACACCGTGCCGATTTCCACAGACACAGCCAAACAGCCACTCAATCATCCCTGGATGCGACCCTTAGAATCTGCTCTTCACTCTCCAAGTGAGCTGGCCTTGTCCCTGTGATGGCTAATTTTGGTTGTCAACCCGACACACTTGGGAAGAAGTGATCTCAATTGAGGAATAGTGTTCTGGTCTGTGAGAATGTCTGTGGCGGTTATTTTCTTACTTGCTAATTGGTGGAAGAGAGCCCAGCCCACTGTGGGCGGTACCATCCCTAGGCTGTGTGAGAAGGTAGCCATGCAGCGAGCCAGAGAGGATGAGCCAGTAGGTGGCGCTCCTCCTGCTCCTTGCTCCGGCTTCCGTCGAAGATCAATTATGGTCTGCAACTTGTAAGCCAAATAAGCTACCCCTGCCCCTGAGTTGCTTTGGTCCATGTTACCATAGTAACAGGAAGGCAAAGTAAAACAGTCATCATGATGTATGTCCTGTCCTCACCAGGTTTTATACGTGAGCCTGTGTGATCAGCATCCCTATAAGTTTGACCTGTTATCTATCCCACAGCTCCTGAGGTTTAAATCTCCTACAGAATGCAGGTGCTATTGATAAACGCCAGCAACTTTTCTGCCACTGTGAAGAAGTACTCAAGGCTACCACTTAGCTCACGGTTACAGAGGTTTTAGTCCATGGGTACCTGTCTCTGCCACTCTGAGATGTCTGCCAGCATTATGAGAACCCCAGTCATGAGGTCTGCCTCTGGGTCTGAACACTTATTTGCGTTAAGAGCTAAAACACAGTGTGTATACAGAGACGCGGGGAAATGAATTAAAATTTTTATCCTGAACTGTGGAGAGAGGAAAATTCTCAATTTCTCTGCATCTGCCCCGTGACAGAGTTCCAGCTCCAAAAAAAGAGAAGGAAATCCGCGTGTGTAGTAGATACAGCCATGGGTCTATGTTGCTAGAACTGAAAGACGAGTCTTTATCCTGAGAGAGTCTCTGCTCTAACACGGGTGCTCCGGAGCGTGGTCTGTCCTCACGAAGCATAGAATGTGCTGGAGAAATCCGAACCCTCATATCCAGGGCCCTCTCTGTCACATCTGCATGCTGTGTCATGGTGGGAATGAGTGACACAGGAGCCCCTCTTTCAGGGCGTGTCTCAGTGATCTGACTTCTTTCATTACCTACTACACCACAGGTTGGTGACCTAGCATATGAGCCCTTGGGAAACCCTTCCAAACCATGCTAGTGGTGCTGAGGTGTGGCCCAAAGTGACGAGGCCCTGAGGTCTTCCATCTCATCAGGGGCATCCCTGTAAGTTTGACCTATTGCATCCCGGGGGTTTAAATATCTCCTTCAGAATACCAGTGTAGTGCCAGGGAAATGTTAGTGGTCTCCCCAAACCAGACAAGAGCCATCTGACGTAACTCATAGTAGGGTCTTTATCCTAGTTGAGCTAGCTCAGGCCCCTTCAATGCATCACCATCTCACAGGATGGTTTTGGTAGTGAGGGAGCCCTGAATGTCTATCGGGCAAGGCTTTATAGTAAGCAGTAAGCAGGGAATATGTGTGCAAGTATCTGTTTGGAAAGCTACTGTGTCCTTTAACATAATTGACTGGTGCTGGAAGTCATATCATAAACTTAATTTCTGCTCTCCTCTGCATTGGTGGTCATTACATGGGGGGTTGGGGGGTGGACTCATAACCTGAGGGTGCAGGTTTGTTGAGGGTGTAACCTGGAAACTCTGGTCTTGTTGGGGATTAGCCTAGAGACTGGAGCTAGGTTTGGGTTTTTTTGTTGGGGGAAAACTTGGAAACTAATGCTAGGTAGCAGCCTGTTAATTTACATGAGTTTAAACTTAGGTCAGGTTTTCTAAAATGGAGTCTGCACTTAAAAGATGTGGCCTCTCACCAGGTGCTGTTGATATATCCAGACATCATTCAGGGGACTCCCTGGAGCACACCTCCTATTAATCTGCCCTCTGAGGACATCAGAGGACACGTGATTTGTCCTCTGCTCTTGCATCTTTCACTGTGTGAAGACAGCAAAAAGACCACCATGGGAAGGCTGAGACAGAAATAGGGTGGGGGGTTGAATCTTTCAGTTTCATGACAGAATATACACTTCTATGAGAAACTTAAACCATCCCAGCTAGGACGAGCAAAGGCTGTTTATTCTGAGTCTTCTGTGGCAACGAAGTCAGCAACCATCACCTGTATTTCCAAGGAGGACAAGGACAGACAGAGTCAGATGGTCCCTCGTAGAGAGAGAAGGGGTGTCTTTGGTCTTGGGTTCCTGAAACCAGAAGTTACATATTGGCCAGGGTATGTATTTGGCTTTCTTGATTGGTCCTAGGTTTTTTTTTTAAGATTTTATTTATTTATGTATTTTATGTAGATGATTTTGTCTGCATGGACATCTGCACACCACAAGACAGCATCAGACAGGTGTGAGTGGCCACGTGGGTGATGGGAATCGAACTTGGGAATGCTCCTAACCGCTGAGCCTTCTCTCCAGCTCCCGTTGGTCCTAGTTTAAAATGAGGATAAAAATGAGGAAATCTGCCCGCTATTAATCAAGGGTAGATCATTTTGGTTGATACAAGAGTTATCGTTGGTCTTGCTGGGTGTTTAGAGGGAAAGCGGGTGGCAATTTCCAAACCTGGCTTAGAGACAGCAGTCAATCCATCCATGCAGACAGGTTTGTTTTTGAGATAGGGTAGCCAAGCTGACCAAAAGCTTGCTCTGTGGTTGACCCCGAGCTCCTCATCTTTCTGCCTCCATCCTTCAAGTTCGGTGATTGCTACCTTGTATCACTATGCCTGTGCTTGCTGTTCTGTTTTTGATACCGTCTGTCTGGCCATTGTCCAGGTCTGTATCCAGCCTCTTACGTGGTTTTGTAGGAACTCAAAACAGTTTATGGTTGCTCTCTGTTGCTTTTGAAAGACAACACTTTAAGCAATGCTAACACAATCATCCTATCCTATTAATCTAAGTTCATCTAAAAGTATGCTCTAACTGGGAAGAGAGCAGACTACAAAGTTAAGCATCATTTGATAAAGACATTAACGACTGAAAAGTCACCCTACAATTCTGGGTTCCTGTTGCTGGCTTTACTTCGAAGCAAACTTCAGGAAGTCCCCTGCTCTCCAGCCTCAGTTTCCCTCTTTGTAAACTAGAGATAATAATCTTTCAGGGTTGGGGGTGGGGAGATGTCTGGTTAATGTGTTGTTTATTGTAACAACTGGGCGATGAGAGTGATAGAGTTATACAAAGTTGCTCACAGCGGCCTGGTCCGCTTACCGTGCTGCATGACTGCGGGGCTCAGCCAACGTGATCACCCTTGTGGACAATCACCCGTGAACTTTTCAGAGCACATAATGCCTACCCTCCTACCAACAGGATCTCTCCTCCAGAAGGCTGAACTCTCAGGCCCAAACATTGACTGAACACACAAGCCACAAGCAATTAACATATAAGGCCCTGAAATTACAGGCTTTTTTTTTTACTTCCGAAGATGAAAAGATTATAAACACAAGTTAGGAGCTTCTCCAGTGACGCCCAGAGAAAGCTGGGCGTCAAGATACCAGGGGAACACCACTGTGTCTGTATTTGTTGAAAGTTTCCACATTTGTTTCCATTGCATGTGTCTTATTTCTTTTTTGTTTGTTTGTTTGTTTTGGGTTTTTTGTTTTGTTTTTGTTTTTTGTTTTGTTTTCGAGACAGGGTTTCTCTGTGTAGCCCTGGCTGTCCTGGAACTCACTCTGTAGACCAGGCTGGCCTTGAACTCAGAAATCTGCCTGCCTCTACCTCCCAAGTGCCGGGATTAAAGGCGTGCACAACCACTGCCCGGCACGTGTGTCTTATTTCTATGGTGAAAAAATCTTTTAAATGTTAGAAACTGAAATGAATGTTAGCTTTTTGGACCATACAAGTACCAGGAATTCAGCTTTTGTATTGGCACTCGAAAGAACAGGAGAACACCTGGGCTGAGTTCTGAGGTTGGGCTGGCACTGTGTAAGCAACCTGTATCATGCATTATATTAGAAGCCCCGGCTGTCACTTCACCGTTGTATAGCTAAATACAACGGCTTGTACAATAAAATACAATCTCCGCTCAAGGATTGCAGAGATGGCTGCAGAAGACTGATCAGCCACTGGGTTCAGAACAAGCTATCTGACTCAAAAGTGACTTCCGAAAGGGACTTCTGCTAAACCCCTGATCTCTGATTTAAAGGCCTCACTGGTTTGTTCTGAGTGACCTTCATCTGTCTCCCAAACAGGGACCCATTGTCCCAGAGAGTCTCCCACTGAAACATTTGAAAGCCACTTAAGCAACCCACAGGTTAAGCAATGGCAGCTCTGTCAAGTCAGGAGCAGAGGTTGTCAGCAGAGTGACAGAGCCCTTAAGTGTGCTGTTTTATTTTACCCATAGGATTGAGTCATCTTCTCAGAGCTTACAGAAATCTCTCTCAACTGCATGTGTAGCAATTATCCACATAGTTGACGGACATGACAGGGATGAAGGCGCCGACACCTTGGCAAAGGTTTTGCCTCACTAGAGATCAGGACTCCTAATAATTGGCCAGGGAAGAGCTCTTTCTCATCCTGTCCCTGAAGAGAATTTCCAACATACACCACTAGGGTGTGCCCATCGCGCATTGCAAAGGGCTTCCGGGCAAGCTTCTTGGGCCCTTGCTCATCCCTAGCCAGAAGTACAGCAGGTGTAGCCCACTAGAGTTTATGCCCAGATGGCCAGCCATGTGCTGAGAGAGGAGGGAGAGTCCTCTCGATCCTTCTGCTCTGCGTGCCCAACTGAAACCTTCTTGTCTCTTTACCTGACTCCCTTTTCACTGGAAAAGAAAAGAAAAAGAGGAAAGGAAGGCGAAACGTCCCTACTAGCCAAGCTCAGTATGAGGTGGATGGTGGGCGGGTGGGGAGGGGGTGCTTCTAAGATTGCCAAGGAAACTAACTGGCCATGAGGCCACCAACAGGGTTCCACCTCTGTACCTCCCAACAGGAGGCTCCGTGAGCCTGTCAGTTGCCATGGTGACTGACCAAGGGCCCTGCATGTGTCCCTTCTGAGCTCTCAAAGTGGAAAAAGGGTCGTAAGAACCCAGGAAGTCACGAAAAATGCAACTGCTTAGACAAAAAAAAAAAAAAAAAAAAAAAAAGCAGGTTTTCAGGAAAATCTGTTCAGATCTGCCATAACTATAAAAGTATATTGTCGTTTCTGATGATTGTTGAGGTCCTGGATATTTAGCAAGGCTAATGCCTTATTGGCTATCAGCATGTAGCAACAGAAAATTCCGTTGTAAAAAAAAGTGGGTTTTTTTTTGTTTTTGTTTTTGTTTTTGTTTTTTATAGCACCACACATTTGGCCAGTAGCAGGAATCCAGGTCCCCTGAAGTCTGCTTAGGAAATGGTAAAATGGAAAGTCGGTGGCGTCAACCCCTCATTTGTAATGAGCACGCTATGCTGAGCACACAGCCAACCCCACATAGGTAGCACCTCTTATTAATTACGCTGATGTTACTGACTCAGCCAAGCTAACTTACAGGAGCAAGGGGCTATTTGGCTTATGGTTACACAGGGTAAGAGTCCACGATGACATGGAACTACGGTGGCATGTAGCAGGCCTGGTTATCAGAGCAGGAAACGGAGAGGTCACATCTCAGCCTGAAACACAAAGCAGAGACAGAAACCTGGAAGTGTCCTGCAGCCTGTCATCTCAAAGCCACTTTCAGTGACTTCCCGTAGCAACCCTGTCCCACCTAAACCTCCCCAAACAACAGACGCTAACCCGAGTGTTCAAATGTCCAAGACCTTTCTCACTCAAACAGCATACTGATTTTCTTTGGGTTTGACTGGTTTGTTCTGTGGGATGGAACCCCGACCCTCGCACACGCTAAGTTAGCATCTCATGGGGCTGCACCCCAAACCAACCACTGTCTCTCTCACAATGGGCTAGGAACACTTGGTTTGTCAACAGGTCTGTCTTAGTTAGGGTTTTACTACGGTGAACAGACACCGTGACCAAGGCAAGTCTTATAAAGGACAACATTTCATTGGGACTGGCTTACAGGTTCAGAGGTTCAGTCCATTATCATCAAGGCAGGGAGCAGGGCAGCATCCAGGCAGGCATGGTGCAGGGGGAGCTGAGAGTTCTACATCTTCATCTGAAGGCTGCTAGCAGAAGACTGGTTTCCAGGCAGCTAGGATGAGGGTCTTAAAGCCCACACCCACAGTGACACGCCCACTCCAACAAGGCCACACCTACTGTAACAGGGCCACACCTTCTAATAGTGCCACTCCCTGGGCCAAGCATATACAAACCATCATAAGGTCTCTGGAGAACTTTTAATTGCTTTCAGATGGGTTTCTTTTATGCCAAAGATCCTTGGCACAGGTAACTGTGACAGTCAGAAATTAGTTTGTGATGAGCAGAGAGTTGTTTCTGTTCATGTTAGCACCAAGATTTAACAAGGATGGGAGGCTGAAGTGTCTAGGAAAAAATATACATATACATATTATAATTATATATATCTATGAACATGCACATGTTAACTGTTTAGCATTGGATTTTTTTTTTCTTTTTTTTTTTTTTTATTACCCCCCGGATTTTTTTTTAACATTGAGAAAAATGTTAAGCATATGGAAACAATGGAATAATAGCCCCAAATCTATCTATCTATCTATCTATCTATCTATCTATCTATCTATCTATCTATCAGCTATCTATCTCTGTCTGTCTCCCTCCTTTCCTCCCTCCCTGATAGATATGGTTTAATGATGTTAAAGTACAGCTGTCAGAAGAGAAATAACAAAATCTCTTCTTCTCAGGAAATGAGATTGCACAGTAACATCACAGCAGGGGGAGAAACAACTTGGCTCGAGTAGGCCAGGGTAGAGACAGGAGGTGTCACAGGCAGCAGCTTTGGCTACATGCCACATAGCAGCTACCTACCATTTAGGAAGTCATCAAGGTACTTATGTCAAATAGAATTTCAGATACTTTGTGGCAAAACTATACCTAACGCAGTCCTTTCCAGTGGAGAGAAAGTGGAACATAACAATGTTTCATTTCCTCTTCTCCCAGCTTGTGATCTTATTCTCTGATGTCAGATTCCATTTCCAGGAGTTTGCTCAGTGGCTTAACCACATCTGAGTGTCTGTGGAGTCCTAGACCAAGGGTAAAAGGAAACAAGAAAGGAATTCTCTAATTCTCCACGTGGCAATATCTGCAGTGATGTACACCCTTAAGGCATTACCAAAACTCTGTGCCTTATAGCTGTGTGTTATCCCTTCTCTTTAAAACCAGTGTACCACGTGCTAACTGGATAATTAGAATTGGTTCTGCTTTTGTGGTGTGTGTGTGTTGCTGGACACAGAACTCAAGCATTCTTTCACTGAGTCCTGACTCTGATACCACATATAAATAACCTTACTGTGGCCTGTGGTGGTGATGGTACAGTCATGTGGTACATAAGGCGGACTCCTCCAGTACCTAAGAATAAATTAGATCCTCTGACAGAGGGCCAGAGATGGAAGCAACACACTGAAAGCCTGGTCTACTACTTGCCTTCAGGAAGGTGGTAAGTTGCCTGAGTAAGACACCAAGGATTAAGATGATCTAGAGTTTCTACAGAAACTTAATGTGTTTCTATAGAAATGTAGCATGTATATATGTGTAGTGTGTACTTTTTAAAAACATGCTACCACCTTTGCCTGGCAGCTGCTGTGCTCTGGCCCTTCCTGGGTCCCTTTTGTCCCACCCAGCTTAGCTTCGGGGTCAATGGCAAGCAGCCCCAACCTGAGGTCCTAGAATCCGCGGATAAAGGACAGACAGACAGCTTTATTATTTTAGAATTTGCCGGCTAGGCACAGTTGCTGGGTGCAGAATCTCTTGCCTGGAAAGGTATGCTGTCATCAATTATATCTCCGTGTCTCCTCCTGCCCTAATCTTAGTGGCCTGTCTCAGCCAGCCCCTGCCAACCTCCTCGATCCCTCCCCGTAGCAGAAACTGCAGGCCCTAGCTGCCCAAGGCCTTACATGACTGCTACTTTCTTCTCACTCCAAAGCATGGCAGAAAAGTCCCTCTCCTTCCTTGTTTCTGCCTTTTCCTCTTGGGACCCGGAAGTCCCACCTGTACCTTCCACCCAGCAACTGGCTCCTGGCCTTCTTTATTGACAAATCAAGAACCAATTAGGGAACTAGACTTTAGTATCAGTACCTCCCCTTACATATATATTCCAGGATTTAAGTTGTGTTTATGTAGTATTTGATATAGACAAAGGAAGAGACATTCACTGGTCACAGGACAGGGAGAAGTCAAGTGTATATTGTCCAGGAAGTATCCTCCGTGTTATCTGGCTTTCAAAATGTTGATAGATGTCACATAGGTTGCTGGGGGAGGGGATCTTCAATACCCTTATAGCTTTGTGTGGGAAAGGAGGGCCTCAGTGGGGGAGTCCTGGAGGCTTCCAGGCGGCGGGTCCCACATACAGGAGAAAGGTCTGGAGTTCCAAAGGCTGGAAGCTTTGGTGACAGCAGGCCCCAATGATACAAGGAAGTCCTTTGTTCCAAAAAGGTTTATTTTCATGGCGGGTGGTGGATGGATCTAGATGTACACCTCCCCCCCAAAACTCAGGGCAGACCTGAGTTAAATAGGGAGGGAGAAGTGGGAAGGGTCTGGGGGAAAGAATGCTTAATTGGCTCCGCCCTCTGACCTTCATTAGTATGTAAATCTCTAGGGCCTGAGGCCTGTAGTCACACCCTCTACCTGTGCACTTTGGGAGGGGCTGTAATGGCCTATGTGACTGAACAATGTAGGTCCATGGAGATTAGACTGCTCGTCAGGACCCTGGGTTCTGGGGACGTGGCCGAACTCCTGCCGTTTCTCCCTTGGAGTCTCGGGGTTCCAGGCCCATGCCCAGCCAAGAACCAAGATACCCTTATGCAATCCCAGAGCTTTGAACCCTACGGTATATGGTAATGGCCAGTATGACAAGATATGCCCATGAATGCCTTGTGGCATGGCTGATGGGGGGGTATCAACTAATTTCTGATTGGAGTTAAGGTCGATTCTTCCACCTCCCAGGAGAAAATGAATGCCTAGTACTAGAAATCTGACTGAGAATCCATGGTTAACGCTGACTGATGGGGCACGTGCCTTTAATCCCAGCACCCGGGAGGCAGAGGTGGGTGGGTCTCTGAGTTCGAGGCCAACTTGGTCTACAGAGCAAGTGAGTTCCAGGACAGCCAGGTCTACATAGAGAAACCCTGTCTCAAAAAAGAAAAAAAAATTATTTAAAAGTTAATTAATTAAAATAAAATAGAAGATAAAAAGAGGAGAGAATTCATGGTTAGAGAGCTCACATGATTCTGCTAAATGGAAATTCAATTTACGATGAGAGGGGAAGAGGTGCTCGCGCATGCCAACGATGCGGCAAAGCAAGGCAGTGAGCACTTGCACAACCGCTGTCCCAGGAGATGAGCTAGTGTGCGCATCCGTGTGTCTGAAGGCCTGAGGTTTGTCCTCATGCCAAGTTCACGCTGTAGAATTCTGACTTGCAGAGTGTCGGTCGAGGAGCCAGTGGTGTGGGGTGTTTAAGGCTTGCTTGCTTCTCTAATCGTTCGGAGGAAACATCTGACCCCAAGCTATTGTAGGGAAGAAGGGATTTTGGCTTATGATTTAGGAAAGGAGGTGTCCATCATAGAAGAAATGCCAGGCAGGGGGAAACACGAGGTGTTGTGCTCTGCAGTGAGGCACTCAGCTGGCTCTTTCCTTTATCCCCTTTTATTCTGTCTGAGACTCCGGTCCATGGGCTGATGCTACCCACAATCAGGCTGGATCTTCTCTCCTTAATCCTGTCTGGAAACAGCCTCACAGCCCAGGGGCATGCCTTCTAGATGATTCAAAACCCAGTCAAGATGAAGAGCAACTATATAGGTCGGCCACTACTCTGGCTCCTGGGATGGCGAATCCCCACACCTACCAGCGGAATGTGATTCATTGTTTTGGGGCTTCTGAGAGGTCATTTTTCTTCTTTGCTGGTATAATAGGTTAGAAGGCATCTCGTCATGAGTGCAATTTGTATTTTACTTTTCTATTACTATAACAGAACAAAAGGAAATCAAAATCAAAACAAAAGACGCGACCAAGCATTTAATGTGGGGGGCTAATGGTTCCAGAGAGTTGGAACCTATGACCACCTGGCAGGGAGCACAGCAGGGAGCACAGCAACAGGCAGGGAGCACAGAGGCAGCCAGGGAGCACAGCAGCAGGCAGGGAGCACAACTGTAGGCAGGGAGCACAGCTGCAGGCAGAGAGCACAGAAGCAGGCAGGGAGCACAGAAGCAGGCAGGGAGCACAGCAGAAGGAAGGAGCATGAGCATAAGGTAAACAGAGCTAGCTGGGACTGGTGTGGGTTAAAAATGGCCCCTAGTGTGACTCATTCAGTAAGTGCTGGTATGGGCACAGCAGTGACTTTGAGCATGTGTGCAGGAAGTGAATGTGGGTGCTGGGCTCCTTGGCCCGGCCCCATGTAGCTAGACCTTAATGGAAAGTAGCCATGTGCAGTTTGGGTTTTTGTTTTGTTTTGTTTTGTTGAGGCAAGGTTCCACAGTTTAGCCCAGGATGATTCCAATTGCCTCAGTTTTCCCGAGTGCCAGGATTGTAGGTGTAAACCCTGGACAGAAGTTTATCCACTTGTCTTAGAAAGCTGAGAGTGATACATGGTAATCGTGCAAAGAACCAAGCTTAAACAGGACTTGTTGAAGGTGGGGGGGGTCTCAAACTGTATTTTATGGACAGTTTAACAAAGTAAACTGACTAAAGAGACTTTGGAGCACCCCTCCATCCCCACCCCACCAGCGATCAACAGGAACTATTGAACAGGGTAGCTTCAGGAGGTGCCACACAGGGCTTCCTCTGACACCAACTTTCCCCAGGCTAGGAAAAGGGAACTCCTAGTGACACCACTTGGGTTTGAAGAAGAAGCTCTGAGCTCGTACTTTCCCACCGAGGCATTAGCATATTGTGTGCAGTAAGCAGACTCTCTCTTCATAGATCACCACACACATAGGCCCACAGGGAACTTTAAAAGCACAGCCTCTTGATTTGAGCGACACTGTTTCCCAAAGCACAGTGGAAGGTTATTGATCCTTTTGGGGGACACCTTGTAAAAATTGTCCAATTTGCTTGTCACATTTATCTCCACCAGTTGCTTTGGCAGGAGTGACTCCACAGGGGTCAGGGTTTTTGGGTTTTTGTTTTTGTTTTTTTTTTTCTGTTTCCATGCATCTAGCCTTATGCTAACTATAAGCTTAAAATGCAGGGAACTCCACGGCAGACAGATGCAGCAACAGGCTAGCCCTGGAGTAGAGTTCAGCTTCAGAGCTGTGCCAGCCCCTACATTTGATTCTAGGTTTTATACAAGCCCTGCTCCAGTTAGGATCCATTTTAGATCCTGTGTGACCACTTCCCGGATCCTACAGATAGGGGAAAAAATTAATAAAGTTATTCTACTGGAAGACATTGCCAAGGGGTCTTAGAAACAAGAACACTTACCCAATCTGTCTTCTACAGGTCACTCCAGGAAGCCACTCATGAATGTGTGGTCCAAGCCGGGCTTGGTGGTACGAGCCTTTAATCCCAGAATCTCTGTGAGTTTGTGGCGGGCCTGGTGATGTGTTTATAAAAAGATAAAGAGATATAGAATATGTTCTCTAAGGGGGTGTGGTGAGGTATGGGGAAGGGAACCATGCTGAGGTATCCCTTCCCCCTGAGGGACCAGCCACACGACGGTATAGTATAGAATAGAGTTTATTCAGGGTATGGGGAGGGAAGTTAAGGGTATTAAAGAGGGTAGTAGAGGCAGAGAAAGGCAGAGAGAGAGAGTAGAGAAGTAGAGAGAAGAATAGAGGCCAGCCATGAGCACATGGCGGGGGAGGAGGGCAAGAGAGAGAGAAGCAAAAGGCAAGAGAGCAGGAGATCAAGAGAGAGGGGAGGGGGCAAGCAGCCCCTTTTATAGTGGGCCAGGCCTACTGCTGTTGCCAGTACTGCGGAGGACAACCTGTGTGCAGGCAACGTGGGGTGGGTTTAGACAGAATGCTAACACCTTCTCTACAAAGAGAGTTCTAAGGCAGCTAGGGCTATAAAGAAAAACCCTATCTCTGGATAATAAACAAACAGACCAAGACACTGACAAAGCTCCTCTCCCTAAGTATTAGTGCCTACAGTTCCATTGCTAAATAGTCACTGCCTAGGGCTAACACAAACTCCTTTATTTTCTTCTCTTTCTCTGTCTTTTCAGTATTTTTTTAAAAGATTTGATTTATAAATGACTCTTAGTGCTGGGGTGTAGCTCAGTAGTAGAGCATGCACCTACTGTGTGAAAGCCTCTGGATATTCGTAGGGGAAGAGAGAGCAGTGGGAGCCAGTCAGGGATTTCAGTACTCAGGAGACTGAGGCGAGAGGGCCATGGACCACAAATCATGTGTGGGGACACCCAACGTTTTCTCATAGCCTCTGAAGTATAAAACCTGCCAGACTTGTGACCGCAATCGCACACTTCACATTTCAAATTTATTGAAGTTTTACACACACGCATCTTACCTCAACACATTTGAGTCTTTCTTATAATCATGTAAACATTAACTTATAATATATAATGAAACATTATATAATGAAACATTAACTAAGATTCTAAGATTGACATTTTTAGCAAATACTCTACATAGGTCACTAGACTCCCTCTGGCTGACTCCAGTATCTGTGCAAAACTTGTCGTTTTGGTTTTTCTTTCTTTGTTTGTGGAAGAAAAAAAAAAAAAAATCCTTAACTGTCTCTGTCTTAGAGAGGTTTTCTAATCTAGGACTCCCTCCTGCGCCCCCTAGGGGCCAGGAGGTAGACTAGCGTCACTAGTACATGAGCATTTTAAACAGAATCTAGCAGACGTATTTTCAACAATACTCAAAAGTCTGAGCTCATTCAAAACTACAGACTCAGGAAAGACAAATCCCAACACACTAACGTGAAAAGTCCCATTCTTGGGAACTGAAAAACTACCCGGAAGTTTTTGTGAGGCCCTTTGGCTGAGCAAATGGCCTCAGGGCCCTGTCTCAGCTTCCTCCAGAGTTTGTGTTCTTTGTTGTGAGGAAAGGCCTTCTAAAAGTGGTCAATCAAGTTGGGGAGCTCAAATTTTACTTTGGGAGGACAGTTTGGGGCAGCTCCAAAAATAAAAAATAAAAAAAAAACCGGAATTCAGGCAGAAGGGCAAGGGACTCTTGAGCAAGATTGATGATGACAGGCCTGAGAAATAGTGACGTGGGGAGGCGCCTAGAGAAGATGTCCACTTGAGTTGCTATGCTGCTTACAAGGAATGGAGAGTTAGGGAGGAAAAAAAAAAAGAGGAGAGAGACGTCTAGCCAAAGGAACAGGGTAGAGTGGCAGAGTTCCTGGGACACTTCCCATGTGAGACATGGGTGCATGTGGCTCAAACAGGAAGTCAACTTTGTTTCTAGGGTACAGAACGCTTCTCAAAAGCCTGAAGGTAGAGTATGGCTTGCCTTCCCCAGTTCAGCAAATAGGCGCGCGCGCTTGTGGCGGCGGTGGGGATGGGGAGGAGAGTGACGCTGTGGGCCTCCAGTACACCAACCAGTCTGAAGAGGGCGCTAGTTACCCCCAACACTCCCTACCCTCACCCCGGTTTGTCTAGGTACTGAACTTTTAGAGCGGGGATTCGGGTTGGATTGGGTTAAGGCAGTTTTACCCAGTGAGGGTGTCTAGGAAGCTGATTTCCTGCCTGGTTTTGCTGTTCCAGGCAGGTGCTGATCTGCAAGCTGGGAGGTTGAGCAGCAGCAGGACTGGCCTTGGATGCCAGGCCAGGGCGACAGGTGGAGGTGTGAGGCAGGTGCCCTTTAGAAAAGTAATCAGGCCCTCCCTGGACTTTCCAGGGTCAATTCTTGGCAGGAGGTGTGGGGTTTTAAAGATAATTATCCGGAACTGACAAGGAAGCTGCGAGCCAGGGAACCTCCCCGTGACTCGGGTGGCTGGCCTTCAAGATCTAACCATGGAAACCGTTTATCACACTGGCACAGGTGCGGTACCAGGCGTGTGCCCGCTTCATTTGTAGCACGCCAGTGCTCGTGACTCTTGACACTTGACGTGGTAGGCCAAGAGAGGCGATCCTCAGTCCAGGACTCCGAGGGAGCAAATCTTTACCCCGGAACTTGACCATTTCGCTGGCATTAGTAAGGTCCGCCTTGGGGACAAAAGCCTGGTAATGCTAAGGTCCCCCTAAGAGCCGGCGTTTGGCTGCTGGGCACCATGCCAGTAAGAGCCCAGCATCCTGCAGGGCCTAGGAGGGTATGACAGGCAGGTGTGGGGACCCAGGAACAGCTGGAGGATGCCCCAGCTGAGCATTCCCGTGCAGTGTGCGATCTGAGCATCCCCTGAGCGCGCGCGGGGCCGGGGTCAGGGGGCGCGCGGGAGAGGGAGGAGCTGCTCTGGGCTGGCGTTCGCAAGGCTGGGAAAGTGAAAGAGCGGCCGCTTCAGGAAGTCGACGGCAGGAAGCGCGCGACGCGGGCTGCGGAGCGCAGGTAGGCGCGGGGACAACGGAGGACCCTCCCCAGCGGCGCGCACCTGCCAGCCGCCACGCACCTGCCGCGGGCCCGCGCCCTGCGCCCCCGCTTCGGCCTCTCCGCCGTTTGTCTCCCTCTACTGTGTGGCTGGAGAGCCGGGGACTAACCAAGCGCTTTTCCTAGAGTGGGACGTCTTTGAAGTAAGGGCTCCTAGAGTGGCCTTATGCGACAGTGCGGGGGCGATCCCGTGCTGGCGACGCTGAGTTCCCGGGGAAAGTGGAAGCAGAAGGTTTCCCGAGGCCCGGGAGTTGGGGTCGCCTAGCTGTGATGCCGGGTCCCCTCCCGGCCCCAGGCCGCGAGTGACAGCTGTGGGAAGACGCCTGCCGGAGACCCAGCGCTTTGTCTGCAGCCGCGCATTGGGGACGTGGGCGTGCCTGTAGTCTTCACCACCCGGCCAAGCGGCTGTACGACCTGGGAGGAGCCGGCTCGCAAAGCCCTTGGGAAAGCTCTCGGGAAAGCTCTCAGCCAGCACCCTGGGCTCTCGGGTTGTTTGTTTGCTAAAGAACTGCTTCCCGGAGCCCGGGCTCTGTGGCCAACGCAATGACAGCTATCATCTGGCCGTAATAAAGGGTTTAAACCATCGGAAAAGTCCCTCAGATGCGCGTACTACTCTTCCAGCACTTAGGGTCCACCCAAGGATCTTGGTGACCCGCAGGTAAACATTTGCATTTGAACGGAAGACCCTCCCTTGCTCTAGGTTTAAATTCCTAAGGTTCGTTTTCCTGGTCTTCAGAACTCTCTGCACCTGCCTGCCCCTGGCCACCTGCTCCTGGATCTTAAATTGTGTGAAGTTGGGCGAGTTGGTAAATATGTTTTTCGGCTTTACACAGAATCCCTCTTGGGGGTCCCGTTTGCACCCTGTGATCTTGGGAGTATTTTTACAGGTCTGGTTCCTTGGCGAACACCCGGGATGCGTTGTTTGTTGTGAGTGGATGGTGGCTAAGAGCGATGGTGAATAAAATTCTGACTCCTTGTTTTTAAGTCCGGGACAAGTGAAAATAATCGTTTCTGTTTATCTCCCATGGGAAATGGAGCCTTTAAAAAGCTTAGAAAGTGCTTGATTGGAGGAGTTAGAGGTTTAAAACAAAACTCTTGAAGCTTTTGGAGGAGAGAGTTTGGTTCTCAGATTTGCCCTTTAAAAATGTGCCATAATTTTGACACGTTGCCTTAGGCTGCTGAAATTTTGCCTGTGTTCTAAAGCCTAGAAAACCCCTTGGGGCATTAGTCTTGCTTTTGCTGACTTCCACCCACTCCTGAGTCTCCTTGAAGGGTTGATGGGTTCTGGGTAGCTCAGAGCTTGTGAGCTGAAGGATCGTGGGTGTGTCTGTCCCTCAGCTTTTGGCCAAGCTCTCTGTGTGCTCCTGAGCGGGGTGCTGCCTCACCACGGAAAAGCTCTTAATTGCTCTCCTCTCCCTGTCCAATGATAACACTGCCTTCTTATCCTTTGCTCTAATGGGCTGAAGTTCACTGGGAGCTTCTTAGAGGTGACATTTAAAAACTACTTTAGCTACTTTTCTGTGCTTGGGCTATATGCCAAAGCCTGTCAACCAAGCCACGTGCTCCCCTTCTGTGCAGGATAGGCAGAAGGAAATGTACTTGTGCCTGAGAAGTTGCTCCCTCCGCCCCCCAGGAATTGGCCTGGGTGTGAAGCCCACCTAGCTGGGCTAGCCTGATCTCTCCTCTTAGAGCGGCAGTTCTCTACCTTCCTAATGCTGTGACCCTCATGTTGTGGTGACCCCCAACCATAAGATTACTTCATTGCTACTTCATAATTTTGCTACTGATATGCATGGTAATGTACGTATCTGATATATAGGATATCTGATATGAACTCCTGTTGAAGCCAAGACCCACAGGCTGAGAACTACTGTCTTAAAGGGAAAGCTATACCTTGGGCCCCAGGAGGCTGTGGTGTCAGTAGTCTTCATGACCTGGAATTTTGAGGGAACAAGTTTTAGAGATGCTATCCAGGCCAGCAAGAAAAGGACTTTGTTAAGCAGAATTCTCAACACCCAAAATGTAAGTTGACATCTGTCCATCTGGCTACATCTCAGTGAAATGGCTAGCATTACTTATAGAAGCCAGGAGCTTTTTTCCCCTGATAACTCTTTAGGGCTTTCTGGTACTTTGTTGTTTGGTCTGTTTTGCCTGACAATATGACAGATTGATTTCCTGGTCACAGGGGTGAATTTTCACTGTTTTAGTAGAGGGGAGAAAAAATGGACCCTGGCTTTCTATTTTTAAGCCTTGTACAATTGAAAACAAATCCTTTGGTCAAAGCCATCAAACCACAACATTTATTTCACAGGGGCACTCCGAAGCACACGTAGGAACCAAGACCAACAAACTCACTTCGAGCAAACCCTTTTGAAAGATATATCATTGAAATATAGAGGTCTGAGCCAAAGTCCCACAACTTCTGGTTAGTCTAGAGGCAGAATCTTAACGCCATAGCTCTGGCTGGCCTGGTGCTCACTAGGTAACCCTGGCTGGCCTCCAACTCAAAATGGACCTTCTATCTCAGCCTCCTGAGTGCTGAGATCACAGGCATAAGCCATTAGGCTAACTCTGACTGAGTTCTTTGCTTCTGTTCTGAGCTAGGATATGGGACAGGGAGACCCTCGCTGACATTGATGGACTGTCTACTATGCCATGACCTTTCTGAGATCATGTCTGGGTGTAAATTGTTGGTGTCATTAAGCCATCATCTTTTAGCTGGAGAAGTTAAGGGAGCCAATGGGCTAGTGGTCCATCACTGTTGGTCTGGTTAGGGTCAGGAATGAGTGACCCCCATGGAACCCTGGGAAAGGTGGAGCTCTCTGGCTGGGGTGGAAGAAGCCCCACACCTCTATGGTGGTCCTGGGGCTGGTCTCTTGGAGGTTAATGGTTGTGTATATGTGGCCTGCTGGGCTTGGGACCCAGAGTCTCCGCCCTGGTGGTCTATTACCAAGCTACACCCCAGCCCATGATATGTGTCTGTCAAAAGCTCAGAGGAAGGTAGGAGATAGGTGAGGAAGTAGATTCCATTTTGGAAAACTCAGTGCTTTAGGATATATGTCCTGAGGCCAACTTGGTCAGGATAGAGATGTGCCTTCAGAGGGCTGGACCCCTTATTAGTGCGCAGGCTTTGTCTGCTCTTCCAGAATGCCCTCTTCAGCTCAGATCTCAGACAGGCTCATGTTCCAGGCTAATAACATACTCCCAGGGAAGGAATCACAGCGCGGATGGAGTTCATCCTCCTACCCACCCCCCTTGTTAGTGTGTCTGACTCAATTGCAGACCCACACCCAAGCAGCTGATGACTGATCCCTTCTGCCATCCTGCCAAGCCTACAGTCCTCAGTTGCTGAGGGTCACAGAAAGCCTGCTGGGTAGTATGAAGTGAATAACCCAGTGCTCCTCCAGCTCCAGTTCTCCATCCCGTGCTCCAGTGCTCATCCTGTGCTCCCAGTGCTCCTCCAGTGCTCCATCCGTGCTCCCAGTGCTCCATCCTGTGCTCCCAGTGCTCCCAGTGCTCCATCCCGTGCTCCCAGTGCTCCATCCTGTGCTCCCAGTACTCTATCCTGTGCTCTGATGGATGTCCACATGACTGAACATAGACAATGTTTTAGGGCCAGACTCATCTTTGGAAGCCCTAAAGGCAGAGAGATGAATACCCACTTCCCTGCAGGACTCATTAGAGCACCATGTGACCTCCAATATGAGTAAACCATTCCAAGGCATCCTGGGTGGGAGCTTCCTCTGGTATCAGCAGTGTGGCTTTGGTCAGGCATGGGTAGCATCTCCTCATCTGCAGAATGACGGGTGCCTGCCAGTGTCTCCAAGGTATTCTTGTCAGGACCCGAGATTCTTAATGCCTCTCTTTCTTCCGTAGAGCTCAGCCCCTGATGGAAGGAAGAGGGGACAGGACCCAGTAGGACCCATTTGAGGTTGCTTCCCGGGCTGTGTGAACTGCGGGGCTGTCAGAACAACCTTAGCCCGTTTCCGAAGTGTCTGATTTCGGAACTAGAGCACCGAGGTCAGGGGGCGACATAAATGGCTCCGCTCCCTGTGGGCATCCGCTTCATCATCTCCTTCTCCAGGGATCAGTGGTAAGCTCTGGTGATGGTCCGTCCTCTGGAGTGCTGCCTGATGTGTGTGTTGGGGACAGAGCAACAGTAGGCATTGGGTGGCCTCTTCACCCATATTTTGCTATGGACTTGGGTGTCCGTCTTTCCCATAGCTAGCGAGTGGTGGCTGCTGTGACCTGCAACCCTCAGGAGTCCTGTGTTTTGTTGGTGACATCACAGACAGCATTTAGACTTCTGGGTGGTTTGGGTGACTTTTTGAATAACCCCCGTTCTTGCAGGGAGAGTAACAGGCACTAGAACACAGTGGCCCAGGCTACTTAGAGAAGGTAGGATTTGTTTTGGCTTAGGGTTCCAGAGAGTTAGAGACCATCACGGGCCCGGGGGTGGGAGGTGTGGTGTGGTGTGGTGTGTGGGGCACTGGAGCAAGTGACAGGTTTGGCAGCTGGAACAGGAAACTGAGAGCTCATGTCCTCAAGAGCAAACTGGTAATGGGGGGGAGGACAGGCATAAGGATGGAGGGGTGTCTAAACCCAAAGCCTGCCCCCAGTGGCATACTTCCTCCAGCAAGCCTGCGCTCCCCCAAACTTCCCCAAATACCACCACCAACAGGGGACCAAGTGCTCAGATGCCAGAACCTTGTAAGGGATCTTTCTTATTTAAACCACCACAACGGGCTATGAGCAGGATTTTGAAATGATGTTCATGAAGTAAGCCCGGTACCTCTGGTTCCAGATGAGTGGCCTGGCTGGCTGGGACAAGCAGAGATGAAATTGACAGAACAGAACGCTACAGGGCCACAGGAGAGCGTGTCTCTCCTGGCTGCTCTGTGACTCCGCCTCCTCAAAGGTGGACCGTCTTACCATCCTCCTCACTGGAACCAGTGGTGATGCAGAGTGGAGCTCCCCAGCCTCTGTCCCACCTCCACCTAGTCTGCCAGAAGGAAAAAACGTACCCTTTCTTCTCACACTTTATTCTTGTGGTGCTGGGTTTGAACCCAGGGCCTCATGCATGCTAGACAAGCACTCTGGTGCTGAGCTGAGGCCTCGGCCCTTCTCCCCTCATTGTATGTTGAGTGCTTTTGGGTACCAACAAGGTAAACTGACGAGACAGGTGATCAAAAAAAAAAAAAAAAAAAAAAAAAGATTTTTATCACATGTTCTTGGAGGGTCGCAGAAAAATGTGTGTCCCATGGGGGCATTTAGAACCGAAGGGCTTATTATCATCTTTAATAGGAGATGTGGCAAAGGCTACTTAGCAGGAAAACAAATGGATTTTGGGGAAGAAGGAAAAAAAGTCTTTAAGAGCAGAGGTAGCAGGAACTGGTCAAGCCTGTTACTATTGTGGTGGCTACGTCTCTAGCCTTTCTGGTTGCTTCTGGGAGACAGCAGGTTTTGTTTGTGTGTGTTTCTTTGTTTGTTGTTCGCATTTATTTTTGAAATCTTTGGAAGCTTTGCTTTGTGGCTCCTAAGAGACTTCAGGAGCTCAGCAGCCTGGGCCCAGCATGCTAGTCTACTATACAGGCTCATTCTAATCCACTCAACGCTTCGCACGCATGCACGCACGCACAAGACCACAGGGCTCCAAAAGGTCATAAGGTGGCTTTGAAACTGTCTGCAGATGTCTCTCAATGGCTTTCTTTTGATGCCTGCTGGGACTCTGGCCGCACCCTTTCAACACTTCTATTGGGAGACTTTTAGCTTGTTTTGTAAATCGATGATTATTGCTGTTTACCCGCAACTCTGCCTCCTGCTTCCCGTAGATGTGTGTGGCAGGCTGCTTCCGTGATGTGTATGCAGGCGTTGTGCGGTTTAATTTTAAAATATATCTATGTAGATTTTTGCCTTTGGCTGGGCACACAGCTCAGTGGTAGAGTGCTTGCAAGCATGAAGCCCTGGGTTTGCACCTCTAAGCGGTAGTCCTGTTAAATGCCACATCTAGCGTCCAACAAGATCTCCGACAGTTCCTCTTCCGTCCAGGATCGACACAGGGCCAGGCCACAACACTGCATCTTGTCATTTTGTGGTTTTGCCTCCTTTAGTCTGGAAATGTCCCTTGGCCCCGTCTTGTGACCCTGAGTCATTGAAAGGTTCAAACACGTATTTTGTGGATTGTCTCTCCTTTTGGATATGTAAATGTTTGTTGAGCTGGAAGTCAGTGCCTTTTTGGCAGGTGGGACTGGGAGGGGCGGGGCTAAAGATACTGTGGGGAGGAAAGGGGCTAGGCATGTGGGGGTGAAATGAGAGGGTACCACAGCGGTCCAGAACAGGTTTGTGCACCTGGCTTCTGGTCTCCTTTGTTTGACTCCTCTCACTGACAGGAACCAGAATCTTAGAGACACACTCATGCCTCAACAGATGGGAACGGAAGAAGTTGGGGGTGGGGGGGGAGACTGCAGAAGATGGGCGGGGACTGTCGAAGATGGGCGGAGACTACAGAAGATGGGCAGGAGTGCTTTGTGGTACCAGGAGACAAAGTGAAACCCAGAGAACTATTGCTTGCTGACCAGGTCTAGAACAACTTGAGACTTCAAATAATTGATCCTAGGAGTAGATGATGGCCCGTCGACTGAGAACAGCATCTGATATAGCCTCACAAATGACACAATCCGTGAGCCACTGGAGCAGAACCATCCCCTAGGAGGTCAGTCTCCGGGATACGGGAGCTGGAAACTGGGACCTAGGACCAGCCCCATTCTCTCATAGTATGGTCCTACAAGATTCGTATTCTCTCCTTAGTGTGGTAAACGGTCCTGTTGCCAAGGTAGATGGAATCTTAAATGAGCAGTGTTCACCTCAATGTCATCAGGCTCTCCTGATTAAGACTCTGACAAAGACACGACCTCCCTTCTGTATCTGGTTGCATGGCTTCTGAGTTCAGAAACAGTTTGGATTATTTCTAAACCAGCCATATTGACGAGTTATTCCTCTTAAAAGCGTGTGTTGAATCCTGCATGATTGGCCAAGAGACACTGAGCCAAGACCGAATGATACCACAGCGCCTCTGTAACCTGCTTTCATTGACCTTTGACCCCACCGGAGGAGGCTTGTGAGCCCTGCCCACCCTGCTGCTGCTTCTCTGAGGATCCTGACACCCAAGGGATACTATTAGCTACTTGTTTCAGTCTTTGTAACCAAATGGGGTGGGGGAGCCTCTTAAATAGGAAGGCTTATTCTGCTTGCTTGAATCCCAGCATGGTAGGAAATAGCTAGTGAAGTTGCTGTCAGCTGCCTGACAGGGCATGAGGCTGCTTGCTCTGATCTCAGTACTTAGGAAGTAGGGCCAGTCTGTAAGCTTCATGGCCCACTCCCCAGAGATCTCCTTTTTAGTAGACAGATGACAATTGGGACAGCCTGACAAAAAATCATGTCTTAAAATATTTTAGCCGGTAGTGGTGGCACATGCCTTTAATCCCAGCACTTGGGAGGCAGAGGAAGGCAGATTTCTGAGTTCGAGGCCAGCCTGGTCTACAGAGTGAGTTCCAGGACCACCAGGACTACACAGAGAAACCCTGTCTCAAAAAAAAAAAAAAAATATAATATATATATACGTATGTAATGTAATAGACAGGGAGGAGAGGAAGGCAGATTTTGGTCAGGATGTTTGGTTACGTAATTTACAGGTCCCAGGGCTAACAGATGAATGTTCATCAAATCAAAAAAATAAATATATTACATGTGGACGCTTTAATTTGGGGGCAGGGAGTGAATTTTGAGTTGAGGACTTTACTGGTTCCAGGAGCGCTACAGAAACTGTCTCGAAAACAATTATAAGAGATACTCCTGAGGAGAGTCTGGGGTGCATCCAGGTCCTTAGCTGGCATTCATGGGATGTGAGCTTTATGCTAGAAACTCGAGGTTAACCCAGGCTCGATCCTTGTACTGGCATGTACCACTTGTCATATCTGCATAAGCAGGGCACTGGAGAGAAAACAGCCCATTGGCTTCTCTTCATTTATTTATCTTCTAAGCCCACCTGTAGCATCACATAAAACCAAAGACCTGGTCCTCTCCGGAACAAAACACCACAAACTGGGTCCATCACAATTTGAAAGGCTGAGGGGCCAAGCTCAAACTGCAGCAGGGTTGCGGCCATGGTTTCGGATAACATCCTTCTTCCTCCTTCAGGTCTTTGAGCTGCAACATCTCTTGGCAACCAGCTGCATCACGCTGGCCTCTGTCTCTGTTGCCACACCTTCCTTAGTGTCTCTGCATGGATTTTTTGCTTTTTTTCTTTTTGAGCCATGGTCTCTCTATCCCTGGCTATCCTGGAACTCACGATTTAGTCCAGGCTAACCTCAAACTCACAGAGATCCATCTGCCTCTGCCCCTTGAATTCTGGGATTAAAGGCATGTGTGATTTTTGGCACATCCTGTTAGTCCTAAGCTCAGGCATCTTCTTTTCAGAGAGGGCTCTATAGTCCTGGTGTTACAAGCCAGTCTCACTAAACGCTGCGAAGGCTGGATTAAGGCTCACACTCCATAGACATCTTCAGGACCTTATTTCTGAATAAAGTGTTGCTCGGAAACCCCTTTGCAGTTCATGGTGGAATGGTCCAGCAGAAGGGACGACGTCCAACTCCTGCTTTATGAATGGTGACAAGGACAGCAATAAAGCTACTAAGTGGAACGAGATCATCCAGGAAGAATCCTGAGGGACCTCACCAGGATCGTGACTCCATGAAAGTACAGGAGCCTCCTCTCCCAGAGGCCAGGCTAATGTGATGGCTCTAGCTGAGAGCAGCTATTACCGCAGACCGTCCTGGAAGGTGAAGGACAGTCGGCAGCCATTGCCTCTCCCACACACCAGATCCTCAAAGAAGCTGAGGGAAAAGGAAGACAGGCGATTATGGAAATGGAGGAAGTAGGCTGGGCCCAGGCCCCAGTTCCTTAAAGATAAGGCTTTTCTGCCTCAGGGAAATCCTGCCTGCTCTTCACTGACCTTTGACTCCAACCCACCGGAGGAGCCCTGACTCAATAAGGCTCTCTCTTCCTGAAGGATTCATTCATGGCTTCACCAGCCTGAATCCTGAAGGAGCCCCTTCGCCTGCGTGCTCCACACAACCTTCCCAGAGCCACTTTCTGAAGGGTCTGGTAGAAACTAGGGCTCGAAGCTACTATCACCTCATCCTCAAGTCTCCTCGACTGAAACCTTCTGAGACTGAGGAATGTAGTTTGTCTGGGCTGGGCTCTCCTCAGCCCTTATCACTCACTGTAGAGCCTGAAGGCATGAGTCATTCTCCCTGCTAGGTAAAACCTTAGCCATGCAGCCCTGGGCAGAGGCCACTGAAAGATATCCCAGGCTCTTGAGTCAACCTGAGAGGCTCTGGAGGGATATCTATACCCAGGCTGAGTATCCGGAGAGGAGCTAGAGATCCGGCTGTGAGCTGGACTGGGGTTGCTGGAGGTCAGTGGGTGGTGTCTCCCAGCCAGCTCCAGCTCACGGGATGGGCCACAGAGCTGCTTCAGCCAAAGAATGGAAAGTCCCTTCTGTTCTGCTCTAGGGAGGCATTCAGAGACATATGACATACATACAGAGAGAGTTGAAGAGACGAGAGACAAGCAGAGACAGAGAGACAGCATGTCCCTGGCGGGACAGGCCCAGCTCTGTCTCCTAAGTGCTGAGACTAAGTGCTTGCTTTTTTCTGGTCACCTTGTAGGCTTGGACAGTGTCCTGGAGGGACATTCTACTCAGGCTTTCCCAGAGAGAAGAGAGCTCAGACAGTTCCTTATTCAGAAGCAAGTTTATTAAGTGGATGTGGCTCTTCCCCAACCCCCACTCCCTCACCCCCACCCCCACCCACAGGACGACCACCCTGCTTTCTCACTTCAAATGGGATCTTTAGTTAAGTCCGGAAATGTGGGTTGTTTTGTTTTTTGGCCTCTAGTTTTTGGTTTTTGTTTTTAAACATCCACTTAATTCGTTTTGTTTATGTGTGTATGAGTGTGAATGCACACCTGCGTTTCTGAGTTGTGCAGGTCAGAGTGTGACTCACAGGGATGGAGTCTCCCCTTTGACTCTGGGTTCTGGGGCCCAGGCTGAGGATGTCAGGTACTTTTAACTCACAGAGCCAACTCTCTCTCACAGATCCCCTGGTCCTCTCTATCTCTGGCTGGCCTAGGCTTTGGATGTCTCTTCTCCAGTCCTGAGCGTCCTGCAGAGATGGTTGCTTCTTAAAGTTCTGGTTTCAAAAGTCTCGTAGTCAGGGGGAGACACGTGTCTCCTCAGCATGTCTTCTCTTCGTTCTTGCCAAGCTGCAAATGCAAAAAAAAAAAAAAATGTTTCTCTGGGTGTGTGTGGAGAGTCACTCATACAAATGAACCGAACTATCAATGGGGCCTGTAGGAACCCCAATTTATTAGTTATCAATTTATCAGTGGGGGCTGTGTGGGGAATAGGTCCTCAACCCTGCAGTCTGACACTATCGCCATGTAGATTGGTGTCAAACACAGCTTGAATTGTAGAACCCCCCAGGCAGAATCCGCTAGAGAGCTATTGTGGGAACATGAGTGTTGTTTCGTGTTGTGGGTGTTGAGTAGCAGGCGATGTTGGCTTTTCCTAAGTGCCGCAGGGCTTCTGAGAGAAAACAACAAAAAAAACCCATAACCATGAATGTCTGATCAGAGCAAGCTGTATTTAGAAGTACACAAGGGACTGGCCAAACATCTCCTAAGTCTGGGGGTTTCAGAGAACAGCCCCTCACTGGCTTTCAAGGTCCTTTCTATGGGGAAGGGTTAGAGTTGAGAGAAAACAGTGACGAGATATTGGCTGTTAGCCCCTGGACTGGAGTGGGGGGGCTCGGGGCTCAAGCTTCCTGTCCTTGTGAGATTGTAAATGAGACCCGGTGTGTGACTAATTCACAGAAGACCCAGTAGGACACCTCTCATGCCCGGTGCTACATGTGTTCCAGGTATCGGGCTTTCATTTTTATGCTGACGTTCCTGCTCTATGCAAGCTTCCACTTATCCCGAAAGCCTATCAGCATAGTGAAGGTAAGAGATCTTCACACACCGGCTGTGCGGCATCTTCTGCTGGAGGTGGGGGAGCAGAAGGAAGTGGGCGGGGATTCCTAGAGACAAATTACTCCAGCTTCTTCGTTGTGGGGCCTTTTTGTTACATTTTGTTCTTGCTTTCCTTTTTAAGGAACTCAGATCTTTACAATGTTTCACACTTGATCCCCTCAGAGGCTCGACTCCATCAGACTACAATTCTAGAATTCCCAAACTGAGTTAAATATTTATGTTGTCTGGTTTTCTTTCCTGATGGATCCAATCTTAAATGCTGCCCCAAGTGGTTCCTACTCTTGGTGCGATTGTTTGACCCCTGTCCCGGCTCTGTGAGCAGTCTCAGTAGTGAGACACTGAGTTTACCGGTGAGAGTCAGGATGCCGGTTAGAGAACCTGATGTCCCGCTAGCCATCAAGTCCTCTGTATTTAAGTCAGAACAGGGAAGGAATCGGGTATGTTTTCTCACCCCACCTTATTTGTGGGCTGACTAAAGGAGTGAATGGCTTTTGAGTACTGTAGAAGAACCAAAAGATGCTGTCTGGTGCCGAGACAGCTCTGTTCCCTGTTTGCCTTCCAACAGTCGGCAGGGACCTGGTCCAGGACTCTGGAGTTATGACCTTTCTAGTTGAGCTGGGCTAGCGGCCCCGGAAAGGCTTCCACACTGGAGACAATGGAAAGGATTGGGGCCTCTGGGGTCCTGTGTGCTTTCTCCACTACATTCATTTACTAAGAAGCTAGCAAATGGTAGCCAGGAGTCTCTGTGAAAGACAGAAGGCCTTTCAAAGAGTCCTGGGGATAGGAAAGTAGTAGGTGGCATTAAAAGCTCTGGTGTGTGACACGTGACAAGGACTCTGACCAGCCCTAGAGACTGGAATGTTGTCTCTGTGACCCTTCCTGCTTAGAGAATTCACCCTTAGCTCCTGACAGAGGCATATCATAGAAAGCAAACATCAGGCCACCCCTACAGGGATCAGGCATGGTCGTGGAGCCTTGCTGGGGCTTCCAGGATTGATGTTAGGTCTACATGGCTAGGGAAGGGACCACGTCCAGTACCAGGTAGAGTGTCACCACAGAGTCACTACCTGTGGGACAGGTACAGTGCATGAGGTGGGTGTGGCCACTGGAATGAATGTCTGTGGGGCGGGACCTTGCCCTTGGACTCTGCGGAACCAGGTCAAGGTCAAACTCTCCTTCGGTATGCAGAAGTGATCTTTGGGACCTCTAGGTTTCTTGAGGTGGCGCCTTAGTTTGAATCAGAGTTCCTGTACGATGGTTATGGTCACAAGCACTTGTCCTTCCTCACAGCCACCTAGGGGGTGTCATCAGGAGTAAGGGAGCTCATCTTAGTATCTTCTACATTGGTCCTCTGTCTCTAGGGTCTCGTTTCTTTTTTTTTTTTTTTTTTTTTTTAAGAATTATTTATTCTGCTGGGCAGTGGTGGCCTTTAATCCCAGCACTTGGGAGGCAGAGGCAGGCAGATTTCTGAGTTCGAGGCCAGCCTGGTCTACACAGTGAGTCCAGGACAGCCAGGGCTACACAGAGAAACCCTGTCTCGAAAAACCTAAAAAAAAAAAAAAAAAGAATTATTTATTTTATATATATGAATATATGTATGTATGTATGTGTATGTGGCTGTCTTCAGATGTACAAGAAGAAGGCATCAGATCCCATTGTTGTGAGCCACCATGTGGGTGCCGGGAATTGAACTCAGGACCTCTGGAAGAGCAGGCAGTGCTCTTAATCGCTGAGCCATCTCTCCAGCCCTCTATTATTTGTTTTAAAATATTTATTTAGTGCTTTGCCTACATGTATGTACGCGAATCGTATGCATGCCTGGCTTCAGAGGTCAGAAGAGGGTGCCAGAGAACCTGAACCTAGAATTATAAACAACTGTGAGCCGCCCAAAAGGATGCTGGGAACTGAGCTAGGAGCCTATGAAGAACAGCCAGTCAATGTTATCCCCTTTCCCAGTCCTTCCCCCCCCCTTCTATGAGGGAGTTCCACTAGGACATCCAGCCTTTACTGGGCTCTACTCTTAACAGGGCTGCCCAGGAGTCTCCAGGGTAACTAATTGCTTGCATATGGTCAACATCTAACACCTAGGCTCTGAAGGGCACCTGTGTATTCAATAGCCTTACACTGAATCCTGCAGGCTGCTTTGCCTTCTGATACAGATAAGGCTGTCTCCACCTATGATTTAGACTTCACAGAGCCTCAGGAAGTATGCAGTCTCTGCTGGCAGCTCAGCTATAAATGACACAAATGGGTCCAGGAACGGAGATGATTCTATCAGGGACCTCATGAGTCACCATCTGCAGTCTGTATTTCCCAGAAGGTTATAAACAAAACTGGAATACGTTTGCTTATTGGACCCTGACTGAGAATGGGTAGTGATTCGCCCAGTGGCCATGACTCATTTGTGAAGTGATGCCGGGTCAATCAGGGTGACACTCCGTCTCAACCGTCACTGATTGCTTTTATTTTTCTCTGATTGAAAAAAAAAAGTACCTTTAAAAAAAAACACTCTGATAAATCTAGGGCTGGGAGGACAATGTTGTCCCTCTCATGATCCTCCGCCTGCAGCCAGATATCTTTATTTGAGGCAGATGGTTTCCCGGCTGTAGACAGATGGGGTCTTGTCCCAATGGAGGGGAACTTTGGGGACTCTCCTCCAGGCTGGGCCAGAGCAGAACCTGTAAATAGATGGTTTCTCAGAAATGATATTGTATGGTCCTGGAGAAAGAGAGGGAGGGAGGAGAGGAGGAAGGGAGGGGAGGAGGGAGGGAGGGGCTGACTTGAAGAAATCTTGACAGCTTTCTTTACACACAGAATTGAAAACAGTAAAAAAAAAAAACCTCCAGGGCAAACAGAAAACAAAAGTTAAAAAGGCCAGAGCTGTCAAGAAAAGCTATTTTCTGAAAAGTCCCAGTGCTTCCTGTGGTCATAGGAAAACCTCAGCGGAGATTTCCACTTTAGACAAGGACTCACTATGTGCCCCTAGCTGGCTGGGGACTCACCAAGTAGCGAACGCTGACTTCAAACTGACAGAGATCCGCCTGCCTCTGCCCTGAGTGCTGGGATCAAAGGCTGCCTAGCTGTCAACCCAGCCAGTTTTGTTTTTATTCAAATAAAAGAATCCTAAAGTTTATATGAAAAGATCCTCCTTAGGATTAATCGCCAAAAGCGGGCGTGGTAGAGCACTCCTGTAATCCGAGCACTCTGGAAGCAGAGGCAGGAAAATCTCTTAGAGTTCAAGGCCAGCCTGGTCTACCTACATAGGGAGTTCCAGGACAACCAGGGCTACATAGAGGAGTCTATTTCAACAACCACAACCAAAAACAAAAAAAAAGAAAAAAGAAAAGAAAGAGAGAAAATAAAGAAAAGGAATCGCCAGGTAAAGTGTTCAAAGGTAACTTTTTAATAAAACAAAATAAAAAATATAAAAATATTAATGCATGTTTAAGTACCATAATCAAAGCATTAGCCTGTTGAGCGAGAGCAGGCAAAATGTTTAGAACAGAGGAGAGTACAGCTCTGTTTTTAACTCGCGACTGCTGCCTGGGATGGGCAAGCTTGTCAGCTTGATGGCTGAGCGATGCGCAGGAGGTGAGAGGATCTCAGCAGATCACACAGGCTCTGACCTGTCAGTAGATTAAACACTACTGGATTCATATTTGAGTAGACAGTAGGGACTTGGCGGACGGTCCCTCGAACCAGAGGAAATGGATCACTTGGAGTGGGTCTTAGAAGGGCATATCCTGCCTAGGCCCCTCCCACCACGATGCCCCGCCTTACCACAGCTCAGACTTGTGAGACCGAGGACAGCCCACTGTTCTAGGAAACCAAGAGCAAAAGTACACCCTTTTATAAGTTATTTTTCTCAGGCATTTGGTCACAGCTATCAAAACAAGCATCCATAATTAACACAGGGCATCTTCTGTTGTTGTTTTGATAGGGTTTTACTGTGAAACCCAAGCTGGCCTTGAGAACTTGCAGCGATCCTGCCTCAGACTTCTGAGTACGGCATGTCCCACCACACCCAGCTAGTATAAATGTCTTTATTGCAGCATCATTTATACTGACACAGAGGGAAAACAAAGTGCATGAACATATTCAATAAGTGAAAGTTTGAGCCGAGCAGTGGTGGCTCACACCTTTAATCCCAGCACTTGGGAGGCAGAAGCAGATGGATTTCTGAGTTCGAGGCCAGCCTGGTCTACAGAGTGAGTTCCAGGACAGCCAGGGCTATACAGAGAAACCCTGTCTCGAAAAAAACAAAAAAAAAAAAAAAAAAAAAAAAAAGAAAGAAAGAAAGGTCACCGAAATTAAAAATTTAAAAATTTAGGTCACCGAAGATAGGATCCACTATTTTTTTTTTTTAATTTTAAACATACATTTATGTAGTTATGTATGTATGTATGTATATATGTATATGAGGGGAGGGTGCATTAGGAAGTGAAATCATTCCTGTGGGAGTGTGGTCTTTCCTTTTATCTGTCCTTGGGGTTGAACTCAGGTCCTCAGGCTTGGCAGCAAGCTCCTGTACCTGCTGAGCCATTTCACCAGCCCTGATACTCTTTCGACTGATCAGGTCTTTTGTGTGTGTGAGAAAGAGTATGTGCATACACTGTGTGTGCATGCATGCTTATGTGTATGCAGGTTGCATGTATGTACATGCATGTAGAAGCCAGACATCAACTTCAGGAATCATTCTTCGGTCGATTCCACCTTGTTTGTTTGTTTTGTTTTGGAGTCATGGCCTAGAGCCTACCAAGTAGGCTAACCTGGCTAGCCAGCTATGCGTAGAGATCTGCCTGTCTCCACTTCCCATTGATAGGATTAAAAGCATCCACTGCCACACCCAGCTGCCCCTCACCCCCACCCCAACATGGGTACCAGAGATCTAACTGAGGTCTTCGTGCTTGCAAAGCAAACACCTTTTAACTCACAAGGCTAATCTCCCTGATCAGTTTTCATTAACCAACTGCTGTAGCAGGCTGATCGATTTTCTGTGTAGCCCACTGAAAGATAATCCTGTAAATTTTTTGGGAAGGATGCTGCCTTGATGTATGCTATGTTTCTCATTGGGCCATGCCCCTCCCCCAAATGTTTCCTTGGCAATCACTCTGTGGGAGCCTAGTGTGTCTCCCTGCAGTCCAGCATGAGTTTGTTCTCCCACAAACGCCGGGTTTTCAGAACAAACATCATTGAAATATTAAAACAGAGCGATGTTATTGAGAACTAATGTGTTTACTTTAATATCCTCAGAGTTCTTTATCTTTTAGGAGGCAGCCTCCCGGCAGGGCTACAAAAAAGCAAAGATGACATTTCCGACATGAAAGGCTAGGGAGGGGAGTGGAAACATGATGTCCATCACGACCAGAGGTTAATTGTAGGCGCCTTGCCCAAGCACAGTGGAGTCAACCTCTAGGCCCTGGCCCCGTTGGAGGCAAGGACCTGGGTGGTGCTCTCTGTGTGAACTCCATCCTTCAGCCACCCTGTGACTTCATTCTTTGTCATGCTGGCTTCAGAGCTGATGACCAGGGGTGTGACTGAGGTCAATCAGTTACAAGCAGCCACGGTAGTCCACGGTCCCAGCCTATGGTGTCTATAACCAAGAGCCCGTGACCCTAACTAACCAGGGTGCTAGATGGTGCTCACCATAGGCAAGACCTCAAAGCCTTTCCCAAGACTTATGGAAGATTTGGGATCATCTCCAGTCTGTACTGATTTCCATGGGTGATGTGCCCCAGATTGGCTAAGCCACTAGAGATGATGTGGGGGTTCTATTCCAAGCACAGCCTATAGAATCCATATCCCTCACTTCCGTGCAAGCAAGGCTAAGATTAGAAACTTGCTTAATCTAGTACATGAGTCCCTCCTGGCCTGTGGCTGTCCTCAGCGAGCAGCAAGAGAGAAGCCTCCTTGGGTGTAGTGGCCTTGAGAAAGGACAGTGTAGGGAAGCAGAAACTCTCACCTATTAAGGTTAAAGTCTCGGAGATAGAAATGGGACACACACACATACACACACACACAGAGCCACCATTTAGTGGCCCCGGCAGAGGTATCGGCCTGCGTGGGGGAAGGGCCAAGTGACCGTGTTCTATTCAGCATGACAAAGACACCAGAGCCTCTATGGCCCATAGATATTACCAGTAGAAGCTTGTGGGGAGACAATCACTTCAGTTTATAAGCTGGTGAGCTTTTGGGGTGACATTTAAGTCAGCATAGCACAATGCAAATAAGCCAATGTAAAGAAGCTACATCCACGCGCTGTGCTGGGGCTCAGTAACTGTGTCCAGAAATCTGGTGTCCAGCCAGGATGACCAAAGCAGCCTTTCAGATGACAAGGCTCCATACTAGCTATTCTGATCCAATGGAGATAGAGAAGCCTACCACCTACCTGGTGGCCAGGTGGCTCCTTCTCCATGCTATATAGCAAGGTCAGCTTTCTGTACCAGCTTCCAAACCCTGTGACTCAGGATCCGGCTCCTGGACACTGGAAGGATTTCTTGTCTCCAGAGGAGGTCTCCCTGACCAAAAGTTCTCCCTTGCCACTTTTCACCCATACCTGATGGGTTTGCTCCATCTGAGTTTTGTGTGACCCAGGACCTTTATTAAATCTAGTGGTAGGGGACACAGATGTGATAGAGTGAGTTCCCTGCCCCTCAGTTTCTCCAGGAGATAGTCCTGGACACTCCCACTGGAAGTGTGGCTTCCTTCTTCAGGTGGCCCCATCTCATACACCGTGTAGAAACCATGGTTTTCGGCATTACAGTCTCTGTTTTATAAGTGAGCAGCAGCCTCGTGTGCAGAGGGGAGATGGAGACAGGACACTTGTGACTTGTCAGTCTTCAAGCTCCTCAGCTGTGCCATTCCCTCCCTGTCCCCATCACCAGTCAGGTACCTCTACCCTAATAGGCTTGCTGGTCCTGGTAAGGTGGGCTGGTGGCCATCTTCCTTTGGTGTGTGTGGATGGAATGGATGGATGGATGGATGGATGGATGGAAAGGTACATAGATACATAGATACACAGATAGATACATAGATACATAGATAGATACATAGTCATAGATAATAGATTTAGATAGATACATAGCTACATAGATAGATACATAACTACATAGATACATAGCTACATAGATAGATATATAGCTACTAGATATGTGTACGCAGGATGTAGGTTAAGGCTTTCCCAGCCTCCTGTGCCAGATCCTACCACCCCCCTTCTAAGTAGCAATAAGATTTATCCTGCCACTGCGATGTCTTGTCTGTGCTTGAACTGGCAGAAATGAAATCAGACAGCCTGAGTTCCTTTGACTCTATGTTTTTGAGACTCTCATTCTTCCATTCCTCTGTAGAATTCAGCTGTCTAAATCTAGCAGTTAATCCTGTTCTTCCCCCCAGGGGCAGCCCCTTCAGGGATGACTGGCAGTTGGTCCTCAGCTTGGTGCTGTCTTGCCTGATGCCACCTCCATGTTAGGCCTTCAGAGGCTGCTGGCACTAGGGTTGGCTGCTTGTGGGCATGAACTGGAGTTATTACAAAATGAGGCTAGAGCCTCCTGTCAACAGCAGGAACTCCTGTGACCCCAGATGCCTACCAGAGGCCTTTTTCTGCTCAAAGAGCCATTGCTCCGTGAGGAGGGGAGGCCACTCAGGCTGTCCTAGGTGAGACATCCCAAGTAAATACTTTTTCTGTTCCCCGCTCCCATCTCTGTCTGTCATAGGGCGAGCTCCATAAGCAGTGTGCTTCTGGGGATGAACCTGAGTCTAGATTCAGTGGCCCAAGCAGCAGTACCAGGCATGGCCCCACCCACTGGCTCCTGAACAATGAGACCGACTGTGGCTGGGCCCCCTTTGGTGAGTTTGGGTCAAACCCTCAGTTGCCCAGGGATCTTGGCAGCTATCCACTGGAGTTTCTCAGCCTGGCTAGTCTCAGGACAAGGATGCCATCCTCGGCTGCAAATGTGTCTCAGTGACTGTCACCCGCTAAGTGAAGTTTGTCTGTGCAGGGGAAGTCTCTAGAAGAGAGCCTGCAGTGTGTGCTGTCACACAGAAAGCCAAACCCACCATGGTCAGTGTGGTTTGCTTCCGATCTAAAGGACATATTCAAGGACAACTTGAAAAATAGATGACTTTATTTTCGTTCACAAAAAGCTGTCCAGGACCCAGGCTGGATGGGCTTGTTTGTTTGTTTGTTTGTTTTTGTTTTGTTTTGGTTAGAGCACCTCCCTTGCGAAGGGACTCTCAAAATAAAGTTTTATATTTTATAGCCCAGTTCTAGAACATTCCAGATAATTCTGAGCCTTTCTGTTGGTTCTTAAACCTACGCAGATAAGAACAACTACCAGCAGCTGCTTGGAGCCCTGGATTACGCCTTCTTGTGCGCCTATGCCATCGGGATGTACCTCAGGTAGGAGCACCCACAATCAGACCCTACCCAGTCTTGTGAGCCCTTCAGTACAGAAAGGTTCCTTTTTGTCATCTGATAGACCTAGGAGGCCAATGAGTGGACTGATTAAAACTTTATTGATGTTATCAACCTTGCCATGTTTTAAAATAACATCGTGGAAGGGTTAGAGAGATCGCTCAGGGGTAGGGTGATTGCCTAGCATACACAGAATATGAGAGACCCCGGGTTTAAGCCCCAGTACTAGGGAAAAAAATAAGGAAAAGCATTGTAGAGACTACCAATGTTCATCCCAAGAGACTTTGTTTAGACACTGATCTTGGGAGCCTGGGAGTCTTGGGGTATCCTTGTAAAGTGTTTAACTGTTTCTCTCAGAGCCTCCCAACATGTGGAGTCAAGGGCCCTATGGTGGTGACATATGGACAAGTGTTTCCTGCCAGTGGTAGATATAGACTGCTTTATCAGATACAAATGCCACACGGAGCTCAGAGCTTGTGTGGATGAGAGAGTAGGGTAAGAGAGGATGTTCAAGTGCTAGCGTATGAGGTCCACTGGGTGCCAAGTCAAAAAGAAATAAGGTGTAGGGTCTGGTCTCCACCTTCCTGCCAGCCGAGATATCCGAGCCCAAGAAACCCTAGCTCAGTAAATAAAGCAGGCTTCTCATCTCATCTTTATGGGCAGAGGTGGTTTCTCCTGCAGCTCACCAGTGAGTTTATCGATGTGGGATTCTGTTGGGCATGACGTCCCTAGAAAAGCCTCAGAAGGGAGGTGAGAACACCTGCCTCATCACTGAAGGGCCTTGTGCTGTGCCAAGAAGGCAGGACAGCCCTCAGACCCTTGTGAGGTTACACCAAGGTCTTGACAGTAGGTATCACGTGACTCTGTAGACCGAATGCACACGTGGGAGGTGGGTGCACCCGGTCTTGCTGACAGGATCAGCAGGTGTGGCATAGGTGTGAGTCCTGTGTGAATCAGATATGATGCCGGGTGGTGTCCATTCCATCAGAATTGTTCCTTAAATCTCACAGAGGAGATGAGGGCTAGCGACAGGTGGCCATAGTATGGGACACCTCCCAGTGGTAGCCAATGGCACCGCTCTTGGGAGCTCCTATGACTCGTGCCTTGTCCTGTGCCTAAGCAGGTTAGCAACCCCTGACGTGTCTCCTGATCTCTGAAGTGAGCACAGTTGAGTGGATACACCTTAACTCTGGACTGTTCTTATCTCTGTGATCAGGTTCTCCTCAGCTCTACACATTAGCCGAGAGTGTTGTCTTTGGTCAACACTCGTGAAATAGTGTTCATGGGTCATTTGCGTAGCTCTAGGTAGATCTTTTTCCCAGTTTGGTGAGTGCACAAGAGAAAACTTGCTGGTAAGCAGATACTAGAAATGACTCGGGCAGGAACAGTGTCACTTACTCGGAGGGTGCCGCTCGCAGGCAGGGCAGGCAGCAGGATAGTAGGCAGGGCAGGCAGGTAGCAGGCAGGCAGGCAGGCAGCAGGCAGGTAGGTGTCTGCCCCAGTCTCTTGTTGGATCCCTGGAGTGGGTATGTGGAAACAAATGGGCTTGTGGATTTTTCTAAAGACTTATTTCTTAGTGTGTGTAGGGCACATGTGCGTGTGTGTGGGTGTATGTGTGATGTGTTGCAGCGAATATCCACGGTGGCAATAGGGGGCATCCAGTCCCTGGAACTGGAGTTACAGGCAGTTGTAGCCTCCCGACACAGGTACTGGAAACCAAATCTCACTCTCCAGAAGAACACAAGTGCTCTTAACCAATGAGCCCTCTCCATCTCTCCAGCCCCTGTGGGGTTTGGAAAGAACACAGAGGGCTCTCATCACGAGTCTCTGGTACCCGCTGAGATCTGTGTGTCTCCGTGGTGATGTGTAAAGCGGTAGACTGTGGTGTGGTGGTGATGGATAGCAACCGTTTCATATCTGCCCCGTTATGAAGCTAGGGCCTTGTCATACTCCTCAACACTGCTACAGTTTGACAGCCCACCTAACAGGTCTGTAGCTCACTGAATCTCACCACTGTCGTAGGGCTCAGGCTCCGCCCCCTTTCAGCCGGCAGCCATGGTTATGGCAGGAAGTGGTTGGCCGCAGCATGGAAGTGTTGTCTTTGCTGATCCACCCAACCCGTGTGTTCACGCAGGTTTCTTGGTTACCGCTCAGTGGATGGGCAGCTTGCTCAGGTTCACAGTCGCCCCTTTTCCAGGTTATCATTTGCAGCTTCGTGCTGACATTTTAAAACAGCTCCGTAGGCCGACTCTGTGTTGTATAAAAGGAGGCTTAACATGCAGGGCAAGTCCTGCTTTGATAAGCAATATTGGTGTGAATTCCCCGTGTGAACTTGATTGTTGGACAGTTTTTGGGTTTTTTTTTTTTTTTTAAATGAGAAATAAATAAGGATTTTTACATTTTGTTTTGTTTTTTTAATGAGAAATGAGGCTAAGGGTTCCCATGGTAGTATGTGAGACCACAGTCTCCAATGATAGGGCTCTGTGGTCTGGAAGCCTGGAGAACAGATGACAGGGGACATCCGGGAGAGGTGGCCTTCGCTGTTAGCAGTATGCTTGCTGTTTCCTCATGCCTCTCTCTTTCCTTGTTGCCTCAGTGGCATAATAGGGGAGCGCTTGCCGATTAGGTATTACCTGACTTTCGGGATGTGGCCAGCGGCGCCTTCACAGCCCTGTTTGGCTTGGGCTATTTCTACAACATCCACAGCCTGGGATTCTACGTGGTGACCCAGGTAAGGGCCTGATCCGGGACGGCAAGTTTAGGTCCCAAACAAAGCTCACCTCTGCAAAAGAACAGATTAGATGCTAGTGAGGGGCAGAACAGCGTCCCTCCAAGGTCAAGGCTCCAGCAGCTGGCACGAGAAGGACCCTCCTCCCTTGTATTCTAGCACCTGGACGCTCACTTCCTGTTTTAGGAGCTGTCAGCCTGGCAGGACAATGAGTGTGAAGTGCTAATGATCACACCCAAGCAGCCATGGGGGTGGCTGGAGGAGAAGGAAGGGTTGGCTTGGAGCTGATGCCAGTAGAGTAGGGGTATGAAGCCTTCGCTACAAGGCCAGGGAGAAAAGAGAAGTCCTGAAGGTGTAGGAGTGGGACTAGAAGCCCAACCTTGCCCTCCTTGAGGGCCCAGCCTGTGGGGCACCTCTTAGCTTCTGCCCTCTCCAGCAATTCCGTGGGTAAATATTGACTCGTAAGAGAAATGGGGCCGGCCAACTGCTCCATCGGGCCAAGGGCAGGGAGGTGTGAAACTAAAGCGACCCTTGTTTGATTTTGGTTTTCACGACTGTGCCATTGAGCTTGATAAAGCCCAGCTGCTTTATTGTAAGCATGCAGTCGTTACCTCCGGTTGCCAGTGTCCTGGGCTGCTCAAGTCCCTTGCATTCATGACATAGGGCTCACATGCGTCCAGGAGCACCTTTCTGTAGCCGTTCAGTCACCTCTAGATTGTTTATAGTATCTAGCGCAGTGTGAATGCTGTGTCTCCAGTTGTTAATGCTATTTAGAGACCCTTGACCATCCGGTATGGGTGGAGCCATTATAGGCCCAACATTGCATTAGGTCCTTCTGCCTTGACTCCCTGGATGTAGAGCCTCAGACTATAATAACATACAAAGTTAGAAGCGAAAGAAAGCAGATTCCCAGAGTCCAACATGCTTCTCTAGTAAAGGCCGAGCTGCGATCCGGAAATGGCAGTAGGTGGGCACACTGCCCTGTGCATGCTTCCCGGCGGACCCATTTCTCAGGGCACTGGGCTGGGCTTTTTGGTATGGCCTCAGTTCTAATGACACCAAAGTGAGCCTCCTGGTACTGGCTCCTCTGTTAAATGTAGGCCCAACACCCTGCTCTCCAGCAAACATCTTAGAGAGGGTGGGTATGCATGCCAGGGCTGGGTCAAGGCTGTGTTGGCTTCTGAGAAGGAATATTCTTCATAGGCAGTCAGAGGAACACGTGCCATTTCCAGGCTGAATTTGTAGCAATTTATAAACCAGTCTATAAAGAGAAAAGTTCTTGTCTTTATAGAATTTTTAGATTCTAAGGAATCTAGAATGTTTGAGCCCAACCTGTCAGCAGAATGTTCCTGGCCTTGGGTCCTGGCTGGGTTGGTTTTATTTTTAATTTTATTTTAGGCAAAGTCTCATATGTAGCCTAGGCTGGCCTCAAACTCACAGCATTCTTTCTGAGTACTGGGGTTATAGGTATGACCCACCATGTAATGCTTGAGTTGGGTTTTTACATGTGTCCATGTGCCTGACCGTGTACTTGTGTGTGTGTTTTTGTGTGTGGGATTTATTTTTGAGACGGGATCTTCTTGGAATACCCAGGCAGATGTCAAACTCCCCTGCAAAAACAGTCCTTCTGCCTCAGCCTCCCCAGCAGCTAAGATGACAGCCATGTATCACTATATATAACTTTATAATATATCCATATTTCTATATATTTTATGTATGTGAACTACATATATATTTACATTTCATAGCTTAAGTATCTGTAAATATAAACCTCACATCTCTCTACTGGTGGTGAGAAAGTGCGAGCCCCAGCCCAGGGAGGATAGGCGGGTCTAGCCTCTTCCCTCTGTGAACCCCCTTTTCTTTTTTTTTATTTTTTAATATTTTAGAAAGGCTCCCCATAATTTTATTTTAAAAAAGCAATTTTGGGGAAAAAATTAAAACCCCATTTCAACGGGGTTTCCCCCCCCCCCCCCCCGGGGAAACCCCCCCCTTTTTCCCCCCTTTGTTAGTTTTTCCTAAAAATTTTTTTCAATTTTTTTTTAGAATTTCAAAAAGGGGCCATTTTTTTTTTTTTTTAAGAAAGGGTTTTTAAAAAAACCCGGGGGGTTTTAAAAAAATATGGCCCCAAAACAGGGGGCCCCCCAACCCCCAAAAATCCCCCCCCCTTCCCCCCCCCCAATTTTGGGAAAAAAAAGGGGGAAAAACCCGCCTTTCAGAAAATTTAAAAAAGGCTTTTTTTGGGAAAAAGGGCAATGTACTGAAAACCCCCAAAAAATAAAAGCTCTTGTTGCCAGGGGGTTATAGCCTCCCCCCCTACGAACCCCCCCCCCCTTTGGCCCCCTTTTTTGGGGGGGGGTTTTGCGTAACCCGGGGGGACTCCACACTTGGAGCTGGGGGGCCTCTTTTTCCCCCACACGTTTGGGGGAAAATAGAGATTTGGGGGGTTTGAGACTTTGGGGGCCCCAGAGGTCCCCCAACCCGGCCAAAAAATTAGGGGGGTTTTCCTTGGGGGCCTTTTTTGGGGGTTGAAAAACTACAGTAGTGCAGTCATTTGTAGTCCCTCCCCTAGCTTAGCTGGGGTTAATTTAACCTTGGGAGACGCCACCCTTTTTTTGGAGAGGCTAAAAGGGGGGATGGATCGGAAACCCCTTTTTTTAAAAAGGGGCCCCTTTTTTTGTCTTTTGGCCGGGGCACCTCGTTTTGATTTTTTTGGTCGCCAAAGATAGCCCAAGCCTTTTTTACCGGTTTTTTTTGGGGAGGAAAAAAATTTTAAAAAATCCCCCCCTTTTTTCCAAGAATTGTGGAAAAAATTTGCCCTAGTGCTTTTTCCCCCCCGAGACTCGGGGGACCTAAAAAAGGGTTTTAGGGTAAACCCCCCCGGGAGGGGGGTTTTCAACACAGAGAAAAAATTTTATTTGCTCCGGGGGTTTTCAGGGGGGGTTTTTCCGGGGGGTTTTCACGGCTATTTCCCTTTCCCCTCCCCCCCACACCCCCCCCCCCATTTTTCGTCCCCCCCCCCCCTTTTTTGCCCTGCAAGCAGATCTCTTTTTGGGGGGCTACAAAAACCCGGGGCCCCTTTCCCCCCCCCCCTTGCTGTTTGTGGGGGGGGCCGGACCATGGGGGTTTTTTGGGGGAACTCCCACCCCCCCGGGGTGGGCAACTTTGGGGGGGCCCTTTGATCCCGGTTCTGGGTGTTACGTGTGGGGCCTTTCTTTTTTCCCCCCGGGGGGGCCATCGGGGCCCCCCCGGGGGGGATAGTGTGCTTTTTTTTTCCCAAAAATTTCGAACGTAAGTATACTTCCCCTTTTAGACATGGCCACCTGGGTTTAGTCTTCATGGCTTTTTGGGTTTTAATGTGGCCCTCCTTGCTGTAGGCCCGTGCCTGTATTCCCCCTGGCTATCCCCTTGCCAGCCCCTGTGCGGTTTTTCCCCCTTTTTTGGGCTCTTTCCATTTTTCCTGCCCCCCAAACCCTTTCCCCCCCCCCCCCTTTTTTCCCCCTTTCCCCCCCATCTTTTTGGAACCCCTTTGAAACCTGCATATAAAAGACTCTCGGGGGCCCTTCATCCAACCCCCGAGGGCGGGGGGCCCCCAAACCCCGTCCCCCTTTTGTCACCCCCCCACCTCCAAACGCCGTTTTTGGGTTTTTCCCCAGCTTTTTTTTTTTTTCCCCCAATCCCCCGTGTCTCAGGCAATGTCATAAAACCGTGGGGGGGCCCCTTAATGCCAAATTTTTATAGGCAAAGGTCCACAGAAAAGTAAAGGGGGCCCCCAATATTTTTTTCCGGTCCCCCCCAAAACCCTTCCACTTAAAAATTTTTTTTAAAAAAAAAAAATTTTTCAACCAAAACCCCCTGCAAGTAAAAAAGTTTGGGCGGCCCTTTTTGCTGAAATGAAGACCCCCAAACCCCTTTAGCCCTTTTTTTCCGGGTCTAAAAAGCGAGGCTGGTTTTTCAGTTCTTGATTTTTTTTTTTTTTTTTTTTTTTTGTTTGTTTGTTTTGCAAAAAGGGGCCAAGATGGGCGGGGGGGCCTTGGTATATCAGATTTGCCCCGGCCCTCATCCTCACCCCCTTTTCCCCTCTGAAACACTGACCTTCCCCACAAACCCCCTCGCTTCCATGCCCCCCAGAGCGCCACTGCCCCCCCCAAAAGGGGAAAAAGAACGGTTTTAGTGAGCTTCCCCCCTTTTGCTTCTTTTTTTGCCCGTGCTGAAGCCAACCTGTTAGTTTTTCAGTGACCTCCATCCCCCCCAAGGTAAGGGGAGGGGGCTCTCCCCAGCCCCCTCTCTAGATGGGAAAAAAAAAAAATAAAATTTTTCCCCAGCCCGGGGGCCCTAGGGCATTTTTTTTGGGGTTTTTTGGGGGGCCCCCCCCCTTTAAAACCCCCTTTTCCCCCGGGTCCTCCTGACCCCCAGGAAATGACATGCCGACTAAACCCCCGGGGGGGGAAATTTTTGCACGGGGGTGAAAAAGGCATTTGTGGTTCCCCTTGTACTCAGGAAACCCATTAACAAAGGGGGTATGTCATGGAGTTTTTGGGGAAAAGGCCATTTTTGCCAGCTGTTTTCCCCGGGGCCCCTTTTTTCCCCTTTCCCTCCCCCCCGGGTTTTTTTTTAAAGCCACACCCCTGGGGGTTTGGGGGGCCCCCTCACTAAGGCTGGGGGCCCCCTTTTTTCCCCCCTGTCCCATTTCTAAAAGTCCCCGGGGAAAATTTTGGGGCGATTTTAAAATGGGGGTTTTGGGGTAAGGAGGAGTGAGAGGAAGAAGGGGGGGTAGGGGGCGTGGGGGGGGTTTTTAGATGTTGTTTTTAACCCGGGTTTTTTTCCTGGACGGGTTTAGTTTTCCCCCCCAATTAGGGCTGGTTTTAAATCCAAAAACGGGGGAACGGGGGTTCCCAAAAATTTTAAAAACCCCCGACCCGAGGGCCCCCTTTTCCTGTATCCCCAACCCCCCCTTTTTCCCCTTTGTTGTTCCTCATCCCCCCTGGAGCAGGGGGGGGTTTCCGTTTTTAGACCCACTCCCTTTTTCCACCCAGTGATTTTAGGTTAAAACCCCAGATTGGGGTTTTTGCTCTTTTTTTTTGGGGGAGTCTTCCCAAAAAGCGACACGGTCACCCCCCAATTCCCCCCGAGCTGGCCGGGGGCCCCCCCGAAAAGGGGGCCCTTTTTTGGCTCAAACAAAAAGGGGAAAAGGGTTTTTTTTTTGGGGGGGTGAGGGGGGGGGGCCCCCTTTTTTCCCCCGGGGGCCGGGAGGGACAAACCCCCCCCCCAAACCCCCCGGTTTAAAAATTAAAAATTTTTTTTATTTTGTGCTCCCCCCTCCTTCCCCTTTTTCCCCTGGGTTTTTTTTTTTTTTAGTAAAAAAACCCTTTGGGGGTTTGGGGTCGCCCCCAAAAATTTTTGGGTTTTGAAGACCATTTTTTTAAAGCTTCCCTTTTTCCCGATTTTTTCCCCTTTCTTTTCTCCCCCCCCCCCACACTTTGCTTTCCTGATGTGGGGGCCCCCCAAACCCCTTTCACAACAGCTGCTTTCCCCCCTTTTCCCCGGCCCTGTTCCTTCTTCTGCCCCTTGGGCACCTCCCTGAATATGTGGCTTTCCCCCTTAGTTTCCCAGGCCACAGACCTGGTCAGGTGCCTAGGGGCCCCCCTTTTTTTTCCCCCAAATCTGCAAGGTGTTTTCCCCAAAGGGTGGTGTCGCTGGGGGCGCTTTTTAGCCCTTGGGCCTTTTATGGGTGGCAGCTCCCCTAAACCCCTGTATTGCCCCTCATCCCTTTTGGTCATCCTCTCTAACATAAAGATTGGTTTTGCCCTTTTTTTCCCCCCTTTTGGGGTTTTTAAAAGCCACTTTTCCTCCTTTTCCCTTCTTTTGTCATAACTGGGCCCTTTTCCCCGGGTGGCAGGGGGGGGGGCTGCCCCAAAAGGGGGGGAAATTTCCTTTTCCCCCCCCTTTTCCGGCCGGGCCCCCCGGGCTTTTTTCCCCCTTTCTAAAGGGGGAAAAAGGGTTAGGGAAACTCGGTTTTTTGGGGGGAAATTTAGTGACCACCCAAGGCCAGAGGTCCCCCGATAACCCCTCAGGCGCCCCAAAAAAAGGCAGGGGGATTTTTCATGACGTCCCCCCCCCCAAAATTTTTTTTCCCTTTTCCCGGGGTTTTTTTATCTCCCCCCGGGTTTTTTTTTTAAAAAATTTTTATCTTTTGATTACAATGGGTTTTTCCGACAGTTTTGGGTGCCCTTTTTAAAATTTCTTTTTTTTTTTCCCAAACCCCCCAAAAAGGGGGTTTCCCCCTTGTCCGGGGGTCAAGTGTTTACCCCCTTTACCCCAAAATTTTGGCCCCCTTTTTCCCTTTCCCCGGGGCCCCTTTTCCCATCCCCTCCGCAGTCGTGGAAGAATGGGAGGGGAGGGGGGCTTTTTTATCCCCCTCGCTGGCCCCTTGGTTTGGGGGGTGTTTTTTTTTCCCTTTAAAATTTTTGTTTAGTTAAAAAGGGAAAAACCCAAAAAGGGCCCCTCTTGTTTTTTTAAAAAGGACCTTATTACATGCATTCAAGGACATACCCCCCCCAAAAAAAAAAAGGGGACAGTAATGAGCAAAACCCCCCCCCCCCTCACAGTTCCTTCTTCTGTTGAAAAACCCCCAAAAAAATTACTTAGCGGGAAAAAAAGGGTTTTTAAAAAAGGGGTTTTTGTTGCCAGCAACCCCCCCCGGGCTGCTGGGGGCCCCCCAGTTCCCCCTTTTTTGGCTGTGGGGTGGCAATACTCATTTTCCCAACTCCTGTTTGCCCCTTTCGCCCCAAAGGGGGACCTCAAGGGGCCTTCCCCACCCTCCCCACGGTAGAGCGCCTGTGTTTTTTTTTCCCTTTCCCCGTACACCCTGTTCCTTTTCTTTAAACCAACCCCCCGAAAAAGGAAAAACCTAAAAAGTTTCCCACTTTTACAAGGGGGCTGTCTCAGCCATCAGGCCCCCCCCGAGCCCTTCCTGTGCCCCGCTCCAAAAGCCCTTTAGCCCTACCTGTGGGGGGTGCCTAAAAAATTTCCCCAAAACCCCTTTGGCCTGAATCCCTCAGGGGGCCCCTTTTAAAAACCCTTTTTCCCTTTTTAAAACTTTCCCCTTTTTTAAGTGATAGGATATCAAACAGTTTTTTGGGGTCTAGGGCCCCGTACCCAAATTGTACAGCGGGGGGGGGACGGGGGCCCTTAGTGGGCTTAACAGCCCATGGGTTTTTATGGGGGGGGGGTGTGTGTGTGGGGGGGTGGGGGGGGGGCATTCGGGGCACTTTATTAACCAAAACCAAAAAAATGCGAAGGGGGCTACTATATTTGGGAAAAAAAGTGGGGGTGTGGTTTTGGGTTTTTTGGGAAAAAATGTTTCAAGGCCATTTCCATGGTTTTTCCGGGAAAATTTTAGGGGGGAAGCTCACGGGGTGGTGTTGTTTCCATTGTAAAATTTGGGGCCCCTTTTTGGGAAAAAGGGCCCGGGGGGGTGGGGGTGAAATAAAAATATAAAACATTCAGACCTAGACCTAGGGCAGTCTGTGAGTGATGTGGGCCACAGCTTAACCCTATTTCACGGTGTCCTCCTGAGGTCCAGGAAATGACATGCCGACTGACGTGCCGGCTGGCAAGTGCACTGTGGAACAGGCACTTGTGGCTTCTGTACTCAGGTACCGATTAACTAACTGGTATGTCACTGGAGTTCTCGGAAAGGCCATTGTGCCAGCTTGTCTTCCCGGGCCTTGTTCCTTCCTCTCCCCGGGTATTGATCTGATGCCACACACCTGGAGATGACAGGGCCTCCTCACTAAGGCTCCAGGCCCTGTGTCCACCCTGTCCCATTTCTAGAGTCCCCAGGGAACGTGTTGTCGACTTTTAATGATGGGTTTCTGGGTAAGGAGAGTGAGAGGAAGAACGGAGGGGGTGGCAGTGACAGGGTAGATGTTGTCATTTACCCTGGGTCATCCTGGACAGAGTGTTATCCCCACTTAGAGCAGGATTATCCAGAACAGAGAATCTCTGTTCTCGACTTTTCAGTACCGACCCGATGCCTCCTTCCTGTGATCCCCAACCCCGCCCTTTGCCCTGTTGTTCCTCATCTGTCCTGGAGCAGACAGTTTCCTGTCCTTAGATCCACATAGCCTTTCCAGCCAGCTGACTTAGGTCTAGACTCCACAGAGTTGGTGTTGCTCGTTTCTTTGGGACGTCTTCCCAAAGCAGACACGGTCAGGACCATTCCTCCGAGCTGGCCTGTGCCTCCCGCTTACCTGGTCCTTCTTGGCTCTATTCAGGAAGGTAGTTGCTGGTGATGGTGGGGTATCCTAGTGCCAGGGCAGAGAGACAAAACCAGGACCCAAGCCTGGTCTCAGAATTGATTTCTGTACTGTGCTCACACCTCCTTCCCAGTTTCCTGGGTTTTTTTCTTACTAGATATATAAGCCTTTGGTGGTCGCTGCCAAGCGTTGGTGAAGACCATCTATTTAAAGCTTACTGTTCCGATCACTTCCGTGTCTTCTTCCTCCTCCTCCCACACTTTGCTTTCCTGATGTGGGGGGATGCCCCCAAACCCCATTCACAACAGCTGCTTTGCCACCTCTTCAGCCCTGTTCCTTCTTCTGCCTCCCTTGGGCACCTCCCTGAACTATGTGGCTTGTCCCCCATACGTTTCCCAGGCCACAGACCTGGTCATGGTGCCCTAGTGGGCCCCTTCTTCTTCCCTGAACTCTGCAAGGCTGTCTCCAAGGACTGGTGCTCAGCTGTGCGCTCCTTCAGTCTAGACCTTGCTGGGTAGGACAGCTCCCCTAAACCTCTGTATTGTCCCTCATGCCTTAGGTCATCCATCTCTAACATAAAGATCTGAGCTTAGTCCTGCTCCCTGCCTTGGGGTTAAGAGCCTCTTTTCCTCCTGTTCCTTCATCTGTCATAACTAGGACAGTTTCCTGGGTGGCAGGCAGGGACTGTCCCATGTAGAGGACTGCCTGCCTCCCTGATACCGTGCCAGGCCCCAGGGCTGTTTCTCCCACATGCTCAAAGGTCACAGGGTTCAGGGCCAAGCTGCGGTTTATTAGGGGGGAATTGAGTGACCCCCAAGGCCCAGAAGGTCACCAGATAAGCATCAGGCGACAGAACAGACAGGGAGGATCTTTTCATGACGTCACGGACCCCAGCATTCTGTTTCCTCCTGGAAGGTGTCTGATCTCCGCCCGCTTTTATTTCTAAGAAATTCCATCGTCGATTACAAATGCTGTTCTGACAGTTCTTGGGTGCCCTTCTCGTATTTCAGAGGTGAAGCTAAGGGGGGGTTTTTGGGGGTTTTCCAAAATTAAAAATTAAAGGCCTTTTAAAAAGTACATGGCCGGGGGGGGGGGGGTGGGAGCTTAGACTTTTTAAAAACCCCTGGATAAAAAATTGCAGACGGGGGGCCCTGCCCCTCTGGATAGCGGGGGGCCCAAATTTCTGCAGAACGAATTCAAAAAGGGGTGGTTTTTTTTTTTTTCCCCGTTGGGGGACAAACAGGGGGACCCCCCCGGCAAAAGCCCGGGTTTCCTCGGGGGGGCCCCTGCGGGGGGCCCCGGGATTTTTGCCTTTCTTGCTTTGATCTTGGCTAAAAACCCAAAAACCCTTTTCCCTTTTTTTTTTTCCCTTTTTAAAAAACTAAAAAGGATTTCCCCGGGGGCCTAAGGAGCTCAGGCCCCCCCGAGGCTTATGACAACCCCGGGGGGGGAAAACCTTTTAAAAACCAAGTCCTTTTTTTCCCCTTTTTAATTTTTTGTTTTTGGGGGTTAAGCTTCAACACATGAAGTGGGGGGGAAAAATAAAAAAAGGGGCCGGGTTGAAGTAGAAAAAAAAGGGGGAAAACCAGGCCCCTTGGGGCCTCATCAAAATTTTCCCCCAAAAAGATTTTAGTGTTTCAAATGGGGACCATTAAAAAATGGACAGGCCCACAGAGGGGGTGAAATATTTGGGGGATTTTTTGGGGGCAGAGCCCCCCCATCTAGAATGCAAATTTTTTTTATTGAGCCCCCCCTTGGGACCAGGGTTTTCAGGGACCAGAGCAGATATTTGTTCAAAAAAGATGGGGGGTGGGGCAGGAGAAAATGTCTCAGCATTGGGGGGGAAGTGGCCTGGGGGACGGGTTAAAAACCCCTCGGGGGGCTGCCGTGGGGTTGGTAAAAAGGCCCCCCCCCCCCCCCCCCCCCCCCCCCCCCCCCCCCCCCCCCCCCCCCAAGGGAGATAAAAAACTCCCCCCAAAAACGGGGGTCTGGAAAGGGATGCAGCCATGGGAAAATTGCCCTTTAAATTTCCCCCCACACCCCAAACCCCCCAAAAAACCCCCCCAAAAAAAGCCCCCCATCACTCGAGACCTTGGGCAATTTTTTGCCACGGGGGTTATAGCACCCCCAAAAAGGGAAAAAATTTTAAAACATTCTGCCAGTTGATACCCCGATACATTCGATGTGATACTTTTGCAAAGCAAAGAAATTGGGCAACAAAAAGATTTAAAAAGCCCCGTTAAAGCTTTTTTTTGCTAAAAAAAAAGAAGGGGGAAAAAGGAAAACAGCTTTTAAATTTTTTTCCCCGTGTGTGTAAATTTTGAGTACTGACCCCCGGGGGAAACCCCCCCAAAAAAGAGGAAATACCCCTGGGAAAAAGGAGTTCGGGGGGGGGAAAAAAGGGGGGGGGGGACAGCACACGTGACAGTGCTGTCTTAAAATGGCATTCTGGGACTGAGGTCATTTTTGGGGGAAAAAAGGGTTTTTCTGACCCCAGCCCCCAAAAAATTTTTTAAAATTTTAAAAGAGCTCTGGGGGGGTTTTTTTGGGGTTTTTTTTTTTTTTTTTTTTTTTTTTTTTTTTTTCGTAAGAAATAAAGGGGGCCTTTTAAAAAAAAAATTTTCCCCGGGGGGGTTTCACCCCTTTTTCCCCAAAAAGGGAAAAATTTTTGGGTTGGGATTGAAAAAAAAAGGGTTTTTAAAAAATTTAAAAAAAAAAAAAAAAAGTGGGGGGGGGTGGGGGAAAAACCCTTTAATCCCAGCATTGGGAGGCAGAAAAAAGGGGGAAAATTTCTGAGTTCGAGGCCGGGGGGTTTAAACAGAGTTTTTTCCCGGGGGACAGCCGGGTACACAAAAAAAACCCCTTTTTCTCAAAAAAAAACAAAAAAGGGGGAAAAAAAAAAATGTTTTGGGGTGTGGAGAGTGGTCGGGGGTTTTTAAGAGCATGACTGCTCTTCCGAGGCCCCAAAAATTTTTTTTTTTCCCCCAGCAACCCCAGGGGGGCCCCTTCCAAACCATCTGTAATTGGGGTTTTTGTTGCCTTTTTCCCGGGTTTTTGTTGAAGACGGGGGATGGTGCATCCACATACACAAAAAAAAAAATTTTTTGGGGTTTTTATTTTTAAAAAACCCTTTTTTTTCCGGGGATGTTTATGCACCGTGTGTGTGTATGTTTTGTGTTGTTGCCATGAGTGCTCGGGAAAAGGCAAAAAGAAACTCCCCCCCTTTTGGAAATTGGGTTTGTGAGCGGGGGGTGGTGGCGGGGAAATTAAAACCCCCCCCCCCCCTTTTTGGAAGAGCACCCACCCCCCAAAACCACTGACCCCCCCCTTTCCAGCCCTTTTACAAGCTTCTTAGGAAAAACTATAATCACTTATTTTTTTTCCCCACCCCCCCAGAGCCTCTGAAAAGGGCCCCAAAATAGATTTGGGATGCAAAAGCAAACCCCCCCCCAGTAAAAAAAAGGGGCCCCCTCGGGAAAAAGTAAACGGGGTTTTTTCCCCCAACCGCCTAAAAAGTCTTCAGAGATTCAAGAGCAGTAAAAAACCCCCCGGGGGGCCAAATGGTTTTTCCCAGGGCCCTCAGTCATTTGTTCGGGACTTGGGGGGTTTTAAAAACCAAAATTTAAAATTCGTTTTTTTTCCAAAAGGGGTTTTTTCAATCAGTTTTTTTCCCCCTTAACCCTGGACAGTCAGCAAAACTTTTTGTCTTCAAATCTCAACTAAAAAAATTCCCCCAAAAAATTAATTTTTTACAAACCCCCCCCAATTTTGAAAAAATAGCAAGAACCCCCTGCTAAAAAAGGTGGGGGGGGAGACGGGGGGGCCCCCCTGGCACCCAGGTTTTTTTCCACCCTGGCCCAGCAGGGCCCACTGCAACACAGTTTTTTGGGGCAGGGGGTTTTTTTGCAGGTGAAGGAAAACACGGGGAAAAAAGGCCCCCACACAGGGGGGGGGGGGGGAAACCCCTTTTTTTGGAAAAAAAAAATTTTCCCAAAAAAAGGGGGCCCAAAAAAAGGGGGTGGCGATGTCACAAAAAGGCATCTCTCGTTCCCCCCTTTTTTTTTAAATTTTTAAAGGAAAAAAAGTGAGGCCCAATGTGTTAGGTTCTGATTTGTACCTCCGGAACCCCCCAGCCCCCTTTTTTCCCCCCCCGGGGCCTTTTTCTCCCTGCTTTTTTTTTATGAAGTTTTTCCCCGTTTCAGTTTCTCCCCCCAATTCACTTTTTTGGGGGGACCCAAGCCCCCGGGGTTTTTTTGGGGAGAGGGGGTTTTCTTGTCATTGAAGTTAAAAATTTTTTTTTTCCCCATTTTTGGGGAAGGGGAGCCCAAGGTTCCTTTTTTAAAAAAATTCTGGGGGGGGTTAAAAAAACCCAAAAAAAATTTCTTTTTTGGGGGGGGGAAAAATTTTTCCCCCCGAGGTGCCCCTTGGGTTTTTGGGGGAAAAGGGGGCCCTGGCACAGGCCCCCCGGCCGAAAAAAATTTCCTCCCCCGGGTGATATTTTAAAGGGGAAGGTTTTTTGGGGGAGGGGGTTTGGGGTTTTAAAGGTTCCCCTTAAAGATTTGGGGGGAAAAGGCCCCCACGGGGGGAAAAACCCCCCCCCCCCCCTTTTTTTTTGGGGTTTTTCTTTTTTTTTTTCCCCATTTAGTAAAAGAAAAGGGGCCCCGGCCCCCCCAAATTTTAAACCCCTTTTCCCCCCCCCTTTGGAAAAAAACCCTTTTGGCCCAAATTCCCCCAAAAGCCCCCAAAAGGGAAAAAAAAGAAGGTATAATCACCCCCCCCCTTCCCCCCCAAAAAGGGCCCCTTTTTTTGCTTTGGCCACGGGCCCATCCCGGGAAAATTTATTTTTAAAACCCCCCCCCCCCCTTTTTTCCCCTTTTTGGGTTTTTTTTTTTGTGGGGTCCCCCCTTAAAAATTTTTTGGAAAAGGGGCCCCCCCCGGTTTTGTTTAAAATTAAAAAAAAGGTTTTAAAAAAAATTTTCCCCCTTTAAAGTCTTCCCCCCCTTGGGGGGTTTTTTTTGGGTACCCACTTTGGTTAAATTTTCCCCCCCCTTTTCGGGGCCCCCTGTTCTTTGGGGGCCCCCGGGGGACATTTTTTCCGGTCGTGTTAAAAACCTGGAAAAGCTCCCCCTTTCTATTTTGCTTCCCTTTTTGGTTCCCCCGCCTAAAATTTTTCGTTTTGGGTCCCCATGTACCCCAAGGTCCGCAACAGCCCATGCCTCATTAATCCTTAAGGGGGAGCCCCCCCAAACCCCACCCTTTTGAAATTGTCTCCCCCCCGGGGCCCCTGTTTTTCCCCTTTTTAAATTTGGGGGGGGGAAAATTGGTGGGGGGTTTTTCCTTCCCCTACTTGGAAAACCCGGGGGTTTTTTCCCCTTTAGTGTTTTTTTTGGGACCCAGGTCTTCTGTTTTTGGGCCCCCGGGGGACAAAATTAAAATGAGGGGACGGGTGGTCTCTTTGGCCCCTTTGGTTAGCCTTGGTTTTTTGCCAAAAAAGGGTGGTAAATTATTCCCTTCCCTGGGGGCCAAAAGGGGTTCCCCTTTTTCCTTGTCAAACCCCGGGCCTTGTTCGCTTTAGGTACCCCCTTAAAAAGCTCCTTTTAAAATTCTTCTCCTTTCGGGGCCCCGGTTTTTCCCCCCCTTCCCCCACCCCCCAAAATACCCCCCAAACCCCCCCCCCACCCCCCCCCCCCCCCCCCCCAAAGCCCCGCGCGCATGTGTATGGGGGGCCAGTACTTTTGCCAGTAGGGAGCACCCTTTTTTGGGGGCCCCATCATAAAAAAACCCCCCCAAGGTTTTTGGGCCCCGGAAAATTAACCCCCCCTTTTTTCATCTTGCAGCCCTTGGGCTAAGTACCCCCAAAAAAAAGGGGCCTTTTGCCCTTTTAGGCCTCCCCACACATAGTAGCGATGGGCAGCTTGGTCTTCATGTGGGCCCTTAAAACAATGGAAGGGGGGCTGTCCCAAAAGCTGTTGCCTGTCGGGGGGATAGTTTTCTAGCGGGGGGGGGCCTTTCTGGCTCGTAGGGGGGGTTTGCATTAACCCACAGAAAACTTTTTTCCCCCGGGGGGTGGGGGGATAAAGCCGGGGGCCCCACCCCCCCCCTGCTAGAGGAGATGGGGAGAGGGGGGGAAAAGTCGGGGGGGAAGGATGGTGGGGGGGGGGCCCCCAAAAGGCAGTGGGGGGGGTTTTTTAAAAATTTTTTGGGATAGAGTTAAAAAAAAAGGGGCCCCCTCCTCCCCCCCCCCCTTCCCCCCCCCCCTTTTTGGTCTTTTTTTGCTCTTTTTTTTCCTTTTTCCCCCTTCAAAAGGAAATAGCATCTCCTTTTGTTTTTTTTTGGAAAATTTTTCCACTCCTTTTTTTCCCCAACCCCTAAAAAGGGGGAAAAAAAAACCCTTTTCCCCAGAGTGGGGGGTTTTAAAATCCTGCTAAACCCCAGAGCAGTCTGTGTTCAGTTTTAAAGCCCCCCCAGCGGTGGCGCCTTAGCGAACATTTTTTCCCCCCAGGCCCCCCCTGCAGGAGAGTTCCCCTTTTTTTCTCTGTTTTGTTTTAAGCTCTCCAGGTCCCAGATTGCTGGGGGCCTTTTGGCAAGGTGGGCTCTCTGCTTTTGTTTTGCCTTGTGGCTTGTTGCATCTTATGCCCCTTTCCCCGGGTTTAAAAAAGGGATGAAAAATCCTGAAATTTTCCCCCGTTTGGGTCCCCCCAGGGGTTCCCCCGAAGCCTGGAGCTTTTTTAGAAAAATTCCACAGCTAAATTTGGCCGGTTTGGGGTCCCGGGCTCCCCCCAAAAACCAGTTTGGTAAGGTTTGGGGAGAAATGGTGGCATGCCTCCCCCCCAAACACCTTTTGATCCTAAAAGGCCCCTTGCCCCCCCCCCCCCCCGGGGAAAAGGCCCCGTTTGTCCCCGGGGCCCCTGAGGGAGTGGAACGGGGCCCCCTTTTTCCCCCCCCCAGCTTTCCCTCTTCCCTTAATTTTGGGGTTCAGTTTTTAAAAAAGGGCCGGGGGCCTTGAGCAAAACCCGGGTTTTACGTGGGCATCTCGAGCTCCAACAATGTGAGTGTTGTTTTAAAACCCTTTTCCCCCCGGCTTTACCCTTTTTTTTTTAATTTTTATGTGGGGTGCCTTTTTTTAATCTGTTTCCCCTGAATGTGTATGCAATATCCACAGGGGCCCCAAAAAGGGGGGCGTGGTTTTCCAGGGGTTTAAGTCCCAGGCTTTTTGTTTTTTCGGGGAAAAGGAAGGGGGGCCCCTTTCTAAAGCAGCAAGTGCCTTAACCCCCCCCCCCAAAAACCCCCCCCTCCCCCCAAACCCCCTTCCCCCCCTCTTTGGCCCCTTTTTTTGGGAAAACAGGGGTTTCTTGCGTCCCCCCCCGGCGCCGGGCCCCCCCCCCCCAAAACCACCCCCCTTTGGCCTCGAACTGGGGAAAACGCCTGCCCCTGTCCCCCAAAATCCCCGGAAACCCCCAAAGGGTCACCAAAAATGCCTGGCCCCATCATTTTTTTAAAAAAAAAATTTACTGTGGTTTAAATTTTACCCTAAAATTTTAAAAACAAAAAAAAATTTAATGGTGTTTGACCCACAGCCCCCCTGAAGCATTTAGGGCATCCTTTTTTTTTAACCCCGGGGGTTCACGGTTCATTCAGGAAAACCCTTTTGTATCCCCCGGGTTTAACTTAAAACTCCGTGCAAAGCGGGGAAAATTTTTTAGGGGGCCCCCCCGTAAGCAAAAAATCTGCCCCTTTTGGAAAAAGCCCCCCGTATAAAAAGGAACATTCAAAAACGGGGCTTAAAAATTAAAAAAAATATTTTTTTGGCAGTTCTTTGTACATGTCCTCTTTGCCGGTTTTCCGGTCCTTTTTAAGGGGGTTCCCACGACCCATAATCCGTGAAAATTCAGCTTCTACCCCACATTGCGGGTTAAAATTTTTGTTTCCCCCTTTTTAGAAAAAGAAAACCAATAGTGTGGGGGGAAAAACCCAAAAATTTTCCCTTTTGGGCGTTTTTCAGCAATCTTTTTTTTCCGGGTTCTTTTCAAAAAAAACCCCACACATACCACCCCCTAAACCACCTATGTTTTACTTTAAAATTTAAAATTGGTGTTGACTGTGTTCCTGAATTATCTTTTTGGCCCCATGTCAGCCCAGGACGCGGGGGTAGACACCCCCCGAAAAAACCCCCTTTAAGAAAACCCAAAAACTGATTATTTCTAAGAGATTCTTTTTGCATTGGCCTTTTTTCCCCGTTAAAAAACTTCCAAAATAGGGTTTTTAAGGGGTACAATTTTCCTTTTCAGGTTTTTTTTTTTTTAAAAAGAAATTTTTTTTTTAACTTTTTTTTTTTAAATTTTTTTTTAAATGCTCTTTCCCCTTTTTTAAAAACCAATGCCAGAAAAGGGCATCAGATCCCATTTTTTTTTTTAAAACGCTTTTTTTTTTTTTTTTTTTTAAAGATCTTTTTTAAAGTTATGGGGGTTTTCGGGGTTTTACTCCCCAGAAGAGGGGAAAAGTTTTCCCCCCAGGGGGGTTTAAAACCACCATGTGGTTTTTGGGAATTGAACTCAGGATTTTTAAGGAGGGCATTTAGTGCCCCTTTAAAATTTTAGCCACCCCCCCCGCCCCCAAAACGGTTTTGTTTTTTAACCCCCCTCTTTTCCCCCAACAACAGGGGGGTTCCTTTTTTTTTTTTTTTTTGAGAAAAGGGAATGCTGAGGGGGGAGGAGGGAGGGGGTTGTCACTGGTTGTTTTAGGGGTTTAAAATTCCGAAATGAAACCAGGGCCGGGTTTGGGGGGGGGCCACGCTTTAATTCCCCCATTTACAACACCCCCATTTTGGGTTCGAGGACGGCCCACCAAGGGGGTTAGGGGCCAGTGCAAACGAGGCCCCTTTCGAAAAAATAAAAAGAAAAAAAAAAAAAAAAAGAACCAACCCCAAAACCTTTTGGGGGGGCAAACCCTTAAATAGTTCCCTTTTCCCACCTTGGGTTTTACCAAAAATTAAAGGAAAAAAGGGCCGGGACGGGGGAACTATGGGGCCTTTTTAAGGGGGGGGCCCCCTTGGTTCCTCCGCTTTTTAAAAAAAACCCAAAATAAACCCCCAAATGGCCCCCCCCCCAATTGGTCCCCCTATCATATTTAAACCTTCCCCCGGGGCCCCCCCTTGGGGTTTTTCCTTTTTTTGGGGGTCCCTTTCTTTTCTTTTTTTGCCCAGGCCAAAAAAACCCAGTCATCCCCCCCCCCCCCAGGGAAACCCTACCCACTTTTTTTTCCCCCCATTGGTGGCCCCTCGCTTCCGGGAGCCCGGGCCCGGGGTTGCCCCGGGGAAGAAAAATCGGGGGGGGGTTTTTGGCCCTTAGTTAAGGGGAATTGGGGGCCCTTCCCTGGGTCCCCCTTTTCCCGGGGGGGGGTTTGGGGCCCCCGGGGGAAGGGGTGTTGTGTGTGATGTCTTTTTTTGCCCTTGTTTGTCCCCTGGGATTTGGGAAATTTTTCCCCCCCCCAAAATTTTCCAGAAAAAACCCCCGAAAATTGCCCCAAAAGGGTGTTTTTCACTGGAAAAAAAGAATGCTGGCCCCCTTGGGCTATACCCTTTTAAAAAATTGGCCCCCCTTGGTATTTCCTCCCGCTATTTTAAATTTTGGCTTTTGGGGCCCCTTGGGGGGGGTAACTTTTTCTCAAAAATCTTTTTGGTCTAACTGAGCCTGCAAAATTTCCGCAAAAAGGGGGCCCCGTTTTCCCCGTGTGGTTTGGGCAGAAAGGAAAAAAGAGACTAAAAAGGGGAAAACCCAAAACCAGTGTCAGGTTTTTTAACCCCGGGAACCTCATTCTACGGGGGGCCCCCTTGGATTTTCCTTTTGCTCCCCCCTCCCCCGAGGTAGTAATCTCTCTTTTTTGTTAAAAACACGGGGTTTCCCCAGACGGGGGTTAAGCCAGCAGTGGGAGGGGGGTAGCAGCTTTCAAAAAGTCTTTTTTTTTTTTTTTTTTTGGGGTTTTTTTGGGGGGTCCTTCTGTGTGTGGCTGTCCGTATTTTGGGGTGGACGGGGGGCCCCGAAATTGAAAAGTCCGGCTAAGGGCGGGGTTTAAAGGCCGGCCCCCAGCCCCCTGAAAGTTTTTCCCCCCCAGGGGTTGGGGGTTTTTAAAAAGGCTCCTTTTTTCCCCGGGTCCTCCCCGCTGTGTGCCCGTTTATGAGGGTTTTTGGGGAGATGTTTTTTACCCAAGCAGAGTTAGCCAAACCCCCCTTTTTTTGGGGGGTTTCCCCAAAAAAAACCCCCCCAATTTTTTTTCCCCTTAAAACCCTAAAAAGGGGGAAAAAGGGGGGGTTTTATTCCTGGGGTGTTGGTTTTGTGGTTGCCCCCCCCCTACCCCCCCGGGGGTTTTAGGGGAGGGAAAAAACCCCGGACCCCCATTAAAGGGGGTGGGTTTTGGTGTTTTTTCGTCTCAACTTTCCCCCCCCCCCCCCCCCCCCCCCCCCCCGAGGGGTTCAAACCCCCCCCAAAACTTGCCTTTTGGGGGGAAAAGGGAAAAAAAGCCCCCGGCCCCCCCGGCCCCCTGGGGCCCCCCCCCTCCCTCCCCCCCCCCCCCTTAGTTAAAGACACACACAACTATGCCTGGCTTTTTTTTGGGGGCAGGGGGTTTAAACTTACTGAGCCATTCCCCCCCCCCGTTTTAAAAAGAGATCCCTCTGGGAGGGAAAAACGCTAGCTCTCATTTGGCATGGCTATCTCATCAATCTGGATCCTTATCGGACATTGAATTTCTGCCTTCCAGGCAGTCAGGCCAAGCCAGTCTGTGCTCGGATCTCCCAGGATTGCTTCCCCTTACGTTCCCCCCAGCAGGCTTAACCTTGTAGAAACACGCATGTCTGCAGGGGAATAGTCCTTTGTCCTGGGTCCACCTTGAAACACATGCTAATCCACACTGGGTTGACAGTGGCTCTCTCTTCCGGTGTGATCGAGTTTCTCTGTGCTTGCTGTTTGCCAAGCTGGTCAGCTATACATTCCTGTTCTGGCTCCCCTGTACATCCCAATGTAGGTGAGTGCTTGCCGGAAGGGAGTTCCGCTCTGTGTGCCACCTACTCAGAACTCCGTTCCTCCTGCTGGGCCACACACGGTGACTGGAGAGGGACAGCATGGCCCAGTGGACAGGAGAGGGTGTGGAGGTGCACACAGTTTGTGGCTCTGGTAGTAATCTTCACTGGGCTCATCCTGACCCTCTGTGGTTCTCAGAGGCTGCCTGTGTTTAAATCTGAGCCATGTTGGGTTTTAGAACATGGCAGCCAGCAAGCAGGAGCGTGGCCACCGGGGCTGAGATCTAACCTACACTCGTTTCTGGGGATGTGTTCTGATTTGTGGAAGGGCTGACAGTCTCTTGGGTTCCAGCATCCATGAATGTCTGGAGCTGTGGCTCTTGATAGAATTTTCCAGAAAAATAGTGCTATATAGCGGTGCTTCGTTGGCGTGTAGAGTGATAATGGAATCAGCAGTTCTCAGGAACCAAGTGGGGCTGCTGCAAATTCTGTGCGCATGGTGACGCCTCGGCCTCAGGAGCCAGTGAGTCAGGGGAAGGAAGGGAAGGAGCAGGGTTTTGTAGATACAGCCTGGGGCTTGGGCATGACTCTGGAGACAGCACAGGAAAGAAGACTTTGGGAATGGGAGACTTTGCTGGACAGTGGTGATGAACACCTTTAATCCCAGCACTTGGAGGCAGAGGCAGGCAGATTTCTGAGTTCAAGGCCAGCCTGGTCTACAGAGTGAGTTCCGGACAGCCAGGGCTACACAGAGAAACCCTGTCTCGAATCCTCCACCCCACCCCCCAAAAAAGAGAATCGGAGACTTTGATTCCAAGGGGTGTCATAAGGCATGTCAAAGTTGACCAAAACCCCAAAGCTGGAGGGAATGTCACCTCAGCCGCGGAAACTGGAGCAGTAGCAAGGGGAAACTTTCTTGGGATAAGGCTAGCAAGGACAGGCTGCAGAAAGGAAGAGCGTGGGTGAGCAGGCCGTAAGGAGCTACCTCAGGGCCCAGGGCACTGCCTCACAACCCCCACATCATCGTGACAGGTACTTAGTAGTCCTGACAGGGAGTCTCAGTAAGACGCCATGCTCTCTTTCACAAGGGAACAATCTTGGCCAGAGTGTTGAACTGCTGGATGCCCAGTCAGAGTCTTGGTTTGAATCAACCCCGGTTCCTTGCAGGGGGCATTCAGGGTGAGGAAGATGGGTGTGGCCAGTCAAGCACTTCCCAGTTGTCTCCCAGCATCTAGTCAGCTGGAAGCAAAATTGTCAGTGCCCTGCCATGGAGGCATGGGAAGGCTCTGGTCCCCCCTGGGGTCAGGTAGCACATGATGTCAAACTCAGTTTCACTGTGTGACTGAATAGTCTTGGCTATTGCTCTGAGGAGCCCCGCAAGGACCTTGAGCTACCTGCCCTCAAAAACATTGCTCATATGTGTTCACAACACACACACACACACACACACACACACACACCCCAAGTAGCTTCCTAGGCTCACCCTCTTTCCTGAGCTGCTGATGCCCCTGTGGTGACCAAGCACAGGCCTTCTGGGAAGGCCAGGCTTGGATAAGATGGGCCAACCAACATCCCTTTAAAATCTGAGTTTAGGTGATTACTCTGGAAAATTCTGCTCGTGGATCAGGGTCCTCTGTGGGTCCCTGTGGGATAATCACTCGGGACTGTCCTCATGGGTTCATATCTGGTCACTCCACAGATCACCTGGATGCCAAGAAAGCCGGGGAGCTGTCCACCTTGTTTGACGTGGGCGGGATCTTTGGTGAGTTCAAGGCCATTTGCTCTGTGCTATCAGGAACAGTAAAGCTGGGTGATTGACGTTCCTTCAATTTAGACTCTGAAGCTGAGGCGGCAGGATGATGGCAAGTTTGAGCTAGCCTGGCCTACAAAGTGAGACCTTGTCTCAAAAAACAAAACAAACAAACAAAACCCACCAATTTATCAATACCTGCTCAAGTTAGTTTTATTGATGGGAAAGCACCATGTGACACAGTGACCAGTGCTTTGAAAGAAGCTCACCTCTGAGGAGAAATGACACATCGGTGTCCCAGGCAGGTGGCAGTGGCATTAGTTCCTACCAGGTGAAGGGGCTTTGAGGTTGCCCTAAAGCCTTACCCTAGACACCCTGTGACTCCCATGGCCCATACAAAACGCATCCTCCTAGGCTAGACTCCAAGTGGCCACTTCAGATGCCCAGTAAGCATGGGCTCAGGGACGGTTGCTGTTGTGCTTGCCCCTGTGTCTTGGTCTCCTCTGGGGAGCTCATGCCCGACATCAGCTCCTGAAGCCGCTCACTCCCCCCTTCTCTGTTACAGGTGGGATTCTAGCAGGCGTGATCTCTGACCGTCTGGAGAAACGAGCCACCACCTGTGGTCTGATGCTACTGCTAGCGGCACCCACGGTGAGCCCTGGCTCTGCCGAGGTCGCAGACAGTCACTTTCCTCTCCGATAGCTACCTCTGTCCCGTGCCACATCCCTTGAAACCCAGCTAGTCCCTGGCTGGAAGCACGGAGCCTCTGTGCTTGCCTGCCTCAGCCCCTGGGCTGTACACACCAGACTTCTCTCTCCTTCTGGGTTTCTCTTAGGCTGGCCCTCTCTATGGGGTACCCTTCACACCCATTTTCATCCCCCTTCCCTGTCACACTCCTGCCTGTCCCTTAGGATCTGAGCCATCCCTCCCTTCTAGGTTCAATGAGCCCTGTCATGCCAGGCTTGTCCTTCTTCAAGCATTTAGAAGCTCATGGCCTTGACCAGGTGATTCCCTGCCTCAGATTCCTCATCTGGTCATGAGTAGCGTCACCCCACAGTGTGGCTGTGCAGAGCCAGGGGTACGGGCTGCATTTCGTACTAGCCTGCCATTGCTGTTCGGAGATGAGGGGCCATTCCATTACCATATTCTATTTGTCCACGTGCCTCTCTTCCCAGGGCTGTGACTGTCCCCAGAACATGACCTAGTTCTGAGTCCTCTTGGGTCTAAGGCTTTAGAAAGGAATCTTCAAGAAATTACTAGCGGCACGGCCCCGATGCTAGGAGGATGGCATCTGTCTCGGGGTACAGTGCTCAGGCAGGTAGCTGCAGACCTCAGACGAGGAATTAGGAACTGTTCAGTATCCTGCCATCAGCCCTGGGTGCTTGGAGTCCCACCCTGTGATTTCCCCAAGGTCCAGAGCTACCCTGCTCGACAGGCAGGTTTCTGTTGGCTCCGTTTCTGAACCACAGGCTCCTGGCAGCCCTGCAGCTGCCTGCGCTGAGCCATCCCCTTCTTGTTCTTAACTCCCACAGCTCTACGTCTTCTCTTCCGTCAGCAAAATGGGCCTAGAAGCCACCATAGGTGAGTATGTGAAGCCTCTCCACACAACTAATCTAGAGACGTTAAGCTGGGGTGACGGAGCAGTGTGTCCCTGTTATGGTAGTATGTTAATCCACTCTAAACTTCCTGGAGGGTGTGCAAGGGCTTCTCCATATCGCCCCAATGTTCTGGATTCCTGAAAGAAAGGCACATATACACAGCCTTACATTGTAAATACCTTAAACAGCTAAATGGCTGGCCACTTCCTAACTCCATGTGGCGCGGCCGGACACACACACACACACACACACACACTCCCCTCTGATACTCCTGAGTTAATACTTACCAAATCTATATTTTATCTTTGCAGCCCTCCTGGGACTGCTTTCCCTCTGCACCTACCTGTCAGCTGTCTCTCCCTTCTGCACCTTTCTGGCATAATCCATCTCCTATGCCCTCACATGGTGGAATCCCCTCTTCCTCCTTCCTTGGTCCCTTCCCAGAAATCCTAAAAGTCCCGCCTCTGTCTCCCTGCCCAGCCATTGGCCATTGGTAACTTTATTGACCAGTCAAAAACCAACTGGGGATGGGCTTCCTCTAGTCCCACATGCAGGACACTGCAAACAGGTTTTTGGGTAACATAGCATGAGAACAGAAGCCATTATGTAGCCCCATGTCCCTCTTTGGGGGAGGCCAGGCTCCTGTTTGCGGGCAGGTGTGACAGTTAGTGTTGTTAAGTGGCCACCTGGCTAGCTGTGCTGTGCTCTGGTGTCTAGGGGAGGAGCTGTTCAGCTTGGCCATGGGCATTAGCCACAGCCCTGGAAGCCATTGTGTAAGGTAAGAGAGAGAGAGAGCGCGGGAGCGAGCGGAGCGAGAGCAGCCAGGCCAGCCGAGGAGACTGGAGGGGCAGGGTGGGGGGAGGGTCTTGTCACATGTGACCTAGAAAACACTCTGCTGGTGAACGTGGGGTTTGCCATGGACCCAGAGTCTCTCGGGAAGTGGCTGGCCTGCTGAAGGAGGGGGCATGTGGTTCATGTCCTCCCCCTGTGGTGAAGAGAGGAAGTTCCTTATATGAATGAAAAGGTTAATGGCACAGACCCAGTGCTGCCCTGGCCTTGGTCCACCCAGGCTCTCCTCCCCTCCCAATACTGCCATCAGCAGCTGTCCATGACACCAGGGAACTTGAGTTCTAGGTCCTCTAAGGCTTCAGGGAAGCATGACAATGCATCCCCTAGCACATTACAGAAGCCATTTGTCCTGTGCCCTGGAGATGGCCCCCTGTAGAATGGGCCCTTCCCTGTAAATGCTTGCCCTCATCGGTGGACTGCTGGGCCAGGCAGGCTCTGTTCTGAGTTCTCTCTGTTTTCTATAGCCATGTTGCTCCTCAGCGGGGCCCTGGTCAGCGGACCCTACGCACTGATCACCACTGCCGTCTCTGCAGACCTGGTAAGTCACACGCTGCTTCCCCTACTTGGGTCCAGCACTGCCTCAACGGGTGAAACGCTTCACAGTTTGTTCATAGAGAACCTGTGTCTTGAGAGTTTTCTAGCACCTGTCCCTGGCCACCCTCCCTGAGCTCTCTTCCTATAAATCCTATCCCTGAGCAGTGAACAGAAAGTGCGGAACTAAGAGGCACAGGGATGGAGCTTTGACCAGTCCTTCCCACCCCATGGCATCCATGCAAGACAGCAGGTTGGCCCTGCCTGGGCCTTGATGTTAGATGTGTTTCTGAATCTGCTTATCCTTGGATAGACACAAGAGTTCCAACTCAGCTCTGTGCTTGTGAAATAGTCTTGAAGGCTCTATACCAGTGTCAACAGAATGGTCAGTGGTCAAGGGGCAGAAACAGAGGAGGAGAGTCACAAATAACTAAATATGCCCGGGCAGGTATTTCCAAGGATTTCTGTCACTTAGAAACCCTTGGAGCTTCGCTCAGAGTGGAGCAGGGTGTAAACTTACCTAAGGAGAGAGTTCTGGGTATTGCTTGGTTCTGGAGTGAATTTATTTCTCTCACTTTTTGGCTGCCTGTGTTTCACATTCCTTCTCCTCCACTCCCACAGGGGACTCACAAGAGTCTGAAAGGGAACTCCCAGCCCTGTCCACCGTGACAGCCATCATCGACGGCACTGGGTCTGTAGGTAAGCAGAGAACACTCTTTCTCTCTCGCCAAGAGCTCTGTGGGGTGAAGGAGGAAAGCCGATATTCTGAACTAACCAATGCCCAAGGCTCTGATGCTGCCAATGTCAGGACTAGCTGTCTCTAGAAGCTCAGGAGAGTCGGCCCTGGAGGCAGTAGCATGTGGCTTCAGAGAAGAGAGTTGTGGGTGGCTGGATCTGTTTCCTCCTGGGAGAGAATGTTCCTCAGACTCTAGTTTGACCCAGGGTTGGCAAACTTGAGGTCCAACTTTTTATTATGTCCCTCAAGGAAAAGATGGGATCTTATTTTAGTTTAAGTTATTGAAAAAACACTAATGGATCCCGAGGTACGCAAGATCTTGCCTTGCGGAGAATTGTTAGCACATTCTGGAGTGACAGTGTAAGCAGCCCATCTCTGTGTTAGTCAACTCTGTGTTACCGTAACAAAACACCACAGATGGTCAACGTCAATGGAGGAAAAGGTTTTTTTGGTTCCTCTTGTACCCTGGGGTGTGTCTGAGACATGGGAGGTGGTGGGGGAAGGTTTCTGTACCTGGTGATGGGTCTCAGAAGCATCAGAGCCCTTCCTGAGAGGATTGGCCCACCACTCTCCCAGTTTCTACCCGCCATGCCACTATTTTTTCTTATCCTTTCTTCATTTTCCTTCATCTTCCTTCTTCTTTCTTATTTTTTTCTTCCTCCTTTGTTCTTTCCTTCCTTCTCTTCTCTTCTTCTCTTCCTTCTTCTTTCTTTCTCCTGCTTCTATCTGTCTTCTATCTCATCTCTCTATTATCTTGTCATTCCATCATCTTTTATCAATCTTCATTTAGCTATCTATTTATATATATGTAGTTCCTCTTTCTATTCTGGTCTCTGTGTCTCTGTCCTAATCTCTGTCTTTCTTTGTGTCTGTCTCTGTCTTGTTTTTCAGCACTGTCTTCTCTCTGTCTCTCTGGTCTCTGTCTCTCTCTGCTGTCCACAGCAGTCTTGTGATCACTGCTGCCTCGACACCATGTTAATCTCACTGGAGTCCTCTAGCAGCTGGGCCCAAGTAGACAGGATCAAAGAGAAAATCAGTGAGAGGTGCAAAATGCTTCTTTCTTGACATTCATCTCAAACACAAGTCTGAAGAGAGAGGCTGTCTCGGTGTAGAAGGGCAGTGGGCCAGTGGTACTGGCCATCAGTATCCTGTGCCACCCCTCTTCAAAGCTCGAGATCACCTGGGTTTCTACAGCAGTGGCATTTGGACCTGATGGGATGGACTCCTGGACCCAGCCCCCATGCTTCCCTGACTACTCAAGTGCACGGGGACTCAGCAGCCAGTCACCATGGAAACGCATGAACACTGGTCCTCCACCAAGTCCCAGCTTTACGCCTCTCATACACACTTCCCACAAGATGAAGCAGAAGAAGGCCCGAGGGACGGCACACCACTCTAGCAAAGCATCACACGAGAAGCGTTGGCCCCACAGGCTTGTCAAGTGTTCATGTCCATTAGTCAGTGCAGACTTGGGCAAAGGCACAGCTCAGCTCATCCAGAACCAGCCAGGACCTTCTCCCAACTTGGGAGCGTCTTATGGCTCATGTGCTTGGTGTGTTTGCAGTGTTCAGAGTGACATCCCAGTGGGACCCAAGGCTGCCCTTTCTACATGTGTGTACAGAACAGTTAAATGTAGCCATGCCTGTTTTCAGGGTTTCATTGTATCAAAGTGATACATATTGTAGCCACAGGGACTAGCTAGTTCTATGAACTTTTATGATGAGATAGGATAGGCCCTGGCTCTGCCTGCCCAGGTCCTCTTCTTAGAGATGGTCCCTCCCAGCTGCTACTTCTAGCTTCCTCGCATATGTGAATTTCCTGGACTCCAGTCTAGGCACCGTCTCATGTCCTCTAAGCCAAGAAAACTAGACATGGCTCTTGTCACACTGCCTGTCCTGCAACCATCCCGTTCCCCGCATCATACTGACCTCTGCTGATGTTCGGTCCTTCCAGCCAGGAAGTCAGCCTTGCAGGTCCTCAGACTTGTCCTCTCTCTCCCATTTGCTTTTTGTTTTGCTTCTGTCCTGGTTGTCCCTGTCCTGATACCACCACCTTAGGCAGCCTGGTTACCGGCCGCTCAGCTGCCACTAAGCTCCATAGACCTTGCTTCCTCTCCATCCCTCACACCGCCTTCTCCTCCCTCTGACGTCAGAGCCCTATATGCCAGATTCCTGCCCGCTGCTCTTTGTGGATAGAACTGTTACCTCGTAGCTTCCTAAGATTCCTGGGACTTGCACAGCTGTGGTACTGGGCGGGTTTCATCTCCACTAACATCAGCGACTCTTCCAGAACTCCATTGTCTCTCAGTTTCCATTGCTGGCAATAGGCATCAGCTGTCACGCTCAGCTGCTCTTCACACAGACCTGAGTCTCCTCTGGGGCTTTGGGGTCTCCCCCCTTACTCAGAGGCCCTTCTCCACCCCACTTGGAAGCAGGGCCTGCACCTTCGGGGTTGGGCACTGTAGTTTCTTTAATAAGTTTGCCTACCATATTTTTTTCGTTTCCTGGAGAACGTTAAAAGGATGTCAGGTTTCCAGATGGCTTGCCCTTCCAGCCTCTCTTGTTCTTCTCTGGATGGTGTCCTTGACTTTATCTTTCAACCTCTGTTCTTATTTTAGCTGTCCTTTTAGTGCCTCAAACACCGCGTTAGGCAAGAATTAATTGCTGGGGATGTTCATCTGCCTTGTTAACTGCTCCTGGATTTTCCTCCTCCTGGTTCCTGTGTGGTTGGGGATGGGTCTTTTTCTCAGCCATAGTTCCTCTAGGCTGCCACTTGTATCTTTATACTGCCACGTTGTATCTTTGTGTTTAAGAGTAAGCCACTAAATTAGCGTGGGCAGAGTCTTTTCTACTGGAGAGCGCCCCCTGGTGGTCTTTACAGATGAGCCTGGAATCGGCTTGCCCACAGGGAGCTCAGCACTGTAGTCCTTGCCATTGCTGGGGCGAGGATGGCTGCTTGGGGGCTGGTGTTGTCCCCTGGATCCCTGTTCTCTCATGGTCCCTTCCCCATACCCCTCACAGGGTCTGCTATCCCCAGAGGTTTAGCAATTGCTCTTCTGCGGGTGATCACAAAGTCACTGATGAAGAGGGACCTGGACTCCGAGTGGTGGAGGGAACAATCGATGGCCTTTTGTCCTGCTGCCCCTTTCACTGTGCTACATGCTCAACCAGCATAACTATGGGGAGACGTCTCCAGGTTGTGCCCTACAGTTGTCTTTAAAAAAAAAAACAAAAATCATGTTTTTCTCTCCTCTGCTCTCTACAGTTTATTAAAACTCAGGTATGGTCCACACGTGGTCTTCAGGATGTACAGAGTAAACTCACATGAGTAGTGCCATTTGCCTGCAAATGTACTGAGACTCGCTGCACACGAACAGTCAGTGTAGGTAAAGGGCAGAGAGCCCCAGCTCTTGGGCACTATAATGTAATCAGTTACCTCAGGCAGTTCTCCAAACTCCTTAGCATGCTGGACAAGCCGTCTTCTTGTCAGAGTCACCCACCCACTGTGAGGGAAGCACTCAGGATGCCGGAGCAAGCCTTCCCCGCAGATGTCTTTTGTTTGTGTAGCCTTCGAAGTTTATTTGACATAATTTAAGACTTGAAGGGGAAAAAAAGCCTCACAAACATAATGCAGAGAGTTCCCAAGCGTCTTGAATTTGCTTTATCTCACACCCCGTTCACATCATGACACACATATTTGTACACATAGATGCACAGGCAACCTGTGCCCTGTACAGACTGTATACTTACATGCATATAACACTTGGCACACACCTGCATACATAGCACTTGTACAGCTGCATATACATACATGCTTGTACACACACACATGCACACTTGTACACACACATGCATACATATGCACACCCGTTCCATATACCACATATACATGCATACACATATTTGGGCACATGTGTACATAGCATAGCACTTGTTCAGCTGCATATGTTGCACATGCCTGTGCACATAAATACACATGCACGCTTAGCATGCATGTATGTGCACATGCATAAGTATGCATGCCCATGCACACTCATACACGTATACTTTGCACACGCACAGGCATATTTTTCTGAACCACTGATACAAGATGCAGCTACACACCATCCTTTGCAAATAACTAATCAGCACCCCTCTCAAAAAACAGGGAGCTCCCTGACTTGCAGTGGTCAGAATCAGGCAGTTGACATGAGCAGGGCCTAAGTCTTGTGTATCTCACACAGATTTTTCCAGTAGCACTTTCTTTGAGCACAGGGTATCTGCAATTGTATGTTGGGTTCAGATTTCTTTTATTTATTGTTTGATTTTATTATTTTGAGACAAAGTCTCTATGTAATCCTGGTAGTCACTATATAACCAGGCTAGCCTTGAACTCACAGAAATCCTCCTGCCTCTGACTCCCAAGTACTGGGATTAAAGGTGTGGGCCACCCGTCCGGCTATATAAGCTCATTTTTAATGATGGGGTGTCAGACGGAGTGGACATTTCAAGGTCAACACCTCCTTTTCGGATGGGTTCCAGAAGACGTTCGTGCCAGCCACTCCCTCTGCCCTGACTGAGTTCATCTCCCATTGCTAGCCTTCCTTAACTAGGTCTTTATGCCTGTTTTAGGAGCTGCCTTGGGGCCCCTGCTGGCGGGGCTCATCTCCCCTTCAGGATGGAGCAACGTGTTCTACATGCTGATGTTTGCAGATGCCTGTGCCTTACTGGTGAGTCTCCTTGCTTGTAGCCCATGCAGCTTCAGTTAGCATCCCTGTAGCCGCGAGTCAGATCTTACCGCAGCATATCTCACCCTTCTTAATACTGCAACCCTTTAAAACGGTTCTTCATGTTGTGGTGACCCCACCTCCCAGCCATACAATTCTCTTTGTTGCTACTTTATAACTGTAATTTTGCTACTGTTATAAATAGTAACGTAAATATCTATGTTTTCCCGGATGGTGGGGTCATGACCCATAGGTTGAGGGTCATGACCTATGCTGCCCTAGCTGACTGTCTTCCTGTCAGCGACTCCTACGCCCCAAGCAAAATGGTGTATCCTCCCACCTTCTCTAGGTCCACATAGACCGAGGCTTTCTCTCTCCTCACCCATGGGGAATAAGTGAGAAGCCGGTGAAGCTGTCGCTTTCTAGGATGTTGAGAGGCAAAGTCAGCGTGCAACAGATCTCGGAGCCCCTCTGTTACAGCAGCATTCACACTGAAAGTTTTTTATTTATTGTTTTATATGGATGTGTGTATGCCTGAGTATACACATCTGCACCACATGTGTTCAGAAGCCAGAAAAGGGCATCAGACACCCCCTGAAGTTCAGGTTACAGATGGTTGTGAGCTTCCTGATGGAGTATGAAACTAACATCCTCTGGAAGGGCAGCCAAGGCTCTTGATCCCTGAACCATCTCCCCGCCCCAGCTGCCACATTATAAAAGGGTGCGCTGATAGCCATGGTGGGCCTGTTGGGGAACTAAAGCAGCGGTGAGCAGAGAGAGCCCCCACCTAGTCTGCCTGCTGGGTCAGTCCCGATAGCAAACGCCTGACACAGTCATCTCTAAAAGGTTCAATTCGGTCCACAGCTTAGATACTTCAACCCAGGATTGCCTTGAGCCTGTGACAAGGCTAGCCTCTACAAAGGAACTACTCACTGAATGGCCAGGGATCAAAACAGAGAAAGAGAAGAGGGTTGGGGGGGGGTCCCAAAATCCCTTTGGGGCATGTCCAACGACCTACAGACTTCCCACTGGCCCATAACCCCAGCATGCAGAATGTATATGACTGCCCGCCACACGTTTGAGGTTAGCCCAAGCTGTTTTAATAAGATCCAGCCCCAGCCTGGGCTGCAAAATGAGATCCTGTCTTGAAGAAGAGCAGAAAACCTGGGGATGTAACTCAGTTGGCAGAGGGCTTGCCTAGGGGCCACAGAGCCCCTGGTTCAGTCCCCAGCAGTGTATTAACCTGGGGATGGTGACTTACACCTGTAATCCCAGCACTTGGGAGGTAGAGGCAGAGGAATCGGAAGGGCAAAGGTCATCCTTGGCTGTGTCAGGGCTCAGTAGAGCAAGCATATTTTCCCAGCATGCACAAGGCCCTGGGATCCTTCCTAATGCTGCACTGCAGACAGTTTAGAGCTCGGCTGCAGGAGACTTTCTCAAATAATGCATAAACCGATAAAAGCCCTAAAGCTCAGGCAAGCCCTTTCTCTTTCTAGTGTTTTTTGGTTTTGTTTGTTTATTTTGTTTTTGTTTTCCCCCTTAACATAAACCAGTTTCACCTCCTTCCCAGTCAGAGGCTGAGCACTCAGGGACCTGAGCTCACCTCCTCAGAGATGCTAGGGGACCAATTCCTGCCACCTAAACAGCAGATCTGGTCACGCTCCTGGCTCTTAGCCTCCTCTCTGGATCATGCCACCCAGGTTCCCAGCATCTTGGGCCAGGCACTAGGAATGGGCAGATTCCTTTCTGCTGGCCATTGTCACCTCCATGGGCACAGAGCTTTGTTGGAAGGTGACCTGGCTCCTTGTGACCCCCTCCCACCAAATGTTCCATGCCCACAGGCAACATTTGCTTTCCCTCTTCCTTCTTCCTCTTGGCAGACTGGTTTTGCCACCACAGGCCTCTTCTGCCAGCGCTTGCCACATACTGTGCTTGGCGGAAGTGGTGGTGTTTGGTAGCTGCCAGCACAGCCCTGGGTAGTTAAAGCTGAAGTTGAAGTTAGTTCCAATTTGCTGCAAAATTCCATTGCCACCAACTCTGGGTTTAGTGATGCCTCGTTCCCACTGCTGTCCTGTGATTGCCTTGAGCCGAGCCAAGTACTTGGACTGTGTATTATCCATAGAGATATTCCCATCATCCTTAGCATATGCCTGTGGGCCTCCATCCTGAACATGGGGCATCTAGGAGCCAGGGCCTGATGACAGGGCAGCATGAGACCCTTAGCACCTGCATTGCCTGTTCCCCACCCCAAATGCCTCAGGATTAAGGCATGGTAAGCACATGCCACGGAAGCTGAGACTTCCCGCAGGATCTGCTCCCATGCAGCCCCGGAACCTTGGCTGTGGTCTGCTGTCAGTTACAGAGACTAGCTCCACACCTGCAGGCAGGGTAAAGGCCTGAGCTGTGGGGGGTAGCCAGTCATTACTCTGCCTTGGTTATTCTGAGCCTTTCAGCACATGAAGAACATAGCCAGGTGAGCCAATGGCTTTTAGCCTAGCAGTTAGCATTACGTGGAAGGCAGCCAACGGTATACTTAAACACACACACCACACACTGCTGATCCTAAGACACTACTTCAGCCTCCTGGTACATCTTCCGACCTGCTCACCTGGCTCCAGAGTCCCCCATGCAGCTCCATACCATGGGCCACCTCCCCTGCATTTCCTGTCTTGTTTCCATTTGGGGAACCTTGTGGTTGGGTTGGTTTTGAAGTCTGTGCTGAATGCCTGTTTTCCGGCAGGCGTCTTGATTATCCTGAGGACTTACTGAGGGCAGCCATCACCTTAGGCCAGGTACTGGCATAGTCTCTGTTCTAATGACAGTGCCTCCCCAGGGCATAAGCCTTTGGGTGCTCCAGAGGAGGGGCCATGCAGTCCAGCCAGCCTCAACAGGCCACACTTGCCCCTCTGCTTGTGTCCTCAGATGGTGACAATGTCTTTTCTCTGTTTTGGGTGCAGTTCCTGATCCGTCTCATACATAAGGAACTGAGCTGTCCAGGGCCAGCTGCAGGGATCCAGGCTCCGTAAGTCCACTGAGGCCTCTCTGGAGATAACGCAACTCCAGGCAGCCGGACAGGAAGGAAAGAACTTACCAGTCATCCCCGATCTTGGCACACCATAGTCTAATAAGTGCCTCTGTGTGGGTGTGATTCTGCAAATGCTCCTCAGACTCTCAGGGAGTGGGGGGTGGGTGAGAAAAAAATGCCTTGTTTGTGGAGTTTGTGAGCTGCAGCTTCCCAGCCAAGACAGTCTCTCTAGAGCTGTCCTCCCGTCCTTCCTGCTTGCTGCCACTGAGAAGCCATGGGGAAGGCACGGGGCCGGCGCTGCATGTGGTCTGTGCTTTTGGGTGAGTTTAGCATCTTCTGTGTGGCCCTTCATCACCGTATCCTTTGCTTTTAGGCTGAAGGAACACTGACCACAGAGTCCTCAGGAGTGCCTGGGCCCATCTTACACACGCCGTCTTTGGAAAAGATGAAATGAAGGATCCTGTCATAAAAAGGAAGGCTGGTCTTTCCATGTGCTCCTGGGAGCGACTCGGAAGCTACCTTGAGACTTGCTGACAGCGGGGATCTGTCTGGCTGTGTCCCACTGCCTTAATGGGCCAAGACCCAGTGGCCCAGCCAGCCCCAGCCTGACAGATGCTCACTGCCATTTAGCCACTGAACTCATCTAGCTTGCACAGTGACAGGTAGGACTGGCCTGCAGCACCCAGGCAGCCCACCCCTCTCAGGTATCCAGTGCAGAATGTTATATAGCCTGTGAGCCCCAGCGTCCTGCCCTGCTGTTTTCTGAATGTTCGGGGTGAAGGGATGGGACATGTCACGGATGTCTCAGCAGCCAACCAACAGCCTCTGGAGAGCACTTGAAAGCCGATCACAGTCAGAGACTGAGATGGAGTCCACACCTAGCCGTCACGAAGACCCAGGCTCGGTACCAACCATGTCAAGATGTGAATGTCTGCGAAGCAATAAGCCCCCTCCCCCAATAAGGCAGGGGCACTAAGAAGACCAGTCCCAAAGTACCAGTGTGTGCTGCGGTCCCCGGAAGAACCAAGAGAGCGAGAATGTAGTGGCTGGGGAGGGGACTTCGTTGGTTACCGAGAGCAATGGGTCTCACCCAGCCATCCTGCTTATCTCAGACCCCGGGGCTGTTTCTAGACCCACAGGGATTTATTTATTTTAAATGTATAATGTGTTATATAGATTTTAAGAGACGTAAATGGCACTTTGTTATTTATTAAGACAAACCATGATTGTTCTGTGGCCATTTGTTGTCTTGATTGCATCTGCTCTTTGAAATAAATGAGTTTTTATTTAAAAAAAAAAAAAAGCCTACATATAATATAAATGACGGCTTCCATCCAAGTCTCTATTCTGCTTACAAAAGACTCCAGATGGACTATATGACTTTGGTTTTCTTAGGACTGAAGACTGTACTAGTTATTTTTATGTTGCTGGGACAAAATGCCTGACAAAAGATTCTTAAAGGAAACAAAGGTTTCTTCTGGCTCTCGTGGCAGAGAAGGCGTACCGGCAGGAGTTTGAGGCAGCTGACACATTGCACTGGCGGTCAGGAAACAGGAAGAGATGGATGCTTGCTCCTGCTGGCTTCTCCTTTACATAGAATCCCCTGGCCATGGAATTGTACTACCCACTGAAGTAGGCCTTCCTACTTCAGTTCATCCAATCTAGAACATTCTTCATAGACATGCCCAAAGGTTTGTTTCTTTGGTGGTTCTAGATTGATTATTAATTAATTAATATTAATTATATTTTAATTAAAATATAATTTTATTATAAATAATTATTAATATGAATCATTAGAAAGTTATTTTTTGCTGACTTTGGCAACAGAAAAGGGGCTCCCTGCAGAGGCTGAGCCAGGGCCCCCGTAAGATCGAACTCTGGATAGCTGGTAAGTTATGGAATTTCATGAATATCCCAACACTTGTCCTTGACTGTGAAATAGCACTTGGTGAGCATGCCAGGGACATTCACACCTCAGGACCTGCAGTGACCCCATCTCTCACGGTGCATATTCTCAATGATGGGGTGCTGTGCTTTAAGGTAATTCTGCAGTATCTATAGCAACTGGCCATGGACTCCTGGGGTAGGGTGATCCACCCCCAACTCCTGCAGACCAACAGTTGGTGGAAGGGCTATCCTCAAACTCTTCCAGAAGCCCACTGCTATCACTAGGCTGGCTTCTTTAGTTGTTATCATTGTTGGGGGAAGGGGTCTTTGCTGTTTTATTTTTAATGTTATTGGCACACACTCTGTGGTCTGTAGGCTATGGTCTATGATCCCCTGGGGGCGGGAATTCTGGGAAAGAAAAGCACATGTCTCATTAAAGGACCAAGTACTCTACCCACGTCTTCAGCGGGCCTGTCCGCTGAGCCTGCCTTTCTAGGCATGGTCTTGATGCCAAAATGACTGAATCAGTCAGCAAGTACATCCAACCCCTTGGGGCTAGAGGTTCTGTTCTCATGACCAGGAGCTTTCTTTCACTCCCCCACCCCAGCAGCTCTCAGTGCCAGAAGCTCCTCAGCTAGGGCTGGGTCTCCTCTCTGTGCCCTCTCCCCAGCCACATGATGGGATCTTGTCTGACTCGAGCTGCCAGGGGTCTTGTGCAAGCTGTCACAACCACATATGCATAACTGCCTGTTGTAAGATGTTTGTTCGTTGGAGACAGGGTTTCTCTGTGTAGCTCTGGCTGCCCTAGAACTTGTTCTGTAGACCAGGTTAGCCTCAAACTCAAGAGCTCCACCTGTCTCTGCCTCCCTGAGTGCTAGGATTAAAGGCTGGCACCACACTGCCCACAGAAATTTTTTTTTTTTTAATAAATAAGTTCTTTTAAATTGCTCTCTGCCTACAGAAGGATCCCTCTGAGGTTTCAGCAAATCATGTCTCCATACTGAGTGCAGTATGGGGCAGCGGAACTCCCAGCCATGGCCACCCGGCACTCAGTGCAGGAAACCTCAAGGGTGATGGTTTCTGCATCCAGCTCAATGAACCAAAGCCCTGAAAGAAAATCTCCCATGGCCCACGAGGAAAAGCTATCCTGTAGTCCTTCACTTTCCAACTGAGCCCTGCTGACAAGTGCTTCAGAAGCTGAAAACACACACACACACACACAAACACACACACACACAACCCGCTGCTTTTAAGAGCAGCATAGCAGGAATTTAATTCATGAATGGAGAAGACTTTGCCATGACTTTTAAGGGAAAAGGGTACAGTTTTCAATTACTACATTATACATACATATAAATATCAACATATACATATACATATACATAACATATATATACACACATATATATACATACACTATGCATATATACACATATATACATATACACACATATATATACATACACACATACATATATACATACATATGCATACACATAGACATATATACATACACATACATATATACATATAAACATACATACATATACACACATATATGTATACAAATACATACTATATACATACATACATGTACATATACTTTTTTTTTTAAATCATCTTTTCATCTAGCAGCTGAGATTACTGGAATCTGGAAATAGCAGATGAGACCCACACTACATTCACAGGGAGATGTGCTACCCTGTGGCTCCCACTCAAATCTGCAAACAGTCTCTAATAGCAGGATCACAAACAAACACAGGACAGCCAGGAGTTCAGGCCCAAGAGGAAGAGCCATTGACCCAAATCCCTGGACCCCCAGCCATGAGCCAGAGGCACTTGTGGGCTTTCGTCATGTGAACCTCAGGTTGTTCACAGGAGGGACCAGAGCCTGCAAGTACCCACCTATAAAATCTAGTAGTCAGAATAGGGATGGGGAGGTAGATCACTTAGTAGAGTGCTTGCCTAGCATTCATGAGGTCCTGGGTTCGAATCTAGACATTCCCCAAAATGCAAGCATGTATGTATGTGTGTGTGTGAAGGGATTCCAGGGTCTAAGCAGGTAAAGACTACCTTTTACTTCTGACTGCATACATCTCTCTGTGGGACTCCTGCACTCCGGCCCTGGGTAATAATCTAATAATGGTCAATTGTCCTGGGACCCCCCAAAGGACGCATGTGATCTTCTGAGGTAGACAGTAGTCGGTTTCCCACACCATTCTGCTCACAGACTGCTGCCTAGCTGACATTCTGAGAGAAAGGGTGTATTAACTGCTTTCCCCCTTATGCTGGCAAAGGGATTGTAAAGAAGGAAAGATTTATTTTGGCTCGGTTTCAGGAGACAACCCATGGTGGTGATGGAGGCAGGATCCCAAGGGTGTTACACTGTGTCTGCAGTTAGGAAGCAGAGAGGGGTGAAACTGGTGTCCCAGTCTGTGGGATGGTGGCCACCAAACCAGGGTGGGTCTTCTCTCGGCAGTGAGACCTTTCAGGAAACCCCTTTGTGTGCACACACATAGGTGTATTTCTCTGCTGATTCAAAAATCCAATCAAGGTGAGAGTCAAGATTAACTAACACAGGGATCACTTCAACATGGTGACCATGGAAGTGGAGAAGGTGACTTCTCATTAAGCTGACCCAACATGCAGGATATGATGCAGAAGCCATGGGACCCTTCATGGTAGGAGAGCCACCAGGAAAGGCCATTCATTTAGCCCAACGGTCAGTCTGTGGGAGATTGTGACAGTGCCTTCTTACTGTGATGTCATGGTAGAAGGAGTGAGTGAGCCTCTTGTTGGGGTCCTAATCTCCTTTTTGAGGGATCCTGGCAGGTACCCCAACAATATACCTGACAGATACTGTCTTAGTTAGGGTCTTACTGCTGGGAACAGACACCATGACCAAGGCAACTCTCATAAGGACAACATTTAATTGGGTCTGGCTTATAGGCTCAGAGGTTCAGTCCATTATCATCAAGGCAGGAGCATGGCAACATTTAGGCAGGCATGGTGCAGGAGGAGCTGAGAGTTCTACATCTTTATCAAAGACTGGCTTCCAGGCAGCTAGGATGAGGGTCTTAAAGTCCATGTCCACAGTGACACACCTACTCCAACAAGGCCACACCTACACCAACAAGTCACACCCACTCCAAAAAGTCCACACCCACTTCAACAAGGCCACACCCACCTCAACAAGGTCACGCCTACTCCAACAAGGCCACACCTTCTAATAGTGCCACTCCCTGGGCCAAGCATATACAAACCATATATCAGGTACTCTTGACTGCAGAGTTGTCAGGTAACCCTGACTGGTACATGCAGCAACTACCCTAGTCACAGCATGCGGTAACTCCTTCCCAGGCAGGAACAGAGTGTCGACATGCTGAGTGGTTAGCTCTCATTTGTTCCCCGACCTCCAGGGGACTGCCTTCCATCTCTCCATCTGGAGGAGACAGTCACCACTGTCTCTCAGGCTCAGGGAAAACTGCCCTTGACAGCTTCCCACACACAGGAATCGCTGTGGGTGTCGCAGTTCAGATCAGCTCTAATGACTCCCTCACAGCGCATAACTTTTCCGGCACATCGTGAATATTTTCTGAAAATACGAATGTTTTCCTGACAGACTTTTTTTTGCAAAAAAATACTGAAGGACTTTGTAATGGCTTTTTGAAGTTGGTTTTAGACAGGAGTTGACTGAAAAAGAAATAAACTCTTTAGAGTCCCTTCTCATTGAGGTACAGCTGGGATACAGGGCATTTAAAATATATGATGATTTGCTGTATGCAAAATGCTGGGGCCCCGTTTCCCAGCAAGACCTAGCAGAGAATTCATGAGAGTGTATGTTATGAAATATAATACGGCGAAGGGTGTACCTGGCAGGCTCATGCTTAAGCCATGCAACAGATCTGGTATAAAGGAGGTTTATTAGGGAAGAGGAGTGAGGATCTGGGATGGGGTAGCGGGCAGACGAGTGGACATGTAGACAGGAGACAGACAGGTGGGGGGAGGGGCAGAGCTATGAGGGCAGAGAAGGGGGATGCAGAGGACAAAAACGGGAGGGAGAGAGGGGGGAGCGAGGGAGGGAGGGGAGAGAGGATGCCCGATGGCTGGCAGTCCTTTTATACACAGCTCACACTTAGCGCACCTGGCGACAGGTGATGACGTCAACCGTTGCTAGGTCCCTGGGGAGGAGCCTAGTAGAAACGCCTGTAAGCTAACAGCATAAAAATGATCAAGCATCCCCAGTCACTGTCTTCACCCCACTTAATGGAAAATCTATTCATGAACCCCACGAAGATGGAGCTCTCGCACTGTATCTGTGACTTAATGGAGCACACAGTTGTTCTCTTAGGGCAGTGGTCAGGTTAGATCCCTCGTGTCGTCACTATGAGGGAACAGCGAGGAGATGGCCTTGAAGAATCTCTTTTGTTTCTGTGTTTTGTCTTCCGACAGGGTCTTTTTGTGTGGCCCTGGTTTTTCTGGATTAAAGATGAATGCCACCATCCCAGCCACCATGAGAGATCTTAACTCGGTGGGGTGGGGATAGGGGTGGGTGAGCTACCATTCACTGAACAAAGTACCTATTTGAGTTGAGTAAGTAACTGCTTTGGGCATGTCTAAGATGTTTGAGTCAAATAACCATTTTCTCTGGTGCAGTTTTATTTCCGCGTGATGCAAATGAAGAATGCGACATTCATCTCAGCCCCAGAAAGATTGTGAGGCAGACTCTGGCAAAGAGAAAACGGACAGAGAGATCAGATTTCCACGCGCAAATGTAAACACCTGCCACACGGCAGCCCATCTCCGTCTGGAAAGAAGCACATCCCACATTGAAAGCATCTTCTTCTGTATTAATAGCCTAATGATCACAACCGAAAGCTAAAAATAAGAACAACGTCTACCATTAAACTATAGACATTTTACAAGCATCTGCACGCATCACGAGGCACAGCACGGGTGCTGTGTGTGTGCCGGAGGGATGAGGTTCTTCTGGCCGTAGCCTGTGCTTTACTGGAAATTGCCATAAACAGCAGAGTTAAAAGAGGTGATTGGACATTGGATCAACATCCCCAATGATACCCCAGACTCAATAGTATGCAATAGCAAAGAGGTTTTATTCTCCAGAAGTCCAGCATGCAGGGGGTCTCCTCCATGAACTAAGACCATAATGTTCTTTAATAATTTTGTCTGGTCCTCCATCCTTTCCACCGGTGCTTTCCCTCACTCTCTGAAAGTCAAGACACTTGGCCAGACCATAAAGTGACCCCATAACCAGAGAGCAGAAAGCTACCTTTGCCTTTGCCCTGACTCCTCTAGACTGAGATGGCCCAGAGTGGCTGCACCCTTCCTTGGGCAGGGTCTGTGCACCTCCTCTGAATCTCGGAGCTTTTCATGTACCGTCTTAACTACCACACGAAAGCTGAAATTTTTCACCAATAGTCTGCGTTCATGCTCACGGTAACCTCCACCAGGGCGAGCCAAAGTGATACAGACTGGTTCTCAACACACCACCCAACTACCCAAACATCCTGCTGATAGATGACTGAGTCAAAGAGGCCTTGGTGGCATGTCTGCTTTCTTCCTTCATAAAAACTTTGCATGAAGATCTTACTTTCAAGACAGTCATCTCCTCCAGCTGAACCTGGAAGACTCGTCTTTCTTCCATTGCCCTGGATCCTAACTGCCATGGCTAGACTTGGAAGAGGACAGTTTGCTACCATTCTAGAAATGCCAATGCTCTTACCCCTCACACTGGTCTCCATGAGGACACAGGAGGAGCCTCTCCCTAACCAATGGCACATGCTTCTCAGTAGCCTTGAGTTCTATCTTAGACAACCAGCCATGGCTGGTTCCCTCATCTTTCTTGAGAAGCCTACCAGTTAAATTCTGTGCCTTACATCCTTCTGGGTGCCATGGCAATTGCTGGAACTGTCACTGGATTCAGGGACCTCACAGTCCAGTGTGTGGGGGTCAGTAGTGTCTAGACAGCTGTACCAGCAGTGAGATGCTTCACCCTCAGTGCTGCTGAGACACCCCTTGCAGCTCGCCCGGGTCAAGGCCACTAGACTTCTTTTCTTCCCCAGACTGGTCTTCTCACGTGAGGCCTTCAAAATATAATCCCTGTGCTATTTTACAGGCAACTTCTGTCATCTGCATTTCCATTTTGGAACAGGCTGTCAGTCACGCTTCGCTGACATGCATATGGCTATGTGCTTATGCTAATTTAGGGATGGCTTCGTAAGTGACTGATGTGGAGGAGGGGCCAGTAAGAGGTCGTCTGCTTGGAGACGCTTGGAAATAGGATGACCCATTAGTACTTCTCACACTTATAACTCTCTCTATGGAAATCCGTATTGGGGTTATCAGGAGGCCAGATCCTCCTAGTCAGGAGACAAAGGAATGTGTCACTCCTTAGCGGAGGGATCTGGGGACTCATTCCTAGGGGATTCTACTCCTAAATGGAGTCTCACCTCACCCCAGCCACAAAATCTAGGCATCAGTTGGATTCTGGATTTGCAGCAGAGATGTGACCTCTGGGCCACCTCAGTGCTTTTTTGACAATTCAGGCCCCTCCACCTTCAGAGTCTGATTCTTTTGGTCAAGGTTAGACCCAGGCAACCATATTTTCTTAGACAAGGGTCTCACTATGCAACCCTTGGCTAACCGGGAACTCACTATGTAGGCTGGGCTAGCCTTGACTTGTACAGATCCACCTGCCTCTGTCTTTCAAGTATTTGAATTAAAGACTCACTCCACCATGCCTATGTCCTTAGCAATTTTGAAGTTCCCAGGCAGATACCTGGCGGTAACAAGCTACTCTCCTGCCAGAAGAACTGGTCTAAGGATGCAGGGCCCTGGGAGCTGCCTGTCCTAGACCCTGTTACCCAGGTCTATAGTACAACCCTATAAACATCGAGGCTTGAATGAAAATCTTGAGTTTTATTTTAAATGCTTCCAATAACTTAGCTCATTCTATGGGAGAAGCTCCTCTTTCGTCCTCAAACGGTGTAGGAAAATGCCTGTTTTCCAGAGTGTAATCTTTTCCTCCTTGCTACAACCAAAATACCTTACAAGATATGACTTAAGAAGGGGAGAGTTGTCTTGGCTCATGGCTTCAACGATACAGCCCGTCATGGTGGTGAGAAAAAAACCTGTAAATTGCCTGCGCCGTGAGGGTTAATGAATGGTATGAAGATCAGCGCGTTTGTAGACCTACAGCAGAGTCTCTCACACATTAAAAAGGAAAGCCTTCCTCAGTGACAGCACTGACAGTGCGACCAAGCTCAGTGCAGTCCCGACACATGAAGATGCAAGGCTGGCCCCTCCCTCGACAGCTTCCCTACATATACCGTTGCAGGCCATCAGGTCTGGCTCTCTTTGAGACCCCCTTCCATTTAAGCCTTCCCGTTTATACTGGTTCACCTTGGGTCGTTACTAGGTCAATGAGATCCACCGCTGGGTGTGTCTCTGAAGGCATTTCCAGTTAGACCTCAAAGGTTCCGTGATAACCAGTGGATTAATCATCTTGATGGTTTCATAATACAAAGCAATCATGAAGGGTAACCGAAGGTGGACTGTGGGACCGAGCTACTGAAGGAAGTAGGTCACTGGGAAAAAAGTGTCACCTGCCCTCGTCCGGTGTTCCCCTTCTTTGCCTCCTGTCTTCCATAAAGATGCTCTTCCATCACACCATCATATTTTCTACCTCATCGGGCCCACAAGCATAGACCCAGGTGGCCACAGACTGGACTCTTTGAGAGGAAATGGATCGCTTTCTCCTTAATTTCTTTCAGTTAGGTGCAGTGTTTACGCTCCCTCAGGACAGGACTAGACATTCAACGTATGTTGGGTTTTTTAACCCCTTTTGAAACAGCATGTATTCCAATTCCAGTGACTTCCATACCAAAGCATTCCGAGCTGGGTGATGTTAAACAACAGGAGGCCAGGCATCCAGCACAGTGGCGGCAGGGCTGGTCCTCTCTAAGGAGAGTCTTCGTGCCTCTTTCCTGACTCCTGAGAGTCACCTATAGTCCTCAGTATTCCCTGAGCTTGTTGATACCTGGCTCCAGGTTCTCCATCTTATGAACAACAAGACAATCCTCCAACTAAACAGCCGCCATCTTTGATTCTCCTAGAACTGCTCGCAAAAGCTCCTTACAGCTGGGCCTGTTGATATCACTCACAGGATGCAGGGGTGGAAGGCAGACATTAGACCCTCACCTGAGTATCCAGCCGTCCCTCTCACCCAGGTGCACACAATTCAGCCTTGATGGCACATAACCTGGGGAGACAGGCTAGATATAGCATCTGGGTAGGGAAGAATTGGGGAGGAGTTTCCACTAGACTGCATTGCGAATCATCATCCCAGCTGGGTGTAGACCTTCCAGCATGGCTGCTTGAAGATCAGCCATGTTCCTACCATAACCCCTATCTCATGGCTTGGTAAGGAAGCCTACGGAACTCACCGGCTCCCCTAGATGGACGCTAGGACCTTAGAGGAAGGCTGGCTGTTGTTTGCATCCCCCCCCCCGCCCCCATGTAATGCCTTTTAATAACTGTGTCCATCTTCACATCCCTCTCCCCCCGCCGCCCCCCCCCCGGCTTTGACTTTGAGCCCTCTCCTTTCTTAAGGGACACTTGTCAATTGGATTTCGGTCTTATTTAAGCCTGGAATCATCTCATCTCAACAATCCTTAGTTTTAAACTGTCAACATGACAAGCAACCTTGAATCACCTGGAAAGAACATCTCAGGAAGGGGTTATCTAGATCCGATTGGCCTGCGGGCATGTCTGTGGTGGTGGTGGTGGGGGTCATCTTAATTTATATGGGGAAACTGGCCAGCAAGTGGGAAGCGCTGTTCCCTGAGTCTGAGTCCCGGGCTGAATAAGAGCGGGAGAAAGCAAGCCGAACACCAGGCATGTGTGCACACTCTTTTGTCTACCCGATGGAGTGTGGATCTCGCATGGCCAGCTGCTTTAAGTTCCTGACTTCTTACCTTCCCAGTACTGTGAGCTGAAACAAACCCTTTCTCCCCTGAGTGGCTTTCTGTCTGGGGTGGGTTTTTTCCCACAGAGACAGAAATGAAACCAGGACACTAACTTACCCAAATCTGCCCATCCCCTTTCTCCAAATAGCATCACAGTCGTGGGCCAGATGGACACGGGGGAGGTGGGTGGGGGCTACAATTCTACATACTGTATGAGCTTCACATTGTCCTTGGCCCTGGCTGTCCCCTTCTCGCAGTTTGGCAGTGGGCCCTGGGAGAGCTGAGAGTTTGACTTTCCCTGTGGTCAGGGGTCTCCACAGACTCCCAGGGGCAAGACCCGCCTCATCTACAATATGCCACTGCCTTGCCTTTCACCCTGCCATCTGGGACGGATTTATAAAAATCAGAAAGGAGACATTTTATGCTGCCTCTGGGAACTCAGCGTAGAGTCAGCTTAAAGGCGAAAGCTATTCAGATTACAGCACTGATCAGGATCTTATTTAAAACCTTCTGCCTCCCTCCTTCATGGTCCTGGCTATCGTGGCTTGCTGTGGGGTCCACCAAGCCCCACATAGAAGCCGATGGCCAGCTGTACCTGTCTTTACAGCCTCTAAAGCCTCAGCCCACAGTGACATTCTAACACTGTTCCAAGATGCCAAGGTGGGAAGTCCTTTCCAGAAGTCGCTATGCCAAGGAAGATTGAAGAGGCTGCCAGAGCCCCAGGACTTGGCAAAAACTAAATGAAACTCCAACCCAAATTCCAACTGTGGGCAGTCACAATGGCAAAACTTCTTGAGAGACCCTTCCCTGTGTCTGGATGTCCTGTGCCTTGCACCTACGAACCTCCCAGATGACACCTGGGCAGAGCTGTGCTGACCCAACAGGGCAGGAGGAAAACGAGGTAGGTAATTTAGCCTCTACACGTTAAGTTCTGCTCACTTCATTTTTATGGTGCAGCAGCTAGGACCCAGGCACTGCCACGGAGGCCCAAGCCTGCCCTATGTATCGTAACATTATTATTTCTGTTTGTTTCTTTGTTGGTTGGTTGGTTTTGTTGTTGTTTTAAGATTTTTATTCTGCCTCACACAGAGGGCACAGTCTCTAAGGTTACGCACTGTGGTTCGGAATTGAAGCTTTCTATGGAAAGGATCTTGGTTGGTTGTAAGTCCTTTACTAGTCATTTAAAGTTAAGAAGATCCAAGAGGGGAAAATCCTAGTTATCAAAACATTCTAAAAGATTATTAATCTATTTATAGTGTGTTAGGTCGGACACAAAGAAGTCAAGGGATAAAGAGGCATTAGGCTAAGATAGCCACAATAGATTATAACTAGGATCTGGACCTGCATCATTCTAACCTCTCCACAGTCACTGAAATTTCAGTCAGTCCATCAGTTAACCTCTGCAGACACAGCTGCTTTCCAGGAAATCTCCTTCATAACAAACTGTGGTCAAGACAAACGGTGGTCTTCCTCAGAGCAGGTCCGCCATTCCTCATGACTGGGATGTGGCACCCACAGCTCCTCTTCACACTCTTCCTGGCTGAATTTAGAACCACCTGTGAGACCAAGGCACAGCTCTGGGTGTGAGGGAGCTTTTCCAGAGAAGACAAACTAAGACCCACCCTGAATGTGGCTTGAGATACCACATAAAAGGGTAGAAGCAGAAAAGCCACCTACACAGGCCACCTCTCTTGCTCCCTCTACTTCCTTTCTTCTCCCTTGCCACGGGAAATGAGGTCCTCTGCTCCCCTCCCCTACTCCCCAACCCACAGGGAGCAAGCCTTCCTTTCTCATCAGTTATTTCTGTCAGGTTTCGGCACGGTGATACAAAAAGCAATACACATTAACTGCTTGGTGATCAGAGGCCTGGTCTCCTGACACAGAGGCAAGAGAGCTTTGGCAGAGGAGTCTAAGTTAGTCACTCATGCTCAAAGATCTCCAAGCATGCGTTGGGGCCCCCACCTCTTTATCATTACTGTCCTGACCTGGGCACTGTTGACCTTTGAGCTAAACAAATCCTCTGTGCTTCTGTCTTGTGCACCACAGCACAATAAGCAACACTCCATCCTGGAGTGTCCCTCCCAGCCATGACAAGTGACATATCCCAGTAATGCTTGATCATTGGTCCCTTGGCTTCTTAAGTACCAGGCCGGTGGTTTCATTTCTCCTTTTTCCTCAGTCACAGCCATTGCCATAGCAACACCAGCATCTCCCCAGGGCTTCACCCTCCCCTCTCCTCCTTCCATGCTGACACTGGTAACGATCTTAGTCATTGAGATGCTACAGCATTTGTGTTTGCCCATATCACATTGTTCCAGCAAGGGGATCCTCCTGCCAGCTCTGAAAATGACAGCCCATCTCAGTCTACATTGAGGACCTGTTTTTTCTGGTCAAGGTGTTGATAGACCATCACTCAGTTGTCCTCATGGACACAAAGCTGGAACTAAAACAATTGAGGTATGCTATATGGAAAGAGGCTGGGGTAAAGACATAGGCAAGGGATCAGGACTATCCAGAGGATGGTGTGGTCACCAGGGTCAAGCATAGTGAACCTGGGACCACTCTGGGTCAAAGGGGCCAGAGTTTAAGTGTTTAACAAGCCTGTGTAAGGGCGTTCTAATGTTAGGGTCCTGTTTTCCAGTTGTTCTTGATCTGTCAGTAAAGAAAGCCATGGACTAATTGCTGGACAGAAGGTACAGGCAGGACTTCCAGGTCACTGGAAGAAAAGGGATGCAAGGAAGGAGTTCTCCATGCTTTGAGAGAGGAGAAACAGGAAACCATGTGAGGTCTTGGGAGGAACAGTGGGCTGTGGCTCCTCCTGTAAGTGGGAGGACAGAGACGTCTAACAGGACTAGATTCAACTGACTGACTAAAGTTAGGACAAATGGGAGGAGCAGAGCTAAGAGTAGTGATCAGGGCAAGCTTTTCCAGGAAGGAGATAGTAGCACCCAGCAGTTATGCCAAGAAGGCAAGTTTGTAAATGAACAATTGTGTGTGTATGTGTCTTTTATCTGTGGACTCAAGGGAAGCTGGGAGGGGGCTGGTGGCATGGTCACTTCCTGGAGCAAAGGTGGGTAGTGCAAAATTACACACAACACCCTGGAGGCCTCCAGTTATAAGCAGGAGGCTATTTTGGAAGAATAGGTGATGCTTGTTCACCAGCCAGAGGTGAGGACTTGATCTTCACCCCATCTCCTAGCTCTTGATGGGGCTCTCCATTGACTGAGCGCATCATGGGTTGGTGTCCCCAGTGGGTCAGTCTCAGAGTTCAGAAAGTGGGGCTGCAGGCATCATGTGCTGTGCTCCTGGGGCTATTGCAGACTGTCACTTCTACATGGTGGCTATGTCCTGTCATGATCTTTCAGAATTTCTTTCTGCGGCAACACTCTGCCATGTGCAAAGCTGGCTCCTGGCTCTGGCTCAGGCCAGATGCCACCTCCTCAGAGGTTTTTCTGATCCTTTACCAGAGGCAGTGGTTTTTAACCCTTAGAAGTGATGCCTTATCCAGACAGAAATCTTCAGCCCCTTAAAGCAAACCTACCTCATAGTAAGTACTCTATGCACACATGTCTGCCTATCATTAGGCTTCTGTGAGTGAAGGCTCTGACATTTACTTGACACAGAGCAAACATCTTTATTTCCTCATTCCTCCACACATACACATGTGCATCTAGGTGTCCATTCAAGTATCCATCCACCTATTCATAGACGCACATATCCATGCATCCATTCAGCACCTACATATCACATATCCACTCATACATTCACGACTCTATCTGCCCATCTGTCCACCAAATCCATCCATCCACTCACCTGCCAACCATCTATATACCTACCCATTTATCCACTATCCATCCATCCATCCTCAAAATATCTCTCCCCTTTCCTCTCCACACCAGCATCATTCCAAACAAGCCTATGACATAAACAGCAGCATCACCAAGTGCTTCTGAGACAGAACCTCAGAGGGAGATAAAAGGCAAGACAGGCTATCTGTGACAGTTAGGTCTTGTAAACTTGACACATGCCAGGGTCCTCCAAGAAGAGGAAGATTGAGAAAATACTTCCATCAGATTGGCCCATGAGAAGGCACAGTCCACCGTGGGCGACGCCACCCCTAGGCAGGTGGTCATGGGGTATAGTAAGAAATCAGGTTGAGCAAACCACAGAGAGGAAGACTGTAAGCAGTATTCCTCCATGCTCTCTGCTTTAGTTCCTGCCCTGACTTCTCTGAAGGACGGACTCTGACATGGAAGTGGAGGCCAAATGAATTCTTCTCTCCCCAACATTTTTTGGGGGCAGGTCATGGTGTTTATCATGGCAACGGGAAGCAAACTGGGGCAGCTTCTCATCTCCGCTGCAAAATAACCAACAGGGCACAGTGGACATTTTGCACCCGGGAGGCAGAGGTATCATGTGGTCATAGCTGTGCTCCTCATTTGCCCAGCAGAACGTGCACCATCTAATGTTCAAAAGCAGATGGCCTCAGAGCATGCACACCCTGATGTTCTTTGGCTTATTTAAAAACAGCACGGCTTTTACTTTCTAAGTAGCTTTAACAACAATGCAATAAAACTGCAGACCCTAGAGCCAGTCACAGAGAGGTTTAAAATGCACTCAGGTACCCAGATTGGTACTCCAGAATGATAGGTCCTCAATGCACCCAAAGCAAGGATGTTCCCCTGCCAGGTACTGCTGTGTAACATGTTAATCCCACTGCTCAGACGCCTCAACTCACAGCTGAGGAGCTTTTCTAAACAAGGCTGGCCTGCTTCCTGAAGAGGTTGGTACCTCCGACTCAACGCCCATTCTTGTGTCTGTGCTTTTTCTCTCTAGAGCTGGGAAATGAGCAGGCAGCAAAAGCTCAGGCCAGCCTGAGAAGCAGGCCAGGCATTTGATGGGAGCTCGGGTGTGTGTGGTTTTTTTTCCCTCACGTGCATAAGCGCGCCAACTCATGTCTCTGATTATAGAATCTTTCAAGAGACACAGGTACAGTAGGGCAAAGGCAGCTGGGAGAAGATTGCAAGTGTTCTTCCGCAGAGAAATGGGAAGAGTCTGAGACGGCAGGAAACCCACCAATCAACACACAGTGATTTGACGCACCCACACGCACACCATGCCCTAGAAAGGTGTGATGTCTAGGCACAAAGGTCCTCAGGCTCACAGATCACTAGGGAAACCAGCAATGTTAAACACGCAAGGACCTCTTCTGCATGGAGTCTTTAATAGATTAAAATATCTATTTTCCCACCCAGAAGGCTGAGAGTGGATTTTGTTAATGACTGGTGACCTTTCTGCTATCTGTAGAGGTAGACCTCACCCACCTTATGCTGTAGAGGTACACCTTACCCAAATTCCCCAAAATGATTATCCCAGACTCATCCCTCCCTGGACCATTACCCATCCTTATGGGAGATGTCACATGTCCTTTATGGCCTGCCGACTTCTATCTCAGAGACTACACTAGATTCTAGGCCATTGCTACAGAACCCAGCCATATGGTCACATGTACTTTGTAAAGGGTTTCTACTTAGTCACACCTTAAGCTTTATTGTACACTTGGAGTTGGACTGAATGTTGTCTGGGAATCTTTTTCCAAGTGGTCCTGTGTTTTAAATATACCAACAATGAGCCGCCTGGCATTAGACTGATCCAGGTTGATGAAGTCAATCTGTACTGGGTTTTCATTCTTATCTCTTTGAGGGTCCTCTTCCCTGAAGCCTGCCCCTGCACTTCCCCTCCCCCTTGCAGTGTGAGGTTATCAACTGTCAGTCAATCTGAGGGCCTAAACAGGATTGCTAAGTGGTTAAGAACACTGACTGCTCTCACCAAGGGCCTGAGTTCAGTTCCCAGCATCCACATGCATGACAGCTCACAACTATCTGTAACATAGTTCCAGGGGCCTGATACCTTCTTTTGACTTCCAAGAGCTCTTACACACACACACACACACACATACACACATACACACACTGTACACATAAACTCAGCAAGCTACACACATAAAAATAACTTTAAGAGCCTCTGAGTTCTACATACATACATACATACATACATACATACATACACACACACCTACGCCCTTGCTATGTAGTATTCTCTCTGATCAAAGTATTCATCTCGGCTGGAGAATGGCTCAGCCGTTAAAGCTAGCTCAAACCAAATATTCCATCCCTGGGAGAAGCTTGTTAAGATTCAGAAATTCAACAACTCACAAATATCAGGAAGTCCCTAAAACTCACTAGATTCACAAGGTTCCTCCTTCCCTAAAGCTATCTAGGCAGTAAGAACTATTGGGGATGAAGAGACTCTCTGAACACAGAGATGCCTGCAGGTTGTGCAAAGAACTCCAGAGATAGATACATGGCCTTGTCACCTGTGCTGGAAGGGGCTTTAGTGATACAACTGGGTTTGAGTTACCCATGCTCCTGTGAGTAACCCCCAAACACTTATTGACTTAGCTAGTTTAGACTTTGGTAGTGTCTTTACTTTAGTCCATCATCAGTTTCCTATCTGGGACCGGGAGATGTTTGTTCACAGAAGGGAAAAGGAAGGTGAAGCCCTTTGCTGTAAACCTGCACCAAAGAGGCTTAGAGCCAACAGAACAGCCAAGAGCAAAGAGTGAAGCAAATTGGGCAATAACATAAAAAAAAAAAAAAGAAGTAGGAGCAGTCATTGAACTTGGTGTTCAAGATGGATTCCCATGAGGTCACGATGATATTAATCAGAGGTTGGAGAGACAAATAGAGGGAGAGAAGCTGGTTGCCCATGCAGAAGGATCTGAGGTGTATGTGGGAACACTGTGTTCAGTCAGGAGGTGGAGAATAGTCTGCATATAGTCGCTTCCTTCCAGGAAGGACTAAAAGATAAACAAACGAACAATTCTACAGGGAGAAACTTGACAAATACTGCCCCCCCCCAGCCAGCTGATCACGGGCAGGACCTTGTAATGAGCCCTACACATGGCCTTGCCTTTTATACAGCATGAGGGAGCTATACTTTATCTTATTCTCAGCCCTGCAACCCCAGGCTGCACAGGAGAAAAGAATCAGACAAATCCTAATTAAGGGAGAGTTGACAAAGGGGCTGACTGGGCCTCCTTAGAGATGTCAAGGTCATCAAACACCGGGGAAATGGCTGAGAAGCTGCCACAGCTGCGAGGAGAGGACATGAAAAGTGTCACACTGGATCTGGGGACACAAAGGAAAGACAAGGCAACCCCGAGGAGCCTGAATAAAACATGGTGTCTTGTTAGTGCTAATGTACTGATGTCAGCTCATTAGTTTAACAAATGTGCCCTACTATTCTAAGATGTTAGCAGTCAGGAGAACCACTCTGGGACATCTGGGGACTGTGTGTCCTAGCTTAGCAATTTTTCTATAAGTCTAAAATAGTGCTAGCATAAAAAAAAAAACCTATTTAAAAATATAATTATCAAAGCAACCTCTGACTCACGGTTATGATATTAAAATGTGGCCCCATCATACCCAGTCACTCTTCAGGACATTTCTCATAGATTTTCAGAAAGTTCCACTCTTCTCTCTTGAGTGATCTGTATGGCAAGATGTGAAACTGGGCATCCTCTCAGTGGATTGCAACACTGGTCACATGGGAAAGTCCACAGGGTGGAGAGGAAGGCACAGACAGACAGACAGAGACACAGTGTGTCCTTAGGTCCTATTGCATCTAAAACCAGCTCACTCCTGGACTTTTAAAAAGTAAGACTGCTTTATACAGTTGGGGTGTTCTTTTGCTTCTGGGTATTTGACTATACCTCAGATGGAGCAGAATTCAGCTGGTCCTCTAACTTAGAAAGGAAAGACATTTGGGGACCACATCAAATCTGTTGAAGCATGCCTGGGAACCCTCAGAGGAATGGTTCCAACCTATTTTCTTTCAAAGCACCAAACTTCCCTGCAAGCAACAACCAAACATGCTAGGTCTTTGTGCTCCATGCTTGGCTGAAGGGCAGTAGGCCCTCAGATGTCCATTTAAATGCCCATTACAGTCACCCTTGCCATGGGTTTTGAGGAGGAGTGGAGATTTCTATTTCAATGACAATTCGGCCCTGCACATCACTGAGGTTCCCAGAGCAACTTCTGTACAAACACCATAGGTCTCCAGGGAGACGGCCTTGGGAAAGAGATGGCACCACACACCCAGCTTCCACTGGCCGCTAGTCATCAGCCTGCTTTTTGCCTAGTTGGCAGAAGATGTGGTTGAGGAGATGCCCCATGCCCATGGAGACGATAACACTCAAAGCTGTCCTGCTGCCCCTCGGGATGCTGGTGCCAGCATTTGGAAACGTCTCTGCTGGGAGTGATCAGCTGAGATCTCCAGGTCCTTTGATTTCTTGTCATTTGATTGCTCTAAAGAGGCCTCTCTTCAGCCATCTTTCAACCTATTTCCAAGGGGAAGCTGCATGCACCATAGCAACAGAGATTGTGTGCTTTTCTAGGGAAATGGTATCCCAGGACTGCACAGGACAGAAAGGAAAGGGCCTGCATGGACCCATCACTATGTAGCAACCTCCAAGAACCTTCAGAGTCCTTTTGCTCTATGGTCCCATTATACTGACAAGAATACTGAGACTCAGGATTGTGGAGCCATTTATTCAGTGCCACTGGGCAGATGAGCCACTTGGATTCAGACTATGCCCCAACCTTGCCCCAAGTGTGCTGGCCTGCCACCCTGACTGTGGGTCTTCTGTGTGCATATCAACTCAGGCCACTCCCCAGATCCCCATCCCCCTGTGACTCTTGTCACATCTAGAATAGAATCCCAAGTGCTGTGAGTGCTAGTCGATCTGCCCGTTAGCTGCTGTCTGCTTTGGTCCTCTAATGCCTGGCCCAGCTCTGGCTGTGTCTGGCCTTTTCTACCATGGCTCATCGCCTCCACTGGCTGAGTGTTCTTTCAAAGAATCCTCCCCAGATGCCAGTATCCCACTGTCTAAAACATTGATGCCTGAAAGGACTTTCTGAACAAAACACCAACAGCACAAACACTAAGACTAGCAATTAATAAATGGCATTTTATACAAAGGCTTCTGCATGGCACCATCAGGCAATGTGGCAGTCTACAGAATGGGAAAAGATCTTCACCAATTATATATCGGGCAGAGGGTTGGTATCTATACTATATAAAGAACTTTAGGGAACTAGGCATCAGGAAAACAAATAACCCAATTAAAAGTGGGGTGCGGAAGTAAATAGAGAGTTCTCATAAGATGAAACATAAGTGGCCAAGAAACACTTAAGGAAACATTCACATCCTTAGTCATCGCGGAAATGAAAATTAAAACGATTTGGAGACTTCATACCCCAGTCAGAATGGCCAGGATGACTAAAACAAGTGACAGCTCACGCTGGCAAGGCTGTGGAGTAAGGGGAACATTTATTCATTGCTGGTGGGAGTGCAAACTTGTACAGCCTCTACGGAAATCTGCGTGGCAGTTCCAGGAAGCTGGGAATAGATCTACCTCAAGATCCGGCTCTACCACTCTCGGGCATATACCCTAAGGACTCTGTATCCTACTACAGGGACACTTGTTCAGCCATGTTCATAGTTGCTCTATTCATAATTGCCAGAAACTGGAAACAGCCTAGATGTCCATCGACGGATATGTGGCTAATGAAAATGTGGTACATTTATTTGCACAATGGGATATTATGCATCCGATTAAAAAAATGAAATTATGAAAATTGTTGGTAAATGGATAGATCTAGAAAAAAAAATCATCCCAAAAGACAAATACTGTATGTTTTCTCTTATATAGAGATATTGGTCTTTATGCTTTCAATATGCATGCTACAAGCCAAATAACCACCGAGGCTACATGCTCAGGAAAAGGTACCCAGAGGAAAGATAGGGGCTACGTCCAACAAAACTGGAAGATGGCAGGAAAGCATGATACTCTTCAGGTCCTGTTCAATCAGCACACTGGTGGCTCAACCATGAATGATCGATGCTTCATGTGTCTGAAGACGGATGACACATCAGAATAAATATAAATTTCTTAAAAAAATATATGAAAAAAAATCATAGGAACATACTAAGAAGCTCCCAAAATATACACAATATGAAAAGAATCTAAATGAGTCACATATAATAGGGGAGACAATGACCAACAAGGCATCTTTATACCACCAAGTAGGACTTTCAAGTACCAGGAAATGGTTACAATCTTGATGATCATTGGCCCAAGGATCCAAGGAATGCCATACATACCATGAAACATCACAGACTATTGCCAAGGCCATTGCTACCCTAACAACCTGACGGTAAGGCCCTATTGCTGAAGACATTTACAACATAGGTCATCAACATGAAGAAGTCAAGCTGAACTAGAAGTTTCACCCCTACTGACTAGATCATGGATCCAAAGATACATACTCTACATGCTACTGAGAGAAATGTTTCATCAATATCACCCAAACTACAAACCCAGAAACAACAGTGACTTGCCTGCAAGGTGTTCTGGTAAGACCATTGGCACAAATGTTATGGGAGTAACCAGCACACTTGTAAAGAAATAGGTTCCGCGTGGTACCTTTAATCCAGCACTGGAGGAGAGCACATTTCTGATTCAGCCATGCTACAGAACCAACCCAGGGCACAGAGAACTTCTCAAGAAGAAAAAAAGAAAGAAGAAAGAAATAGGTCTTAAGACCCCATCCATCTAACATTGCCAAAGTGGCCTGAACCTGAGATTAAACTGGTCGTGGGCAGTAGAAGAAAACCTAATAGTAAATGCTAAAGGGACATAGCAATGAACAGGCTCCTAATGACATAGTGCTATACCCACAGAGAGTGCCATGCTCTCAACCCATATCATCTTCTCACAGTATCTGAATGTTAACATAGAGACAATGTGCAGAGAGTGAGACACTTTGTAGCAATTAGTCCTAAAGGGAATGTCTTCATTTAACCCCTGTGCAGAGAAAGATACTTTGTAGCACTTATACGGTTTCTAAATCGGGTGTACTCCTATCATTGCAACCACACTCTCATCACCCTCCCCGGGCTCAGGGAGCTAGGCAGAAGAGAAAGTAGTAAGATGGTAAGATCCAGAGGGACTGGATGACTCCAAAGAAACAGTATCTTTCAGATACGACAGAACTGATGTGCATATTGTTGGCATGTAGTCTAGGCCCCGCCCCACGGTTACTTGGCAACAGCCAGGTGTGCCTGACTCACTATAAAAGGGGCTGCTTGCATCCTCCTCCCTCTCTTACACTCTTGCTCCCTTCTCTTCTCCTCTGGCTCCTGCTTCTTACCCCCTCTCTACTTATTCCACTACCACCTCTCTCTCCACGTGCTCATAGCCAGCCTCTACTCCTCTACTCTCTCTCTCTTTCTCTTTCTCTCTTCTCTACCTTTCTCTTCTCTCTTCTCACTTCTCGCTCTACCCACTCCCCTCTCCATGCTTTGAATAAACTCTATTCTGATATTATACCATTCAGTGGCTGGTACCTCCGAGGAAAGGGATACCTCAGTGTGGGCCCACAGAATAACTTTTATGTTATATCGCTATAATATTTGGTTTTCTTGTTACCTGTGGGTGTGATTTTCTTCCTGGTCCTAATTAAATTAATCTCTGTTGTAGGGTGAGTATGTACAGAAAAAACAAAACAAAAACCCAACACATAGTAAATTGAAAGTTTGGTACTATGTTGTGACCCCTGGCATGTGAGTCTTGGACAATATCCTCCAGGGCTAAGAGCACGATGGTCACTCATCCAGGCTTATATGTGCCTCACTGAGACACTGAACATATCCCTGGCTTTTTCTATCGTTTTATAAAACACAACACATATGAACTCACAGAGATTCTGGCAGCACACACAAGATCTACACAGGTTCAAGCCAGATGGAGTCTAGGCTCTGAGATGGGAAGTGGACATGGGTTCCCACCCCTAACCAAGAAGCTGTTTGCGATTAGTATCACTGGCAACAGGAAATCAGTTTTCTCTAATTAAATCTTACTGAGTCATATTGGACAACACAAACAAACTCAATAGTTCTCCTTCGCCTGTTATATTTGGTGGCAGAGTCCCTTGCATGCAGCTGTTAGAGACAGTGCCTGTCACATATAAGCCTGGATTAGTGACCGTCACACTGTGGGTTAGTGAATGTGCCCTTTACCCTGGAGGAAATATACCCTGGAGGATATATACCCTGGAGGATATATACCCTAGAGGACATAGTACCAAACTTTCAATTTACCATGTTGTGGTTTTTTTCCCTGTACATACTCACCTACAACAGAGATTAATTTAATTAGAACAGGAAGAAAAATCACAGAACAAGTAACAAGAAAACCGAATAAGTATCGAAAATAGCATAATAAAAGTTATTCTAAACTTCATGAGTTTGTGAATTGTTTATTTCTAGAAATCTCCATTTAATATTTTTGAACTGTGGCTTACCAGGGGTCTCTAGAGGAACTACAGAAGACTACTAGTAGAGAAGGTGGCTTTGGCCTCCCAACCCTGTGTCTGCCTGCCTGGCCCTGTCCCTCATTCTGGCAGGAGAGTCTGGCCCTTTCTGCATACATCAAACATGTGGTCTAGATGGAGGAAGCCCAGACCTTGCAGGGACCAGCATCCACTTTCTTCAAGTTGAACCTATTATTTTGTAGCAAAATTAAGAGTTCTCTTCACTGGGACCAAAGGAAGGTAGGGCCTCACATGAGAGGTTTGCAGGTATCTGGGTGAAAGGGCAACAGGGAGGAAGTGGGGGAAGGAGAGCAGTGGGGAGGGAACCTGGAGGTTCTGGAGGGGTGGAGGAAGCAGGGGAGGGGTAAGGAAGACAGGGAGGGGGAGGGAGACAGTAGGGGATCTTCAGGTTACACCCAGGATCCATGGTTGTGGTCTCAGCTTTATGAAGGATGATACCCAATAGGGAAAATCCACAGAGATTCTGTCTCCTTGAGGACTTGCTGTGTGGCCCTAGTGACCCCTGCTTCAAGTAGCTCTCACTCCTTAATGACCAGCACAGGCCAGGGACCCCATCAGAATGCCTGCAGAACCCATGGACAGGATTAGAAGTGAATCAGTCACGTCCAAGATACATGGCTAGAGTTTCTCCTCACGCTACAATACATACAAGTAGCCTCTAAAACTAGAACTGACCGTATTTTGGCACATTCTGGCGGACAAGGAGGCGTGCCTTCCTCTTGAAGAAGTGTGGTTAAAGCTGGAGAAGTACTAGAAGCACACGCCAGTGCCTGTTGAGAGAATGAGGATTCCAGCCTACTTTGGGAAATGAGATCATTTGCCTGCTGGTCCTAATGTGATGGCTGACTCAGCATCAGGACCAGCCAGGGGCTTTGTCTGGATCCTAGGTTGCTTTGACACATTACTTGGGTTTAACATGTGTACAGAATCATCTTCAGAAGTAGGATGCTGAAGAGGATAAGAATGGAACTTCCAAGGCAGCACTTCCCAGGACCATCGGGAGGCCCACTCAGGATGTCAGTCTGATAACTGCCATGATGCCTCACCAGCCTATCATAGGCTACTCCAGAGAAAGTCAGGATTACCTGTTGCTAAAGGCCCTGAGGTGTCTCCAGGCCAGCTCTCAGTCACACCCTCCTGCAGCCGATGGCCTGATCCCAGGCCCTGGGTAGAGGTTACACACACACACACACACACACACACACACACACACACACTCACACTATCATTCTGCCCAGTCATGGTGAATGAGGCAACGGGATAAAAGGACAATCTGCTAAAATTAAGCTATGTCTAAAAGTCACCCTAGGAAGGCACAGGGCTACAAGGCAGACTACAATAAAAGACCCATCCCTGGAGATGCATTGAATGGAGGCCATGACCAAGGGAAGTGTAGGGCCAGAAGAAAGAGTCTCAGACTGGTGCTCCCCACACAGAACACCCAAAGCAAGTGTCTGATGGCGTGGCCCACAAGCATCCTGACTCCACAAAACTGTCAGAGGATGGGATACTTATCTCAACCCCCAGGGGGCGCTAGGCTTCTCTGCATCAACCTAGCTCTGCTCTCTTCCCATCAGCCACTTCAGGGGCCTTGTGACTGCTTTTTGCTTGATTTTGTGACAGAAAAATGCCTCACTGCTGTAAATGATTCTGAAATGGTCCTTTTTTCTCCCCCAAGGAAATTCTTTTCTCTTTATAGACTCAAACATTTTCTATTCTCACCGCAAGCAGTTCACCTCTGCTGGGTCTTAAAAGGCCTAACGGACTTCCCTAGACAAGGGTCTCCCAGCCAGCCCTGGGTCCGAGTAGCTGGCCTGGTGTAGCCTGCTGTGTCCCACAGGCATCCCTGCCTGTCGCAAGCACTCAGCATAATTATCGTCCTTGACATTGCTTCAGAAGGGCTGCCAGATCCATTAGCCAAGTCCACTGAAAATGTGGGTCATTTCTCTCTTTTCTTTTTTTCAATTTTCTACTTTAAAGGGCACTGCCTTTTAAAGCCAATGAGAAAACCGGAGCAGCTCTCGGGAGAGCGGTACAGACTTTGATGGCTTAAATATGCAGTCACGTTACAAATAGATCATAAAGTTAACGGACAACGATGCCAACGAAGAATTCGCAAACTATCTAACGTTCCAAGGACTGCCATCTCCTCTCTATAGAAGGAGTGAGTAAAAAAATTAACCACACAAGGACCTCAAGGCAGGATAAACAGCAGAGTGTATTAATTCACTTAGAAAATAATGAGTGACCCAGAAGCACGAGGCTGGAGTCTCTGCACGTGCGAGCAGAAAACTGAAAGTCTGGGTCTTTCCCCCGGCAGAGTGAGAAAGGGACACTGAGTGCTTTGAATTTCGCTGAAAGTGTGTTAAAAGGCACTTGATATTTTATGCTCACAGGAGGATGGCAAATTTACTCATTTTATTGGGTTCTTTGGCAAAATAATAATGATAATAATAGTAAGTGAGTCTTCTTCATCCAACACACAGAAGTATACAAAGCAGAGCTCTGGGGAAAGTCCAGTCGCTAAAGCAGCTGCTAACAAGCTGAGTTTAAAAACCCAGTACCCTGCGAAAGCCAGGCATGGAGCTGGGTGCCTGTAATTCTACCATTAGGGAAGGAGAGACAGGAGGAGCCCTGCGGCTCCCTGGCCTGTCAGCCCGGCTCATCATGGAGCTCCCGGTTCAGTATGAGACATGTCTTGAACAATAAGGCAGAGAGAAGCTAAGGAAGATGTGATGTGGATCTCGGGCCACCATACTCACTTTGTACCATTTATAAACATGATATACATGAACACACACACACACATACATATATATACCATCTGCACACATGTTCTTGCATACACTCAAAGTGTAAAAAGTACACATACACCTCTCAGTCTCTCTGTCTCCCTCTCTTAGTGTGTGTGTGTGTGTGTTTCTCTATGTAGCCTAGGCTGCCCTGGATCTCCCTCTGTAGACCAGGCTGGCCTTGAACTCAGAGATTCTCTTGCCTCTGCTTCTGCCTCTCTAACTCTGGGGTTAAAAGTATGTGCCACCACCTCCTGGCTTACAAATCTCATTTTCAAGACCGTTTTTTTGTTTGTTTGTTTGGTTGGTTGGTTGGTTTGGTTTGGTTTTGGTTTTGGTTTTTTTTTTTTGGAATAGCAACATGAGCCAAGCAGGATGATGTGGTCTGTACTCTCATCTGACAGGGGACAACTGAGAGTTTGAGGACATCTTGGGCAACACCAAGACCAGGATGGAAAGAGGGGGAGGGCAGGGGGAAGGAAAAGGGGAAGGAGGAGAGGGGGAAGAAAAGAAAATAAGCCAACACAGGTAGTACAGGCCGTGCACAATCACACAAGCCCATCACCGTAGCGATCCGAAGGACTCCAAGTCCCAGCACCAGGGGCTAGCTGCGTAGACAAGAACACAAGGTATCGGGGACCCACATTGAGTGACCGCGATAGGACTACCTACTTCTGGCCTGGGAGGGACTTTGTCTAATGTTTATGGCTGGCCATGATTTGTAGTGACAGAAGTCATAAAGAATAGTCACCGAGTGAGTAAATCAAGCCCAAGCTTTACACAGATCTTTCCACAGAACATTATTACTGTTTAGGGCAGATCGGTCAAAGAGCACACCTTTCTGTGTGCACATGGATGCATGTCCAGGTATATAGGAAGGGTAAATGACAATCGTATCATTCTCTGGGCACAGTCTGACTTAATTCATTTTTTTTTTTAAGTTTTTTATCTCTGCCTCCCCAGCTCCTGGATTGCCGTTCCTCACCAGCACAGTACTTTTTTTTTTTTTTTTTTTTTTAACATTGACACTTGGGATTGAACTCATATCTTCTTGCTTGCAAGGTGAGCACTTTACTGGTGAAAGCCATCTCACCAGCCTCTCGTGCTTTGTGGCATTTAGGCCTGGTGTTCAAATTCACGCTTCTCTGCCAACCCAGCAGACTCCTCTGAAAGACGGAGGCATCAGTCCATGTGCACATCCTTACCTCAGCCAGAGTGTCTTTTGTGTGTCCACAGGCTCTCATCCTTCCCCAGGGGCCTCCACAGGGGCACATCCCTAACAAACACAAGCTGAATATACACTTTGCTTGAGAAATTAACAAGATCCCTTCTACAACCCCTTGTTTAAAGACGTAGACTAGAAAGCAGCTAGTCTCTTTTCAGAGTAGTCATGAGACACACTGGCTAGACTTCAGGATGGACAGACAGAAGGACATTACTGCAGCCTGCTGTCCCCATGTTCAGACCCGACAGGGACAAGTGAGCCATTGGCCCTGGGTAAATTCTGCAGGTAAACCCTGTAGGCTTCCCCTGAAGGCTCAAGCCTTTCTTCCCAGTCTCCCAACTTCAAGGAAGAGTGCTGTCACTGTGAAGTCTGCTGTCCTGCCTCGCTGTGGCTTTGCCTCTTGCTGAACACAGCATGCTGGTGTAAGCAAGGAAACCAGAGGCCGGATAACTCTTACCTGGGGCCCCTGTCTTAGCTCCTCCCCCTTCAGCTACTATTTGAAGCCTTTAATATGAAAAGGCCTAATGGATCATTTTGACAATGTCAGATTGAGCTCCACCAAAAAGACATAAGAAGGTACCAGACTCAACTACAACTTCTGCAGGGGCTGGGGGAGGAGGCCAGCGCTACCCTGGCTCCCAGGCTACCCCTTCCTACAACCTTCCTTGCAGATGAGAGACAAGCAGGATCCTACACACCTGAGAAGGCCCCTCTATTTAACTCCCCTGAGGACTGAGTTCAGTCAACACCGCCGATGGCTTTTACTTTAACTTGATACATGGCTAGAGAGGCGGGAACCTCCACTGAGAAGATGTCTCTTGTAAGATGGGGCCATAGGCAGTCCTGTGAGGCATTTTCCTAATTAGTGGTTGATGGGAGAGGGCCAAGTCGGTGGTGAGGTACACCACCCCTGGGTTGGTGGTTGTGGGTGCTATGAGAAAGCAGGCTGAGCAAGCCTTAAAGAGCAAGCCGGTAAGCAGGATTTCTCTGTGGTCCATTCAGAGGCTCCTGCCTCCTGCCTCCTGCCTCCTGCCTCCTGCCTCCTGCCTCCTGCCTCCTGCCTCCTGCCTCCTGCCTCCTGCCTCCTGCCTCCTGCCTCCTGCCTCCTGCCTCCTGCCTCCTGCCTCCTGCCTCCTGCCTCCTGCCTCCTGCCTCCTGCCTCCTGCCTCCTGCCTCCTGCCTCCTGCCTCCTGCCTCCTGCCTCCTGCCTCCTGCCTCCTGCCTCCTGCCTCCTGCCCTGTTTAAGTTCCTGGGACTTCCTTTGATGATGGACTTCGATAAGAAAGTGTAAACAAAATAAGCTCTTCCTCCCCACACTGCTTTTGGCCATGGCATTTCCTCTCGCTACAGTGACCCTAACTGAGACAGTTACCAGCTTCTGAAAAAATCCAAGGCCAACTCAAGAGATAGAGGGTCAGATCCTGAGTCCTTCGCCCGACTCAGGATCCCAGCCACCTGGCAGGGGCAAATGGTTTCTTCTGGTGTTGTTTTGATTCTGAGGCCCTCTATGGGCTGCATGCAAGTCAGGATACTAGGAGCCTCCAGGATGCAAGTGAGGGTGCAGAGAGACCAGCCCTTACCCAATCCTGGAATGCCTAGGCCTGAGAGAAGGCTGGCAGAAAGGAGAAATAATGGCTACCCGTGAACGCGGTTGGCATGGAGACATTGGACATGAATGCCAATCATTTCCCACCTCGGGGGGGGGGGTCAGTTCAATGCGTCAGGCTGATGGGGCACGATTCCTTATCCTGGATGTCTTACAGGGGGTTCTGGGTGAGGTTGAATCTGATGGCTGTCTACCTTCATGCTGGTGGGATTCATGTGACCCATCAAGTGATTCAATAGAACAGAGGAACGGAGACAGATTCTGTTCTTCCTCCCTGCTTAAGCCAGGCATTGATGTCTGCCTGCCCTGGTACTTTGGATGTATGACAGCAGTTCTCTGGTCCCTCAAGCTTCAGACTTAGAGACAGGCACCAGCACTGGTCCTCCTGGGTCTCCAGCCCACTGTCAATCACCTGAGCCAACACCCTTGTAGGCAGCCAAGGTCCTGAACTTGGATGGTAGTTCAGCTTAGCATTTTCCTTTAGTACAGTACCAGAGTCCCATGCATGAAACAAACCATCCTTCAGCTCTTTCCCTGTGCTAATGACAGGTTGTATCAATCTGCCTCAGTCTCTGCCACCCCCCTCCAAGCTAGGCAGAAATTATAACCAAGATCCTAAGGGGAAAGCGTCAATGCTACAGTGAGCGTGTTATACCTCAATGTGTATGTTAGAGAAATGACAGGCATGTTTGATTTAAAATACTTCCAATTAATGATAGGTAGGCTTATCAGGCGAATCCTGTGTTGAGGTATATGGATTGGATGTGTGCTGGTTTGAATCAGTCATGGCCCACATAGACTCGTGTGTGGATGATGCTTGGCTGGTAGGAAGTGGCACCATTAGGAGCGTGGCCTTGTGGAAGAAGTGTGTTACTGTGGGGGCAGGCTTTGAGGTTCTATATGCTTAAGTCTGGCCAATGTGTCTTCGTCTCCTTCTGCTGCCCAAGGATCAAGATGTAGAGCTCTCAGCTTGTTCCCCAGCACCATGCCTGCCCGAATGCTGCCATGCTTCCCACCGTTATGATGATGGACTAGGTCTCTGAAACTGTAAGCCAGCCCCAATTAAATGTTGTCGTTTGTAAGTGTTGCTATAGTCATGGTGTCTTCACAGCAACAGAAACCCTAAGTATATACACATATACCTCAATTATTATTGTATAAATATATAATATACACACACATAACATACAATACACATATACATAACATATAATATATACTATAATACATAATCTTCTATTGACCTTATTTCTCTGTAAAACCCCTACTCTCTTACCACTGTCCAAATGACCACCATGCTTTGTAAAGAAATCACCTGGCTGGCCTCGCACTTTGTGTCCCTGCTGGATAGCCTTCACTATCCACCCAGTAGAGCTGATACACCATTAGTTAGACACATCCCTCCTCTGCCCAACCTCCTGTGAGGCTGCATCGGATAGATACACAGCAACCTGGAGTCACCTGTGGAGTCACCTGGGAGACCCTGGAGTGAGGTCACTGTTGGCTGGCAGGTTCTTTACTCAGGTAACCAGCTTACCAAGTGACCCGCTAAGTCCAGCTTCCGTGTCCCCACATTTCTTCCCTGTTCTCTGATGATTTTTCTCCTTGGCAAAAGATATTCCTCAACGCTAGTTTCTATCTATTCATTGAATCTCACCACTAAGATGCCATCTCTTCCCACCCAGGGATTTTGGTCCTTTTGCTCACCTCCATACCCCTGAACCACCCAGTACCTGCAACAGTTCTAAACATAGAAGTCGTTGGCGAAGGACAAACCATAGTTCCAGGGGTGGGGGGGTTGGGAAAACAGGGGAGCGGGGGCAAGCATTGGTTTCCCTTTGGGTAACTGTGCTGCCTCTGTGACTAAGTGTCTGTTCAGAGGTCTCCTGAGAGGAAAGCTGATAATGCAAAAATAAGATTAGGTGTGATTGTTATCCTGACTACAGAGCTAGCCAGGCTTGGAAGAGCCAGCCTGCCTCGTGTACTCAACACTCACAATAGGAGACACACAGAGCCACACCCTCCAAGCGGCAGGTCAGCTGCACTGGGGACAAATATCTGGGCTTGAAGGAACCAGTTCCAGGGGACTAGGTCAGATGACAGCAAGGTTTGGAGAGGAAAGCCATTGACCACATCGCAATCTCCATGGCAGGCTGTACAGGAGCACAAGGTGGCCCTCACAACAGGCTGCTTGTCAGTTCCAACAGCGTTGGCTCATTTGACAACAAACACCAGCTTAGTTTTCTGAGATCACAACCTGCAAGTCAGCCGCTAGCTGTAACCTGTCAGATGTGTCAGACCCCACCTTAAAACCCTGCGTGCCATCACCTCCCAAACTCCAGTCATTTTTAAAGCAATTCTCAAGGTGCCAAGCTTTGTCTAGGGCTCCTTAATTGTACTAGGGAGTGGGCAGGGGCCCCCAGACAGCCAGGGGGATTAGAATCATCTAGGTGATAGACAGCCTGTAGATGGAAGGTGGCTACTTTCTTCACCTCCTCAGTCACTAGAGTGCAGGCATCTTGAGCCTTCTCCATCCTCAGGGATACATGGTCCAGGTCCGCTGCTTTTGGGTCTCACACAGTGCCAAGAGCTGAGGAGACTAAAGGTATCTGTGCTTCTAACGCTGCTTTTGGCAGTTCCCAGCTTCGTCCCTGGTCCTGACTCCAATCTGAAGGATTTGGCAAGCCCAATGACAGTCCACCAGGTGAGACCAGAAAGGCCAAGTGAGGGAAAGAAAGGGCCATTGGCCAGGCTGTTTGGTTAGGCTGGTTCCTCTCAGGCCATAGGCTAAGGAGCTCCAGGCATCCTCAGCACAGCCCAGACAGCAGCAGATGTGCCTGGAAATCCACTCAAGACAAACAATAGGCGCCTTCTCCAGCGGTTTGACCAAGGCTTCCAAGAGCAACAAGCTCAGGGCCCCTCCTCCAGCTGTTCCCACCAGGAAAGCCCCAGAGAGTTATTTGTGTCCAAGAGGCTAAGGAGACCTGAAATTCTCTCCCCTCGGGCTTACCATGCACTCCCACCCCCCATGGAAAATAGCAAAGTATCTGTGAGTGTTGTGGGGGCGGTAGTAAGGGAAGTGCTGCATCTAACAGATAGTCGACTGGGCAACCTTCCCTCAGCTTAAAGGGCAGGGACTAGGCTGCCCGACACTCCAGGTGGAGGGAAACAGCCTTCCCAGCCCTTCCAGGAAGGCACGGGCTGCTTGGGGAAGGAACTTTCCCCACTTCCGATTCAAATTAAGTGAGGGTGGCCTTTACTGCAGGGGAGGGGGGGGTGAGGGAAGGGAACTGGGGAGGGGCTGATTTCCCAGCACTGTGGGTCATGATTTTAAGGCTCTCAGCCCAGAGGCTGCTGTTGACTGACCTTGTAGTCAGAGATAGGCTTCAATCTCTGATCAAGCTAAAGGAGACAGTGGGCATGTATGAAGGGGACCCTTAGAAACGGGCTGTCAAGGTGACAGGAATCAAAGGAGGAGATGGGGTGGGGAAGAGAGGGCAGGGGAGGGAGGGAGGAATGGAGAGGGATAGAAATGAAAGAGAAGGCCGGAGGAGGGAGGTGGGGGAGAGAGAAGAGATGAGAGACGGGGAGGGACCCTAGGTAAGAAAGGACGTCACTGAGGTGAGGAAAAGGGAGAAAGAAGGAGAGAGGGGGAAGGAAAAGGTGGCAGAGGGGGAGGTAGGGTAGGGGAAGGAAGAGAGGGGTGAGAGAACGAACGGGATAGAGGAAGGTGGGCAGAGAAAGCAGGAGGAGGTGGGAGGGAGAAAGAGGAGAGCCTGGGAGACAAGAATAATGGGGGAAAGGCTGGGAGGGAGGGGGCAGAAATGAGAGAGGGAGGAGGAGAAAGGGTGGGGAGGGAGGAGCGGAGCGTGAGTGAGGAGGGGGAGAGAGGCGTTTGGGAGGAGTCCTGGAGAGAAAGGAGGAGGATGGAGAAGGGGAGGGGTTGAAGAAGGGAGGGGAGGGGAGAGGAGGGGATGGAAGGGCGGGGCGGGCCAGCGCCGTGGGAGGAGGGGCGTGTGGAGGCCGCGAGCTGCCAGCTCTGGTTGGCTGGCCGCCCCCCCCCCCGCCCCTCCCCCCCCGCTCCCGCCCTCCCGGCGCGGCGGCCGCGGCGAGAAAGTAAGGTGAAAAAGTCCAAGTGCAGCTGCGGGCGCAATGGGGGCCGGCTCCTCAAGCTACCGGCCCAAGGCCATCTACCTGGACATCGATGGACGCATCCAGAAGGTACCCCGATCCCCCTCCCTCCGCGGCCTCGGTGCTCCCTAATAGGCGCAGGTGTTGCTACCGCGGGCTCCGACCGAGCAGCTCTTGGTGGCCCGCCGTGCGCGCAGGGTCTCCCGGAGGCACAGCAGCCTGCGGTGCAGACCCGAGGGGCAGGTCCCAGGTGGACTGTGACAGTCTTGGGGATCCTGCCGCTGCACCCTGTGTCCTCGCGGGGACTGAAGGGACCCGCTTTTGGCTCTGCTGTACACGGACCTCCCAACCAACTTGAGCCACGTAGGAGTGCGGTTCGCCACAGACCCTTTTTGTTGGTGGCCCCTCCCCTTCTAAAGACCCTTCTCTGGACACAGAGTGCCCTTGACTTCTGTTGATATTGACAAAGGGACAATGGGCAAGCTGGCCTAGAGGAGGGTTGGGGAGAGGGGTGTCTCATGAGCTCCTCCTAAAGTGCCTATGGAAACCCGTTTTGGGGAAATGGCACCAGGACCGCAGCTGGACATCTCAGGGCGAGCCGGGCAGCTTGCTCTGGACCCAGCAAAGGAAGCCAAGGAGGGCTGCCTGCTGGGTATGGGCCTCCTCTCTCAGGTGTACGCTCTCAGCTGCTGGCTGGCTGGCTTGCTTCAGCAGTAGCAGAAACCCACCTTCTACCCTTAGCTTGATCCTGGGAAAATGGGAAGTCCCATTCCTCCTCTAAGGTGGCCCTTTTGATAAGCTCAGTCACTTGGGATGGCCTGGGAGGCACCTTCAAGCATCAGTGGTCAGCCTTAAGAGCAGGGAAGGCAGGCAGGTGCAGGACCAGATCCAGGCTCCTGACTCCTAAGGCACAACTATGGAGATGTAACAGCCGCCTCCTCCTCCCAGAGGAAGGAAGGGCTCTCCTTGTGTGTCTTCCTGCTTCTGTCCACACGAGCACAGATGTGTTCATGTATGTGTACACACTGTGTACACAAAGCACATATCTGTACACATACATTTCCCCCACCCCACCAAATGAGAATTTATTAAAGATCTGCTCTGCTTTTTTAATTATTTATTTAATTTTGGTGCAAGGGATAGAACCATGGGCTTCGTGCATGTGAGATAGACACTTTGCCATTAAACCATATTGCTGGCCTTCTTTGATCTCTTTAAAGAGGAAAGATGGGATGTCACCTGGCTAGCAGTGGTAGGTCCTTGCTAAAATCCCCCAAAAGGTCCTCAAAGATCTGCTCAGCAAAGAGTGGAAAGTAGAAGAAAGGTTTAAGAGGGCCTGATCAGACTGGTCTGTCTCTGTGAGTTAAGGTGGACGTACCTGAACTTGGATAATCTCTGGAAAGGTCACCTATAAGCCAATCCTGGGATGGGTGGGGACAGGCACCTGCACTAGGCTAGAAAGTCTGCCTGGGTGGAGGCAGACCTGAGTACTGGTTCTGCTGCTCTGGGCTCCTCTGGCTGGCATCCCTTTCTGTGAAGGGCTCATCGTATCTGTTTTATAGACTGTAATGAGAGTAAATGGGAAATATAAACAGTGCTTGGAACATCGCAGAACACAAGAGGCATTATTCTCCTCTCTGGCTCTGCCTGATCATAAACATCTTTGCACTCACACCAGGGAACGGAGGCTGGTGGAACAGGCGGGCCTCCACCCTGCCACTGTGGCTCGCTCATCGCCGGTCCTGGGCACTCTGTCTTTAGCACTGGGTGCTGAGGTGAACCTGTACCCTGGTAAGAACCAGGTCTTTGGGTTTCCCAGTGTCTGCATCCACTTCTCAGGCTCCAAGCCCTGCAGCCCTGCACCCATCCACACTGCTGGGACCTTGTACATCAGTACAAAGTGACATCTGAAAGTTCCCAGCATGCAACTGCTCCTGGCTTGCACTTAACCAACTCCATCTCCTCTCCATAGGAGCAAGCCACTATTGCTAGTAAAGGCCTGGGATGGAATAAGGCTATATGTTGCTTTCTGTCACCTTGGTGAGGAGCTCACCCAGGGCTCCTGCCAACTCCTGGTCATCACAGCTTCAGACAGGCACAGGAGCGACCATATTGCTAACACTGACTTTTGCCAGTGTTGACCTGCCTAGCAAAACTCAGGGAAAAGACTCCAGGCCCTCTTGGTCTTGCCAGGGTGGGACGCAAAGGAACCAGTGTATCAGTTTGGCTGCTGCTGCTTGGTGCTGCTTTTTGTGTACGGAGACAATTCCAGATGCACACATACAGTGCCCAACTTTCTTTAACGGGAATGGCAGCAAGAATTTGGGGGAATTCTGGCTTCTATCTCTGAGACATTCATGTGCAAGATAGGAGAGTCCCAAGGACTTGTCCCTGTGAACCCTATGTAAAATCTGAAGGGCCCTTAGGCGGGTGGACACCATGTGTCCCCAGGGTCTCACTTCCCATCTCTGCATTGGTTGGTTGCCGTGTCTGTTTTCTCAGCCTTAAAGTGAGGGCAAGAGTGAGCATGCTGTTGTACAGCTTAGACGGATGAGGCAGATCAGGTAGCTAGTGAGCCACACACACCCTAAAGTTGGATGTTAGAGGCTGGGGTCCAGCATGATGAAGATACTCAGGAGTCCTACATTAGCCTGCGTGAGTTATTGCTGTCCCTCTGGCCTGCAGACAGCAAGCTCATGAATGGTAGGTGCCGTAAGTTATTTCCAGCCGGCTACCATGTTATGGAAGGACACGACAGGGTCTCCATTCCTGGTGGGACCTCGTGGATTGATGTCCTTCCTCTGTGAAGGTAGAGAAGGCTCCCATCTTGCAGACCCAGAAGCCTTTGGGACATACTGGGTTAAAATCTTCCAGGTGACCAAAGGGGTAGTGTGGCCTATCCAACCAAGTCTCTACATGCCTGTCCCACTGGTCCTTGGCTTGCCTAGGATGCACAGATGGGGACCAAGAGGTCCTCAAATAGGCCATTAAAGAAGCAGGACGTTAGGAACTGGATCTGCTCTCTAAATCCTCTATCTTTGCTCTGAGGATTCTCCTATGCCCTTTCTTTAGCTTTCTACTGGGTGGGGGGAGGGGAGGGTCATACCCCCAGACCTCAATACTTGGTCCTTTATCTTATCTGCAAAGGACAAGAATACTGAGCTCAGCCACTCAGGGATGGCAAGCATGAGGCAGTTTGCGTCAGGAAGCCAGACAGCTCTCCTGCCTGGTTGCTTAGCCAGACCTGGGTTTGCAGACTTGTGGGAAAAGCGTAAGAAGCCTTTGGGGGTCTCAGGCCAAGCAACCTGGGCAAGGAGGATGCTTGGGAGGCTTTGTGAGAGCCTGGCCCTGGTCTGGTAAGCGCCTCCCCTCAGCCACTCTGAGCTGCCACTGTGGCTTTGTTCCAGCCCATCTCTGCAGCTGGAACCCGGGTCCTACTATGGAAACAGCCACTTGAGTTTTGCTGAGCTGTTTCTGTTGTTTGAAATGGGGAAAGCCACGGGCAGGGCATATTAGCATGAGGAAGCTGGTCAGTAACCTGCTTTGAAATGGTCTGTCTCTGGGGATGTGGCTGCCTGGCCTTTGTCCTGCTTGGGGCTTGGCACCACCCTCCTGGGCTCCACCTAGCCTGGCCCTATCGTGTCTTTATGGACCTGACAGGCTCTGACCTGCTGCCTCTACAATGAAGGTTTCCTCTTTGGGATACCCCCTCTGCTCTGAGAGTCCTCCGCCCTGCATGCCCTGCTGGGTCTCTCACTGGGACTGTGGCTCCCTGATCTCTGCTTCTCTGGCATCCTCTGCCCTGTCTAGGTCTTTCCAGCTGCCCAGGGCCCTCGGGAACTCAGCATTCTGTCCTAGCCTGTGGCTTCATCTCTTGGGTGGTTCCACCTTCTGCTGTTTGAAGGATGTACCTGCCCTCAGCTTGGTCCTGTGGTGAGCATCGGGCCACCTACAGTGTCCCCTGGTTCTGACTGTCTTATTCTTCTCTAGAATATTCTGTCTTGTGTCTTGCCCTTTCACTTCGGAACAGGTGAGCCTGCCCATCCAGACACACAGTAGTTATCTTGCCACTGTTTGATCTTGTCTCCCTTCCTCTTTCTCTCTCTCTCTCTCAAGATTTATTTATTTTATTTATATGAGTACGCTGTAGCTCTCTTCAGACACACCAGAAGAGAGCGTCAGATCCCATTACAGATGGTTGGGAGCCACCATGTGGTTGCTGGGAATTGAACTCAGGACCTCTGGAAGAGCGTTCAATGCTCTTAACCGCTGAGCCATCTCTCCAGCCTCTCTTCTTCTCTTACTTATATCCATGTGCTTCTTATGGCCAGATGATCTGGGTCAGTCCTATGGGTTCTGGCTCCCTTGGCTCGCCCTCAGCAGCTCCAGAACCCATGGGTCTCCCTGTGCTATGTTTATAACTTAGACTCTTTAAATGGATAATGGGCACGGCACCTCGAGTGCAGCGAGCCAGAAGAAGAAGGCCATCCTCACCTTTCAGGGGCTCAGGGTGAAACTAGGAAGAGAGCAGGGACCATATAGAGGGCCAGCTCCATGTCTATCCTGACCACTGGCCTGAGATAGCCCCCAGGGTCTCTGCCAGGATCAGAGCTGGCTATGAAGATAAGCTAGACCACCTCAACTTTTTTCTTTTGCAGTAAGCAAACTGCTGCTAAGGGCCTGATGGGACCACAGTAGGAGCATCCTAGGAGAACCTTGGAAGGTCACTGAGAAATCAGAGACCAGCCCCTGGCCCCTCCTTCCACACCCAGCTTTGATCTGAAGTTTCTCTTAAGCCAAACCTTCCCAATGACCTTTGGCTGGGAGGGGATGCTACAGTCTCCTAGCTTGACACTGTCAGAGGCGACTGCTGATAACCCGCAGCCCTCTGCAGGGAAACACTGGTGTTGCCCTGTAGCACTAAGAAATGGCTCTGCTCTTGATGGCTACAGAGCAGTGTCCCTGGTCCCTGGTCCCTTACAGCGTTTGATTCTGTTCTTGCCGACTGGGAGGTGGTGTCCTACTTTGGTTTCTCTGGCTGTGATAAGCACCATGACCGAAAGCAACTTGGAAAGGAAAGGATTCATTTGGCCTACACTTCAGGTCACAGTCTGTCTCCAAGGGAAGTCCTGGCAGGAACTGAAGCCGAAAACTACAGAGAAATACAGCTTACTGGTTCACCTACCCTGACTTATATTCTGCCTTCTGAGTGCTAGGATTAAAGGCATACCCTACCACGCCCAACTCTGCTTTCTTTCTTATAGAGTTCAGGCCTAGCAAATCAACAGTCAAAGCAATTCCCCATTAAGATGGCCACAGGCCAGTCTGATCTGGCAGTCCCTTGAGACTCTCTCTTCCCAGATGACTCTTGGTTGTATCAGATTGACAGTAAAAACTAACCAGGACAAAGCTGGGTGGTGGCACATGCCTTTAATCCCAGGACTCGGGAGGCAGAGGGAGGTGGATTTCTGAGTTTGAGGCCAGCCTGGTCTACAGAGTGAGTTCTAGGACAGCCAGGGCTACACAGAGAAACCCTGTTTCAGTCTACCACCACCCGTCCCCCTGCCCCGTTCCCTGCAAATAGCCTAACCAGATCAGAGGTGAAAGTCATTTTCTTCTCTGGAGAAGTGGGAAGGTGGTGACATTCCCACAAAGGGATTGTGCAGAGGCTAGTGACTCACAGGGCAGGCGGAGGCCTGGGAAACTAGGTGACGTCCAGCTGCTCCTCAGGCCTAAGTGACCTGTTTCCCAATACCTTTTACACCCTGAGACCTGACAAGTTCGAGGTCCCAGAGGAAGCCGTGGCACATCTTGTCTCTCACAATTCTCCCAAATCCACTGAGTCTGCCCAAAAGCGGCCACAGTCAGACAGGACCAAAGACCCTATGCTCCAGATGCTTCTGTCTCTGATTTACAGAAGCCACACCTGTTGGGACCCATTCATGCCCAGAGTCAAAGGGGCCAGAGACCTCACCAGAGTGCATTGTGGGTGAGGGCCCATCTGGCCTCAGAAATGTATAAACCACAGTTCTGGGCCCTGGTGGAGTCTCTCAAGAGCCTAGGAAGGCCATGCTCAGTGGAACTGACACACAAACCAGAGATGAGGCTGGTACAGGTCTCAGTGCCAGCAATGGGAGCACCTTGGGACATCCCGGCTGGACTCTGCTCATATGACTGTCTAAGTGGCAGGTGTGCCCCATGGCCCCCACCACACGAGAAATCCCCCTCCCATCCAGTCATCAGGTTGTCAGTAACCCAGCAAGCTGCACCCCTAAGGACAAGGGGTGGAGAGGATGGGATAAAGAGGACTGATAGGAAGGATTGACTGAGTCACCAAGGAAACACCACTTCACAGGGTCCCTGCCCTGATGGCTCCATTCCAAGACCTGCCCTGAGCACAGGGCTTCAACTTCCCAGAAGTCCAGCTGCAGCCTGGCAATTCTACCTACAGAAAGTGTACTCTGTGACCTGACCGACTCCTAGGCGTTTGAGAAGTGACCAGGACTTCTGACAGCCCACAGCGTTGCATCGGCATGACCTGAGTGCAGGCAGCTGGCGTTCATGCTGGAAGCACGGGGAGTGTGCAGTTGTGTGTAACCTCTCTGTCTCACCCTGCACACCTCTACAAGTCTTCTCCCTCCTGTCACACACTGGAACATCCCTCCCAGACAGAAACTCCCTGTAGCTGTTATTCTTTGCCTTTAGACCTGCTGTCTAATTTGTTTCTAACTGCGATAAACTATGTGTAACGTTGTTAAACGCGCATCTCAGCAGCCCTAACTTAACCCACTGTGCCCTGTAGCCAGCACTTTGGTCTTCTAGCACTTTCTCTAGCGGAAAAAGCAGCTTGGTCTCTGTGAAACATGGATTCTGTACCATGTCTGGGCCCTGGTACCCTCTTCCAACATCCATTCTTCATGACTGGATGCCATTGAAGAGGCCAGAAGGGAAGACAGCCCAGCCAAAGGCACGGATGGAACCAGACACACTGACCTCGTATCCCTGGCTGTGGGCTTCAGGTTCGTGTGTGTGTGTGTGTGTGTGTGTGTGTCTGTGTCTGTGTGTGTGTTGCAGGCTAAAAGCATTGCCCAAGGCTGAGTGATGGTTCTACAGGCAAAGCCAAACTTAGCAGTGAAAGGCACTGTGTGAAAGGGAGATTTCCATTCTACCACACTGCCACCTGGCCCCTTGACATGCCTCCTGTCAAGTTCCCAGCCCCTCACTGACAGCCTCGTGGGCAGGCCAGCCTTCCATGGGACTTTGGAAAAACAGAGCCCCCTGTAGAGTGGTGGATGTTGGAAAGTCTGTTTAGCCCAGCACTCCGGCATGTGGGCAGGCTGCTCCTCCAAAGTAGTTTGAGCTGAGAGTCTAGAAGTCACCACAAGAAGTGTCCAAATGTAGCCACATGGGCCTGCTTATAGTCAGGTAGCCAGCTGCTGCATACGGCTGGTTTTATTTATTTATTATTTATTTACTTATGTATTTATCTATTTATTCTGATGAAGTGATCATTGGCGGCCACCAGTTACTCCCATGATGCCTTTCTCTGCAGTCATTTCTCTCGTCTCAAACACAGCCAGGAAAGCGGCACGGTTGGCATTACTGGCCTAGTGGGTTTCAGTGTGTCTCAACCTGGAATTCACATTTCTAATGAGCCTGTGGTCGGGAAGGCTGGGTTTTAGGACACAGCCCCAGCCCGCTGCTCATGAAGCAATGTCAGGCAGGTCCTGCGGGGCTGAACTGAAGCCTTAAGCTGTGACGAAAGGCTCGAAAAGCAGTGACTGTGTGTGCTTGGAAGCATCTGAGACCCGGTGTGAGCGCTGAGGGTGACATTGTTGCTAAACGACAGCAAATCCACCGCTCGAAGGCTGTCTCTGGGAGTCTGTTTCGATTACTTTCCCGTTGCTGTGGCAAATACCAGGACCAAAGTAACTTGTAGGAAGAAGGGTTTGTTTGACTTGTGGGTCCAGAGACCGGAGCGTCCGTTGTGCAGGAGGGGCATGGCTGGCAAACAGTAGGCATGGTGGCAGGAGCTAGATGCAGTTCACACCCGGAACTAGTTGACACCTGGAACTAGTTGACACCTAGGACTAGTTGACACCTGGAACTAGTTGACACCTGGGACTAGTTGACACCTGGGACTAGTTGACACCTGGGACTAGTTGACACCTGGGACTAGTTGACACCTGGGACTAATTCACACCTGGAACTAGTTCATACCTGGGGACTAGTTCACACCTGGAACTAATTGACACCTGGAACTAGTTCGCACCTGCTCATGCCTGTTTCTGCCCATACTGAGACAGACGCCTTGTCACTCAGGACTTCTCCCTACATACACTTGTCTCCCTTACCCTCTTGGCTCAAAGAGGGCCAGATAAGGCAAATACAAATACCTAGAATGTTTTGCAGCCACAAAGGTTCTGGGGAGCCCCCATACCCTCAACCCCTAGATGCCTGCTAGCCTATTGGGCCTAACTATTCAGATATCAGATCTGTAGAAGAAAGGGGCTATCCATTGGTATCAAAAGGGAGAGATGGCTAAAGCTCCTGGCAGGCAGAAAGGAGGGACCAATGTGGACATGGTCCTTAGCTGGACAGGTGGGTAGAGCTCATTACTTTGAGGGGTGACATTTGAGGGACCCAGGCCACGAAGCCATCACTAGCCCCTCACTAGAACGAACTCTCTGCCTGTTTTTCCAAACATGTCCTGGAAGTTCTAATCATGGGAGTTTCTGATTGAGGTCTTTGACCCTCCGCACCCAACAGGTGTCCCATACCAGCCAAACCTGAGCCCTCTTCAGAGCCATAATGGCACCACCTCCGAGAATCCTCCTGCCTCTTCTCTGACCATCATCCATGTAGCAGCCTCTCCCTGACCCCAAGGGGACCAGGAAGACTGTCTGCCTCTGTTTCTGGGCTCATTGAATAAACAGTGTCACCCACTGTGGCTCCGGCGGAAGCTCTCTCCTTATCATTCCCCCTGGAACTAGTAATGGCGGGATCCATGGCTGCCTGTCATCCCCAGACTTCTATCATCGTTTCTAAGGAAGAAGGTTTCTAGAAGTTTCCATCATGACCACTGAAAACCATCACTTTGGCCTATGGGGAGGTAGGGTATCACAATGAGCATCATAGGATAGGGTATAGAGCTGCTTGCCTCCTGAGGGCAGGAAGCAGAGAGCAGGCTGAGAACAGACAGAGTCCCAGCATCCCCATAAAGGGCATAGCCCCAAAGATCTCCCTCCACTAATGAGGCCACATCTGCCAAAGGAACTACCACCTCCTAATGCCTTCCTCAGCTGGGGACAAGCCTTGAGCCAGTGGGAAACACTGAAAAGCCATAGTGTGTCCCGGGGTCTCAAAGCTCTCTGTTGAGTCTCGGGTTAGGGAGGGCTGCAAAGGATTCTCTCGGCATCTTCATACTGCTCTGTTCTCAAGTGCTGTCTTGAAGCCAAGATTCTAGGGGCAACCTGGTGAGAGAAAGCCACCAGATTGTTACTAGAAAAGCCCCAGCAATGTCCCCCACAAACAGTCCTCTGCCGTGAGCTGTGCACAGCACGTTTCTTAGTCTTTTGATCTCGTTTTTCTCTCTTTCCAGTTAGCTCCTGTGATTCATTATTTATAGCGGCAACATTGGCTTCAGACGCTAAAAGTGTAAAAAAAAAAAAAAAAAAAAAGTGACCCAGAGCTTTGACAAGAGAGACACGTGTATCAAGCATGACAGACAAATCCAAGCAGAGGATTCTGAGACCAGCAGGGCAGGCAGGGACACGAGTCCTGGAGTCTGCTGGCAGCCAGGCAACCTGGGGAACTGGAGAAGGTTCGGGGGGTCGGAGTGGTCTTGCCCCACTTCCCAAAGTGGGGTTCTCATAGACACCAGCTTCTTCTACTGGCAAGAGTTTTGGGGTTGTAGCCCATCAGCGAGGTGGGTGTAACAGCTGCCTCTTAGCGTTGCCTGATGCTCCCAACATCCACGTCTTCCTGGGTGATAAAGCGCCGCACGTATAGTACACGCTCTGTGTGGTGAAAGAATAACACACCCATTGTCCCAAGCTCAGGGTCAGAGCTGGTATGGGACCAGGAACTCCGACGCTAGACTCCTTTTGCAGTGTAATTGGGTCTTTCTAGGGTAATGTATTCCCCGAGCCCCAACATCTTGGGCTCAGGGAGGAGGTTGGAAGCAGGTGGAGTTGGCGTTATTCCCATCCTGGGGGTTAGGGAAGTCTTGGTACACTACCTCAGGACTATATCTTCCATCAACTGGATGGGTGTGGTTAGGATATGAGTCCTCAAAGACCCATGTGTTGAAGGTTTGGTCTCCAGCCTGGGACAACATTTGGGAAGTGGAGGGACCATCGGGAGATGGAGTCTAATGGGGATATTTAGGGCATTGGAGGTGTGTGCTCTCAAAGGAGATATTGGGAACTGGCGCCCTCCTCTTTCTTCCTTTCTCGTCATCTCTATAAGGTGAGCAATGGTGTGTCTACTGCCCTGCAAGGATGCTGCCTTACTGCTGGCCAGCTGAAGACTGCAGACTAGAACCACTAAACTGCAAAGCAAACCATACATCATCCCCTTAGTAAGCTGACTGTCCTGGCCCTTTGCTCCAAGGAAGAGAAAATTGGCTCACACAGCGGTTTAGCAGGATCTCTCATTTCATGATCTCTCCAGGGACAGGGTTTGGGGAGGGGGCAGGATATCTGGGGGCCGCTCTTTGTATATACAGAATATTGGCTTCTTATGTAGGCAGCTCTGGACTTGGCTGCTCCTCTTCATGCGTTCAATGCATTGTGGGCTCCGTCAGCTCACAGCTGCCATTGCAGGAGTTGCTGAATCCCACTTCCTGTAGGACACCACTCTATAAATTGTCCTTCATTCCTTTCCCTTGCTCTTGTCGTGTGGCTTTGGGAAAGTTGCTTAACTCTCTGAGCCTTAGAGTCTGCAAAATAAGAGTATCCACTCTGGATGGATGCTTCAGGGATCCGAGGTCCCGTGCATTTCAGTAAATGGTGAAAAGATGGTACTGCCACCACACCCCGCCATCAGTTTCCACACTGGGACCTGACCAGGGGGATTACCGCTAGCTTTCTTCTGTGCACCTATCACAGTCATGTTTGTCTTAAGAAGCAGCCTTTACATTTAGAGATATACCGTGGAACACAGGGCAAACAGTAATGTCAGCCGTGATCTTGGAAGTCAGGTCAGTGGGCAGCAGTCTGAGCAGTGGTGGGGCCAGGGGGAGGTGTTGGAGCCCCTTGGGGCCAGGAGTGGGGAGCTGAGGCTGCGACTTACCTTCCTTCCACTTCAGCACACGTGCGACCTTGCCTCTAGAACCAAACCCCCCTCTTCCAGAGATAATTTCAGTAATAGGTCTGGAACACAGTAATAAATGGAAATTTCTGCTATTATTTCATACTCTCTTTCAAACGCAATGACCAGAAAAGCATCTCCTGCATTAGAAAGGGAAATGAGGCCCTAATACAGTTTTTATTTTAGCAAACAAAACAGCATGATTGCCTGCTGGTTAGCTGTAACCATCTTGGATATGACATCATTGCTAAGCACTCCAAAGCAAGAGACAGCGCAGGAAGAACGGAGTGCTGACATTTACATGTAGAATTTATAATTGGGGGTGAGATTCAAATATGGATGGATGATGGGTAGGTGGATGGATGGGTGGACAGATGGATCGGTTGTTGGATAGATTTAAGGTGATTGATGGGTGGGTGAATAGATAAGTAATGTTAGGCTAGTTGGTGGATGGATGGTTGGATAGATGGTAGACCAGATGGATGAGTGATGGGTGGTGGCTAAGTGGGTGAATGGATGAAAGGATGATGGGGAATTAGATGAATGGATGATGGGAAGTTGGATGAATGGATGATGGGGAGTTGGATGAATGATGGGGGTTGGATAAGTGGACGATGGGGAGTTGGATGAATGGATGATGGGGAATGGATGAATGGATAATAGGGAATGGATGAATGGATGGTGGGGAGTTGGATAAGTGGATGATGGGGAGTTGGATGATGGATGATGGGGAGTTGGATGATGGATGATGGGAGTTGGATGAATGGATGAGTGGATGGATGGAGAGACAGATGGACAGAGATGTAGGTCTTAGGATAAGTAATGAATAGATGGATGGATAGACGATACATGGATGGGCATATGGATAATGGATAAATGGATTATGGAGAGATAGGTGTTAAGACAGATAAGTGGGTGGGCAGATGAATGGACAGATAATACATTGCAATGTCTTCTTTGGTAAACATGCTTTTATTTGGGGATAGAATATGCAGGTTTTGGTAGTGGTCTCGATATTAAATATTTTTATATTAAACACTTGTTTCTTGGGCACTGTAAAGGCAGTAGAACACACACACACACACACACACACACACACACACCTTTTAATCCTTCCAAAAATGTAAAGGCAATGCCCCTGCGCTGAAGTTGGCTGTTCTGGAAAGTGGCCCAGCTGGTTTTCATTCACCCAGCAACCAGCCTGAGAGGCTCTGGCAGCTATGGGGATGGGCAAAGCCCGACAAGCCCACAGACACTTATGTAAAGGCTTAATAGCTGGCAAAAGCTTTAGAAAATGAATCAGTCTGTGATGGACAAAGTAAAAGGACCATGACTTGGTTTGTTCGCCACAGAGGAAGGAGCTAAATCAATACTCACTTCGAGGATGTAGCATTAAATACCAGCAGTTGAGAGTCAGGCAGACCTGAACTGTGCATCCATCCTGGGTGGGACAACACAGCACAGAACTGGGAGACCCCTTCTTCCTCATGGAGAGCAACTGAACCAGCTTCAGACACCGCTAGTGATCTGGCATCCTGGGCTCTGAGACATGCAACTCAAGTTTGCATCCGAACCAGTACCTACTCCATCCTTCCGTGTCTATATCTGGGCAGCTGATAATACATTAGGCTCTTGTGGTCCACTTGCTCTGTCTTTGGCTTGAGAATTGTCTCTGCCCCAATTTTATAGGCTTCTTTGATAATATATAATGGTGGTGGCAATGTTGATAGAGCTATTATTATACAGCATAAAACCAAAGGACACAAAATGCGCCTCATTGAGAGTTGGAGCTTGGAGCCTGGCAGGACCTGTACCCTGTGCATATGCCTATGGGCTGATTACACAGAGGAGCTTGTCTAGGGGGATGGGCAAAGGATGTGGGAAGGACCTCTCCATCTAGAGCCTGCTTGTTGAACTAGGGAAGACCTCAAGCCTCCTGGAGTGAGCTCAGACTGGTTGCTCAAGTGCCGTGGTTGTGCTAACTCTCAGTCATGGTTCTCAGTAAGCCCTTCTGACTTCCAGGATCTGCCGCCCTTATGACACACTAGGACACAGTGACTTGTCATTAGAGGTCAGCGGGCCACTTAGAGCAAGTACAGCCTTGTTGATAGAATTCTGGAGCTGGCCTCCTTGTCCCACACTGATGGAAACTCCCAGAAATCCTGGCTGCCTGTGCTGAGGCCACATGTCCTTGGTGTCTGTCTGCTTGTGAAAAATGGTCTTTGGAGTGCGAAGAGTCCTGGGTTTAAATGGCCCAACCTGTAGTCACAGTTGCTACTCCGCCATTGTTTATACGTAAAGCTCTCATCTGCATGGGTGGGTCCTCACAGCGTGCCTGTAGCCAAGGTAGGGTGGTCTTCCCTTTCCACCTGGAGAATCAGAGCCTCGGCAGAGCTAAGGCATCTGTGCTGCTCAAGCTATCCTGAATCCATGTTCCGGATTTCTCCTTGCTTCACTGCCATGCATGTACTTGAGCCCGTGCATAACCCCAGCACCTGAGCAGAGCACTCCTAGAGACTTGAGACAGCCAAGAGAGCACAAGTTGTAGCCAGTCCTGGCCTGCCTAAGGTGGGCACAGCCAGTCACAGACTCTCAGTCCCAGAATTCTCTGCTAGTAGACTGTTGTTGCTGCCAAGACCTTTCCTCCTCGGCCCTAATGGCTGGGGAGTATAGGACAGAAGTTGCCTACGTTTCTAACACTCCATAGTACTCTAAGGAAGGGCATGTGTGGCCTTGTGTTTGGAATTGGGGGCCCAGGTGACAACTGTAGGCTCCTGTCAGTCTAGGGGTTACTTTGCCTCCGTGTGTCATGGCAGCTCTCAAATTAAGACAACTCCCTGTCCCATGAAGTTGTACTAAGATGATCCTGGCTGTTTAGCTCTTCGAGCCTGGAGAGGCCTGAATCCCTGTTGCACAATGGCCTGTGACTCGCCGGGAGAGTCACCTGGGACACTCAGGTCTCTGGGACATTGAACATGTGGGAGCCTCTGAGGTGTGGACCCACAGGGTTCCTCTCTGAATTCAGTGCGGTCATCAGGGACACCTTGTCATTCCCTTTGGTCTGCATGCATTTGAGGTCACTAGGCATGAGTCTGTCTCAAGGCCTGAAGTCTTTGTAAAACCGCTTTCAGCTCCTGTGGGCCTTCCTAAAGAACCACCAACCCTGCTTTCGAATCTGTGCCTTGTACCTCCAGAGCCTCTACAGTGCCTCTCTTCCCTTCTGATTTTCTCTGGGTCCCTTCTGCTCACACAGTCTCCACGCCCAGCCAGCCATATGCTGTTTAAGTGCCACCCTCCATCCTCTGGTTAACTGCTTAATTTTCTTTGTTCTTGGCCCCGAGCCAAGGAATTCTCATTCGGAATAAAAATGGAGAAGAAAGACCCTTTCTCCTCATTTGAGATTTTTATACATACAGAGCCTCTCACTCACACCTGCTCCTTTATCAGAGACGAACCCCGGCTTTTGGGAGTGAGATAACTTTTTTTCCTTGGTTATAAAAGCCCCCACGTGTTCATGGCAGAAGTTTGGAGAAATGCAGAGGATTATCAGGATGAAAAGAAAAGAATCCATTATCCTGCCACCCAAGGAGCTACTGTTGATACCTCAGGACCTCAGTTGCAGGGTGCTTATGCAGGCGTGTATGTGTATGCACATGTGTGTATGCATACATGGATGCATGTGTCTTTCCTTCCCACAGCTGTGCCTTGGTTGTTTTGTTTTGTTTTTTCCCCACACAACCTCCCATCGGCAACTCTCCCACTGTTGCCTTAAACGGTCTTCAGAGGACCCATTTGAATGCGTTTGTAGCGTTCTGTCTGGAGATGCACTCAACTGAAGCCATCTCACTGTTTATGAGACCCATATGGTTTTCATTCCATGTGTTTGTGGTTAACTGTACCATCAGGAGCCTCCCCAACTGCTGGCCGGGTGCTGTGCTGAGCAATGGGGTGGGTGTGAATCCAGGAGGTGACCTGATTTGCTGGGACAGTTGGATGAGCTGCACCATGGGCTGCACGGGAATGGTGTCTGGACAGCATGAGGTTAGAGCTCTTACTGTTGCTGTTCTTTCTCCTGGAAGTGGGATTCTGAGTCAAAGGGTGTGCGCCTTGCCTAAAGGCTCTCCTCTAGGGTTGCGTGGAAACCTGTTCCTTAGTTGGCGTCCTCCATAACACCTCATGACCCATATGTAGTATTACCCCCATTCTTGAGGACTATGGTGGCTTTATAGGAAACTGTAGAGAGAGCACAGTGGGATCAGGGTTCCCCGCACCCAGTTTCCCAGCATGGCGTCTTACAAACACCGCCCACCCCCTTAATAACACATCCTAGTTTCCGAGAGTATTGTGGTTCTTCTAGGGGATTCTGGCTCTCCTCATTCCTGGACCCAACTTGTTCCACACATATTATCTCCCGTGTTGGTTCTTTTCTCAGCCACTATAACATCTTGTCACTTCAGGGCATCCCTAGCCTAGCACACACTGCTGCCTTCCCCTTACCCACCCATTCCCATCCAAATGTCTGCTCCCCCTGAGAGAGGCACCGATGACAGGCCGAAGGACCAATTCTACCCAAGTCCAGCCTATGAATTGCGCCTATTCACATAGCATAGTGGGGTCGACCCCAAAGCAGCCACATGATGGAAAGTCTCACCCAGCATGGGTGACAACTTCCCTGTAGCTGCACTAACAAAGCCCCTACCTCTGTTAACCCTCTACCTCCTGGGTACTCTAACCCCTGTATACAGCTGGCCCAGCCACGGTGCAGGAGGGTGCAGGCTCATCTCTGAGGGTCTAATGACCTTCCCAGCTTTCTATAAGAGTCTTAATAGGTTAGATCTAGAGGGTTCCTTGTGATTACAGCTGTCCCTGGTTTCAAGGTGCTAACACCATGACAGTCTTGGAGAACAGTGTTCTACAGGACGGGGTGTGGTAATAACAACTGACAGTCGCCCCAGAAAGCACTGGGTTGTTCCCACGGTGGGGACCTACCCTTTTCTTTTGTTACCAACTTGATTTGCCGTTAGTATTTGCTTTGATCCCTTGGGGCCAGTATGGTTGACTTCTGACCCCATTGCCCCCCCCCCCCGCCCCCATGCTAACTTGACACAGAGGCTTAGTGAGCGCCACCATCAAGTGAAGAGAGCGAACGGAGACTCTACAAATGGCTAATATGAGATTGGAGAGTCTGGGGGTGGGGAGTGAGGTAGAGGACCATGGGAATCCAGCAACAGGAGAAATGAACACCGTAGGGTCCCAGTGCCTTGGGTTCTCGTCCTCCACAGAAGCTGTGAAGCTTCTGGGGGAGGGTGAGACAGAGACCACAGAATTCCTATGAAGAGGATCTTACTGGAGATTTGTTACTCCGAGTTCAAAGAGACTTGGTGAGAAATTGTTGCTAAGGCAATTGACTGAAAAATTCTACCATCAGGGTGACGGTAACTATGAGACATGAAAAATTGTATGTTTTCCAGCAGCCAATTCCTCAGTGGGACTTCCCCAGCATGGATTTTTTTTTTTCTTTTCTTTTCTTTTCTTTCTTTTTTTTTTTTTTTTTTTTTTTTTTTATAGCTTTGAAACGTAGCATGGGCTTTCAGAGATGGGGAGAGGAAACTCATGCCACCCCAGTTCCCACCCAGCCTTTGCAGGATGGTGTGTCTTAATGGAGCGTAGCTGGACCACAGAGGAAGTTCCCAGGCACTGCAGTTCCCCCGGGGCGGGGGGTGGGGGGCGCTTGCTGTGGGGCTGCTGCTAAGGCTAAGTTTGGTTTGGGTTTTTCTTCCCAGCCTGTCAACTCAACCCAAACCTCAATTGCTGTTTGATTATCGAATTTGCCCCGGGGCCTGGGAGAATTTCCTAACTGTAGAGCCCACACAGACCTGGTTTACAAACCCACGGTTTCTGGTGGTCGCTGGCTTAAGGCCAGTCTGAGTAAACCGACCACATAACTGTTCCATGGTGTGGTTAAGGGGAAGTTTTTATTGAAGGGGGGAGGGGAGGGAGAGAGGGAGGAAGGAAGAGAGGGAAAGGGATGGAGAGGAAAGGAGAGAGGGAGGGGAAGGGAGGGGGAGGGAGAGAATATCCAGAGACATCTGGAAGTGTCCAAAGCAGAGAGACAAAGAAGTAGACTGAACAGGGCCAGAAGACTGGACATTCATGGCCTGAGCTATCTTTGAGATAAGGAAGAATCGAAGGGGACAGAAAGTAGCAGGAATGGGAGTTGAGAATAGAATAGCAGGCAAGAGAGAAGGACCCGGAGGCTGGTGTGGTGGCATTGAACTATATGTATAATGTGCTTGTGAGTTGGGACTGAGGGAACCTGGAGGCCGGCTAGCATGGACCTACATATGCCACAGGTTATATGTTCATTGGAGAGCCATGTGTCTCTGGCATTTGCTGGAGGTGAGGGACATGACTCCTTTTGGTAGGATGAGAACCAACTTCCCAAGTTCCTGAGGAGCGCTGGCTTTTATCTGACCTACCAGAAAGCCTCCCATTTCGGGCTTGAGCTCCTTGCTGGATATTTAGGCTTCCTTTTGGAGTCTGGGGAACTGGAGTTTCCTTCCGACCTGATACAATCCAAACCAGCGTCTCATAGGCCCTGTAAGAAATGTGCGTGGAAGTTTCAGGGAAGAGCTTCAGGTAGACAGGCAGAGATGAGCGGTCGTGATCCCTCAGTGTAGGGGAGTTCCTGGAGGAGCCACACACAGCAGAAGTGTGCCAGGCAATTGGACTGGCTGCCTGTGCCCCTGGTCCCCTCTCTATGGGATGCTGGCTCTTGCTTACAGACTTCTAATTGCTCAGCAGAGGAAACAGCCACAGCTGCTGTGGCAGCCATCTTTGGAATAAATAGAACCCGAATATCAAGTGTAAACAGGATAGAGGTGGCAAGAAGTTACTTTGTATCTAGATCCCAAATCCAAGCCTCCACACCAGGCTTCGTCATGCACCTTCTTCCAGTCAGCACTCCAAACAGCTACTGTGAGCTGCCCACTTTGAAAGCCAGGCTGGGTTCCAGAAGTCTCCTTTAGGGTCGATCTCTGTCTAGCATTACTTGGTTAAAAAGGCAACCAGATGTGCCTTTCATCCCAGCACTGGGGAGGTTGAGGCAGGCGGATTACTTTTGAGTTTAAGGTCAGCTTGTTCTGCAGTGAGTTCCAGGCAACTAGAGCTTACTTAGCAAGACCCCGTTATAAAAAACTGAGGTGGGCGGAAATTAAAACCAGCTCTTCGGAAACTTTTAAAAAGTTCAGTGAATATGTGGATCTTTAGTGTTCATGTTAGATGCATGCTGCAGAAATCCAAACTGAGCCGGGGCAAAAAGAACAGCACACCTACTGCCCAGCTAGTGTTAATCCTGAGATTTGATGCAGAAAAGCCAAATCCACCATTTTGGGCCAAAATTTAAAGCAAGTTTTATGAAATATTAAGTACTGACCAAAAAAAAAAAGTGTGGGGGGGGGGGGCTTTTGTCGGGCTATTCCCTGGAATTTCCTGAAATGGCCTCCACCCACATGTTGCAGGGGCTTATGAGGACAAACCTATAGGCCACCATACTTTTCCATGAGGCATTGATATTTTTTCCAAGAACTACAACTCCTTAAGATAGCCAGGTTCATAGAGTGGCTCTCCCCAAGGAATTTTGGGGGCATGGAGGAACCACACCCCCATCCCCATCCCTAGGGGGTACCTACACCCTCACTAACATACAACTGGGTGCCCACAAGTGTGTGGCCGTAAGATACTTGGTTTTGTTGGCAACTCAGAGACCCTTGGAGACTTAAGTCAATAGCCCGATATGGCCATGAGTCTCATGGGTAACCAAGATGGCGTGATATGCAGTGCTGTGTTCAGCCAGCTATGCTTTGGTGGTTCATTTCTGGTGTTTTCCTCTACTTTGCTGCTCACTGCTTCCCAGAGAGGCCGGTGGTGTTCTGGTTCTGTTGGCCCATTTACAGGATGGTAAGCTGAAGGTCCTGTGCTTACAGTTTACAAGAGAATCTAGTACGGAGAGAAGGTGATTCCATTGGGGATCCAGCTTCTATCCCAGATCCAGCCCTGTGTCTAAAACCAGGTCCACAGCAGGGGCCTGATTTGAATATAGACTTAAGTAACCAGGGTCAGTAGTTGCCAGGGTATATATACCCTCAAGGTCAGGTGGACTGAGAAGAAACTTTGACCCTGGCTGGTCCCACGAGAGCTCACACATGCCTGGGTGCCTCTGTTTCTTTGCTCCACTCTTTGGATTGTGCCCAGCTTCTGCCAACTCTGGTGGCATGGAGACTGGGGTGAGGGGGGCTTTGGGAGGAAGCCGCTCTGTGACATTCACAGGTCTCAGCTGAGATAGAGAAGGACAAATTCCCAGTGAGGAGAAGCTCTCTGCTTCCTCCTTGTTTCTCTTGTCCCATGTTTTAATATCACAGGGCTGCCCGTCCAACCACATGAAAAACTTTGGGGTGATTTCCCATGCTTGCTTATGAGCCCCAGCCCCGGTCTGTCTCCAGAAGCTGGAAGGCGGCGTGAAAGCCTGTGGATCTAGCTGCCTTGGCATCTTGTTTGAATCTCAGCCTCTATTTCCTTGTGCTGTCTGTTTCTGAGTAAGGAACAAAGGACCTAGAAAATTGCTCAACATGTAGACAGACAGCCCATGCCCTTTCTCACGAGGCTGTCCGAGGCTCCCACGGCCACACACTGCAGCCAGCTGGTTTGGGTAGTCAGCGACAGTCAGCCCAGGCTGGGTGTCTCCTGACTCCAACCATCCCAGCATCCTGTCCTCTGGCTTCTACCCACTCAGACTCTCCTGGCATTGGCTCCACTGAAGACTAATTAACACCAAGAACCTCGACTCTCCTTCACGTGAGAGGACCATGTTTTCAAAGGATTTTTGCTCAACTCCTGTTGCAGCCAGTTCAAAAAAGACCTCAAGAAAGTGATCGTGGCCAGGAACTGAGGAACATGGGGTCGTGGGGTCGCTGCTTTCCTCCGGAAGCACCCCACGGAGTCTTTTCGGCTCCTTCCAAGTTTCTATATGGCATCCTTGGGCCGTTTGTCAGAACCGATGTCAGGAGGTGGATCCTGGTCCCAGAACGAAGCCTGACTTCCATAGATCCAGCCTAGCTGTTTGCACAGAAACAACAAAAGCATCAGGTGCCACGGGGCCTTCCATTTGATTGGGTGAAAGCGCTCTCTCTCTCTCTCTCTCTCTCTCTCCCCTCCCCCCTCTCTCTCCTCAACCCTGGCTGGCCTCAAATTCATGCTCCTCATATTCCACCCTCTCAGAAGCTGGACTTGTAGGCCTATATCACCATCCCTGGCTAGGAAATTACCTTTCAACTTTTCAAAGGCCTCCTCCGTTCTTTGCTATCCTTTCGTTGGAAGCCCAAGCACAAAGGAAATTCTCTTTTATTTCCACTTCGTTGGCAGACCGTAAAAATCTGAGCAAAGACATTTCAAAGGATCGCCAGGACAGGGCAAAGGTGCTTGGCCTGAAGGAAGTTTAGGTGTTTCTTTTTGCTGAGAAGATTCTGGCCTTCTTGGGTCAGAGCGGTTCCTACCCACCCACCCCCTCAGAGGAAGTTCAAAGCTTTGACCTGGTACGGTAGCCTCTGCTTAGCAAGCTTCGTTGCCCACTGCTCTGGAGGAACCTCAGCAGATAACCCCGTTGCCATGGAAAAGAAAGACTATTTAATACAACTTTATGAATCTGGGGAGGAGGCGGAGATGGAAGTCAAAAACAGATATTATTTTAAAATGTTTCATTTCGGTGTTTAAAAAAAAAAACCTACCAGTTTGTTAAAAAGTGGTTACAAGAAACAAAAGGGCTTCTTTGTGTAGCTAAAAAAATCTGCACAATAAAATTTTCGTGGGGCTCACCTCTGTGCTCTGGGTGAATTCCACTGGGCATGTCGGGAGTCTCACCATGCTGTTTATCTGTTTATCCTGGACATCCTGTGGAGGTGGGCATGGAGGCCTGTCTGGACTGGGCTCTGGGGGTGGGGGATGGGGTTCTGCAGTTTACTGTTTGGTGTGGTCCTTCACAGTAGCCTCTGAACTTCTTCAGAATCACAAAATTTGACAGTAGAACCTTAAAGAGCATCCATCACTCAGGCTAGACGACAACTGCTGCCTCTGTGGGCCCATTCTACAGGACTTAAAACTGAGGCACAAAGAAGTGGGTAAGGCCCAGAGAGATGGCTCAGCAGGAGAAGGGCTTGACTTGCAGCCGTGGCATACATGAGTATTCACTATTAAATAAGTATAGAGTAAAAACAAAAGAAGTCAGGGAGTTTTCTCCAACTTATAGAAACGAGGAGAGCCCCGCTGGACACTACAAGGCTCTAATAGGCCTTGGTGTAAGTGTTTCTCGGTTGTAGAGAGGATGCAACTTTAGGATCATCTCTGTGGGTTCTGGGGTGCTGGAGAAGCTCCTACCAGCCACATGGTACCCTAAGTGTTTGTGGAGGGGAGGTAGGGAGCAAGACCTTTTGTAGAGGGATAGCTGGCCAGTAGCTCCACATCCACCCCTCAGAGACCCCCCTCTGAGCCTAGTAAAAACAAAGTATACATTCCTCGGCCTCACCCAAATGCTGTGCACAGCCTCCCTGAGCTGGCCCAGGGGCCATTACTTCTCTGACTTCAGGCCCACTTTGAAGAGCCGCTTACCCCACCCTCCTTTTTAAGAAGTCTCCAGGGGAAGACAGATCATAGAAAGGGCCTTTATACCCTCCCCGCTTCCTTTGCTGCCCCCACCTCCAGCTCTACAAGTGTGAGACATCAAAAACCAAACTGCACAGGCAGAGTGAGCCACAAGAAAGACCTCGTCTGCTTTGAGGCCTGAATGGCTAGAACCCTAGGCTGACTTGGGACTCCAGGTTGGTTGTGCCAGCAAATCTGCAACATAAACCATGGCCTAGGGGTCCATGCCAGGATGCTCATGGTAAAAAAGAAAAACAAAAGAAGGCTAAAGGTGTGCTCTGCTGACATCGGGGACCAAAGATGCTGCCACCCAGGATGAAGAGAGGGCTAAGAAGGCACATCTGTCGGACTGGAGCCAGAGACGGGAGTGGGGACACTTAGTCAGGATGCAGGCTGGAAGGGTGCAAGCCCTATGACTATAGGTTAGATACCCAACAGAGAGTTGGATCTCCCCTGTGGGTGACAGGAGCTAGCAGGGACAGGCAAAGAAGACACTATTCAGGGGCGTGGCAGGGGTAGGATGAGATGGGAGCTGAGCCAGGGAGAAAGAAACTGTGAAGTCAGGGTATGGCAGAGGTGAGCTGCAATGGTGTCCGGAACTGAGGACATCTGGGAACAGAACCCTTGAATGGTGCAGATCATAACTGTGACCCGTAGTACAGATTCAAAGGGTGGAATGGGCGAGCCATGAACACCTTCTCTGTCTGCTTTGTATCATTTTGTATCATTGATTCTGGCAGCATGCTGGAAACGGCTAATCACAGAAAGGCCAAGTTCATGGGAGAGAGTCGTCTCTTTGCTCTAGTTCACTATTTTGAGGTAGAGCAAGAAGCAACTCAACGGAAATGGCTGTGCCTGGCATCAAAAAATAACAACAACCGTCTTATCGGCCCTGGTCCTCCTCTACACGCAGGGACGGATGGGTGTTGACCACAGTGAACCAGGAAGAAACATCTAAGGGAAATGTCTATGGAATGAAAGTGGGGCTTTGAGGGGTGCCAGTGATCCCAGCACTCCAAAGCTGGAGGCCAGGGATTCAGATTATGGTCCACACGGTGTAACACTATCTCAGGAAGGGGCTGGGTGAGCTAGCTCAGTGTCCAATCCCTGTCCCTTGATCTTCGAGGCCCTTGGTTTGATTCCCAGGACAAGAGAGGAAGGAGAGGAGAGTGGGAGGGAGGGATGGAAGAAAGAAAACTATAATATACAATATTATAGTAATATATAATATCTATATATAATAATCTATATATATGTTAATATGTATTAATTATGTACAAGAAGAGATCGGTGATGTTAATAAAATAGGCTACCAGAGGAAAAGAGCTGAGTCTCACATCAGGGCGCTCATACAGACCAGGCCGATGCAAGGCAAACACTTGCTGTCCTACAGAGCCAGGGCTGGCTGCTCGGTAGCGTGCAGCCACAGTGCAAACGGTTTACGTTTTGCTGTGACAGATAGCGACTCACAGCTGTTCTCTTATCGTTTTGATTTCCCCCTTTGATCTAGTCATTCAGCCCCAGATCCTCATCTCCCGAAGACTAAAAGGCAATCTTTAAAAAAGAAAAAAATAAATAAATCAAGAAATTTAAGTGCGCTTTCCCGTAATTACTCCATGAGACTAGCTGTGCTGCTGGACCCTGGAAGAACTTCATTTTCAGTTTTGTGCCCGGGTTACTGCAGGCATGGAGAAGACGGGCGAGTGATTTATTCTCACCTAACAAAGGAATCGAGCGTTTCCACCGTCTGTATGCACCAACCAAATGAAAAGATGCCCACGTGGCATCCTAGAGCCCACAGCTTTGAAAAGTAACCCTCAGTTCCGAACGGCGAGGGAGTGCATGGAACCCAGAGTCTCCATGGAAACCAATGGGCCCTCTGCTACCTCACTGCCTGAGGACTGTGCTTTTTCATGTATGTGCGTGTGCACACACATGTGTTCACGTATGTGCACACGTGTGTTCATGTATGTATGTAGCCTCACATGTGCACACGTGCAGGTGGGAAACCAGAGGTCAACTTTAGCTGATATTCCCCAGAAGCTGTTTGTCCTATCTGTTGAGGGAGCATCTCTCACTGGCCTGGGTGGTCAGCGAGTCCTGTGTACATGAGTTCTGGGATTGAACCTGGGTCCTTGCACTTAGATAGGAAGCACATTACTCAGTGAGTCAACTCCTCAGCTCAGCTTCTGTGTCTCACAGGTGGTTTTCAGCAAGTACTGCAACTCCAGTGACATCATGGACCTGTTCTGTATCGCCACCGGCCTGCCTCGGTGAGTGTCCCCCCCAGCCCTCCCCCACCCTGTGTGCTCCGTGATAAGAGCTGTATTATCCCCACAGTGGACCAGACAAGGGTGAAGCTATAAGCTGGGGTTAGGGGGCAGAAGAATTCCCTAGGCTTCTGCTGTGATTTCTCTCAAATCAGCGAAGCGAAGCAAACCCCATGGGAACCTCAGTCCTGGGTCTAGCCTGGACCACGCTGGACCCCAACAGCAGGGTCCAGCTGCCCTGTCGAGCTCAGGTAGAGAACTTCAGAACTGGGTTTTCCCTTTCATGTGTTCACTCATTGTTGAGGAAGGAGGTGTTTGGAGTTACCCCAGCCACAAATAACGAACTAAGTGCCTTTGCTTCCAGGAGTATTGGACACAGGACTCATTTCAGAGATGCATTACAAGCAGTTGCCTAGTCTAAATCCTCAAAAAATCCACCACACGGTTTCCTTCTTAAATCCAGCCTGTATTAGCATGGGACTTTTCTAATTAAAGGCTGGGCCTCACTAGTCCCCAAACCCCAAATCCTAAGTTTTCCAAAATCTGAAACATTTTTAGCACTGACTGATCTGACCCAGATGTACAGAGTAATATCCTTGGCGTGGTGTAATATGTCAATCAAGATGCAGAGTGAAATATGTATATTGTATGTTTAGGCATGGGTCAGCTCTCCCCAGTATCACATCCCATATATACAGGTAGTCTAAAATCTGAAGAAGAAAAAAAATAATAATCCCAAATACTTCTGGCCATGAGTGTGTTTTGGATAAGAGACACTTGGCCCATTTTAGCATCTAATTTTCCTTTAGAGATGGTATGTGCCTGTAACACTGGTATTTGGGAAACTGGGGCAGGAGGATTGTAGGTTAGAGGCCAGCTGGGACCATACAGTGAGACCTTGTCTCAGAGACAACTAAAGAAATGGATAAGAGGAAAGAAGGGACTCAGGAATGGTGTTGGAGGGAGATGACTTTAGTTAGGGTTAAGGTCTGTGGAGGTAATGGGACAGAAGGATTACAAAAGCCTTTTATAGACAAGTAAGAGAGGGACAAGAAGATGAAGCTAAGTTCTGGAGGATATAGCACACGCCCCAGTGCAGCAAAAGTAGCCACCCCGAGGGCAGCGTTAGGCATCCTATGTTAAGAACTATGAAACATACACTGTGGACACATCTGCGGGTACGCTGTGGGATTTGGGTCCCATTTCCATTGTACGGATTCGAAAACTTCACAAGCTGGGTTGCAAGCCCCAGTCCCAGTAAGAGATCCTGTCTCAAGATTCAAGGTGGATGGTGCCCCGAGGGATGCCACAGAGACTGATCTCTGACCCCATGTACCCACGCAGGCGTGCATCTGTCCTTATACACACACATTAAAATGCAGTGATGAAAATTCACAGCTGAGGATCAGAGGGCTTAGTTCTTTGGACAGAGGTATCAGCTTATCCGAAGCCCCTAGATAAGGGGCTGGGAGGAGACGGTTCCCATCTCTGCTCTAACGCTAGTTTTTGTGCACCGAGGCTTCCTTAATCTCTCAACTCAATAAATTATCCTTGCTCTGATTCCCATTTTAAATTATTTAAAACCTGACAGGCTCTTAGAATACACTTGCCCTTTTCACTTGGCTTGATAAGGGGGTGGAGGGTGGGGTACGTATCTACAAGACAACCAGCTGCCCTTAACCACGGACATCTGGTCCCCTGTTCTCAGGTCCTGGTTCCTCTGGACTCTGTCACGCGAGGCCCATGTGCAAGTGTGTATGTGTGTTGGGGGAGGGGATCAGAGCTGACATGAGTGTTTTGCAGGAATACCACCATCTCTCTTTTGACCACAGACGACGCCATGGTCTCCATCGATCCCACCATGCCTGCCAATTCAGAGCGGTAAGTGTCTCCTCCTGGGGTGTCTTACTCGTCCACGCCATGTGCCAGGGAGTCTGCAATTTGGTTTTGTTTACTACTGCTAAAACGTGTGAAGTTTCAGCAGGAGAGGGAAAGAGGCAGATGGGAGGCAGGCGGAGGCTTGGTTCACTCCTTCCTTCTTGGGAAACCATTTTTCCCTGTGAGGAGGCCGTGTGCACACACAGGGGACTGGACTAGGAGCATAGCTCCAGCCTGAGGAATCTTTGTGGGAGAAGCTACAGTTTCCTGGGGACTTTGTCTCCCCACTTGAGCCCTTACTGGAACATTCAGTGCATAGGAGGTAGGAGGCTGAGGCACAGAAGGTCAAGGGTAGCCAGTAGCTGTGTGTGCCCTTGTGAAAATGGGTAGGACAGCTGGAGCCAGTTATCTGTACCCTCATGGAGGACATGGAAAGGGCCCTGGAATCAAGGATGTCATTTTTCCAGGTGGCCTGGGAAGTCCCTGTAGTCTCCATGTCATTTGTGCAGTTCAGCAAAACAGAACTTAGAAATACAGCCTCTGCGACTGGCAGGATGGATCAGCTGGTAAAGCGCTTGCACACAAGCCTAAAGACACAAGTTCAAGCCCAGGACACACATGAAGATGGAAGGCGAGACCAAATTCTACAAAGTTGTCCGTTGACTTCTGCATCACACACACACACACACAAACACAGACACACACTCATTTAAAAGTTTTAATACACTCTCAGAAGAGTACAGGAGGTAGACAGTGAGATGTTGGGAAGATGAGTCCTCAGGGTCCTCTCTGGGTCCCCTCTGTTCCTTCTGACCATCAGTCCATAGGACTCAGGGGAGGTTTGGGGGGCCTCTATCAATCTAATCATCATGGTTCCTGTGATGAACCCATGGCCAGCTCTGAGCCCACACGAGAAAGCAGATACCAGGCAGATACACCAACATCCTTGGTTGCTCTGGGTAGGTAATATTTGAGTTCACAGATGGACCCAACCAGGATCTTTACCTAAGCTCCAGAGTGGTTCCCCACCCCGTATGAGTAACATGAACATGCAGGCACAAGGCAACTTTGTAGCTCGTTCCTGGTTTCAGAAACAGGTCAGTGAGGCCCCAGTGATTATGGTTGACATGGTCTTACACATGACTGCTGCTGTTCCCAACAACCCTCGGCCTTGGCCAGGTCTCCACATTAGGCATACCCGTAATACGCAGGCAGAATGTCTTTGTTCCTTCATCTTGCCCCCAGGAGTCAGTGTTCCAGTCAGACCCACTAACCCTCACTCTGATCCAGACTCCACAAGGCTCATGACTCATTGACTCCCCAAAGACTCCCACGACAGTCACATGCAACATGTGTGACATGTGTGACATTTCCAACCTGCCTGACCTAGAACTCCATCAAGAGGAAGGGACTGAGTGGTCTGTCCCCTCAACACCCAGAATCCTAAAGTAGTCATGTTGGGGGTGGGATTTCTCTATGCCCTGTCTGTGTAAGCAGTATCTCAGTCCCACAAAGCCATGTGGGTTTTGCTGGATTCAGTTATGACAGGTGTAACAATTCCTGTATCAGAGATATTCAAACTGTACAGGGAACAGACAACAAGTGTCTATGTGACCCCAGAACCTCTTGAGCAAGAAAACACAATAGCACACATACATATATGTATGATCATACGTGCATACACACATTACACATACTCACACATGCATGCACACACATACATGCATGCATACATGCGTGTACACACATGTATGCATCAAAATGCACACGAGAGCACACATATACACACACATGTGCATTTCAATGCACATGAGGGCACACATATGCATACATGGACACAAATACACACATACACACACATGGATATACACACAGACACACATGTGCATTAAAACGCACACAAGAGCACACATGTATGCACATGTGCACACAAATACGTACACACACACACGTACACACACACACACACAAACACATGCACACACGCATGCACATGCACACAAGCCCAAGGGTCCATAATGAGCACCGCATCATTTGTGACTGAAAACCACCCCTCAGATGCAGACAGGATGGAAGTGCATGAGGTCGGACGGGTGTGTGCTGCTGTGTGTTGGGGTTACAGAGGTGTGACTACAGAGACAGAGCTACACAGACAACTCAGTGACGCAGGAACGTGAACAACATACTTGTGGGCTCAGACCTAAATCTCCTGAGTCTGACGGTGGCCACATGCCACAGGTAGGTAGAGGTGAGACACCCGTGTGGACACATGGAGATGGGGAGGTGACAGACATAGTGGACCGCACTGGGCTGAGCTGTGAGTTTCCTGTCTTCAGGGTCTCCGTGTCCTCCCTCACTTCCACTCTCTCCTCTCTTCCCACTTCTCAGTATCTCGTCCTGAGCGTGTGTGCTGGGAAGGGGTTGTCACCTCCATGCTGAAGGCTCCGTGTGGGTCAGGACAGGTCTGGCCTAGAAATTGCCAATCCCGGTCTCCACAGGGGTTCCTGGCCTAGAAGCATGCCTGTCTGTCGTGAAGACATGCATCTGCTCGCCCACGCTGGTGGCTCGGTATAAACCAGGTCAGCTGAATAGTGGCCCCTGCTGCACAGTAAACCTGGCAAGCCCTTTTAATGGGATCTGGTTAACCCACAAGCCCCTCTAAGATTTATTCGTCCAAGTCTTGTGTAAAGCTCTGCAAAAAAATTACAGAGTGCAGAACCTGGGGTGAGCCCCACGTGCCGAGGGGAACCCGAAACCATTCTGGACTTAGATGTGGGCCTGTGCCCTCTGAGACGGGCCTGTCCCATTCTCAGAGGGTACAGTACAGGATACACTCTCCAGTCTGTGTGACCCGTCTCCAACTTCCCTGCGAGCACAGACCCACCCCTAACCCCACCCACCCTCACCCACCCCCACCCATGGTTCCAGGTGACCACATGCCTGCATACCTTATCACTTGCGTTTAAGTTTTTAACTTTTCCCACCTCTGAAGACCATGTGGTCATTCAGCTTGGACATAGTCACCTCCCCCTGTCCCAGCCTCCCACTGGTGGAAGGGACGTAGCTCTAGATGGAACCCTCATTCTCCCACTCAGGGCTGTTTGCCTGTTCTCAGGATGAATTTTCTATGATGCCTGAGTCTCCAAGGTTCCTGGCTAGCCACCTCCATCCCGGCTGGAGGGGTAGCTGACTCATCTCTCCCAGCTTTGTGCTTTCTGGCTGTTTCTCTGCACCTGTTTCAAACCCCAAGTCACAGCAGTGAGGGGGGAGGCCAGTCGGCTTCTGCTCTTGTGTGGAGTTGGCAAGACATGATGAGTGGTCTGTTCCTTAGGACCGATAGTGAGAACAGACGTATCAGAGGCTGGCCAGCTGGAGCTACAGGTTTGCTCTCAGAGAGCCTTACCCCATCTGGTTCCTTTCTCTGACCAAAGAATGTTCTAGGTCTGGCAGCGTCCAGCTCTCGGAGCTGCCTCTTGGACCCTGCCCTTCCTTTCTTTCTGGGGAAGGGGGACAGATGCTTAGATGGTGTGAGGAGAGTGGGGCCATATGGCGCAGCATACGGAGAGAGGAGAGGGCCAAAATTGACACCGCACATTTCTGACAGAACACAAACACATCTTGGGTTTCCGATTTTAGCCAAGTTGTGAGACATGCAGCTTTCCGCTGGGTAAAGCAACCGGGCGCCAGCGAGGAGGGACATGCAGCCTTCCTCCGCTCAGTGCAAATGCCTCTCAGATAGATGCCCAGCTGGCGCCAGGCTGCTGCCTTCCAAGGCATCATAAGGAAAGCCAGTGCCCAAGCAGTTAAGATTGCAGAACAGACACGCAATGAAAGTCCAAGGCCGTTTATCAACTCCAGACGGGGAAGGGTTTATGTCATTTACATTATATTAACAGTGTCCAGGAAGAGAGTGAGGAAGCTGTAACTCAATTCAGATGGAGCCAAGAGTTTATTCAGTCCCGGAAGACACATCACTGGCTCTGCAGAACTGACCTGGGGGGATTTGGGAGTCAGGAGCCACGACTAAGCAAGAGGCCATGAGATGTAGCCAGGAAACTTTGCCTGGGGTCTTAGGGTCTTGCAATCTTTGTCCAAGTCCTCCTTACCTCTGGCCACTGGCATCGGTTTGCTGGTTACATTCAGACCAAAGTACCACGGGATGATGAACGGGTCACCCATCCCAAAGACAGACACCGTTACCATATGTCTGTCCCTTCAGAAGCCCACACTTGAACACAGGAGATCATTGCTCATAATAGGAACATTTTAGCCTTGTTCAAAGCCAGTTCCTACCACAGTGGGCTCTCAAAACACAAGGAGGGTCCCTGGACTCTGAGGCTCATCTTGACATATAACCTCTGGATTTCATTTGCAAGTCCCACTGAGGGTCAAGTGTTTGAACTCTCGCCTGCGCCTGTCTGCGTTGCCAGCGCACATCCTGCCTGCACCACCTCTGAGGGCTGTCTCTCTAGCCTTGTGTTGTTCTTGCTATCAAGTTGTAAATTCTGTTAAACTGCTAAGTGAAACAAACAAACAATCACCCAATCTCTCCTGGGGTTAGCTCTTAGCACTGGGCATTACCTACCATCGCCTGGTTTCCACTGGTCTCAGAAGTCCTTCCTTGCCCCTAGACAGAGGTCCTTCCATCATTTACAGAGCCATTCCCTGCCATCCAGATAGCCTAAATCCTCTGCACAGCTTCAAACAGGGCGGTGAATAATGGGGTGTGGGTTTTCACAGGGTCGCCGGGTTCCCAGTACAGTTCTGTGAACACCAGCAGAGACAAGTACAAGCTAGTTGGCACTGGTTTGGGTTAGAACTGGGCCAAAATGTCAGAGTCCTCTGGTTCCACGTGATAATGTGTCTCTGGTTCTTAATTGTATCGATGACAGAAATCTGCTTTCTTGTGATCAAGTGTGAACATTATGAAGGAACTCCAGGTAAATGATATAATTTAAAAAATTAGATGCATCCAAATGAGAGAATTCAGAACGGTCAGGTTGCAGGGAAAGGATGTTGGGGTGTATGTAGCTCAGTGGCAGAGCGGGAACTTGCAATGGGCAGGGCCTGGGGTTCCATCTCCAGCACCTCAAGATAAAAACAAATCACCCGGAGCTTAGTTGAATGAATTGTAATGTTCCCTAGGGAGTGCTTATCGCTGGCAGTAGCCAGCGCCTCTGGCAGCCACTCACTGGAACACTCTTTTCTTGCAGAACTCCCTACAAGGTGAGACCTGTGGCTGTCAAGCAAGTATCTGGTAAGGCCCTGTTATCACCATTTAAATAATGAGAGTGAGTGAGTGAGAGAGAGAGAGAGACAGAGAGAGAGACAGAGAGAGAGACAGAGAGAGAGAGATCCAGCCTCCTCTCCCCTCCCCCTCCCTGTGCTGTGGACCGTGTGTTGGTTAAGTGTTTGAATCTGCTACTGTAACTGCAGAATCTGCAACTGTGTTCCCATCCAGGCAGCCCCTCTGAGTTCCCACCCTAACCAGGATCAATCCTGGGGTCATTTCACCTCCTTCTACCTCAGTTCCCAGGCCCACACCCATCTCCATTCCTGTGAGCTGCAAAGTCAGGCCTCCATCCCACCAGGATTCCCAGGGTGCTTCAGCCAGGCATGGGATTCTGTAAGAATCTCATTTCCTTTTGGATCTTTTTTTTTTTTTTTTTTAAATCACTTCTATTTGTATGTGATTTATGCACAATAAAATGTTCTCACTCGAGAGCACACCTGGATGTGTTCTGAAGAATCTGCATGTTGGTGAAATCGAGAGTCCCAGGAACATTCTCTCATGTCCCTTGCTCAGCTGCCTCAGTCCACAGCTGGCTCACTTTTGGAGACCATCCAACGTAATATTGTTTCCCAGAGTTTGTGTGAGGCGTTGGGGGGAGGGGTGTAAATGCTTTTCATTTCTGATTCTGTGCGTACATACGGAGTTCAGAGTTGAACCTCCAGCCGATGTCCTTCCTTCTGAGCCGGCACCTCACAAGCTTCCGTCTGCTTCTTGAGGCAGGGTCTCTCATTGTCCTGGGTCTTGCTGACTAGGCTAGGATGGCTGGCCACTGAGACCCAGGGATCCTCCTGTCTCTGCCCATCCAGCCCTGGATACTGTGAGCGTGTTTGTGTGTGTGTGTGTGTGTGTGTGTGTGTGTGTGTGGTTGTGTGTGTTTTGTGCCTGGTAGTTGCTAATGGTAGTCCTGATGTTTTTTCTTCATTTCCGGATGGATATTTGGGTCATTTTTTATGGGTCAAGTTGTTGTGGATTAAAGGGTGGGGGGTGGGGCTCGAGTGGGGCTATGGGGTCATGGAGTCATGGGGTCAAGTTTAAGTTTAGCTCTATCCAGACCTTCTACTTCCCTTTTCTGACATCTGTTCCAGCTGGCTCTCCTTTCTTGGAGCTCTGGAACTGACTGTCATTCTGATGGCTGGGGAAGTGGAGTGTGCTGCGGTTTTAATTTGTGATTTTTTTTATTTGATTTGTGATTCCCTAATGATTACTGACCATGAGTGTCTTTGAAGTATGTGTTTTGTATTTTACGACGTCTCTGGCCAGCTCCTTGGTAGCTCTCAGTGGCCGCTCCTGCACTTACCGAGTTGTGAGGGCTTCTTGATGCGTCGAAGAGTCACACTTAGTGTCTAGCCTGTTGCCTTGATAAAATACTCTGACAAACACAGCTGAAGGAGAAATGGTTCATCTCAGCTCACAGTTCAAGGCTGCACAATCCATCCTGGTGGGGAAATCAAGGTGGTAGGAGCTTAAAGTTGGTTGCATGGCATGTGTAAGGTCCTGGGTTAAATTCCTACCACTACAAATGTGTGTGTGTGTGTGTGTGTGTGTATATTTGTATTTATATATTTATGTTTATAACCAGAAAACTCACACTACCAGTGTGAGCACCCTTTAAGTGAAGGAAGAGCCTGGGAGGGTGGCATCCCTGAGAATGCCAGCAGGGTGGGTGTGGCCAGCAGCAATAAACTGCTCAACAGAAAATGACAAGTCTGCTGAAAGTGGTGGCGTACACCTCCCAGCACTTGGGAGGACAAGACAGGCAGACCTCTGTGAGTTCGAGGCCAGCCTGGTCTAGAGTATGTTCTAGGATAGCCAGGGCTACACAGAGAGCGAAAAAGGCAAGGCTCTGCTCTTGGAGACAGAAGCAACCAGGGGAAGTCTGGGCCAAGTCTGGGTCAGCTCTACCTTCCAGATCAACTTAGTGGTGCCAATGTGAACTCTGCAAGGAGAAAGTAATGTCTCCTACCCCCCAGAGATGTCAGCACCTCCCTCATAGATCTCCTCAATCATGTTGCTAGTCAATCTAACAGGTTCTGGGCGCCAGCCACCCATTCTCTTCCAGTGTATGAGGGCAACGTTGGTGTCCCAGAGATAACTGACACTTAAGGGCAGAAAAAGGGCTAGGCAGACCCTTGGAGCAGATTCGCAGGCATTCTTGATTCTTCTACTTCCTCCAACATACCTTCCACACTCACTTCTATCCTCACCCCACCCCACTTTTGTCCCAAGGCCAGTAATTAATCCACTCAGACATCCTTGGGGTCATGGCCTGTCAGCAGCTCCACTGACCCCTTAACAAATGGGCCACACCCACCACAACTTAAGAACGAAGGAGAGGAAGTGGAATTCTCGTTCTAAGGTTGGATGGCCAACAGCAGTATGGGCTCTACCTGCCCTTCCCAGGGGGCTGCCCTCCTGCCAAGTTTCAGAGAATGCCCCCACTGGACCTAGGGTATTGTGCCTTGCCAAAAAAGACACCAAGTTCTGCTCTTTGATACTTAAATACCCAGGAGACACCCAGAGAAGAGCATCCACAAGAGCTAGCGTGACTTCAGAAGAGGGGGCAGGCCAGTCTTGACCACAGAATTGTAGAGATTTCTACAGCTCCTGCTGGGTTTAGCTTGGGAAGACTGACTGACTTCTCTCCGCAGATGTGGCAACCTCTGTGAATGTGGAAGTCTGTGTTTACCTTGCTGCTCAGGAGGCTGGAAAGGAGACAGCCTGAGCCTGAGATTTCAAGATGAGTCTGGGCTACACAGATCTTCCAAAAACCAAGAAAGAAAGGCAGCAAAAGGAAGAGTGGCGGGGGAGGGAGGGAATCCCTTTACCTAGCACTGGGGGACAGTCCTGTTTCTGGGTCGCTTCTCTTTTTATGAGGAAAATAAAGTCACTAGCTGTGACAGAAGCCACCAGACAGGCTTTTTTATGTCAATGGTATCCATAGTCCATCATTTTTATTTTAAGTAGCTCAAATTGAGGTGTTTCTCAATGGTAATATATACCGTTGAGGTTGACAGCCCATTGCAGCATGCCTGCCTGAGAGAGACAAGGATGTCGGAATACTAGTCACATGTCAGTCCTGAGCCCTCAGACCCATATAGGACCACAGTATGGTCCTATGAAAGAAGCAAACTTACCCTGGTCTGAGCTGCCCTCAGGCAAAGGCCAAAGCAATGACTGCCACCAATGCACAGCTGCCGCAGGAAAACAGACACCTGTTTCACTTCTTGCCCAAAGCAAGACGTAGAGCAAAAATGTGTCAGACTTTCTCTAGCTGATGGGACCTGTAGTGCCCCTGTGATCCCTGGAAGAGCTGTGTGCCCATGGCTTTCTCAAGACACAGCAGCTGTTGACACTCAACCTGGGGACAGGCATCTTCAGTTTCTGAACCCTGCAGAGAGCTTGTGGGTTCTGTATGCCCTCCATTCCCCAGCCTTGCCCTAGAGTCCAGGTCAAGCCTGTGCCGCCACACTCCAGCTGGTATCCAGCTGGTTGAGGCAGGTCCCGTGGAGTCCCTGACATCAGCGTACGCTATCAGCTCCACTGGGTATGGCTAGGATGCTCTGCCTCTAGGCTACAGTACAGGGAAGGTCCAGAGCCTTATTTACAACAGCTTATTGGCACCGTTGCTGTTTCCAAAGGACAGAGGGCAGGGTACAGGTGGCAGGTGGCCAGTGGTAGATAGTGCTCAGAATTCCTGCTGGGGACAGGCACACGCCCTCCCCCTTCCTTGTGGAGATAGAGGCAGCCTTTGCTGGAGATCTGGGAAGACGAGGTCAAAGGGACCATGTGTCCTTGAGGGTGAAACGTCACCCTGCACTTGTTCCCCACACACTGTCTGCATAGTGTCTCTGTGGCTACATCAGAGGCCTCCGAGTCCCAGAAGGGGCCCCTGAAAAGACTCCAGGAATGTCTATAGCGCATCCACGGAACTCCAGGCGCTGCTATATTGAGCATCCTACCAGGTCCACGTGGACCAGAGAAAGCAGCTCTTGTCAGCTTGGCGTGTACACTTATCTTAGAAGACAGAGGGTGAGGTCCATCCCTCGGGAATTTGCATTCAGCTTCCCTGTTTGCTTAGACATAATTTGCATGCTGCTGCACCTAGGGTTGGTTCCGCTTTCGGTGGAGCAGGTTGTCTGCATGTATGTTCATTGTGTATCTACCACACTGTTTATCCTCGAATGTTTCCATCACCAGCGGGACCTGAGTCTCTGTTTTCCGTAGCCCTCCCCTCCCAGGCTTGGGCAGCCTTTAGCTTGCATTGTCTATAGATCTGCCTAGTTCCCATGTTTCAGATCTATCACTGTGGCATTTGGGGGCACGTCTTGGGAGCCACACATTCTGTGTGTTACGAAGCTGCTGTACCCTTCAATGTAGGGGTGACTGATGCTGCCTCATGTGGGTGGGCCAGATTTTGGTCCCATTCATCAGGGGACATACCCGAGGTTGTAACTATTGTTGCGACATTGCTCTGAATTTTCGTGCATATTTTTGGGTGGATGTTACATTCATCCAACATTGTAACTGTTTCAAGATACACGGGGAGTTGAATAAACCAGTCGTTCTTTTTAGAAGTCTAATTAAATAGCCATGAGGGGAAGGGCCTGAAGGTTCCCAGCAAAGCATAGGAGCTCCTGCCTCGTCTGTCCTTAATGCCCCCACATCTCAGTGGGAAGTTCTGAAACCCACCAGCCACATCCTTCTCCATCCCTGTGTACCCTTTGCCTGAGAACTTCCTCTGAGCAGGAAAGACCTGGAGTACTGGCTAGCCAACACTCCAGACATGATTTCCCAGAAGACAGTCTTCTGATATCACCAATGCAGGAGCCCAAAGGGACCCCAGAGTACCGATCTTCGTATTTCCACAGTGGTCACTTCCTCATGAGTGTGCTCCATTTCCCCTCCTTTGGAAGACTTTCTGGATAACCTTCCTTAAGTGATTGGCAGATTCCTTTTGTGGAGCCCAGATTAGAGCTTTGAACTTGAAAATAGGAATCTGGGAATAAAGGGCCCATCCGAAGCTACATTCATCTGCCAGCTGCGTGAAGTGGCCTTAGGAGAAACCGTCTCACCCCACGAGCTTCCATTTCCTGTGCAGAATAGAAATTAAAATAGACACCTCCGCAGGGTTCTTCAGAGGGTAAATGATGTAATTTATGCAGAAAGCCTATTGAGGGCTGGCCACTTAGCATGCTCAATAAATGGTAGCTATCATTTAAAGTAACCTCCTGGGCAAACCAATGGGCAAAAGCTTGTCTCAACAAAACTGGAGGATTTCAATGGAGCAGGGATGCTCCCTCAGGGCCAAACCGACACTCGCCAAGTGTGGGCTCTGATTTTGCTCGGAAGCCAAGTTCCTGTTCTGAATTTGAACACAGATTGTTACTCGTGAGCAATCATAATGCTTCTTAATAATATTTTCTATATTTAGTGCAGTTTCAGCCCAAAGCATGAAGGCTTTTAGGCTTCATAAACACGCCCTTAATCATCTTTGCCTGCATTATTTTTTTTAAAAACAAACAGAGTGCAGTGGAAAAATGCAAAATATAACTGTTCCTGGAATTGCAAGCTCACGTGTCTCCTCCAGGGTGGTCTAGCTAGCCAGAGCTGCAGCAGGCCACGGCCAGAGACGTGGGTGACAAGCGGTGGCTGTCCTGACTGCAGAGTTCCTCTTGGATAAGAACGGCTCTGGCATTGGCAGCTCCCTAGGGCTACTAGTACAGAGTCCTACTGTGTGCAATCCACCTGACTCTGGTTCAGTGCCACCGCTTCCAGATTCACAGGCCTTTGACCACTTCTGGGCTGTTGAATGTGCTTACTCTCTAAGTCACTATGGGTGGACATGGGGGAGGGCTCACTTCTAATGTGGGGTTCAGCTGCTATGATCGTTGCGAAGGCCTTACTGTGGACATGCTCACAGATATTGCATCCTGGTTACAGCCTAGCACCGAGTGTGCCTTTTATGTGCATTAACCTCCCATGTGCCCAGAGACAAAACCAGGCTCTCCTGGCATTATTTGACATGATCTCAGGAGGTCCTTGAAGAAAGGGGAAACTGAGGCAAAGAAGGATGGTGAGTTCCTGAGGAGGTGACTGCTGTAGGCAGATGCAGCGTTCATTGAATGAAAACGTGGCCATGTGGGCTGGCCAATTGGAGCTAAGAGCCGCCCAGATGGAACATAGAAATTAGTAAGTAGCAACTCGGAGTTTCATAGGAAAGTGGGCGGTAGAGAGCCCCGGGGAGAGCAGAGGCAGCAGGATGGGGCTTTGAGGGGGAAAGAGACTTCCTTCCAAAACCGAGAGGGGCTGCATTAGGAGAGACAGCTGTCAATCATAGCACCGTGAAGGGCCTGGAGGGAGCAGTGTACTATCCAGTTCCTTAGAGACAAAGAAAAGTCTTTACTTTTGCAGGTTTTCAGGCAGTGGCAGGAAGTCCCCACCTCATGATTTAGCCTGGCCTCGTCACCACACCTGCGTTGTGACAGACGGACTTGCTGAGAGGTGCCTGCTCAGGACACACTGGCACCTTTGCGGAAACAGACGCTCAACACAGCTCCTTCTAGACTCTCATTGACCGCTCAGTCTGTCCATCTGTCTGCTCTGATTGTTAGTTAGATCGAGGACCAGTTGCTTGAAGACTCAGGTGTGGCAGCCTGGGGGAAATACCTCCCACGTCCCCTTGTGCGCACACACGCATGCGCACCACACACACACACACACTTGTGCACACACATACACACGTGTGCATGCACGTGTGTGCACACACATGCACACTCACATGTAGGCACACACACATGGATGCATGCACACATACAAGCTTATGCACACGGGAACGCACACTCACACACTTCTGCTGCCGTGTTCAGCACATCTACAACAGAACCCTTCCATACCATCAAGGGGTCAAGGGGTCACACTATCAGTTACACAGGCTTGGCCTCGAGGGCACTTGTGTTTTGATTTGTTTTTTGCTGATCTCGGGTTTTGTTGTTTTTCCTTTTCTGCTGCTGCCTCTCGCGTTGGCTGGACAGATGTCCACATTCTGTCTCACTTCTGCCCCCTGCACCTCAGCCGTCCTTCAGCATCGCTCGTAGCTGCTACTGTAAGCAGAACGGTCTCCACCTTCCACAGATCTCCAACTAATAGACCTGATGGTTTGAGATTTATAGCAAAGTTAAATGAAAATCGCAGTTCCTAGCCGTCCTCTCCCTACACCCTCAGTGACGGACACGTCATACTCTCTGGAGTCCACAGTTCACTGCGGATCACTCTTGGCTTCACACACTCTCCAGTCCTTGTAAATACACAGCACCATGTGTCCCCCAGTGCAGCCTCATAATGGGTATCTTTAACCTCCTTGGCTTCCAGAAGTCTGATGGCACCCGTAGTCCCGCCTCCTCAGGAAGCTGAGGGTGGGAGGTCATTGAGACTGGCATGTGAGATTCAAAGCCATGGTGGCCAGCAGGGTGTGTGTGTATGATGGTGTATGTATGTGTGTGATGTGGTGTGATGTGGGGGTGTGTGGGGGGTGCATATTGTGTCTGTTGTCTATGTGTAGTGTATGTGGCGTGTGTAGTGTGTGGTGTATATGGTGTATGTGATGTGTGTGTGTGTGTGTGTGTGTGTATGTGTGTGGTGTGTGTATGTGTGATGTGTGTGTATGGTGTGTGTGTGTGTGTGTGTGTGGTGTGTATGTGTGATGTGTGTGTGTGGTATGTGTGTGTGTGCCTGAGATGTGTATGTGTGTGGTATGTGTGTGTGTGATATATGGTATATGTGTGTGGTGTATGTGTGGTGTGTGTGTATGGTGTGTGTGATGTGTGTGTGTGTGTATGTGTGTGGTGTGTGTGTGTATGTGTGTGTGGTATGTGTGTGTGAGATGTGTATGTGTGTGTGGTGTGTGTGTACATGTCTGTGTGTATGCGTGGTATATGTGGTGTGTCTGTGTGTTTCCACTGCTCCTTGCGCCTCCCACCACTCATCTTCCCTGTCTCCATGGTTTTTCCTGTCCAGACTGTACCGTAGCTGGAACCTTTCCGACAAGCTTCTTTCATTTGCTCCTGTGCAGCTGGGGCCCTTTCTCCCCCTTTCCCTGTCTCCTCAGCAGCCTTTCATATCTCTGGTCCCTACATAACAATGTCTATTCCTCCGTTACCTGCTGCAGGCAGCTGGGTGGCTTCCCACATCAGCAGTTATGAATGCTGCCGCTGTGTACCCCTCTGCCTAGGTTCTTAAGAAGATAGGGGAGCGGGGGTGGGGGAGGGTGCCAGGGAAAGAAAATGTTCTGAGCACCTGAAGTCACAATCATACAGACCACACAGAACAGACAGACCCTCATCCCGACCCCAAGAACAATGCTGTATACACACCCCCATGCCTGATGGCTCCGAACCACCAAGGCAGTTGCCAGACATTGGCTCGAGGATATCAGAGTCCTTGGTGTCTTGGCTGGTTGATTACTGAAATGCCCTCTGCCAGTCCTTTGGCTGCTGAGACACTGATTTCCCAGCAGGGCAAACCACAGAGAACCTGTGACTTTAAGAAGGCCAGGCAAAGTCACTGTTAATCATATAACTTTATTGTCCTCCTGGGTCATAAAGGAAGCGTGTTCCCCCCCCTCACTTCCCCCTCCTGAATGTCAGTTTTATGGTGCCCATAAACAATGATCGGCCAGTGACCCTTCCAGTCTTAGAACATCTCCACAGGCAAAACAGCCTACAGAAGGCAGACTGGTTGGAGGGCAGCTGCGGGGCCTAGGAGAGACCAGAAGTGGGACAGGAGGTGAGTCTGGTCCCTCTTGGTTCCCAGAGCAAGGGCAGAGAGTCTTTTGGTGGCGTTGAGAAGAAAAATATCCGAGCATTTTATTGACTTCAGGGCCCCTGGGAGGATTGTCTAAGGAATGGGGTTTATTTTCCCTAATGTGGTGGTCGCAATGATGATGATAATGATGATGACTGGCACCCAAAAAGGGTAGAAATATCGTTGTTGTCTGGGGTTTGCTCCGTTTTGCTTTCGGTTTTTCAGAGCTTTAGGAAGTTTGTGTTGAGTGCACGCAGCTGGGAGGGACTGCTCAGAATCCCATCTGCTGCCTGCAGTCGAGCCCGAGACTCACTGCACCACCTGAGCAGAGAGTAGTATCGAGCCCCGTGGAGTTGTGAGCCATCGCTGCCTGCCTGCCAGGTGAGGCCTGGCAGTGTCCCTTGTTTTCAGTTTGGGGAAAGATCTCACTGTGTAACCCAGGCTGGCCTCCCATTCACCATCCTCCTGCCTCAGCCTCCCCAGTTGGAGGATGACAGGTGTATGTCAGCAAGCTTACCACCCTTGCAGGTCTCACAGCTGTTTCTGCAGAGTCAGAAAGCTAAGATTTAGGTGTCCATCCGGCACCCGGGCCTTCCAGCTCTGTGCAGGAGACTGGGACAGGGAAGAGGGGAGATGTCCGAACCAGCTCAGGGGTTAGTGCAAGGAAAAACCGACGTTCTGCTCAGTATGCAAAGAACTTCGAGACTGAGACAGCAGCTAGCATGCTGTGTATAATTACAATTGCTCCTTGCAACAGAAAGGCAGGCTTTCCTTGGCTGTCCCTTTAACTAAATCCTTCTGTCCTTCTGCCACTGAATGACAGGAGTCCTGGGCAGGGTCAGGAATTGTTTGAAACATAAACAGTTCCTGGAAGTGAGCAAGGCGGGGACAGATTCCTTGACTGTCCCCTCTACCCAAGCTGGAGTCGGACTTAAGACTCGGCGGCCATGGTCTGCTGCATGGGGAAACCCCCATGGGACAGGGCACCTATCCCATTTGCGCCTACTGCATTCTGTCCGGGAACCTGGAGCCTGACACCCCAGTAGCTCCCCTAGAATTGACAGAGGTTTGGTCTATTCAGAGCTGAAGTTTCCCTGTTCCTCTGCTGTGTTGTCCAAACAACCTCGAAGCAGAACCCCTGCTGGCCCTCTTAGATTCTCCTAAGACTGTCCTAAGATGAAACTCGGCATTCCTGTGCTAATATGTGAGATCCCCAGCTCCTGGCACACAGCAGCATTTATTGTGGACGCTTGCCTCGGGAAGTCTGCAGCAGCCAGCAGGAGCTAAGGCAGCAACAAGCAAGAAGCTGCCTGGCCTGCCAAGGCTCGGCCTGGAGGAAGCTGCTCTTTAGAATATGCTCGCCTATCTTTGCTGCACTCAGTACCCGGGAGTCCTCCCTGGTGTGTTCGGTCAGCTCTCCCACACTCAGGGAGCCTGGGCCAGCGGGTATTCTGCATAGCCTGCTGCTCTGCTCCTGGAGTTTCCCTCGAAAACAAATTGCCTGTGAATGCCAGCTTGCCCTCCTGCAGGTGGGGCGGGCTGTGTGGCTCAGCATCAGTTAAACCGACTTCTCCCCTCAGACTCATTCTTTCCTTTGCTTAAAACCTTTGAGATCCAGAGGGATCCCAGAGAGATGACAGTTGCCTGCAGGCGTGATTTACGAGCATTCTTGGCTCCTAAACCGCTGACTTTTCTCAGAGCTACTAAGGTGTCTTCAAAACAGAATGTCTGCACTTGCTTAAACTCCTAGTCGGGATGGGCCGTGAAGCCTGGGAAGCGGTGAGAGGCGTCACCTATGGTAGTGAGTTTTGCTGACAGGGTATGGCTTTGCCACCAGGTTGGGAAGGATGAACACTTACGTGGCAGCAGAAAGCTGTTAACCTCCCAATCCAGGGGGTTTAGGCTACCTGAGGGGATGAAGACAGCCAATGCGTGATTTTTCTCACGTGGAAATCTATTCAAAAGATAAAAGGGAGGTAAAAGAAAGAATTATTAGGGAGGCAGAAGGATGAGGTGGGGAAGACAAGAAGACGGATGGACGCAATCAAAGCCTGAATGTGTGCACGTGCGGAAATGTCACAGTGAACGCCCTGGATCTGTGCGAGTCACCTCCGTCTATAATTACCACGGAATCAAGCATGTGAAAGATAACGGCAGACAGACCCAGGATGCCCAGGCTGATGGGGTGTCATGAGCATTCTGTTGCCCCAAAGATTGGGACACACCAGGGATGGGCAAGCCACAAAGAGATGTTCAGGCAAATCTTTTCTGTCAGTCAGCCTTAGTGACCCTGGGACAGCAAGGCAGCAATGGGGACTGGAACAAAGGCAATGGCCTTTGCCACAAGCCACACACTGCCCTGAGGATTCTGCACAGATTCCTTGCTCACTCTCAGGTTCTAGTCCACTGGAAGGAAACAGCGTTAGTGCAGGAATCCCTGTTGATGGCAGACAACACTTCAGGACCAGGGCTGTGTTTCTGGACATGTGGGTGGGTGGGCGGCTGTGCTACACGGGATTTCTTTTTCCTCTTTTCTCTTGGAAAAGAATTCATTCTTCGAACTCTGTATAAACACCCTGGCGAGCTCTTTGTGCTGAGTTGTGTATATGTCACAGCCTGACTGTGGCCCCGGCAGGTGCACCACTCACTTTGTCTCCAGACAAAGGCACCATAAGAGGACCATAGGTAAAGGCTAAGATTTAGCCTTAACGTAGAGGAGGATACCAGTGTCTGCCCAATTCCTGATTCCTGCTTCCCCTGAGAATCCAATACAAGTATAAAACTGCTGCTGCGAGACCCAAGAGATTACATCTGCCTTCCACGTCCCCGCCCCCAATCCAAAGGACAGCTCTTCATTAACTCCTTTTTGAAAAGCTATTTATTTTTATTTTATGTGTATCAGTGTTTCCTGCATAGATGCCTGTGTCCCACCTGTGTGCCTTATACCCAAGGAGGCCAGAAGAGGGCGTCAGATTCCCCTGGAACTGGTGTTACCGTAGTTGTGAGCTGCCAAGTGGATGCTGGGAACCAAGTCCCAGACCGCTACTCTGCATCTGGTGTCCTTTATCTCTGAGCCACCTCTCCCCACTTCCTCATTTTGTTATTCCATTCTGAGGTGGCTTGGAGTTCACCTTTAGATGCACATGAGAGTCTTTCCTGACTCACCTTGCACAACCTGCAGCAAGCACAGCAACCCAGCTAGCTATGCACACTGGCTCGCTCCTGTGTGCAGGTCCCTTCCCCCAAGTGCCCTCCCCCACCCAGCAAGCTTCGCTTTGGTAATCACTTCCTTTCTGAACTCACTCCTCCCGGACCCTTGTCAGTCACTAGCCAGAGGTCACCAGATTTCTAATTTTGTCACTTAGAGCATTGAATAAATGCAGTCATACCCGTAATTTGGGGGATTAGCCGTCTCACTCGGAACCAGCACCGTGATCCATCTGAGTTGTCCCTATAGAAGTAGAGTCCTTTTTATGGCAGCCTAGTGTTCTCTGTCCTCAGAGGAGCATAGTTAGTTTATCCAGTCACGCAGGAGGGTGTTTGTTTCCAGGTTGAGACCATTTCCAGCCAGGTTGCTAGCATACTGGTGATTATGGGTGCATAGATTTCCTTCCCTCTGCCCGGAAGGTCAGCTACTGTCAAACTTCTCCACAGAATCCCCAGGCCACCAGCAGGATATGAGTGACCCAGGTTATTCCTCCCCAGTCCTGGGTGTGGTTCGTCTTTTTGATCTTAGGATAAGCATTCTAATTTGTCTTTCCGAGTGACTGTGGATGCCACACAGGTCTCATGCTCACACTTGTCTTACGCACAGTCAGTGTGTCACCTCTTACCTGTGTTCAAATTGAGTTGTCTTCTGCTGTGGAGTCCTGACAGCTTTTCACACACACACTGTATTCAAATCACGATCAGACACTCTGCTTGCAAATACTTTGCTCAAGCTTTGGATTTGTCTTCTCTCTTTTGGGGGATGGCGTGACTTATTTTTACTTACTTCAATTAATTTTTATTTTATTTATTTATTTATTCACTATTTTCGCCTTTCAAGACAGGATTTCTCTGTATAGTCCTGGTTGTCCTGGAACTAGCTCTGTAGACCAGGCTGACCTCAAACTCAAAGAGATCCGCCTGCCTCTGCCTCCCAGGGGCTGGGACTAAAGGCGTGCGCCATCACTGCCCGGCCATTTTTATTTGTTTAAAAATTTCTTGGTCTTCTGTTTACCCTCTCCATTTCCTTCCATATCCCCAACCACCCACCCAACTTCATATTCTTTCTCTTAAAACAGACACACACACACACACACACACACACACCAAAACATGGAGTCTGTTTTGTGTTGGCCAACTACTCCTGAGCAAGTGACTGCCTGAAGTGTGGTTTCAGTCTGTCTCTTCATCCCCCTAACATTGTTCTTCCGACAGCAACAATTAAATTTGATGAAGTGGCTTAGTGGCTTCCCCCTGTGTATTTGGGCATCACATCTAGGAAGTCCCTGACTTCCCCGCACTCTGCAGGTTGTGCCCTTGTATGTTATGGTTTACAGCCATGGGGAATTCATCTTGCGTGAGTGTTTCACCTGTGGAATAATCTATTTCCGCAAAAGAGCTTGCCGTGTGGTTTTTTGACAGAAAGAAACTTAAGCCTGCCATACTAGGTTAGGGAAGATTTGACATCTTCGCTGTGTCAAATTTTACTAAGTCATTGACACAAGTTGTTATTTACTTACGTATCTTTTTCAGTGGCATTTGGAGTTGTGGGCATATAAATTCTGTGTGTTTTGTTATGTTTATACCTGAGCCATGAAGCTCTTCTGAGTGACTCTCAATGGAAATGAATTTTTAATATAATTATAAATATTATTAATATTGTGTGTGTATCTCATGACCTTTGTTAAATTTACTTGTTGGCTCCAAGAGAGGTGTTTGTTGCATTTTGTAGAATCCTTGGAATGTTTTGTGTAGACAGTCTTGCCGTCAGCAGTTAAGGGCTGCTGATGTATTTCTTCCTTTCTGCCCTGTGTGCTTTTTATTTCTTATTCTTACCTTATTGCGCTAGCATTGCGTCAAATAGTAATAATGAGAAACCCATTTCGTCCTGTCACACCTGTAGATGAAGAGCTGTGTTAATGCTTTTATAATTTAATTTTGTGTATGGGTGCTGTAGCTACATGCACCGTGTGCATGCAATGCCCACAGAGGTCAGAAGAAGGCATGGGATGGATCTCTTGGAAGTAAAGCTACACATGGTTGTAGGCCGCCATGTGGTTGCTGGGAATCAAACCCATGTCCTTTGGAAGAGCAGCCAGTGCTCTTAACCGCTGAGCCATCTCTCCAGCCCCTATTAATGCTGTGTAAAACCGGCTTAAAGAGGTTCTTCCCTATTTCTGCCTCTCTGAGAACTTCATCTTGAATGTGTGCTGATTTTACCAGATGCCTTTCTGTGACTTAACTGACAGGATAATGAGATTTTTCTATGCTGCCAATGTGGATTACATTGATTGGTTTTAAAACACTGGACCCAACCCTGGCACAAATCACAGTTGACCGTCATGTAAGGTTTTCTTTTTGTTATATTGCAGAATGTGTTTTTAATTTTTTTTCTTACTGAGTTCTGTGTCTGTGTTCATGGAGAGTGTTGGTTACGGCTCTCTATCTGTTGCTGTTACCTTTGTGGATTTGGTATCAGACCCTGGTGGCAGCTCCATAGAGTGAATAGAGGCTGGTTGTGGTGGTGGTGTGCGTCAGAGACTTGCTGCCAAGCCTGATGGCCAGAGTTTGAATTCCAGGACCCACATAGTGGAAGACAAGAAGCAACTCCTACAGGTCGTCCTCGAATCTACACAGGTGTAACGTGGCATTCATGTGTATATACACGTACTCAAATTTACATACACACACACATACACACATGCTCACATATACACACATTATACATACACACACATGCTCACATATACACACACACACACACACACACACTCACATACACATGCTCACATATACAACACACATACATACACACACATCACATACGCACATATTACTCATGTTACACACACATACTCACAATACAAGTCACATACGCACTCACACACTCACATACACACTCATATACACCACACTCACATATACTCATATAGACGCCACACACACATATATAGTCACATACACCTCACAGTCACATGCACTCTCACACACAATCACATATACACTCTCACACACAGTCACTACAACTCTTACACACTCACACTTATACCACACTCACACACATAGTCACATTATACACTCACAATACACACATACACACTCATATACACACTTTACACACCACACTCACACACACTCATATACATAGTCACATATACACTCTCACACACATTCTCATACATACACAGTCATCTACACACATGCTCACACACACTTTCACATACACTCACACATACACTCATATAAACACATAGTCACATAGACACACTTGCACACACTCATATACATACACATACATACAAACAATACCAATCGTGTGGTGACTTCTGGATTTATAGGAATACTCAGATCAGCAACTCATGTAAATTCCAACTGCCGCTATTTCTAAAGATTTCTTGGTTAGTAACCTGAGACGGTACTGCACCAAGGAGGCTACGAAAGCTCACTGAGGCCCTGCTAGAGGCTCAGGGAGGCCATTTCTCCTCCGTGGTAGGTCCAGGCCTCTCAGAAGGCCAGTCATTAGACTAGCGAGCCACTCAACTGTACCTCTGTGGCTGACACTTTGAGTTGAGCTTCTAAGAGACACTATGAAAAGCGACTTTTCTTCTTCCAGGATATGAAGCCAGGCGGCCATGAATTATCCACACCCACTCGGTTGAAAGCGTTCTGGGTCTTAGGTAGGGAGCACCATTTGGATGATTAGGAGACCCAAGCTTGAGGTAAAGATGCCATTATTCAGGATAGACAGGTGTCTGTGGGCCACACAGAGAGGCCAGGAGCACAAGAACAAAGACAGAAGGTGACCTGTAGGTTAATGCCTTTATTGTGTCCTGAGAATTACCCCTGCGGGGTTCCTCATGGGGATTTTAATTGGTGATTTAAAGCAAGCAGACATGAGTTCTGAAAGGTCACGGGTGTTGGAAATGGTTACTGTGGCACAGGGCTGCACACTGTGTGCCGGGTGTGGGGATGGCAGCTGAGTCAGGTAGACCGTATCTAGGTGCCTCCAGGGAGGTGGCCACCAGGAGGAAGTGGTTTAAGGCAGATGTCTGACACCTGGGTGGATGGGAGGCAGACAATCGGAAGCTGGGTTGGGGTGACTGAACCCGCTCTGAACCTGCACTCAGAGTGAACCCACATGGCGTGTAAGGTCACGTGACACCAGAAGCATTGCCTATAGGCTGTAAAGCAGAGAAGGCTTAACAGGTAGATGGAGGCCAGTGGTTCAACCTTCCTAATGCTGTGACCCTACAATACAATTCTTCACATTGTGGTGACCCCCCCACACAACCATAGAATTATCCCTAGCTGTAATTTCACTACTGTTATGAATCAAAATATAAATATCTGGTATTTCCAATGATCTTAGGCAACCCCTGTGAAAGGGTTGTGACCCACAGGTTAAGAACTGCTGATCTAAATTGATTGATTTGGGTTTTTTTTGTTGTTGTTGTTTTGTTTTGTTTTTATTGTGTACAGTGAATAAACACTAGCAAATATGTTTTAGGAAGGAAGGGAGAGAAGAGAAGAGGGGGGAGGGGAGGGGAGGGGAGGGGAGGGGAGGGAGGGGAGGGGAGGGAGGGGAGGGGAGGGAATAGGAGGAATGATGTCTGGAACTAGCGCTCCCAGCATGTGGGAGGCTGCAGTATAAAGATAGCCCAAGTCAGAGGCCAGCCTGGACTATGAACCAAATCCTGCCAAAAGCAAGGGAGGAAGAGAGCAGAAAATACCCGGAAGTTGAGTAGATCAGATTCCTGCTCCTGTCATGTTGAGTGTCCGTAGAAAGAAATGTCAAAACAGCTTGTTGTTGAAGAAGCACTGAGATGGAGTATGGTGTCTGCACTGGAAGCCTCTTCCGGGGCTCACATAGCGGGCTACACCATCCAGCACCAACTGCAGAACTTCCTTAAGGGTCATCTGCCCATGCCAGCACAGTGTCACCTGGCCACGTGCTGCTTGAAATGGTATTCTCACAGCTGATGACTTGAATTGCTTTTCTTGGAGTTTTTAGGGCATTAGCCTGGTGACGACCGATGTACCTTCATGGCAGGTCTGTGCTATGGGGCACCAATGCAACCCAGTCTCCTCAGTAGACTAAGACAGCAGTTAGACATGGGAAGACACGCACAGCACACCTGCGTCCCTGTGAAGCCCGTGAGCCAGCATCTGCTTAGATCAGGACAGAGGTGGCCTGTGGAGGGAGGGGACTAAGGGAGCCCAAGGAGACTTCTGGTGCTGGCCATGTTCTGTTCCGTAGACCGAAGGTGTCCAAGATGTTGGGGGTGGGGGTGGGGGGGAGACACACTTCTTTCTCGTTGTAAAATTAATATATATGTTCATGGTGGAAAATAAAAGTTCTCCGAGACCATCAAAAATCAGAAAACGGAATCTCATAAACGAAAGCTAACTAGTGTTGGTGTTCTGGAAGGTTCCCTCCCAACATGTTTGAGAAATGGAAGCAATTCTCTGTTACTTCTCGAAAATCATTTGAATGAAGTTTTTGAGATTTGTTTAACGTGTACGTGTTTGACTTGAACACAAGTCTATGTACTGTGTGCCTGCCTCGTACCTGTGGAGACCAGAAGGGGCATTCGATCCCCTGGGACTGGAGTTTTATATAGATGGTTGGCTGCGAGCCACCATGCAGGTTCTAAGAATCAAACCCTGGTCCTCTGCGGGAGCAGCAAGGGTCCTTAATCTCTGAAAGATTTCTTTAGCCCCTAATAACCAATTTTTAAGTCTAATAACTGATGTTAACTTTTCCTGTTGGCTTTTGTTTTGTTCTTAGAGTCAGGGTCTTGCTGTGTAACCCTGGCTGGCTTATCGTGGGTAAATCCTCCTGCCTTTGCCTCCCAGACAGGAACATTTTTAAATGATTATTTAAGTTTTTTTTCCTCTTCTTTCCATATCAGACAGGATCTTCTTGTGCAGTTAAAGCTAACCTTAACCTTAAACTTGTTCTTCTCGCCCACCTGGCCCTCTAACCCCTGTCCCACCCTTCCTGGGATTTAAAAGTGTGCCAAGCTGGATTTATTATCAATAGTAGAATATGAGACTGTAATACAGATATATCTTACTTAATTTAATAAATCCTGAGGCCCACAAGATGGCTTGGTGGTTAAAGGCACTTGCCAACAAGCCTGGTGACCTGAGTTTGGTCCCCAAAATCCACACAGTGAAAGGAAAAACCTGATTCCTACAAGTTGTCCCCTGACCTCCATACTTGTACCGTAACATGCATGTGCCACCATCACCACTGCCACCGCCACTACCACCACACAGACAAGCTGTGCTGATTTTCGTTGTATTAAATGATGCTGTGGTATACTGTCTTCTCTGTGTGTTTGTGACCGTTTGCTAGAAAGCAGGCACTGGGTAGAAACACAGCTTTCTTAGCTTCTGAGTTCCATTGCCAGACTAATATTATTGAAATATTGTCGTCTTAGCTGTGCTGGTTTGGTTTGCTATGTTTTGGTTGTTGGTGAAAGTTAAGCATCAGGTCAACACGAAGGTCTCCCTTCTCAAGAGCACAGATAGAATTGCTTCAAAGGGTGATGTCATGACCATCTGCAAGTTCACAGAAATGAAATGGTCAGGAAATAGGAAAGAGACAAGTTATGATTAGCCTGGGATCTGAACCTTGTAAAACCAACCACCCAGCCCAGTTTTACAGGGCAGGCCAGAAGAGGCCAAGCCTGTTCCACCCAGCCCGCTTCCTCTCTACAGGCCCATCCTGAGAACACCATGTTTTCACTCGGTGGTGCATTGACCCCACTCTGCCATGGTAATTGTCCCCATAAAATGAGCACCAAGAGAATGCTGCCTATATTTAGAGCCCCCGATGCCTCCCTGCCTTATCTAATGGCAGTGTCTGGAGAACATAAGTCCCGGGGCCACTAGCAACAGACCAGGACGAGCAGGCAGCAGAGAAGAGGAGGAACCTGTATCCAGGGAGGCCCTGCTACCCGTGATGGACAGGCCAAACATCCTTCTACAGTAACACAGGGATAGTACCCTTAGCCACCCACCTGTCTCCACGTCTGTCCCCTCCAGCCTACATTCCATCAGTTTCTCTTCTTTGGTTTGTAGAAAGAGAAGAACTCATCCAGGGCGTGCTGGCCCAGGTGGCAGAACAATTCTCCAGGTACCGTATGCTCTCCATACATCCTTTCTAGACTTAACGGGAGCTGGCCCTAGTCGTGATCAGCCCTCTGTAGCTTCTGTAGCTAGCCTTGCTCGGCATATCCTAGCAAACCTTCACCATATCCCCAAAACCATGTCCCATGGCCGCTTGTAGAATATGAGTTCTGGAGGTGGTGAATCTGTCGCCCTCCATTCTTCTAAGGGTCGGAGCCATCTACAGAACACCCTTTTACAAAGGAGTTTCTCACTGAGATGCTGCCATGTGGGCGGATGGCTTCCCTTTAGTTTGCCAACATCCTATAATTCCGTCGTCAGTTTCCCAAAGTGACTTCTGTATTAGTATGTTATTGTCACTTTGGACCAAATGACTGAATCACCACGGAGCATGGCAGTACCCCACAGCTGTCTGTACTGGGCAGGGTGAGGCGCGAGCATAGGTCAACCCAACTTAAGTCTTCTTAGAGAACCCAGGATAGAGTAGTGATAACACCAGACTCTGAGACATTATGTGTTCTTTAAAAGGCACCTCCAGTTGTCATGGTCCCCTCCCAACCCTCCCTGGAGACTTCACCCCAGGCAGGGACCTATAAATGTTGGCTGATCTGGGCCTCCTGCTTTATCTTTTCTCCCTGCTTTTGCCCCTAGAGCGTTTAAGATCAACGAACTGAAAGCCGAAGTTGCAAATCACCTGGCCATGCTGGAGAAACGGGTGGAATGTAAGTAGGGCTTTTTCCCCCCCCTTTCTACTTATGTTTTGTTTGTTTGTTTTTAACCTCTGTCAGAATTAGTTGCTTAGAACAGTGAGCAGGTCAGCGCTGAAGGCAAATGCATCCTTTCTGTGTGTCACTTGGATTTCAACGAAAGCTGGACCAGGACAGATCTTAAGCATGTGTTTCCATTAAAGCACAGCTTGTATGAAGCTTCATCTATGCACCGGACACAAACCATAAACCCAGTGGCCTTTGTCTGGCCCGGTAAAACCCCTGCCAGGGCTGTAGCTCCTATACCTCTCTGCATGGGGTTGGGGGGGCGGGCCGAGTGGGGGTCTTCTCTTCACACCGCTGTGTAGCTTGCTTCTGCAGAATTTGAAATACGTGACATTTTGGTCTGCGTTTCTGACCACTGCAAGTAAGAGCGAGTCAAGTTCAGTTTCCATTCCGTTTCCAAAGAGCCAGATTCGGGGAGGGAAATAGCTTCAAGTCACCTTATCCGTGGTGACAATGAAGGATTGATGCTTCCACGCCACAAGCCCTCAGAGCCTGCGTTCCGCCCTCTGCTCCAAAGCCAGGCTCTCTGTCACTGTCAGGCTCAGCCTGGTGATACCTGGGCACCTAATTTATTAACTTGGGTTGAGTAAACAAAATTCAAACAGGAAGCCATTAGGAGATGAGCACTCTTGAAGAATATGTGGCTGACTCTGTTTGTATGAAAGAGTGGATGCCATTTTTTTTTCCTTTTTAATCGCTTCTCATTTTTTCAAGAACAAATTTCTATCATGCAAGACCTGGCTCAGAGGAATGAGCCGATACATGTATTCCATCGTCCCGCGTGTACCTTCCCCTGAGTCAGCTGGTCTTTGGGTCCCCAAGACTGTCTTGTCCTCCCTGGGGATGATGAGGAGCCACAGAAAAGTTAGTGACCATTCCAGCAAAGGGCAGCACACAGGAAGCATGTATAAGTCACAGCAATGCCCCCTCCGAGGTGCTAGAAGCTGGAAGGTCTCCGGCTTGGGAAGTGTCAACGGGGCTGGCTCCTCTGGGATCTGATAGAGAGTCAGTTCTAGCCTGACTCTGGTCATTGGTCCTTCCCACTCCGTAGCTGGGATCAGTACATGGTTGCAGCCTGCTCCTGTCTTCCAATAGTTCCCTCCTTCCGGCTACCGTTTCTCAGTACACCCTGTCTGTTTCTTGTGAAGATGCTGTCATTTGAATCAAGGGTGCTCTCATTTCAAGTTCTCTACCTAATACCTGCCAAGGATCTTTTGTTGAAGTCAAGTGGTTTTCACAGGATCCTGGCCCCGTGTGGCTGGGCAGGTGCTCTAGGAAGACACCTTGAATCACTGTTCCATACAGACACACAACCATGCATAGACATGAACGCAAAGACATGGACAGACACACTGGAAGGCATGTGTGCACATACAGATCCATCTGGGTGTCATTAACTGTTATCTCAGGGTAAGAGACATTCGCTGTAAACCCCCACACCGCTGACCTTGTAGTGAACGGAATTTCCTGCTTGCTCTTTGACCTTAAACCAAATACACATTTCTCCTCTGTGACTGTCAGCGCTTTTCCCCCTTTCTGTGTAAATGTTTAGCTTTTAAGGAGTCTGGGATGACTGGAGGGTCAAAGGTGATTTCATAACCATGGAACAGCCTGGCCCTTGCCTCCTGTCCTGCCGGGAGCTATTCACTTCCTTCCTGGTGTGTTGTGGTGGGGACACAGGGTATCCCTGTTCCGTCCACTCTTTATACCCGTGCCCTGGACCTAAACCAAGACCTAAACACCAGTGTGGGCCACAGCCAGAGCTGACACCTGAAGACAGAGGTAGATACGGGGTAAGCAAACGATCCAGAATTGCTATACTGAACTGAACCGAACTAGTCTTTCTGTGTCATTCAGGAAGTGTGCCTGAGGCAAACCAGTCCCGGGAGAAAGCATTGAAAAGCAGCTTTCCGTTCCCTCTTTGAGTGAAGCCTCTTAGCTTTGCAGATAGGAGAGAGAGAGAGTATGCCCACAGCTCCTGTGAGTTCTTAGTGTGGAAGAAGGTAAAATTGTCTTTAGTTACTACTAAGGCCATTTTCCACAGAGCCAACATCTCCCTTAGGAATTCACTCTGAAATCCTTTTTATTGGGAGGTGACAAGGCACAGAAGCCCACAGAAACCCCTTCTGAAGTTGGAGCTGGGGAGGTGGCTCAGCGATTAAGAACACTGGCTGCAGTTCCAGGGGACCTGGGTTTGATTTCCAGCCACCCATCCATGTAGCAGCTCACAACTATCTGAAACTCTAATTCCAGGAGGCTCCATCGCCCTCTCTGTAGCACTTCACGCCTTCTGAAGTCCACACCCACTTCCCAGGTTCCAAAGCAGATCACTGCAGGCCAGCAGGCATGTCAGAAGGCCTATGTTAGCTCTGTCACAAGGGCACTGGCAAATGGTTCAGGGCGACCTCTACTTTAGCTTGGAGTATCTGTGCCTACCCATAGGACAAGCTTAAGAAAGACAAGGGACCTGTCTTAGTTAGGGTTTTACTGCTGTGAACAGACACCATGACCAAGGCAACTCTTAGAAGGACAACATTTAATTGGGGCTGGCTTACAGGTTCAGAGATCCAGTCCATTATCATCAAGGCAGGAACATGGCAGCATCCAGGCAGGCATGGTGCAGGAGGAGCTGAGAGTTCTACATCTTCATCTGAAGGCTGCTAGGAGAAGACTGGCTTCCCCTACCCCAATATTCCTGTGGTTAGGAGGAGGGTCTTAAAGCTCATGCCTACAGTGACATACTTCTCCAACAAGGCCACACCTCCAAATAGTACCATTCCCTGGGCCAAGGATATTCAAACACCACAGGACCCTAATGGATGAAACTTGGATCAGGCCATGAGTCCAATGGCCTTCCACCATTAAGGCCTCACAATATGGATTACCCATCCTTGGGAAGAGGCTTCCTTCTGCAGGATCTGATGATAGGAGGAGTGAATGGGACCTTTGATGAACAGCAGAACACCAGGTGTAGCTGTAGGTCACGCCTATAATCCCAACCACTTACAAACCAAGACAGGAAGATTTTTCGTTAGAGCCAGACTGTGCTCCACGGGGCAGCTTTGTCCCTCACGCACATGGCAAGTGGAATCTGCCACATGTCCCCTTGGATCTATTGGCTTTCCCCCATGCTCTGCCTTTGATCCATTGATTGATTGAGCGGTAGCTTCCTCTGCTTGTTGATCTGCCGTGCCACCCATATCCACACAAGACGGTGGCGGCCATATTGAACTCATCACTAGGGAACCCCAAGGGTACCTGAGTGATGTCCTCGAAAGAACATCCAATGATCTTCAACAACTTCTTTGGGTGCTAGTGATACAAAAAAAAAAAAAAAAAAAAAAAAATGCATGAAGAACCCCACTCAAAAGGAAACGTGACCAAGTGGGTGATCAAACATACCAAGTCTCTCTGTTCTCCACGGCTACTGCCTAGACTTGTCCCCAGGCTGCCCCTGCCCTGTCCCCAGACACTGATGCCTAAGACCTTCATTTTGGTCAGCACATACCAGCCACATATGGGAGGGGTAGAAGTTTCTCTGGCCCAGAAGCAAATCATCTGGACCAGAGGTGACCATGTTCCTTTGTGCAGAAGAGGCGGTGTCCCTACAAAACCGTATCCCAAGTTGTCCAATACCTTGGAAATTTCTAGATAACCCAGAAGGAGGCTGCCTTTGTACATGCACCCAAGCTGTGGCTTCTCTTCTTGGGTTGGAGACATTATCAGGAACCCACCAAGTCTCCGAATGGCTGTTTTCCTTTAGAAAGGGCCATGCTGTGGTTTTAGCAATTATTTGGAGTCCAGCTCAGTGAGAAAGAGAATAATAGCTCATACCGTGGGTAGCGAGTGTCCTTTGGCAGGAAACTGACGTGCAGTCATAAAGTAACAGACATAACATTTTTTCTTCTTCAAGAACCCAGCTTCCGGCAGCATTTCCAGCCATTCCCAGCACTCCCGAGGGAGCATACTGGCTACTGGCTTGTGGGCAGGCACACTCTTCAGTTAGCTGGGACCCCGAGGACATGACTGAGTCTGACCTCGCTCCTCCTTGATTTTGCCTATTTATTTCTTGGCTGGTGGGGAGGTGAGAGAACCCCGATATCAGAGAAGCCTTTGCCACAAGCCAGCATCCTTCTGGGATCCGCAACTGCCAGTCTGGCTAGACCCTGCGATTACTTCCAGTGACCCCTGTCTGTGTCTCTTTGTCACCAGTGGAAGGACTGAAAGTGGTGGAGATCGAAAAATGCAAGAGTGACATTAAGAAGATGCGGGAGGAGTTGGCAGCTAGAAACAGCAGGTAAGTCTGTGTCCAGGCCTGTGGCAGCCGGTCCTGAACAGGGCTCTGTGGAAACTGTGGAATGGGCTATGGCTTATGTGCCTTGATCTGGTCCCAACATGGATAACACAAGCCTGTTGTATCAGGGATCAACTACTCTATCTCATTTTCTTTCCTTTTTAAAAAAGACACACATATATATATATATATATATATTTTAAAAAGACATAAATATATATATATTAGCATGTATATATGTGCATGTGTATATATGTGTATATATATATGCTCTGTCTTCATACACACCAGAAGAGGGCACCAGGTCTCATTACAGATTGTTGTGAGCCACCATGTAGTTGCTGGGAATTGAACTCAGGACCTCTGGAAGAGCAATCGGTGCTCTTAACCACTGAGCCATCTCTCCAGCCCAAGGAGCTCTTGTTCCATTAGATTTGGGTAAAGATGGGGCAAAGAATCTTGCAGCCATAGGACACTGAGTGATCAGCTCACTCCCACTGTTCTATGAAGGTAGATCTTCAGGGGCCAGGAGAGTCCCTTATGTGTGACTTCTAAGAAGAACCAGAGTTACGTGAGGGGCAGACTCTTAGCTGAGGCTGAGAACCAACCCAGCAGCCTCTGACCCAAGATCTTACTCAGCCTATGATCACTCCAGGAAGCATGGTTCCCAGGCCCAGGTAGGGGCAAGTGGTCTCTGTACTAGCCCCTGTCAGCTGTGTTGGCAATCTGCCTGTAGTGGGCTTGTGGCTTGTATCAGTGATGAGTGTGCCTCTGTACCCCACAAGTACAGTTTAGAGATCACAGAGACATAAACCAGAGAGCCCTCTAGTGCCTCAGCAGGCTCCCAGAGACAGCATACTCTGCAGACAGCGCTGGAGGCGTCCCTTGTAACGAAGAGACAGGGTGAAATGCTCAGGTTTTGCCTCCAAATGAGCAAACTGATGTGATGCTCTGACCTCTGGTCTAGCCTATGCCTAGTCCGTGCTCAGGCCCCTGTAGCCACTTTTCTATCCAAGCCAGCGCTTTAATGTTCAGGATGTAGGATGGAGAATGTGGTATTTGTCTTCTGTCTTATTGATGGAAGGAGTCCATTTTAAGTACAGAAGCACACTCAGCAATCAAGCCCCCACCCCACCCCCAGAATGAAGCTGTGTAGACTCACCTAGACTGTGGAGAAGGGTTACACCCTTGAGGGATGCAGGGACCACATTCTTGCCTTCCTCGGGGAGCAGAAGGGACAGGAGACCCAAGTGAGGTGGAGCCTAGCTCTACACAGACTGACATTTGCCCACTTTTGAACAGACCCTGATAGGGGGCTGGATCTACCGGAACCTACCCGGAGATAAGAGAGGGGATCTACACAGCTTGCCAGAGCCTTGAGCAGACTGTATTCCTTAGACTCCTTAGACTCACTGAGGTTCTTCTCTTTCCCTAAAAGGAACAAATTCCAATGGCCAGCTCACATTCAGAGCAGAAGCACACACATCCTACTGAGGAATATGGCTGCTGTGGCTCCCAGCACCATGTAGGGAGGGAAAGAATATCCTGCAAGGCCAGAGTAGGATAATGCAGAAACAGAGAGCGTTGACTGAGGCTTGAGATCTGTAATCTCTGCATGTGTCTCAGACAAATGGCCTTGGCCATGAGCTGAATCCCAGGGACAGGAGGATGGGAAGCCCAGGAAATGAGGCAAAAATGAGCTCCAGACAGAACAAAAAGAAGAGGCACTATGCCAGCTGCTCTGCCCACTGGAGGATGCTGGTTCCTGTGGCAACAGGGCTCAGAGCAGGAAGTGGCTGGCTAAGGCAGGGTCAGCAGGCCCCCAGCAGCCTAGTCTGCCCCCCAAGGCCTCAGTTGCTAGGAAGGAGCTGGATTCCAGCAGTCAGCATTGTGTCTGGGGAGGGCTTCCATATGTTCCCAGGGAAGGAAGAAGACAGTATGCGGAATAGAACACAGTGCGGATGTGTGTATAAGCGAGGCTTAAGGAGAAACAATGTTACCCTACATAGCCGACCTCAAATGGGAGGAGGTGGGTTTGTGGTCAGGGTGGAGGTGGAGATGGCTTCACTGGGACATTTGATTGGTTCCTTCTGCTGGCTCCTATAGCAAATCCTATAAATTTGCTAACTCTGTTAGAATCCCCTTGGTACAGCAACTTGTCACAAAAACCTGGTAGTTTTTGCATGTGGTGCAGTGGAGAGAGGCAACCGAAGGCTGTTCAAAAGGAAACGATTTATGATTCTGGGCTGGGAAACCACCCAGGCTCACAGGGGACTCCAGACAACCCAGCTGGAGGCCAGGGAGTCACTGGTTCGGTTAAAATCCATTGCAAAGCCCAGCTCCTGGGTTTTTTTTCCCCTGGGTGTGTTCATCTAGTTTTGAAGGGAAAAAAAAAAAAACCTTAAATATACTGTTTTGTGAATTTTTTTTCACTTGTAACTTTGTGAAAAATAAGTAGATTCAATTTTAACCCTCCAGGTCGTAGATTTTTCTCTTTTTCTTAACCCAACACCAATGTAGTTGGGACAGCTCAGATGTCCAGCCATGTGTGTCATCCATGCCTCAGAACCTTCTGAAAGGATACTCTAAGATGTCCTCAGAGAGGCGCTTAGAGAGAAACTGGATGACTGAAGACTTCAGGGTTTTTCTTTTTGGTTTTCTCCTGCGTTTGTTGTTTTTTGAGTCATGATCTCCAACTATAACCCTGGCTGACTGCAGACTGCATGATTCTTCAGCCTCGTTGGCTGAGCGCTGACATCACATGTGTATACCGTCACATCCAGCCACATCTTTGAGAATAAAAATGTTTTACTGTGAGCAGGAGAGTGCTGGCACATACATTTAGACCCAGCACTCAGGAGGCAGAGGCAAGCAGATCTCTCTTAAGTTCGAGGCCAGCCTGGTCTATAGTGTGAGTTCCAGGACAGCCAATGTTACACAGAGAAACCCCTTCACACACACAAAAAAGTATGCCATGTGGTTCAATTGACCCTGGCTTCCATCTCCAGGGGTGGTAAGGCACCTCTGTTATCCTAGCATGCAGGAGAATCAGAAGTTCAAAGTAATTCTTGGTTACATAGTAAGTCAGAGGCCAGCCTGAGTTACAAAAGATCCTATCTCAGAAGTAAAGGAAAGGAAAAGAAAAAAAGAGAATTTTTTTTTTTTTTAACTAGTGCTACTTAAAATTAAACTAAACGTGAACTCTGGCTGCATTAGCATCTGGCTTTATGGGTGTTTCCTATTTGCAGACTGAGAGCCAAACATCTCACAGCCTCTGTGACTGATAGTCCCAGGATGAATCCAGTAGGCTGGGTGTGTGCATTCCAGAGCAGGGGGGCTATGGGCTCTGGGACTCGTGGCCGTGTGCTCCGTTTGCTCTGATGCCCCCCCGAGCCAGAGCACACTTCTGTAACCAAGTTCTCCCTCTGCCCTCCAGGACCAACTGTCCATGTAAATACAGTTTTTTGGATACCAAGAAGTTGACACCTCGACGGGATGTCCCCACTTACCCCAAGGTGAGATAGATTTCTGGCCCAGGGACAAATCTAGCGCTGTGTCCTCCAGCACCAGGACACAGGAACCCAAGTCTGGCCTGTCACTCTGCACTGTGATAACAAACCCCGCTCTATCCCCATCTCTGGATGAGGAAGGATGGGAGGGTCTCAGGCAGGATATTTTTCTCTTGGACATTTGTTTAGAGAAGTGATTCCAGAGCCGGGGAGGTAATAGCCCTTCTGGCTCCCTCCCGGACCCACAGCTGACAGTAAAAGACATCTGCATATAAACATTCCATCTGGCTCCCCTGTTCCTGAGCAGAGTTCTTAGGAAAAGATTTGCACTAAAGCTTTTGTGAGTTTCAAAAGAAGCCAAGCCTTTAGTCGAATAGCTGTGACCTAGAGTTAAGTTATTTTAGATGCCTCTGCTTAAACCCTGGCTTGCGGTTACTCTACAGTTAGGCTGGCCAACCCACAGGGCCTCTTGGAAGCCCCCATAGGTCCCCTGTGCCCACTAGCCAATGATTTATTCCACCTGGATCCAAGCTATACACTGAGTTATCATCCCAAAGATCAATACCTTTCCACAAGGGAAAATTTTGCCCACATCTTTCCGGAGATTACACAAACCCAGTCCTGGAACAAACTGAGGCTGGCTTCCATACCAGTCCCTTCTTAAGAAAATGGAGAGGGCTAACCCGAATGGCTTCCTACTGCTGCCTCATGTCTAGAATATCAACCTGGATTCTGATGGTTCACCCTAAACCTTAGTCCCCAGTGGAGCTGACCTTGAACCAAGACCTTCATCAGCCAGTGTGTGACTTAACTCATGGCTGATTAAGGGGGGGGGGGGTCGTTCCTGGCAAGACAAACCTAGGAGAATTTCTCAGCAAAAATTTCAACATACACGCAGTGGCTTAGTGTCTCTTCTCTTCAGTTGATAAAACTTTTACTGTTGAGATCTGATTGACAGCTGACTGCTCATCTTCTTGGAATCTGAGTTTTGACAAATGTCGCCATGAAGTTGCTATCATGACAAATATAGGAAATATTTATTTATTTATTTATTTACATCTGAAACACTGTTCCTCCTCCCCGCCCTCACCATCACAGAGTTCCCTATCCCCACCCCATCCTCCTTCCCCTTCTCCTCTGAGAGGGTGCCCCTCCCCCACCCTACCCCCTCACCTCCGCAGCCCTGGCACATCAAGTCTCTGCCAAATTAGGTACATCCTCTCCCACTGAGGCCAGAAAAAGCAGCCCTGTTGGGGAATGGACACCACAGTCAGGGTACAGCTTTAATGACAGCCCTCCTCTCCAATCACTGGGTGACCCACATGGAGACTGAGTGCAAGTTTGCTACATGTGTGCCGGGGGGCCTTGTTCCAACCCACGTGTGCTCCTTGGTTAGTGGCTCAGTCTCTAGAGAGCCCCCAGGGGTCCAGGTTAGTTGACTCTGTTGGTCTTCTTGAAGAATTATTTCTATCTCTATTGCTCAAACATCCCTAAGAAGCCCCACGTGCCCTCGACCAGGCAACTACAGGTGGGAGTCCATTGACAGTTTCCAGAGAAAGGCAGGCTTGAGTCTTTACACTGTGTCTGTGAAGGGGACTAGAAAATAGAGAAAATGCTCACCCAGACCTCTGAGGCAACAGCCTTTGCCACTCACAGAAGCCCCGCTGTCTGGCTAACATACCACTCCCATCCTTTCTAGTACCTGCTCTCTCCAGAGACCATTGAAGCCCTACGGAAGCCCACCTTTGATGTCTGGCTCTGGGAACCCAATGAGGTAGGTGAGGGATCATCCAAGTTCCCCGGTCACTGGGATCCAGCTGCCCAGGATTGCAGATCATGAATGGGGACTGTCCCCAGGCTAGTCCTCCTGTTTGTTTGTTTTTTTTTTAACTTAAAACTCCCTGAATTAAAATCTATAGATCTATTCATCTATAATCTATTAATTATCTAATGGATATTTGATGGGCTCAGGGGGATACAGGAGACAGAGCTCAAAGCAAAGGGGCTTTCCTGAGGAAAACGAACATCATCTCCTAGGCTGATACTGAAGCATGGCCAGCTGACCCCAGGCCTGGGGCTGGATACACCCACATCTATAGGAGGCGTGGGAAGATGGAGCCGTGCAGAGGCATAGCAGCTGCTTAAAACAGCTATTTCCTGTAGAAAGGGGCCTCCAAAGGAGACGTGGGAAGAGTGGCCAGCAGACGCCCCTGGGCAGCTGGACAGGAGATAGTGGATATTTGAGGTTTGCAGAGAAAGGAGTCACTTCCGACAGGAAAACGTTTCTTCCAAATTTCTCATTCACGAAGAAATACTGACGTGGAAATTGAAAGAATAAGTCACTCTACGTAGACAACTCAGCAAAACCTAAGGACTCTCTTCCGAGCTTTTCCAAAGCAAGGACGTGTAGAAATAGGCAGACATGCTCCCTGCTGCCTTTGACAAGATCGGTCATAGCCAGTGGGATTTTGTGCCTCTAGACAAGAGGATCCCCAAATTTCCCAAATCAACTTCCGGCATGTTGCTCACCCAGCTCAGTGTAAGAAGGCCTTTGGCTGGGGCATGTTGGCCAGAAAAGCAGAGTACAGGCTGGGCAGATGCTCAACGGCTAAAAGAACTGGCTGTACACAATGAGGACCAGGGTTTGAACCTCCTACTCCCATGTAAACATGAGGTGGGTATGGCCATTGCCTGTAATCTCAGCGCAAGGGAGACTGAGACAGCCTGAGCAGGCTGGTTAGCTTAGTCTTGTCAGTGAAGTCTGGGTTCAAATGATAGATCCTGCCTCATTGTATGAGAGAGAGAGAGCAATAAAGAAAGATACCAAATCGACCTCTCATACTGGAGCACGTGAGCATGCGCCACACACACACACACACACACAACACAATCTCCCTACAAGTACACACTCAACAAGACAGAAAAGCAGAACCCAACCCAGATCACTTGGAATAACAGATGCGCCTGCCAAGGGTTCTGCACTCTAGCTCTGAGGTCTGGGGCCGGAATGCAGAAATCAAAAGTTCTTAGACGTGCAGCTCTCCTAGATCGTTGTGGGGTCACACGCCCACGGTCACGGAAACAAAGACATAGCTTTAAGGAGACATGTCAGCGTCATTGCTCCTGGACCTGAACAGAGTGAGACCATGACAAATAAAGGTACAGCAGGAGGCCAAGTGGCTCCTCCCAGCAGCAGATGGCCAGCCCTGCTTCTGGGGAATCCTCGAGGAAGGACCCAATACCTGGTCATTGACCTTAACCAGTCAAAATCACCCTTGAGAATGACTGCATAGAAATCAATACTTGAGTTTTCTTCTGCCACTGCCACCCGCTCCGTGGGACCACCAAGCGCAGTGCCACCCAGGATGGGAGGTGAAGGTTGTCCCCAAGGCTGGAGAACTCATTCATCTATAACAGAAGTGTGACCCTTCTGCCCTCGCTTTGGAGACTGTACTCATAGCTGCTCTCTGACTGGCAGGCAAGTGGCCATGGTGAGTGATTCTCAAAGCTTGACCCAGGCGTGTGTGACATCATCTACTACCCATAGCTTTGGCCAGGGAGGCTAGCAGGATGCTTCTGGAGGTTTCCACTACCATCAGGTGGTAAGCCAGAAATGCATCTGGCAGATCCAAGTGTGGGCAGCAATGATATGTAACTCTGAGGATCTGGGCAACTGCCCAGTCCTGAGATGTCAGGTAGCATCAGGACCCTGTGGGGTTCACCTGTCTTTCCCAGTGGATGTCATACCACATTGACCAACATCTCTACCCAGTGTCCAGCCCTTCTCAACTGTGACCTAGGATGTGATCTCTTGTTATTCTGATCCATTGGCTCCATCCTGAAGCTGTCACACTGAAGGGCCACCCACAGCCATCTCCCTTTTAGTCCTCCCCGTCTTACGCAATATTCATCGCCACATCCAGGAGCCACCTGGCTCACTCGCTCAGCCGGGTTGAGGACTGTCAAGGAAACAGACCGTCACTACTGCTCCAAAGCCATCATGTCTCCCGTCACAGAAGTGGCAGCAGATGGTTTAGTCTGGCAGCTCTCTGCATCTCTCAACTCTGATTTCCCAGCTCATCTCTCCAGGGTGGCTCGGAACACTGTCTGGGCCTCTGAGGAAAAAAACAACAACAACAACAACAACAAAAACCAATGGTTTGGGGCTGTAGCCCAAGGTGCTGAGGGCTGGCATCCAGAATGGTGCAGGGGCAACATCTGGACAACTGCCTACAGCCTGGGAGCCAGCCATTCTCAAGCCAGGATCAGAATATGTGTCACTCTGCAGGAAGCCCCTTCTGGAACCTTCAGCGTCAAAGCCGTTGGCTTCTCAAGGAAGATGAATGTGTGCCCAGCATGCTCTAGGGATACTCTGTGAGATTGTAAAGTCCCCTGTTTACTCTCCCTGCTCGCCCTACTAGGTCTGAATAAGAGGTTGTTTTCTGTTTTCCAAATGAACTCTTGACGGATACTGATACCTCCGTAGAATTCTCCACTCCTGGCAGAACTGGCAAGTATTGTAGTCACAGAGTTTCCCCTTAACTACAGCATGCCTAGCCCATAACAAAAAAGGATAGTGCTCGCTCGCTCGGTGGCACTCCCTTTGGCTTCAGCCAAGGCAAACCACCAGAGACTGGGCGGCTTCAACCACACCAGTGTCTTATTGTCTCACTGCCCTGGAGCCGGAAATCCAAGGTCAAGGTATCTTGGGCTGGTCATTCCTGAATTCTCTCTCCCCTTAGAATCTTCTCTTAGTCACCTCTATGTGTCTGTGATCTGATCTGTCCCTACAGAGTCATGGTCAGATCAAACTGGGATGCCGCCCCCCCCCCATGGCCACATTTATCTTAGCTGCTTCTGTAAAAACCTATCCCTAATATGGTCCCATTGGAGGGTCACAGTGGAGCCTCAATATACTATGTCCATAGGATGCAATTCAATGCCCAGATGCAGGAGAAACAGGCCAGACTATAGCACTGACAACTACTGCTCGGTGTAGGTATTGAGACAGTGGTGCCCGGGACCAGGCAGGCACTGATATGTGGCCTCTTCGGAAGTGCTCTCTGCTGGGGTCATGCCACGGGCCAACAGGGCTGGCTCACTCAGCTCTGTATTGTAATTCTCCTGAATCCCAGAGACCTTCTTCTTCCAGAAGCAAAGCAGAACTGGCCAGGCTCAGTTACAAATTCCTTGCTGCCTTAGTCCATGTCAAAACTCTGGGGGATGCCTGCAGGGACCCGCAAAATGATGACAGGATTAAAGATCATGTCTATCTCGCCCCCACCCCCACCAAGTGGCAATAAGATTCGTTCAGCAAAGAGGTTGACCCTCCAAATCGAGATGAAGACATCAGAAAGCATCTCCAGTCCCAATAAGAGGGGCAAACTTCAGCTCATTAAAGCCTTTCCCATCTCTAGCCTTGAACAAGCAAGGTGGATGTCAGATGTCGAATGGTGGATGGTGAATAGCCTCCTCCTAACCCTTAGCCCTCTGCTCGGATTATGGTCACCTTGGTATCTTCCTCTGAAGTAGTGTCACTATGCACAGAGATGCTATCTTGCCTGGAATGCTGGTGGTCTTCTTGTCACTTCACTCCCAGGAGACCTACAGGCTGTCACAGACCCACAGCCCGTCTGGGTGATCCTACCGTTGTCCTTTCTCACCCACAGCTGAAACTCACCTTCCCAGATCACCCTGGTGGCACTATCCAGGACAAGACATAGGAAGGAGGGACAACTGGTATACCTGCTCCTTCTGACCCCTGACCCCTGGCCCTGTTCCCACAGATGCTGAGCTGTTTAGAGCATATGTACCATGACCTCGGTCTAGTCAGGGACTTCAGCATCAACCCAATCACACTCCGCAGGTGGCTGGTAAGTGGTAAGCTCACACTCGGACCTGTCAGTTCCTCCCTATCACACTGGAGTGGACTGCCCTGCGTGCCCTGGTGGCAATGGGCTTCTGCAGAGTGGGTGTTAGTATCAAGGAAGTCCTATGAGGTCATTTGTCCCATCTGTCCTCCCATGCCCCTCAGAAGAGCAAGGAAACAGTACAACCATCAGGGAGAGACCCACAAGGTAGCTCATGAAAGCAGGGCTATGTAGAGTTGGGGGTGCCATGTGTGTCTGGGTGTGTGTGGATGACTAGATTACATGAGCGTGTGGGTTACGTCTATGAGCACGTCAATGTTTGTGCATGCGTGTGCGGCTAGGCGTGTGCATGGGAGGATGCGTGTGAGTGTGAGGGTGTATGTCTCTGGGGCAGTGTGAGAGAGAGAGTGTGTCTCCGGGAGTTGGCAAGAGCGTATTTGTCTGGGGTTGTGCATAGTGTGGGTGGCTATACATAGATAGGTGTATGGAGTGCTTAGTAGCCGATCTTTCTCTAAACGATGGAATGTTACTGCTTGTGGGAAACAACGTGCAGGCGGGTGCCCAGGGCCCCAAAGCCACGGGGTCTCACACAAGGGATTCGGGCCTGTGTCCGATGAGGAGCCGGCGGAAGTGGAGGCCTGGGTCCGGAGCACTTCCCGCCGGGACTCTGTAGTTCCCACATGGTCAAGGTGGTCGCAGAGTAGAAGTAGGCCCACGGAGACACGTGGAATTGAGTTTCCATGAAGTAATTTTATTGACAAGAATGGTGAATCTGGTGCGCTCCCCCCCAAAATCCAGGAAGGGTTTCCTTATATTGGGGAGTATCAAGGGGAAGAGTTAGGGAGGGGAAAACTTAATTACCTACATCCCCCAGCCTCATTAATATGCAAATCTCAAGGCAGAGGGCTCTTAGGCACGCCTCTTACCCTTGTCTCGGTACAGGTGAAATGGAGAGGGCGGGTCTGGGGGCGTGGCCACACTGCAATCTCAGGGTTTCCAGGCCAATGGCAGCCCTTCCATGGCCCAACAACTGCTAACCAAGAACTGAAATCCTGTTCATTGTCCCATAGTCCTGGGAACCTAGAATTGCTGGTGAAATGCTCCCACTCCCAATTTCTTATGTTAGTGTGGCTCAGCAGACACCTGGGGCTACCTTAACCCCTGCCCCAGATGGTAGAGTAGTGATACATTACAGGACTCCTGGGCCACACTGTCCTGTGTTACTTAGGAGTTCCCAAGGCCTTGAGCATACAAAACCCCAGGATCCTTATAGGAGTAGGGGGCGCCAAGCTCAGGGGCCTCCCCCTTTCTTCTCCACAGCTCTGTGTCCATGACAACTACAGGAACAACCCCTTCCACAACTTCCGGCACTGCTTCTGTGTGTCACAGATGATGTATAGCATGGTCTGGCTCTGTGGCCTCCAGGTGGGTCCCGACAGCCCCTGCCCTCTGTCCCTAACCCTGCTGTGTATCCGGGGCCCTCCTCTCCTCCCAGCCCAGGGGGACTGGGTCCTCCCCTGTCACTGCAGCCCAGTCTGTCCCCCAACCCCTCCTGCCCTCCATGAGGAGGACAGACCACCTGACTCTCACCCAATCCAGGAGAAGTTTTCCCAGATGGACATCTTGGTCCTGATGACCGCAGCCATCTGCCATGACCTGGACCACCCAGGGTACAACAACACGTACGTTTGGGATTTCCTTCTCGTTTCTCCTTTGAAAGGTGCCCCGTATCTCAGGGGAAACTCAGTGTGCCCTTTGGCAGCTCTTAGACACAGCTGCCAATCTAGACACACACATCCCACCAAGCCCTGTAGGATGTGGTTCCCAGCTTTTGGACTTTGTCCAGGGCCCTAGGCCTCCCATAGGATGGAACCACCAGACCCTACAGGTAGCCACAGTCTCTGTGTCAGCCCAGGCTCGGGAGGTGCAGGGCAGCGGCAGCCTGTCCCTCCCTAAGGTAGAGATAGCAGGTCTCCATACTATTTTCTGCCAGGAAGCGTCTTCCTCAAGCTGCTTCCAAAGGCATGGGCAGAGGGAGGTGAAGGTGGGGCAGGGGGAGTGACACATTGAGGCAGGGCAGAAGGAATGCATGTGAAGGGGGTAAGAGGATGGGCCCAGATCTGGGACACTAACTAAGCCCTTCCTGTCTGCACTGGGTAGAATGCTACCTCATGGGCCCGACAGGTCACTCTCATGGTGTGAGCGTGCGTTCAGCGTTTCATGGGATTTTTCTAATGCACCTTTGTGATGTCTATCACCATCAAATGCACCTGGGGCCACTGCCACCATTTGTCAGGACAGTGTGGATCCCTGGTCTAGCCATGTGTGTTCCTCAGAGGCTGGGTGGGACAGAATAGACGTCAGCTGTGGCTGTAAGTGCTCCTTAGGGGCTGTCCCAAAAATGTATCTGTTATTATATATATTAATATAATATATATATTATATATGTTCTACCTATTTAGTGGTCGGTCGGACAGCTGCCAACAAGATGCTGGCAGAGTTTTTCATCTTAGCATTAGCCCCCTCCCCCAGAAACTCAGCCCTTACAATGGCACAGTGGGGCTCTCCTGTAACCTCAGCTCTTGGGAGAGAGGAGAGAAGATGCCAGGTTCCAGTCCAACCTGTGCCACAGAATGAGATCCTGTTTTATATGTATATGTAGACAGACAGAGAATGAGAGAATAAACCTGTTTCCTCTTTCCAAAATCCTGTCTTTGCATACACTGAAAAACCCGGCTGTTTTTAGAACCCTGATACCTTCAAGGCATCGGTCAGGGAGGAGCTAAGGTCCCAGGTTGGACCTAAAGGCACAGGATATCTAGTGACAGAAGCATGAGAGTCAGGGGTTCAGCTGAAGCAAGTTTCTGGTGTGTGCAGATAGTACCCGGTCACTGGCCTTGAATACATCCCGCCAGCCTCTGCAGGTACTACGCACACCATGGTGTACAGATGCCAGTGGCCGGGTGCCTGAGCCTCCTGCTCTCTCCATGTACCCTAGATATCAGATCAACGCCCGCACAGAACTCGCAGTGCGCTACAATGACATCTCGCCGCTGGAGAATCACCACTGCGCCATTGCCTTCCAGATCCTGGCGAGACCCGAGTGTAACATCTTTGCCAGCGTGCCGCCCGAGGGCTTCAGGCAGATCAGGCAGGTGTGTGGGGCCAGAGCTTCCTGGGGTTGGAGCAAAGTGCCACTCTGCAGAGTCTTGGTTACAGCAGTTGCCCATCAGGGATGCTGAAACCAGCCCTCTGTCCCCTCTTCCTCCAGGGCCCAGAGTGGTCCCCAAGAAGATGGGCCTTTGCCATATACACCTGATGTCACTTGCATGTCACAGCTATTAATACAACCCTAATGGACTCCCTTTAAGGTGACTCCTATGTCCCTACAGTCAGGGAAGGAGCTGAGGAGAGAAAGGGAAATGTCTGGCCAAGGATACAGTACGTGCTCTGGACAGGCATCTGTTACATGCAACCTGGTAGAACTGATCTCTACCTTGTAGCTTCAGCTTCTGATCCCCCCATGACCTATACTAGCAGATTATCCTGCCTAGTCACCCCTGCCCTGAGACAAACACTTCTTCTAGTTGCTTAAAACATCACCCTCCCCATGCAAAAGTCCCGTCTGAACCATAACTGAGCCACTGGTGCTATTTACGGGGATGGAAGGACCCAGAGTGACTCTCCGAAATGTAGCAACTCAGTGGTAGCTGACCCTGGGAACCTATAATGAGTCCTTATTTGGGGGGAGAGGGATGTCTTGGTATACTGTCTTAGTTAGGGTTTTACTGCTATAAACAGACACCATGACCAAAGACAACATCTAATTGGGGCTGGCTTATAGTTTCAGAGGTTCAGTCCATTATCACTAAGGTGGGAACATGGCAGTGTCCAGGCAGGCATGGTTCAGGAGGAGCTGAGAGTTCTACATCTTCATCTGAAGGCCACTAGGAGAAGACTGGCTTCCAGGCAGTTAGGATAAGGGTCTTAAAGCCCACGCCCACAGTGACACACCTACTTCAACAAGGCCACCACCCAACAAGCCACCACCCCAACAAGGCCACCCCCAACAAGCCATACCCACTCTGACAAGGCCACACCCACTCCAACAAGGCCACACCTCTAATAGTGCCACTCCCTGGGCTGAGCATATGCAAGCGTCACTCATACCTGCTTAAGTAGGATCTCGTGGTGCCACTGTGGACTGGGCTCTAAACCAATGCCAAAAGTCTTTATGAAGGGCAGAGCAGAAGGAGTCATGAACATAGTAAAAGGCCACCAGACAATAGAGGCAGATACTGGTATAGACAAAGCCAGGTCTTGGGCTGCCAGAAGTTATAATGGGCAGGAAGGAGCTATCCCTCAAACCTTGGGAGGAATGTGAACATGTTGGCACCTTCATCTTGACCTTCCAGACCCAGAACCATAAGGGACTATATCCCCATACCTAGCAGCACTCAGCAAGGCCATCCAGGCTGTGCACATACGAAGTATCTCCAGGCCCTCTGAGAGTCATCTATTGCCATCCCTTTGTGTCTCATCTGGCTGGCTCCTTCCCACACAGCTGAACTGATGCAGGGGAAAGGTTCATCTGTCTCCAGGGGAACCTACAAGCTTGACTCTGTCAAAGAGCAGCCGTCTCATAAACCATTATTTCCTTATTTGTGAGGATCAAAGCCCACTGCAGTGCTTATGACAGTCAATATTGAACCACGGATTCCCAGTCCAGCCCTCTCCGCCCTCTCTGTAACCTCTGTAGCCCACTTTCTTCATGTTTTCGCTCCACCCTATCAGGTGTGCCTTAGGTTGCTATGACAACTATAGCCAACCTTCTCTGAAGTGGTTAAAGGGCACTTAGAGGAAGGAAGATGGCCAGTGCCACCCAGTGACTACCCAGAGGCCTGATGGGCATCCCTTAGTGTGTAGCTTGCCCCAGCAAAGTATGTCAGGCAGCATCCCAAAAGAGAAAGAGAGTCATCTAATTGGATGAGGAGACAATAAATTCCTACAAACAGGATCTTCTTCATGCTGGCCACCAGGGGGATAGCAAGGCTTGACCTACCCCAGAAGTTTATGAGTTTTAAAATAAGACTTTTTCTCAAAATAAAAATCATATTATCTACATTTTTAAAAATACTTTATCACAGAATAGGGAGGTGGTTCAATAGGTAAAGCACTTGCCACACAGCCAGACAACCTGAGTTCAGACCCCCAGAATCCACATCAAAGCTAGATGCAGTCAGTAGTAATGGCATCTGTAATCACACAGCTCTGGGGCGTACTAGTATCTTAAAGTGCACAGCTATGGGGAGACGAGAGGTAGAGACAGGAGAATCACCTTATGCTCACAGGCCAGCTTACCTGGTGTACACTACAATAAATAACAATGGTAGGCAAGGGCCAGCAGTCACAGTTGTCCCCCGACCTCCACATGTACTAATTACAGCATGTCCACACACACAATAATTTTGTCATTGAAGATTTTGAGGCTAACTGAGTGTTCTATTAATACTAGTCTTTACAGGAAAAAAAAAAGGTTCATAATTCAAAATGCAAAATGATGTCACACACAAGAGATACACATTTGAGATTCTTCATATTGGCTGTCCGACATTAGCATTTGAGGCCGGTGGTCTTATTTTCTTGGAAGAGTGAAGCTCTACACTTGGCATGGAGATATTATGTAAATGTTTGTGGGGTGGATGGATGGATACATGGAGGATGGATGGATGGATAGATAGATGGAAGATTGGATGATGGATGGATGATAGACAAAGAATGGATGGATGGTGATGAAGGATGGATGGATGGATAGATAGATGAAGATTGGATGATGGATGGATGATAAACAAAGAATGGATGGATAGATGGAGGATGGTGGATAGATGGATGGATGGATGGATAGATGATAGACAAAGAATGGATGGTTAGATGGAGGAAGGGTGGATACATGGAGGATGGATGTGATGGATATATAGATGGAAGAATGGATGGATGATGGATGGATAGATGGAGATGGATGGATAGATGGAGGATGGATGGATGAATAGATGGATAAATAGATGGATGGATGATGGATAGATAGAGGATGATGGAGGATGGATGGATAGATGGAGGATGGATGGATGGATAAGGATGGATGGATGGATGGATGATGAATGGATGATGGATGGATAGATAGATGGAGAATGGATGGATGGATGATAGAGGATGGATGGATACATGGAGGAAGGATGGATACATGGAGGATGGATAGAGGGTGGATGGATAGACAGAGGATGGATGAATGGATAAGGATGGATGGATGGATGGATGATGAATGGATAGATGATAAATAAATGGATGGTTGATGGATAGATTGATAGATGGAGGATAGGTGAGGCAAATAGATGATGGATGGGTGGAAAGATGGATGAACGATGGGTGGGTGGATGGATGGATGGATAAATGATGGATGAGTGTTGGCAAATGATGGATGATAAATGGGTGGATGACTGGATTGATGGTAGATGGGCGGGTGGATAGATGGAAGAGTTGAATGTACATGGATGAGTGGAGGAGTGTGTAGCAGATGCTTGGGTGATGGATGGATGATGGATGGAAGGAAAGATGGGCAGACATATAGACAAACGGAATACCATAGATGCACAGAAAGCTAGGTAGGCAGGAGAAATGAAAGTTATAGTTTCAAATGATGCTACTTTTCCTAAACCAGTATCTAGTTAACAAAATAACCGCCTTAGTCTAGTTTCAGCTGCTATAATAAAATCCCACAGGCTGGGAAATATAAAAAGAGAGAGGCTTGTGTTCACTCACAGTTCTCAGGGCTGAGATGTCTAGGAACTTGGTATCCACATCTGCTGTCAAGACAAGAGTGAGAATTCACTCTCTGTGGATTTAATCCAGTGCTGGGCGGGTCGGAGGAGAATATGAATTGCTTCACGAGGGTAGAACCTATGCACTCTGTAAAGATCTCACTTCTTAATACAGTCACGGCAGGGACGAGGTTTCAACCTGAGTGTAGGAGGGCATCAGCCATGTTCAAACCACTGCATAGCTATAGCCTCAAGTCCATTGAACCCTCATTTGCACACTTCATAGTGGGAAAGTTATCAAGTATGTTCTGACTTAGATAATCTAAACATGGTCACTTACAAATGAGGCAATGGGAAAACCATCTTGGAAACTCCACGGATACCCATCAGCAAGCTCTGAGCAGGGCCAATTGCAGACTTAGTGACTAAATCTAGGAGACTTCTAACCTAGGCTAAAATCTGTTTGGTTTCACAAGTCAGCAGGATGACCCATCTGTCCCCCGTGATCTGCAGCCTGTGGACACAGCACAGGGACAGACAGAGCACACGTGGGGGCAATGGTCACACAGAGCACACTGTGAGGAATTCTCAGTGAGGTTCTGGTATGTGCTGACACCATGTCCTCTTCTGTTCAGGGGATGATCACGTTGATCTTGGCCACCGACATGGCAAGGCACAACGAAATTATGGATTCTTTCAAGGAAAAAATGGAGAATTTTGACTACAGCAACGAGGAGCACCTGACCCTGGTAGGTTGTGTCTTTGGAAAGCTGAGCCGTAGTTCAGGTGGGAAACTCCAAGAGCCCAGTGTCTTACCTGGCCATGGAGTGTTGGAGTGACTGGATTTCAGTATCACAACCTTTCCCAGGCCGACAGTAGTCAAGGCTAACTCCTGGAGAGTATTCTGTGGCTGAAGTACACCTCCTCCCTGGAGGAGATGGTCTGAGTGTGTCCTGTGTCTGTCCCTCCCAAAAAAAAAAAAATGCAACCCTAGCATGCTATTCATCCCTGTAATCTGCAGCACTGGAAAGCCTGAGGCAGGAGGATTGCAGCAACTATAGACACACTTGAGCTACATATAATGAGTTCCTAGCCAGTCTGGATTATAGTGTAAGACTCTATCTTGAAAATTAATTTATGCTGGGCAGTGGTGGCGCACGTCTTTAATCCCAGCACTTGGGACGCAGAGGCAGGCAGATTTCTGAGTTTGAGGCCAGTCTGGTCTACAGAGTAAGTTCCAGGACACCAGGCTACACAGAGAAACACTGTCTCGAAAAAAAACAAAAACAAACAAACAAATAAATAAATAAACTAATACCCCATCATTCAGAGGTTATGTTAATTGTTTTGTGCCTCACTTTGGAGGCATGTACCATTGTCTCTTTTAAACCATTTAATTTTTTTAAAACTAATACCATGGGTCTGGAGAGCTGGCTCAACAGTTAAGGGCTCTTGATGTTCTTGCAGAGGACCTGGGTTCAGTTCCCAGCACTCACATGGCAGCTCACAACCACAGTAATTCCCAGATCCAGGGGATCTGGTGCCCTCTTCTGGCCTCTGAAGACATTGCACATACATACATGCAGGCAGAACACTCATGCACTTAAAACCAATACCACCACTTTGCCCCTCCTAAGGCAAAGTGACTAACTGTAGGTGAGGATTCCTCTCTTAGGTCAGGCTGAATTTATGGCATCCATCCGATGACACTGAGGGGTTTTTTGGGAGAGGGGGAGCATTACTCCAAAAAGGCTGAATCCCAGTAAACAGATAGGGGTGCAGAGAAGCAAGGCTCTGGTGGCTAACACCTGGACAGTGGGAGGATGTGTCTTCCCCAAGTTGGGGCCTCCAAGAGCACCCCCTTTCTAAGGAAAGAAGAGAGGCACAATTGTCTTCTTGTCGGGGGACACCACTCAAGATCCCAGTGGGTGCCTGAAGCCATGGGGAGGCCAAACCCCGTGTATAGCATGCTTTTTCCTATTCATAGTCTCCACAATAAAGTTTAACTTACAAATCAGGACACAGAAGAGCCTAACACTAAACTCAGGCAGAATAACAAGAAGTAAATAATAGGCAGGCGACATGTCAAAATGTAGCAAGGGCAGAGGGAAGACCCCCATCCTGGGTAGGGTAAAGAGGGTGGTAAGATCTTTCTGTGTTGCTTGGAACAGCATGGAGGTTAAAACGGATGGACTCTTTATTTCTGGAACTTTCTATGTAATATGTTTTGGGGGGAACTAAAAGCATAGAAGGCAAAAACAGAGACAAAAGAGGGGGCTATTGTACAGCCATGTCGGATCCGTGGCAAGATCTGCTAAGGTCTGGGGAAAGACCCAAGAGTGAAGGATGATGGGAAGGAGCTACAGGAAGCAAGGTGGTTGCAGCCTGCATACCTTACTTCTGTCTGTGATGTGAAGAAAGCAAGCTTCAGGGCTGTGTGACATGCAAAAGGCCAAGGACTCCGCCCAGTGTACAGGAGGCTAGATAGGATGATAACCTAGACCAAAGCATACCTACCTACCTTGGGCTCTGGCCAGCCTCCTCTGGCCACTCACCCACTGTTGCAGGAGGTGCAAGAGGAGTAATGTCCTCTCCCGGGTCAAGATGAGGCTGGCTGGACTTGCGTTACTGCAGGCCCCCAAAGGCTGGGGATTGGGGGCTAAGAAAGGTCTAGGAGAAAGAGTTCAAAGTCTTCTGCTGGAGGCTCCTGGGCCACGGAAATGGAAGTGCCGGAACACAGCCTGAAGACATAGCAACATGCCTGACCCAGCCGCTACTGAGGCCACAGTGTCTAGTCTGGGGCAGTTCCCCCCTGTGAGGCCAGCCAGACCAAGCTTGTAACTGCCTCTGGCTTGAAGCCAGTTCCAATACAGAGTAGCAAAGAAGGATCGATGCCCAGGAACCCAAAATGGGGCTGCACAACAACTATCCATAAGTCCTTCAAGGCCCAGACAGAGTGAAAGCATTAATCCACCCTGCTGTGCTGACATAAGGCTGTATGCATAATGGGGCCATGTTCCCTCTCCTACATGGGAAAGTCAACAAAGCAAATAGATCTAGATCTGTGCCCTAAGGTTGTGTGTCAGATAGATAGTCCTGCCTGTTCACCCTCAGACCCTGGACAATAGCCCCCCCCCTCCCCTTTCATGCAGGAAGATCACAGTATCTCATGATGTCTGTGCTTGCATAAGGCCAGAGCACCAGGATCCCAGCCCCCACAGCCAGGCAGAGTTAATTCTCTAGTTAGTTCAGGAGAAAAACCTCTGCAGCAGAATCCTTTGACTGGTGTGACCCAGGCCTGCTGAACTCCAGGGAGTGGCCAGCCCCCTGCCTGGGAGGAGCTACCTTTTCCTGGGAGACCACACCCAAGAGGTTGCTGTGGACCCAAGAACATGTATTCTGGGGTGGCTTGAAGGCTGACAGGAATTGACCTACACAGGCACTTCCAGTCACACACTTGGTGTCCTAACCAGAGAGTTTCTGCAGAGCATGTAGCCCCAGGCTGATTAGGAAAGTTCTATGTTTGGAAGAACACAATATCCCCTCAGCCTTGTCCCCTGCCCTGTTTTTATTCGACACTTTGAGACAAGAGTCTCATTAAATTATCCAGGTTGGCTCTGTAGGCAGACCTTGAATTTGCATCTCCTTGCTTTGCTCTTGCTAGGGCCTTGTTTTGACAACCAGACCTGGTGACACATAACCTGTGATCCTAGAAGCTGGGAGGCAGGGAAGATGTGAGTTCAAGGCCAGCCTTGAGTTCTAAAGGCTAGCCTGAGCTACTGCAGAATGAGACTGTTTCAAACATGAGAGGGCACCGGTCCTCGCTCGCTTTTTAACGTGACAGTTTACAGCTGGTATTCTAAAAATCTCGTGTATCTGATGGGTCCCCATCCTTCACTGGGGAAGCTAGGAAATCCAGACTGCAAGATCACAGCAGCAGCACTGTGTGTGTGTGTGTGTGTGTGTGTGTGTGTGTGTGTGAGAGAGAGAGAGAGAGAGAGAGAGAGAGAGAGAGAGAGAGAATGAACAAAGAAGGAAGAGTGACCTTCAAGGTAGAAAACCTCTTGTCTTGATGGCCAGTACTGCCCCCAAACCCCCCTATCCCTTGCCCCAGCCATCCTGTCCTTTCCCCCACCTGTGATGGAGATCCAGTCAACCCACACAGTAGCCTGGTTGTGCTGTATCCACTAACGCCCTAAATGCCAGTGTCTCCTTTCAGCTGAAGATGATTCTCATAAAATGCTGTGATATCTCCAACGAGGTCCGTCCCATGGAGGTGGCAGAACCGTGGGTGGACTGTTTACTGGAAGAATATTTTATGCAGGTAAGAAACACCGAGCCATCAGATTGCTGGCTCTGTAGACGGCGCTACACTGTAAAGAGCAGACCAGAGCAGTTGGCATATGGCATCCCCACACCCCAGCAGCCTCCACTGTCTGCATAGACATCTGGCAGAACTGTCACTCTGCTTTGGGCATTGTTTTGAGAAGGAGGCATGGTGACACACACCTGTAATCCTAGCAGCTGGGAGGCCAGAAGATCAGGAGTTCAAGGCTAGCCCTGATTAGGGTGTATTATAGATGTGAGACTGTAGCCACCAGAAAAGCCAGTGTGATGGAACCCTGGCCACTCATAGCCACTGGCCACTTTAGAAGCAGACTCAAGAAAGGTGGCTAAGGGTCGAGAAGTAAGACCCAAGGCGGGGGGGGGGGCAGCCGCCATGCAGGGGTGAGTCCAAACAAAATTGTTCATACGGTAGTTATGAACTAGGATAGTTAGTTAGGACAGGATGGGAGATACAAGAGCTGTCAAGCTCAGCCTTGTAAGCTGCCCTGTCATGCCCTTTAGACAGACACTGAGCCTGTGTTTAGACTTGGTCCCCTCGCCGCACCTTGGCTCATATGTAGCCTTTACACTGCAGGCTGCGTCCTGTACTGCCTTTGTGTGGCCGGGAGGGTCACAGGGAAGCAGCATGTCCTGTTCTGCCTCTAAGAACAGGGCTGCTCTGTGTACCCGAGTCCATGGTCCTTTGTGCCTTTAATGTCACTGTCACTGTGTTCCCTGCAGAGTGACCGTGAGAAGTCCGAAGGCCTTCCTGTGGCCCCATTCATGGACCGAGACAAAGTGACCAAAGCGACAGCCCAAATTGGGTTCATCAAGTTTGTCCTGATCCCAATGTTTGAAACAGTGACCAAGGTGAGTGATTGTGCTACCGGTACTGCAGCAGTAAACACACATGTACCCACATGCATGCACACTTCAGGGATATGCATGTGAGTATATGCTGCTGGTAAGCAGCAGTAAATACACATGTGTACACATGCATGCATACACACTTCAGGGATATGCATGTGCACATGCATGAACCCTCTACGGCTTCATCATCTGCTGTCATGGTGATGGTTGCCAGGCAGCCATTTTCTACTGTTTCCAGTGCTCTGCCCCTGTCCTCTTCAAAGAGCTCCATGTGTGCATGTCAGGCCTTCGGTGCCCACTTTTCCACTGCCCATCTCTGCCAGCTTTAAGACAGCCAGTTGTACTAGCTGTTGGCTCTCATGTCCTTCCAGGCCTCACCTTAAAGGAACAACTGAAATCAGTGCCCACAACGAGGTCCTAGCCTTCTACCACCCAGCCTCTATAGCCTCCACCTTCCAGGTCCCGAGCTGCCTATGCACCCTGTCCAAGGCCACCACTTCCAGCCCCTGGCTCCCAAACACACACTCATCTCTTGACACCCCATTTATCCCACCTTCAACCTCTACTCATCATTCTCTGGGTGCCTCAGAGCTACCCACATCCTTTCTATTCCTAGGACCACCACCAGGAATTTTATCAGATCTGTTCCCTGCATAAGCCCCTCTGAGGCCATACCTACCCTTGCCTTACTGAAAGGAGTTGGGGCAGAAGGTTGTAGGCTTTCTGAGATCCTACAGGGAATGATGGGAATCTGAGCCAGAGGCTGAGATGGGAGGTGGGTGAGGATGCACCGGGGTCTCCAGGAAACTGGCCAGGAGACTCACACTCCTTGGATTTCCCTGAAGGACCTGATTTGAGGCCACTGGAAAGTGATACCCCCGAGGCTCACAAGTCCCCACAAGGGCCTGACAGCCTTCCCCCAGTGTTCTCCACAGTTTAGCACGATTATGGGGGCTGACCTTGGACCCTCTACTTCCCAGCTCTTCCCCATTGTCGAGGAGACCATGCTGCGGCCACTCTGGGAATCCCGAGAACACTACGAGGAGCTGAAGCAGCTGGATGACGCCATGAAGGAGGTGAGAGCAGTGCAGAGGGCGCAGGCAAGGCAGTACAAAGGCCAGGCACAGGAGCCAAGCCTCGGGCTGGAGAGATGGCTCAGTGGTTAAGAGCACTGACTGTTCTTTCCAGAGGTCCTAAGTTCAAATCCCAGCAACCACATGGTGGCTCACAACCATCTGTATGGGATCTGATGCCCTCTTCTGGTGTGTCTGAAGACAGCAACAGTGTACAGTGTACATATATTATTTCTGTGAGTACAGTGTACTCATAGAAATAAAGTAAATCTTAAAAAAAAAAAACAGCCAAGCCCTGATAAGCTAAAAGCAGAGTTTCTTCCCCAGGGACTGCATCAGACAGTGCTTTCCCTGAGCCTGCTGGCCAATGAGAGCCAGCACAAGCTGTGTAACCCTGGAGAACTGCCTCTGGGCTGTGTCTTAGCACGTCTGTGGCCTGTGTCCTCCTCCCTGCCAGGATACCTATTCAATGAGACTTCATTGAAAAAGACAGAGGAACAAAGCAAGTGTCCAAATCCCTGCTTTCAGAAACAGGCACACAGGCCACTCGGCTACCCTTGTGGTCTGGGAGATGGAGAGGTTTTAGGGCACTGTGGATGCTGGATCCCACGAGAGGGTAGGAGCCACTACGGTCTTAACAGACCCTGTGAAAGGGTTCAGCTTTCTTGTTCAGCCCATGTGAGCATCTCTTCTTCCTGACACTCTGGCACTAGGGATTCCATCCACACCTCCTCCCTTACGTGGCGGTGGGGTATAGTCTTTCTTTACCCACCTGACCGGTCCCCTGTTCCTACCAGAACATCTATGACCCAGAAAACCTTCCCCATTTCTTACACACTCCAGACCTCTCCTTGGCCATCGTGACCCCACCACCCACCCTGGGATGTCCCCCAGGCTCTCATTTCCTAGTTGGTACCCATCCACCCAGGCTCCCTGGTAACCTTCTATATCCATCTTTTTCTGTGGCCTTGTATTGGTCACATCACCCTCAGTCCACATCTGCTACCACACCCCCATTGTGCAATGCCAGGCCGTCACGGCATATGGCGAACTCATACAGGTTGACTGAAAGTCCAGACCAGCAATCCCGATCTCCCTGGTTGGCATCCTCCTGCCATAGACACAAGACAGCTCTGAAAATCTAAAAGACTAAGCAAAACACACCAAAGGGCTACAGCATGAGGGCGTTCCCAGACTCTCACAGGAAGGCTGCAGGGGCCTCTGTTCTCATGGCTATCCCATCAGCCATTGCTCTGGGGGACCTGAGTCTGTAATCCTACATTCCACTGCCCAGTGGGAAGGGATGCCAGACCTCTCCAGGGGCTAACTTTGACCTTCTGTTCTCTTAGTTGCAGAAGAAGACAGAGAGCTTAACATCTGGGGCCACCGAAAACGCCACAGAGAAGAACGGAGATGGAAAAGAGAGCGAGGGCCATTCTCCTCCAAACTGATGGATGTCTCAGTGTGTGCAGTAAGTGGGAGGCCACTGGAGTTCTATATGTGGGGAGGACTGGGTGTGTGCATATGTGTGTGTACATGTGTGCACATGTGTGTGTGCTGCATGTGTGTGTGCCTGTATGTGCGCACATGTGCTCATACATTCGTTTATATTTGTGTATGCATTTGTGGATGTATGCATGCATGTGTGTGCATGCATGTATGTGAGCATTGTGTGTGCCTGTGTGTGTGCACATGGACTTGTACATGTGTTTGCATTTGTGTATACATTTGTGCATGTATGCATGCGTGTGTGTGTGTGTGTGTGTATTGTGTGTGTGTGTTTGGTGTGGAAACTCAAAGTGTAGTCCCCCACATCGTCTTATAAAAGCACCAGAAACTCAGTCATGGGATGTCCATCCTGATGCCTTTGTCTATTTTAATGGCCTCCTGCAGCCTCCTTCCAAACACTACAGTCAGGTGTTTTCACCTTTAACCTCACAGTGAGATTGAGCATCCCGCCAGGAATCTCCAGGGACCAGTACAAAGTATCAATTTCATGCTCACTTACAGGGCAAGCGCAGAGTCCAGCCACAGCATGCAGCCCCTCTCACCCGCGCATCCCAATTAGAACCTGGGCTCTGATTTGAAGGGTTCACACTTTGGATAGAGAAAGGATTAATTATCAAGATGTGTGCCACTCTTTAGATGAAATAGTCTGTGAAGTGCTCTGGGGTATTAAAAGCTTTAAAAAAGCCTTTGCCCTCATCACCACAAGCAGTCCCCTGACATTTGTTGACACAGCGCTTCGCTCCAAATAACCATCAGCCAGCGCTTGCTGCAGCGTGTGCTCTAGTGCTTCTCAACACTCACTAAGCACATGGCTGTTAGGTCTGTCAGGTAAGCTTCAGGTTTATGCATGGAGCCGGAGAAGCTGGGTTTGAAGGGAAACAGCAAAGACGTCAGCTTCTAAGACATACTTTTAGTAAAACCTTTCAAGCGGCAGCCGTGTGTGAACCCCAGAGCTGTCGTCTGTAAGCCTGCGGTCACTCTGCCATTATTGGGGCTTGAGCAGTTGTGTGAACTGCTGTTCCATATTGAGACATCCATCCAGTGAACCTTGAAGCCGGTCATGTTCTTGAAAAGAAAATGGCACTGCCATTGCTTAATTTTGCCCACATGTGTTGTGTGGCTGAGAGCCTCATTTCTTTCATTTATTTTATTTGTGTATACATGGTTTGCCTGCATGAAGATGTGCACCATGTGTGCACTAGAGTTTATAGAGGCCAGAAGCAGGCATCAGATCCCCTGGAACTGGAGTTACAGGTGATTGTGGACTGCCACATTAGGTGCTGGGAACTGAACTCAGAAAGTAGCCAGTGTTCTTAGCTGTTAAGCCATCTCCCAGCCCCAACCTCATCTTTTATATTGCATTAATTTTTTAGATTCATATACAAAGTCATGGTTTCCACCCTGGTGTCTTCAAACATGTGCGATGTTATCCCTTCTCGTCCGTTCCTGCCCCTCCCCCTACACCCGCTTGTCCTGATCAGATGGTTTCCTCTTATTCTCCAGTTAGTAGCCCCTTTGGCTGTGTGTGTGTGTGTGTTGTGTGAGAGAGGAGAGAGGAGAGAGAGAGAGGAAGAGAAAGAGAGTTGCCTGCTTGTGTGTTTGTGTACTACTGGCATGTCTGGTGCCTGGGAGGCCAGAGGGGTGCATGGATCATTTGGAATTGAAGTTACAGTTGTGAACCACCATGTGGATGCTGGGAATTAAACCTAGGTCCTCTGGAAGACTAGCCAGTGCTCTTAACTAGAGAATATCTCTCCAGCCCTACTTCTGTTAAGAAAGAAAGGAAGAAAGGAGGAAAGGAAGGAAGGAAGGAAGGAAGGAAGGAAGGAAGGAAGGAAGGAAGGAAGGAAGGAAGAAGAGAAGGAAGGAAAATTGTGATTTTATTTTTAATTATACACACACACACACAACAACCCTATGGGTATGTGCTCATGAGTGCAAGTGCCCATAGAGAACAGGAGAGGGCATTGTATACCCTGGGACTGGAGTTACAGGCAGTTGTACCTGCTGGGACTCAACTTGGGTCCTCTGCAAGAGCAGTGCTGGCTCCTAGCACTCCCCAGCCCAGGTCTTTCTACTTTTTAGATGGTATGTTATTATCATCTAAATCCCACTTGGTTCTGAGGCTATGCCATCTCCAGGTCCCACCGAGGAAAAACAGGTCATCTTCCTCTTTTTTTTTTTTTTTCCAGCGGACTGTACCAGACCAATTAGAACAGATGAACTGTGGCCTCTGAGTGGACAGAGCCAAGCGGGGCTTGCCAGGATCTTCTCCACACAAGGATGGTCACGCCCAGACGACCCCGTGATGACCTGCCACAGACCATGTTTTCTAAGAAACCATTTTGTTCACTGATAGAAAAAGGGAATTCACAATGCTGTACAGAATTTTTATTTTTAAACTGTCTTTTAAATAATATATTCTTATACAGAAACGGGTCTGTATTTTTTTTTCTTTGGGTTTTAGACTCGGGCTTCCAAGGAGTCTGGTTTTCCCTCGGTGTATCTTCATGTGTTTGAACCATGGGATGTGATGTAAATGCCACATTAAACGTCACAACGGTGCCCGAGTACAGGGGTGTGCACGTGTCCTGTGTTTATGAACAAAGGGGGACACTCAGGGATGTGAGGTGTCCTGTATTTATGAACAGAGGGAAGGTATCAGTGATGTGTACAGAAGCTGGGAAGTGAGGCAGCCTGAGGTACCATTACCAGAGTGTGATGTGGGAGACAGATTCCCCACTGACACACCTTGACAGTGACATCTGCTGAATGCCCACAGGGAATTGGGATTTACCCCTCAAATTCTCAGTGGACTCTGTCCCAAAAGAAGAGATGCCCTGTCCTTCATTTTTGGAAGACAGACAGTAGGGACATTCCAGGTCCCATGGTGACTGCCCAGGAGCCCAGCCGCTACAGTCACAAAGAGATGGTCACACAACCCTGCTTAAGGGGTCTTGTCTTCTCATGCACCTGAACTCTGAAATCTCAATTTACAAGAAGCAGGAGGAAGCTGGTGGCCGTCTCTGGGACACGGGGCCAACACTACTCCCCTGGGGGGGGCGCAGAGGACCCACCAGAGAGGTCACCCCATGAGGATTTGGTCCACTGTTTGGACCTTTACATCCTGAATTGGCTTTCCTCAAGCACCTATCTCTCTGGGTGAGTTCTAGAATGTTACTTCTTGTTTTGAATAATTCACTGGGGGTAGTGGCCCTCTCTGTCTCTCTGCCTCTGTCTCTCTGTCTCTGTCTCTATGCATCTCTCTGTCTCTCTGCCTCTGTCTCTCTGTCTCTTGGTCTCTCTCTGTCTCTGTCTCTCTTTTCTCTGTCTCTGTAGGGTATGCACACTCATGCCTGTGTGTTGTGTGTGTGTGTGTGTGTGTGTGTGTGTTGTTTTCCTCGCCATGTTGCTGAGCCTAACCTCAGACTTTCCATGTAATCAAGGCTGGCCTTTGGATTTCTAGCCCTCCACCTCAGTCTCTCAGCCTCCTACCACAGTGGCTCCTCTCATCTCCTTTGACCCACTCAGTTCAGCCCTTACACCACATCTCTTTTTGGTTTTGGTTTTGTCTGTCACCAGAGGAACTTCAGAGACCCCCTGTTACCCTACAGGACAGGACAGTCACCTGCTATGCTGACTGGAAACAACCCCCCCCCCCAGTCCCAACTGTTCTTTCCACCTCACCATCAAGGACTTCCCCCTGCCCCTCCCCTGTCCCTCCCCCCAAGCCTGGGATCCTGAGTTCTGAGTCTTGCACTGACTGCACTAGGGGACTCCTAGTCCTAACTTTCTGGTTATCCTTGGGGGACACCTGGTGTCAACAGCTGTAAATGAATGGAGTAGAGGGAGGGGCCCATGTCTGAGTGGCCAGCTGGGAAAGTCGACTGTCTCTGCTCTGGTTTGGACAATGCAGAAGACTGGTGGACCTGGGCATCAGCCTGGCCACAGGACCATCTGGCTTCTGTTCTTAGACAGTTTGACTTAGGAGTCTCCCAAGACCCCAGAGCCACACCCAGCCTGAGGTAACATGAGCTATGAACATGAATACTGCCCCATCCACACCAGGAGGAGCAGAGACTGGAGACTTAACTGGAGTCACTCAGGAGGCCGTCGAATGCCTTCCAGCCTGCCGATGTCGCTTCAGCAACTTAACCTCTCGACACAAGCAATTCCTAAACCATCCAGCTAACAAACTTACGGTGCTAACTATTCTCCCGACATCACCAGACTCTTAAATTATGTTATAGCAGAGCTTTCTGAGCTGCCCCTGGTCACTTCTCAGATAAATTAGTCTCTAGTTTGTTGGGTGCAGGACTCTGGCCACCCTTCCCTGTAGTCCTTAGTCATATGCTCTGGCTTCCCATCATGCCTTGTGAAGAAGAATGCCCGACCCCTTAATTTGCATATTGTGGATGGCCCCCTGAGGCCAGTGCCTTTTCTAAGTTTTTTTTTTTTTTTTAAGCTGGAAGCTTTAAGAGGAACCAAACCTTTGCTTGTTTTCCTCTTGAGACCATCTTTATCGATCACAGGGGCTCTTTATTTTCTGAACTCTGAACCTTGTGGTTATTATTATATTTTCATAATCAACGGTCTGCGATGCTGCGGTGTCCTGAGAATGATGCTAAGAGGCCATGGGTATGGAGGCCAATGGTTGAGTTTAGCACCCTGGCAAAAGAGACACAGGGTTCTGTATGTTCTTCACCCTGAGGGAAGGCAGAGACGTTAGTTAGCCTGCTACAGCAGACAAGCCAGACTGCTGTGCGCTATCCCCACACGTAAAGGGGCAGTGAGCACTGAGCCAAGGGTGACAAAATTGATTCCCACCTCTGCTGGTCCCCCTCAGTGCAGCTACAACCCCCTCTTCTCCCCAAGAAAGTTCACTCCAGAGTTCCAGACTCTGGGTCAAAGGTCAAGTTCATCCGAGAAGCTCCAGATAAAAACTGTTCCCTTGAGCTGTTTCTGCTTCGTCTCCCCTTCCCTCCCTCTCTCTCTTCCCGATCTCTCTGTCCCTCCCCTGGGCCTTATCCCCTGCCTTCCGGAACTGGAACTCAATGCTGTGTGGATAACCCAGGACACTCCATCATGGGGTCCTAGCCTGGATCTCCTCACACCATCTCCTTGGCTGGATAAAGGAGGTGTCCTAGGTGGGGGCAAGACATGATCATCACCACCAGGGGATGGATGCTATGTCTGCACTCTCCTCCAATACCTGATGTCACTCTTTCCTGAGCACTCTGCTGGAAACTCTGACCCAGCCTCACCCCACCTCATGGGCCCCTCTCCCTGTTAGTATTCTGTCTAAACTCCACCTCCACAGTTACCTGGCAACAGCCAGATATGTTCCTCCCCACAGTTACCTGGCAACAGCCAGGTAGGCCTGCCCACTATAAAAGGGGCTGCTTGCCCCCTCCTCTCTCTCTTAATCTCTTGCTCTCTTGACCTCTTGCCTCTAGTTCCTCTCTGTCCCCACCCCCCTTCCCTTCCCTCTCTCTCCATGTGGTCATGGCCAGCCTCTACTCCTCTACTTCTCTGCTCTCTCTCTCTCTCTCTGCTCTCTGCTTTCCCTCTCTCTTTCTCTCTCTGCCTCTACTACCCTCTTGGCTCCCCTCCCCATGCCCTGAATAAACTCTATTCTATGCTATATGGTGTGTACTGGTCCCTCGGGGAAGGGATGCGCGCTGAGACATCCCCTTCCCCCATACCTCTCTATACACCCACGGAACATCACTCCCCTTCCTGGCTTTATTGTCCTTCAGTGTATTCTAAGGTGACCCAACCTTGTCCCGGGCTGAGGCTGGGATTTTACTCCCGAGCTGTAAGTCCCAGCCCTTCTGAAGACGTTCACACTGATGGGTCCACTCCCTGTGTGTGCTGCTTCCCAGTACCGGATTCCATTCCCCACCCCTACCCCCGTGAGTGCTGTGTATGAGAAGTCTGGGACCTCCTTGTACATACTAAGTCTCATTACCATGCCTAAGATATGTGGAATTGGCCAGGTCACTGGGCAAGGGTTCTATTTGGGCTTCTTCCTGCCTCTGTCTTTGGAGCTGCCCTGTGACCTGCCTCACATTTCAGAGTCAGCCAGGACTCCAGACCTCCCACCCCTGCCAAGATGGGGATCCCCAAGATGGCGGCATAGATACCAACCACTCCACACATTTCTCCTGGGCTCACAGGATGTAGAGCCCCCATTACACTGTGACATCGTGATTGTGGTGATCCAAATTGCTCATGTAGGCAGGCGCCACTGCAAAAACCACTTCCCAGGAAACCAGGAAGCGCACTGCTTTAATCTCAGCACTCGGGAGGCAGAGACAAGTGGATCTCTGAGTTTGAGGGCAGCCTAAAGAGAGTTCCAGGGCAGCCAGGGCTACACAGAGAAACCCTGTCTCAAAACACAAACTTCCTAGACCCTGACCTACCTTCGGGGATGATTTTCATGGGTAGGACTTCCTAGGAGTCCAATAATCAGAGGAAGAAAGGGAGGGAGGGGCAGGAGGGAGGAGGGAAGGAAGGAGGGAGGGAGTGAAGAGGAAGGAAGGAAGAGGATGGAGGGAGAAGGAAGAAGGAAAGGGAGGAAGAGAAGGGAGGAGGAAGGAAAGAAGAAGGGAGGAGGAAGGAAGGAAGAAGGAGGAGAAGGAAGAAAGAAGAAAGGTTCTAAGGAGTGCTGTGGCGCTGTCTTGCAGCAATAGAAGCTCTCAAGTCAAGGGCCTTTATAGGAGAACTTTGAATCCTCATCGTGAGAGTAGGATTTCTTCCCAAAGCTAGTAAGTGAACACAAAGTCTGAGACAGCGGCGGTGTGGCGCACGCTTTATCCAGCACTTGGAGCAGAGACAGGCGGATTCTAGTCGAGGCACTGGTCTACAGATGATTCAGGACGCTTAGCTACACAGAGAACCTGTCATCGAAAAACCACAAAAAAAAAAAAGAAGTCTGAGACAACCTTCTTGCTCACATGCTAATGCTCCAAGGTCCTTAATGCCTTAGGGACCGGGAAAGATCTCCAGACACTCAGGATGGGGGAAGAGTCAGGACTTCCAGGGCCCATGCGACTCTACATATCCCCATTGTCTCTTGGGAATCCTCAGAGTGGGCCAGGTTTCCAGGCTGCCTGGAGACTCAAAGGAATATTTGGGCTAGCCTTTGTACTCAGCGTCATCCCCAGGCTATCCCTGGCAGATTCACGGAGGTCATCACATCGGTGGGAGTCACCTTTCTTATTGCCCGGGACAAAGTGCTTGGCAAAAGGCATTTACAGAGGAAGGGTTACGTTTTGGTTCTCGGTTTGAGGTATAGCCCATCATGACAGCTAAGGCATGGGGGCAGGAACGTAAGACAGCTGGTCACATGGCCTCATGGCCTCCACCGTTAAGAAGCAGAAAGAGATGATGCTAGCTAGCTCTCAGCCTACTCTCTCCTTCCTATGCTGTCTGGGACCCCAGCTGAGGAAACGAAGGCATCTTCACTTAGCAGGAGTCTTCCGTCCCAACTACCTAATCAGGACAATGCCTTTACAAGCTTGTCCGGTAGTTTGTTCTCGAAGATTCTGAATCTTCTCAAGTTGACAAACGAGGTTAACTGTCATAGCTCTATCGAAAGCCTGCCCCCTCCTTGCTGCCGAGCACACGGACACAGTGCCGACTGACCAGTAGGCGTACCAGGTTACTAGTCAGTGGGTACCTAGGCTCGTTCCCGTTTTGATAATTGTGTAGTTAATCAGCAGGTTTGTGCGGTTAGGATCAATTTCCCTGGAAGGAATGCCCAGGAAAGTGTGAACTTCCTGTTAAGTTGATCTCTTCTCCATCGATAAATTCTACTAATCCACCATCTTCTCATCTTTCTCTCCTCTTCCGTACCTCTCCCCTTCATTTTCTCTCTTTAATGTGTTATTAGGGTTGTATTATTCTCTATTTATCTTATTTTCTTGTTGTTTTTTGATTGAGATGTCACTTCTGCTATAGACCATCATTTGAATAATTGATTCTAGTCAGGTGAAACTGTTTCTTGCAATATTGGGGGTGACCTTGTTTGAGAGGGTATATCACTGGGAGTGAGCTTAGACGTTTAATCAGACCAACCTACGGCCTCCTAGTTTCTCTTGCACCTTTGATCCAGTTGTACTCGCTATCTCCAGTAGGCCTGCCACGGCAGTGTCATGGAACCGATTCTCTGGGATCCATGCACATGATATGTGATTCTTTATAAGTGCCATTGTTCACATGTCATCATGCAAAGGATTTTAAAAATGACCTAAACATCTCACCATCTGGCAGCATTGATTCGGGAAACTGCACCCTTGGAATTTATGTATTTTATATTTTGGATGAAGACAGGTTTTGGTCTAGAACTGTACAATTGGACTAGTCAGACGCTAGAGGGTATCTGTGTCTCGGTACCTTCTCGGTCCCCATCGCGCTGGATTATAACACAGGCTAGCTTTTCTGAGGATTGTGCTTCAGGCCTTGGTTTTTGGTTTTTCATACCAAGCTACATTTTCTTGTCTGAGCCCTCATTTCATCACTATTGGCTTTAAGAATTTGTGCCGTATCTCAAGATGATTTTAAATTACCTTCACACTCCCAGTTAGAATAAACGCTGTGTGATTGTTGTGAACATGGGGATTGGCCTGGCTATGTGGTCTTTTTGTTTTTTGTTTTGTTTTTTTGGTTTGGATTTGGTGGGGATTTGTTTGTTTTTGTTTTTGTTTTGTCAGTTTGCACATAGTATGGTCATTTAGAAAAAACTCAATTGGAGAACAAAAAAAAAAAAAAAACTTGCTAGATTGTCTTTGGCTTGTAGGCAAATCTGTGGGGTATTTTTTGATTAATGACTGATGGGGGAGGGCTTGCTCACGTGGGTCTTGCCACACCTGGGCAAGTGGGCCAGGCTTAGGACGCCATCAGGAACGAGCCAGTAAGCGGCACTCTTCCATGGCTGCCTCTGCTTCGCCTCCTGCTCTCTCCTGCTGGAGTTCCCTCAGTGATGGAGAGTCACCTGGAATGTAAGCCAAAGAACCCTTCCTTCCCTGCTTCTGGTCAGTGTTTTGTCACAGCCGTAGGAAGCTAGCTGGGACAGAGATCAAACCCAGGGCCTCGCATGTGCCGCTGGGCAAGACACAGTCTCCATGAGTACTGACCCCAAACTTCTGTCTTCTTTCTCCTCTCTCCTCCCTCCTCCCTCCCTCTTTCTTTTCTTCTTTCTTTCTTTTTTTTTTTTTTTTTTTGGTTTTTTCGAGACAGGTTTCTTTGTGTAGCCCTGGCTGTCCTGGAACTCACTCTGTAGACCAAGCTGGCCTGAACCCAGAAATCCGCCTGCCTCTGCCTCCCAAGTGCTGGGATTAAAGGCGTGCGCCTCACTGCCGCCACCCACCACCACCGCCGGCTTCTTATTTCTTTTTTCAAGAGTTTTTTGATGGTTTCTCTGTGTACCTTTGCCTGTCCCAGAACTAACTCTGTAGACCAGGTCAGCCTTAAGCTCAGAGAAGTCCTCCTGCCTCTGCGTCCCAAGTACTAGGATTAAAGGTATGCACCACCACCTCCCAGCTCCCAGACTTCCTACTTATAAGCCTTGGTTATCACCTTCCTAATGCTGAGACCCTTTAATACATGTTCTTCATGCTGTGGTGACCCCCCCCACCGTAACATCATTTTCATTGCTACTTCGTAACTGCAATTTTGCTACTGTTATGAATCGTGATGTAAACTTGTGTTTTCTGATTTCTTAGGCGACCCTGGTTAGAGAGGGTTATCCGACTCTCAAAGGGGCCACGACCCACAGGTTGAGAACTTCTGCTAAATCTATATTTTTTTTCAAGTAGCAAATATTTGTATTTTTGCTGAAATACAATTTTGTCAGGTCTTTCACCAAGCTCATTGTCGAGTCTAAGCACGCTCTCCCTACCCCTGAATGCTGAGAATTTATTGTCTCTTTTTTTTTTTTTCTAAGATTCCATAGTTTTAGGTTTTAATCTACGATGCCTTCAGAGTCAGCCTGTCTATAGAGGCTGAGGTGCAGCTTGTGTTTGAAGATGTCTAGTGGCTCAAGGGCCTTTCAAAAGCTCTCTTACAGCTGGCTGTGGTGGTGCTCGACCTTAAACCCAGCACTTGGAAGGCAGAGGCAGTGGGTCTCGAAAGTCAAGGCCAGTCTGGTCTACAGACAGTGATTTCCACGACAGCTAGGGTTACACCGAGAAACCCTGTCAAAAAGAAAAGTTCTTTTTCTTGAAGGAATTGCCTTACTGTTTTCTCGGAAGCCAATGGAATATATCTGTGGTCATCTGTATCTGGATTTCTCTGGCTCTTTTCCATTCATTGACTTATAGCTACCTTGTTACCAGGATTACACAGCTTTAATTGTTTTAAAAAGACAATAGTTCTTTAAATTAGCTAACCTAAGGGCTGGAGAGATGGCTCAGTGGTTAAGAGCACTGACTGCTCTTCCAGAGGTCCTGAGTTCAATTTCCAGCAACCACATGGTGGCTCACGACCATCTGTAATGGGATCTGATGACTTATCTGGTGTGTCTGAAGACAGCTACAGTGTACTCACAGACATTAAATAAAAAATAAATATTTTTAAAAATTAGGTAATCTAATTCCTCCCATGCTGCTTTCTTTTTCCAAAAAGCTTTTAGTTATTTTGCCTCTTTTTAAAAAGTTGTTTTTTGCCAGACAGTGGTGGTACATGCCTTTAATCACTAAGCACTTGAGAGGCAGAGGCAGGCAGATTTCTGAGTTCGAGGCCAGCCTGGTCTAACAGACTGAGTTCCAGGACAGCCAGGGCTACACAGAGAAACCTGTCTCGGAAAAAAAAATAAAAAAAAAAAAAAAGGCTTCACTTGAGAAAATGCCCTCAATAATATTGGGCTGTAGTGAGGCCTGTAGGACATTTTTGTAATTAGTGATTGATGGGGGAGGGCCTGGCCCCGCCCATTGTGGTGGGGCCATCCCTGGGCTGGTGGTCCTGGGCTCTAAGCAAGCCATGTAGAAAAAGCCAGTAAGCAAGCAGCCCTCTATGGTCTCTGCATCGGCTCCTGCCTTCAGGTTCCTGCCCTGTTTGAGTTCCTGTCTTGACTTCCTTCTACGATAAACAGTGACATGGAAGTGTAAGCCAAACAAACCCTTCCTCCCCAAGTTGCTTTTGGTTATGGTGTTTCATTACAGCAATAGAAACCCTAACTCAGACAGGGTGTTTTGCCTGCACACCACTATAAGTGAAATACCCAAGAAGGTCAGAAGAGGGCGCTAAACCCCCTTCACATGGGAGTAAGAAAGTTGCAAGCCACCAGGTGGATTCTAGAGATCAAACCCAGGCATCTGGAATTGCCACCAATGTTCTTAACCACCAAGCTCTCTCTCCCACCCCTACTTCTTTACCTCTAGCTTCCTTAGGCTTTCTCTGTGATAAAATGTTTCGACAAAAGTAACTTCAGGTTTTATACGGACTATATAGCATACTGACAGGGTAAGAAGGTCAAGCAAAGGAAACCTGAGGCAGCTGGTCACCCTCAGCTGCAGTCAGAGAGCAGAGTGACAGCTGCTATTCTTCAGCTCACTGTCTCCATTTTGATGGGTCCAGGCCCCAGCTCAGGGAGCAAAACCGCCTCTTGTAGGGTTAATTTTCCCACCTCAACGAGAATATAATCAATATAATCTCGCACAGCAAACCGAGAGACTTCTCTTACGGATGATTCTAGATCCTATCAAGTTAACAATCAGTATTGACCATCGAGGTTTTCCTGTATGTCAGTTATCTTGCCTGTGTTTATAAAATGTTGTTGTGTCTTCATAGACATTTAATTAAGCGTATATTTCAATTTAGAGTGAATTGACATCTTGCAATACTGGATCTTCCAACCCAGGAACAAGGTATGTCTCTGCATTTGTTTAGATGTTTATCATTTTCCTTATTATTTCTAGCTTTCAAGCCTCTAGTCCAGACATGCTTTGTTGGTTTACACTTCAATATTTATTTTTCCTGAGTGATTAGATATGCTAATATACCTTTAAGGCTGTTGGGGTCCAGGAGTTGTCTCACAAACCACATGAACACCGATCTCAGACAGGGATAGTTTATTGAGCATATGCCCAAGACTGATTGATTATGGCTGTAGGTCAGACACAGGAGCTGACTGCGACATTGAGTTAAAATCCAATACTGCTTTTAAGCCTAAGATCTACAGATATCTGTGCCATGTCATTCCACCAATCAGGATTTAGGGATAAGAGGATTTCCTTAAGAACATGTGATTGTTGTATATTTATGTACAACCTTGCTCCCATTGGTTGGGATATAAACTGTGGCAGGGGACTTGCCTTGTCTAATATTCATGTCTTAACTTGCCAACAGGGATGTCAGTTACCCACATACATGTCTCTTTCTGCCAAGTAGGATGTCAACTCCCAGGGAGATCTTGGGGACTTAAACTTTACTCCACCCTACTCAAACTGGAAGTCTTATTCCAAATAGTTTCTTATATTGGTGCAGGTGTCTCTCTTATGTTGGGGTCCATCCCAGGGGCAGCTTATAGCATAAGAGCACATACACAAGTACAGGAAGTGCTACTTGGTGGTTGGTTCCAGTCCAAGCTTCTTGTGACTGACTATGCAAAGCAGTTCTAACTGACTTCTGTTGTGATTGGTTTTCAAGAACCAATCACAGAGCAAAGGAGAGAGCCCAGAACATCCTAGTAACAGCATATTGAGAAAGTTTCCTTATGCCTTAGTAAGAACGGCACAAAACGGCAGGCCAGCCAGGTAACAGTTACCCAGGCCGTAACTGGCCATTGTCCACACCCTCATTGCTAAAAACATAACTGACTTGTGTAGTTTCTCTGGTGCCCTGTGACTTACTAAGCTGACACGTTTGAGGAAGGGATGGAGTTTGGGTTTTGTTGTGTTGTCCTGTTTCATAGGGTTTGTAGACTCTTTGGGACTTCCAATGTGGGTGATCATAATGTTGTACTGGTGATCTGTCTCTTGGCTGTGACAAAATGCCTGGCAAAGCAACTTAAGGAGGGTTTTACCTCCCCCCTCCCCCAGCCCCAAACCCATCCCCACAAAAAGTAACAGCTTAGACAGGAAGCCACCCAAGAGAGCTTTTAAAGAGAGTGATGAGCCAGGTGGCAGTGGTGGCCACGCCTTTAATCCCATCATTCAGGAGGCAGAGGCAGGCAGATCTCTGTGAGTTCGAGGCCAACTGGTCTATATATTGAGTTCAGGACAGTCAGGCCTACACAGTGAAACCCTGTCTCAAATGGCAAAACAAAGAAACAGAAAAAGAATGACGAAGACTCAGAAGAGTAGCTCTTCACAATTGATGGTTTCTGGTGGCGGTGTAGGAACAGGACTCAGTTCTATCTAAGGAGCAGGTCACTAGAAGTCTGACTATGCTCCAGGGCGTATCAGTTAAAACAAAATGGACTTGTTGTTGTTTGTTTCTTATATCTCTTTATTTTTTACTTCTTTCGGGGGACGGGGGAAGGAGGGTTACCAGGAGGGGTGGACATGGAAGGACTGGGAAGGGATATGAATTGGGTACATGATGTGAAACTCCCAGAGAACCAATAAAAGTGTTGGCAGTGGGTGGAAGGAAGGATTTATTGGGCTCACAGTTTGAGGGACGTGACAGGGAGGGCATGGGGCGGGAGCCTGAAGTAGCTGGGCATACCACATTAGTCAGGTGGCAGACAGAAAGGACGGTATTCAGCTTGCCCACTCTCTTCCTTTTTATTCAGTCCAGGACCCCAAATAGTGCCTGGCTACACTCAGGGAGGATCTTCCCGCCTCAGTCCAACCTCCCTGAAGCGCCCTCAGAGCCTCACTCAGGGGACTCCTAGGTGATTGACAGTCAAGACTCACCTCACCCCTGACCTATGCATGCCTTTTTTGTCCTGCCTATACTTTGTTGCACAGGCTGGGAGCCCAGCCCTGTGACTAATGCTGAGAGAGCCTGTTTCTCTTCAGTGGTGATAGTGGGCATCCGCTCTTTATGCAAAATGATATATGTTTGGAGATATTCTTGATCAAATTAAGGCAGTTCCCTTCTCTTGCTATTTTTCAGCACATCTAAATCATGACTAAGCTCTATTTTGTCTTAACACTTTTACTGCGTTGCTTGCTATGACCTTGTGATTTTTTTTTCCCTCTTTAACCACACAAGCACGAGGACCGGAGTTCAAGTCCCTGAACCCACATCAAAAGGAGGCTTGGTGGCACACGTTTGTAATTCCAGTGGTATAGAGACAGAGACAGGCAAAGCCCTGGGGTTCACTGGCCAGTATAACCAACTTGGCAAAAAATCTAAGCCTGTCTCAAAAAACAAGGTAGAGGAAGCCTGGAAAATAATACCCAAAGTTGACCTCTGACCTCAACCTGTACACACACACACACACACACACACACACACATGTGCACATACACACTGTCTTAGTCAGGATTTGTATTCCTGCACAAAGCATCATGACCAAGAAGCAAGTTGGGGAGGAAAGGGTTAATTCAGCTTACACTTCCACATCACTGTTCATCACCAAAGGAAGTCAGGACAGGAACTCACACAGGGCAGGAACTTGGAGGCAGGAGTGATGCAGAGGCCATGGAGGGATGTCACTTACTGGCTTGCTGGCTTCAGCTTGCTTTCTTGTAGAACCCAAGACCACCAGTCCAGGGATGGATGGCACCACCCACAATGGGCCCTCCTACCCTTGATCACTAATTGAGAAAATGCCTTACAGCTGTATCTCATGGAGGATTTTCTCAAGGGAGGCCTCCTTTCTCTGTGGTAACTCCAGCTTGTGTCAAGTTGACATAAAAACCAGCCAATACACACACACACACAAAAATAGAAACTTTGACTGGGAAATTTGCTAATGGTGTCCCTGAGTTCAGAGTGATGGATTACCTTGTCAGTTTTTGAATGCTGAACCATTTCTTGCATCCCAGAATAAACTCCAGCTGATCATAATTGTCTGTTCTTCTGATATGTGTCCTGAATTCAACTTGCTAGTATTTGGTTAAAGATGTCTACATGGACATTTATTGTCTCTCTGATTTGGTCTCTAAATAATACTAGTTCATACAGTAATTGAGAGGATTTCTGCCTCCTCTGCTTTTTTGCAAAAGGGAGGTAAAGATTAGTGCCAGTTCCTCTTCAAATGCCTGGAATAATTTTCAGTGGACCCACTAAAGAATAGGCATTTGGTGGCGGCGTTGGGGAGGAGGACAGAGAGGGACGTGTGAACTGAGGGTCCCAGAAAAAGCCACACCCACTTAAAGATTCTATAGGTTGATTCAGTCATTGCCCCTCTGATTTAGAGGGAGTTGGAATGTTGCAGGTCCAAAGCCAAATTATTCTGGGGTATCTTAGCCTCCTCAGGGGCATTTATTGGCCACCTCTGTGTGTGACATCATAGCCTGTGACTATTAGGTAAACAGACCCCTACCTTCTATCCACCCACAGGCTAAGAGTGCCCTCAAACAGCATCGAGGCTATAGCAGAGGTTCCCTGCTTTACTGAACCACACACACACACACACACACCACCCTCCCACCCACCACCCACCCCTGATATTCCCACAAATGTGTTCTAAAGAGCCCTAACTTACACTTTGCTTTGTTCCGATACTATAAAACCTTCACGGAACTGATACAATGCCGGAGCACATAGTATCCAGGGTAAACTTTGTCTGTGTTTCTGGGTCAGGGTCATTTACATTTAGCTCCAGAATAAACTGTCTTCTCTTCTCCTTGAGGCAGCAGCTGTGTTTCTGTTGATGGTACATTTTGATAACTTATTAAATTTTATTGTATGTGCATTGCTGTGAGGGCGTCAGGTTCCCTTGAAACTAGAGTTACAGACAGTCGTGAGCTGCCATGTGGGTGCTGGGAATCGAACCTGAGGTCTTTTTTTGGAAGACCAGACAGCACTCTTAACCCCTGAGCCATGTCTCCAAGCCCCAAGAAGTGGATTACTTATTTACTTATTTATTTCGTTTGAAACGCATCATCCCTTACATAGTCTGACTGTCCTGGAATTCACTATGTGAACCAGGCTGGCCTCGAACTCTCAGAGATCTGCCTGCCTCTGCCTCCTGAGTGCTGGGATTAAAGGCTTACAGCCATGACCAGGGTGTGGGGACGGTACATTTTAATCATTGATTCCAATTCATAGTGGAAAGAACTGTTGAAATCGGTACCTAGTGGTAGAGGTTTTTGCTAATTTGTGCAGTTCCAACAGCAGGCGTGGGTGCTTTGCAAGGTCCCTTGGTCATACTCTAGCTGGCCATGGAGTCTCTTCTATTCCCATTATTAGAGTTTGGTCCTCTCCTTTCTCAGCCCCGCAAGATGCGTACTGATCCTTTCAAAGAGTCGGCTCTGTTCCCTGACTTCCTGCGTTGTGTTTAATTTCATCTTTCTTCATTTCCTCCTTCTAATCTGTTTGGGTTTATTATTTGGTCCTTTTTATCAGGGTTGAAGTCTAGTTAAGAGACTTGATCTTTTGTCTCCCTTCTGGTTTTCCCATTGTGAATCTTCCCAGACAGGCTTTTAGCTGCACACCCGGGGCTGAATTTGATACAATGTATTTTCATTTCCCCTCAGTTCTCAGTCTGTTTTTTTAATTTCCCTTGAGACTCTCTCTTAGCCATGGATCATTTAAAACTAGGTTACCTGGGCCCTGGCTGTTGGAAGAGTTCCCTGCCATCTTCGTGTCATTGACACCTACTTTGATTTCACCGTGGACACAGACCACAATGTACCGTTTCAGTCCCTTCAAGTGTCTTGAGCTTGGTTTAATGAACTGTGACACACTGTCGCAGCACACACTTCACGGTGCTGCACACCCGTCTGGTGCCAGGAGTGGGTGGAATGTCTCTCTGTGTCAGCTGCAATCCCTCTGTCCTGGCCTCTGCTGAGGACCAAAGCTCTTCAGGGGTCAAGCCTCTCCACAGCTCATCCGCCTGCTTTGAACTGAGCAAGTTCCTCTTTGGCCTTTCAGACCTAAAGCAAGCAGGCAGCTGCCTGCGCCCTTTGCATTAGAATATGGGTTTTTCTAACCTCCCCATCTTTGAAGCTAGACTCATAAAGCCTCCTGGGTGACCCAGTTTTCAGTGCCATCTCTTTCCCCGCTGCGGGCTTATCGAATGATGTGTTATACTGCCATTACCCAGGACCCCTAGGGAGGAAATCCCGCAGGAGATGAGCTCCCAAGAGGAAGCTTGCTAGGTTCTGGCTCCAGTAAAATGCATAAAAGTGACCTCTATCTCCTCTTAGAAAGCCGAAAAGAACATTATTCCCACACCATTAGGGAGAAGTGTTAGATCATCCTCCAAACCAGCAGAGCGCAGGCCACAGGGAACAAAGAAACCGAGCGAGTGTACAAGCAGACAGATGTCCACTCGCCACGTGTGTGAAAGGAAAAGTTACTGTCAAGGGGGGAGGTGAGGGTCAAAGTTCATCAAGGTAGACTGCTCCTCAACAACTCAGTAGGTGCAGGGCCCGGGCAGGGAGCTTTGCAGTGGGTGGGAGATTGACTCTCCTCTCAATGCAGCGAGAGACGCTGGAGATTTACAGCCCCTGAGCAGAGGCCCAAGAACCACAGTGAAACTATGCATGATGGAGGTCAAGCCAGTTGAGCTGACCAGCTTCCTGCTGAAGATCGGATCCAGGTCACCAGACACCTTTGTCCTGAGGACAAAGAGAGCCTCAGACATTTCAACCATATTAAGTGTGGAAACACACACACACACACACACACACACACACTGTAACCCAGCATTTGGGATGCAGATGTAGGAGGATCAGGAGTTCAAGGCTAGCCTCAGCTACGAAACAAATCAGAGCAACCTAGACTCCCATAAGACTTTGCCACTGCCACCCCCAACCCACACACATGGATCAGAGAGGAGGGTGGGGTGTCCTTGATAAACTCAAGAGTTCTTGTGAAGATTGGCTTATACAAGGAAGTTCACCAATGGGGCTTAGGGGAAGAGTCACGAACCTAACTAAAGTTTGGCCAAGAAGAGGATCTTTGTCACAGAGCTCAAAAGCAAAGTGGCTACAATATGGGCAGATGAGAAAGGTTGGCTAAATGTTAAACAGTTCTTTGCTTGGTGGTTGAGAACACACACACACATACATACCACACAAACACACATATACACATCACATACACAGCAATGGTGGCTTCCTAGAACTGCCCTTTACGTACTGTGCCAGGTCATTAGTGAGCCCCAGCTTTTACCTGGAAGTGGTGTCCATCTTGGTTCTACCGCTGTCCTGAGACAGAAATCAGCTATGTCTAGGGCTAACACTACACTCCAGCTGTGTTCTTACCTATGTTCATTCAGCCATGTATTCCATGAGGCACCGCCTCACTGAATTGCCCCGGCAGCTCCTGACCTTTTGGGACGTCTGCCTTCTAAGCAGCCAGATCGCTCCAGCAGTCCTTGCGATTTGTGTGTGCCACAACACATTTTCTCTTATTAACCTATTTCAACCTGTGTTTTATAGTTAAAGTCGGTTTATTTTGAGTAATATACAGATTGGACAAACCCATCCGAGGGCTGGGGACACAGCTCCTTCGTAGAGCGCTTGCCTGGTGTCTTAGTTTCTTTTTCTGTTGCTATGGCAGTACTCCAATAGAAGCATCTGAATTCGCTCACAGTTCAAGACAGTCCATCACAGTGGGAAAGTCGAGGCAGCAGAACTGGAAGAAGCTGCCTATTACTCCGGCAGAGAAAAAGCAATGCCTAGGGCTGCTGTCCAGTTCTCTGCTCCACACAGCCCAGCATCCCCAGAGAAGGGAAAGGTCCTGCCTACAACAAAATGGGTCTTCCCACCAGGCATTGTGGTGCACACCTTTAATCCCAGCACTGGGGAGGCAGAGGCACGCAGATCTTTGAGTTTCAAGAGTTCCAGAATAGCCAGGGCTAAGCAGAGAAACTCTGTCTCAAAAAAAAAAAAAAGACCAAACAACAAACAAGATCTTCCCACATCAATTTAGCACAATCAAGATTACCCCCCCCCCACAGGCATGCTCAGAGCCCCTTGTCCCAGGTGCTTCTCTAGTCTGTCAATTTGACAATACTCACCATGATATATAATTACTGTGCTAAGACTCTGGGTTCAAACCCCAGAAACACACACAGAAAGAGAGAGAGTCAGCATCCTTAAACCATGGAACAAATGGCATTTTTTGGAAAGGATTTTTTTAAAATAAAGTTTTTTGTTTGTTTTTTCCGAGACAGGGTTTCTCTGTGTAGCCCTGGCTGTCCTGGAACTCACTCTGTAGACCAGGCTGGCCTCGAACTCAGAAATCCGCCTGCCTCTGCCTCCCAAGTGCTGAGATTAAAGGCATGGCCACCCCCGCCCAGCTTAAATAAGATTTTTAATGTGGGTTTTTTTACTCACATAAGGATTACATAGAAGATCAGAGACAGAGAATTCATGAACCAAGGATCTGGCTCAGTAGGTAGCTAGGGCATCTGCCTAGACTACACAAAGCCCTAGGTTCGATTCCTAACACCACATAATCAGAGCATTGGTAGCACACACCAAGAATCTGGCACTCAGGAAGTGGAGGATCAGATGTTCAAGTTCAGTTCTTGACCATATAGCAAGTTCAAGGCCAGCCTGGGTTCCATAAGGCCATGTCTGAAGATAAAGAATAGTAGTGAATGAAATGAAGAATGAATGAAATAGAGGCTTCTCCAGGCAACACCCCTCCCCTTAACAGAGACATGTTTCTTTCTATACAGAACTGTCTATTACTGAAATATTAAAGTAGGGGAAAGACAGAGACACCTGTCAATTCTAATCTATAAACTGACAACAACAAACCGCACAAGCTTGTCCTGACTTTGAGATATAACAAGTTGAAAACTCCGGGGGCGAGAAAAAAAGAGGTTCTGCCTGGTCCTTTTTGCCAGAATATTTGGAAAGGAGATGGATTCAAGGGACGAAGAAGCTATTGTTGGATTGGAAAATTTCCGATGGTTGAAAAACATTCCAAGGGCAAAACAATGAGCTTGGTGGTAGCTCATGCCTGTAATTTAGCACTTGGGAGGCTGAGGCAAGAGACCCTTGAGTTTGAGGCCAGCCTGTGCTACATAGGGCAACCCTGTGTTTGTGAGCTCTTTTCCTGGGGGAACACAAGCACACAGCTGACCCTTGTCCTACCATTGATAAAAGTCCAATTCCAGCAAAGTCCAACTCGGGGCCCAATGAGCTTGTTGCACTTGCTTACAGAGCGTGGGGGACAGGCTACTTACAGGAACGTGAGTGACCCCAAAGCATCTACAGCAGCAGAAAAATCTCACCTAGCAGGGGTGACCGCTTCCCCTTAGCAGGAATCCTCTCCTCCCTATCCTACCATTCTGTATGTATTCAGACCCTCTGGAGACCATGAGGCTGTGTGCAATTAGAGCATTCACACAGAGCTGGATGGGAGGTACGAAGGAGGGTCCAGTGTCCCCCCTCTGTCCCTTCCTACTGTGAGGGAAAGTCGGTAATCAACAGAACTGATCCTGACAGTGGTTTGCAAAGTGGTCACAGTGGCTCAGAAGAAGCTGACCGTTTGTATGGTCAGAGGATGCTACACTCTACAGCCCTTGTCTTTAAAAAAAAAAAAAAAGCCACCATTGATAAACCATTGACAGTTCACTATAGGAATCAGATCCTGTGATCCTTCTGTCTTTTTTTCTCGATTTAAAATTTTTGTTGTTGTTGTTTTGTTTTGTTTTTTCGAGACAGGGTTTCTTTGTGTGCCTGGCTGTCCTGGAACTCACTCTGTAGACCAGGCTGGCCTCGAACTCAGAAATCCACCTTCCTCTGCCTCCCAAGTGCTGGGATTAAAGGTGTGCACCACCACTGCCTGGCAAAATGTTTATTTTTTATTGAAGTTTTCTTTTTAAAAAAATAAAACTTTAAGCCGGGCGGTGGTGGCCAGCCTTTAATCCCAGCACTTGGGAGGCAGAGGCAGGGGATTTCTGAGTTCGAGGCCAGCCTGGTCTACAGAGTGAGTTCCAGGACAGCCTAGGCTACACAGAGAAACCCTGTCTCAAAAAAAAAAACAAAAACAAAAACAAAAAAAAAAAGTTTAACCAGGCAAAAGGATGCACCACATTTTAATCTATTATATGATATGTCTTATTCTGTGGTAATTATGTTTAGTCAGCTGTTCATAATATACAATACTGAATTTTAATCACGTTATTTACAGAGGAGCCGAAGCACACATCTACAGGTAAAGGCGCTCGGGTTTAACATGCAAGTTCACAGCCCTATGCAGACACAACCATTATATACACTGTAAACACCACAGGGCATATCCGTCTCCAGTCGCCACTCTCACAGGAACAAGCATACAGGGTCTAGGGTAAGGTACCTGGGTTTTCTGTCTGAGGCATAATTCTCAAAGGCTTGCTCACTCCAAATGTAGAGCCAGTGTTGGACCACTTCAGGAGCCCCTTGTGGACGCTGCCTGGTGACCTCTGAATGCCCTTGATGAAGGAAAACAGGCACGAGCTCTTCACAGCTGGATAGGTTAAATGTGAGGCGCCACTCTACAAAACCACGGAACTAATTTCTTGTACAGCTGGGTAACAATTTAAAATGCCTGAGCATTGTAAATGCAGTCAAATCTGAGCAGAGATCCAGAAGGGCCGGGCAAGGTCGCACCCCTGAAGGGTTGACCCAGGTGTTTCACAGTCCTGTTGCCTCTCACGTGGACTTCAGCACTCCTCTTCCGTTTCACTCCCTCTTGATTTCTTACGGATTGCCTGATAAAAACTATGTCAGGCAGGTAACCAGTGATTGCCATGAAGGCCTAACTTACAACCAGGAAAGCCCTCCTGAGATTGGTGGCCCCATATCCAGTACCCAGGTCCATATGGCAAAGCCTGGGAACAGGGTGTGAGGTGCCACTGGCACAGGGACACACCCCCTCTCACATACTTTTCCTTGCACTGCTTGCAAGGGTCTTCTCTATAGCATGGGTCTCGAACCCACCAAGACTCTGCTGGCCTGATGTAGTATTCAATGATGGATTTGAAGTACGGCAGGTACATTTAAGAATTGCTAAACTCAGGGTAGGGAGTAACCTGAAGCTTTTCACCATGAGGTGGTGAGGCAGGCATGCCATGTACTGCTGAGGCTCCAGAAGCTGCTGGATTTTAAACCTGGTCTCCAGGAAGTCCTGAGACACCTGCTTCTTGCAACTGGCTGCCTCAAGCACCTGTAAGGTACTCCCTCCCCCAGAGGCTGCTGGGCCAAGTGGTTCCAGAGAGGCATCTTTCTCCTCACATGCACTGCTGCCCTCAGCAGCATCTTGAGGCCTCTGACATGTCTGGTGCTGGGTGTTCACTCAACTGGGGATGCTCTTGCTGGTCCTGTGACAGAAAGAACAGCATCCCAGGAAGAGGCTCTTCAAGGGAGTCTAAAGCAGATGGCTGGGCTTTCTCTACTGTGCACACATGATGCTAACACACAGAGGTTCCTGTCTCTGCTCAGGACTGTGGTTTGCGAGTGTTACAAGCTCTCTACGTATGCAGTTGGCAGCATCTGTAGGCAATCCATCAAATTCCTCTGCCATTTCTACATCATATCCTCCCCCGCCCCCACTGCATTTTTCACGGTTGTTTGCTGACCCGGCTCTAACTCTGTGCTGTCTGTGTGGAAGCCACACCTGCTGGCAATGAGGGACAGCCCTGTGAAGTACCATCCCAGGCCTGCTCCCCTGCAGAAGGATGGTCAGTTGCGGAGAGTCCTTCACTCACAGATACCGGTTGCAACGGGTGCACCTGAGTGTCCGGTGTGTCTGAAGAGCCCTCTTCATTTTTGTCACTGGCCTGAGAACCATTTGTGAGCAATACCCTGCCTGCATTTCAGCAAAAGCTGTTATTCTGTGACAAGCTCCCGGGTTCCCTCTGGCCCCGGTGCTTCAGGTGCTCAGACTCCAACCTGGTTACCATGTCACGGGCACGGACTGGCTCACTCTGGGGTCTGCCAGTCTTGGGATTTTCTCTTTCCTTGGGTTCTTCACAAGTTTCTGCAGCAGAGAAGGGTTCAGGGGCAGGTGGCATACCTCGGGACTGGCCAGAAATCTTCACAATAGTAGGTGAATTTGTGCAGTTTTTTGTTCAGCTAGCTAGCAGAGCAGTGGCTCTCTTGCTCGAGGAAGGAAAACATCTCTATCACCGACAAAGGCCTTGCAGCAGAGACACCGTCCCCACTGTCACTCATGTAATGCACAGAACAATGCTCAACGCCACACGCAAATGGCTCAGACTGGTAGCACTGGCTGTTGATCTCTCTCATCATTTCTAGCTGGAAACTTGGCTTTCTTAAGATCCCCCGATTTTTTTTTCCTTCTTTTAGTGGCTCTCCCATCGATATCCCAGGAACTTTTTATTTTCATAGAGCCTATCCTATTGCTACACTGGTGGGCTGCAAAGAATGCAATTTTCTCCTTCGTGTTTCCAGGTTTGACAATAGCCCAGCTCCCGGGCAGTCCTTCTTCACTCTGGTGCACTGCTGCAGACGGCACATTCTTTTGGGCTTTAACCTTCAAGCTGTTCTCCACAGAGCTCTTCCCACTCATACTGCACAGAACATTTGGAGAAAGGATCCCGAAAGGTTTTCTAGATGATGCTTTGACAAAGGAGGCCGAAGGAAAGACGGTTGGTTTCATGTAGTTGGCTCTGCCCTTTGCATCGCTGTTAGTGTTTCTGTGGCATAGGCGTTCTCAGTGTGTCCCTGCTGATTTCAAGAGGGTGCTCTTTCTTCTGGAGTTTCCAGTAAGGCTTAAGGGGCATAACAGATGCCTTGACTGCTGGGAGGGCATAGGAAGCTCCCGTTTGTGTTGCCGCTGGCTGAAGACTGGGAGGAGGCGTGTCAACTTTCCCCTTCCCTTGGTGGACACTCAGCAGTTAATTAGAGGGTGGAGAAGCATCAAAGGATCCTCAGACTTCTGGCTTCAACAACTATGTGAAGAACAGTTCCTCTCGGTGGATGGCAACGAGATGGCTGGTCAGATCAGCACAAGAGGAAGAGGCAGCAGTAAGTTCAATTTCTCAGAAGTGTACAACTAGAGTGCCTGTGCTTCTGCCGGGCCGGGCTTTGATACAGGGCTGCGGCAGCAGGTCTGACTCACTCCCTGAGACTGAGACGGACCAGGAACTCAGGGCTGGATGGCGGAGCCCAACCCTCCGATCCTTCTGTCTTTACGCACGTCTTTAGGTATGGGCAAGAGGAAGCTGGGAAGGGAAGTTCATGTGTCATGCTGGCAACTCCATCCATGTCCTTTGAGACAGTCCCCCCCACCCCATGCCATTGACCTAAAATCCAATAGGTTAGGCTAGCTGGTTGGAGAGCCCCAGGGATCCTCCTGTTCTGCCTTATCAAAATAGGCACCACCATGCACCCCTGTTTACCTGGGTGTTGGAGAACAAACTCAGGTCCTCCTTTATCCACTGAGCCATCTTCCCACATCCCTCCTGTGATCATCTCAAACAGCAGCTGACAGGAAAGGGTTTTTTTTATCTTTATAAATCATATATATTTTTATATATGTATATATGATCTTTTTCTTCTTAAACTTTTCTTAAAATTTATTTCATTTATTTCACTGTTGCTGTCTTCAGACACACCAGAAGTGGGCATCAAATCCCCATTACAGATGGTTTTGAGCCACCATGTGGTTGCTGGGAATTGAACTCAGGACCTCTGGAAGAGCAGTCAGTGCTCTTAACCGCTGAGCCATCTAGGGAAAGGGTTTTGATATGGGAAAAGATGGAGAAAGTTTGAAGCCAGGACCCACTTCCCTTGCATGCCCTTGGGGTGACACAAAAGAGTAAGGAAACTCATGGGTGAGGAGGGATGCTTGTAAGAGAGGTGGCAAAGGGGTCTGCAGGGCTCCAGCGACGTTTCCTGATCCCCGAGCCTACCCATGAGGCAGTGGCTCAAACTCCGCCCCAGGTACCAAAGATCTGGGTTTATATATGTGCTCCTCGTGCCACTTTGAAATGTTTCCAAACCCTGACGTTATTGACTATCTGAGTGACACATCTTTGCTGTGCTGTGATTGGGCAGGCAGGGTGTCTCCCCTGAGAAGGGTCACCTCATACCTCGGCAGATCCTACGGGAGCAACTGGCCTCAAGTACTGAACCAATGAGCCCCACAGGCACTCAGAGATCCGTTGATAGGAGGACCCACCCACTGGACTCAGATGACCCCAAAAGCTTCCACCCACACCCTGGCCCTCTCTTCCATTTAGGGTACCCCCTTTGTCCTCCAGAATGCCCCCCATCCAGTCTGATTGCTTTCCTGAAGAGGTCGCTCCATCCATATTGTTCTTGCTCCTTTGCTCAGACCCCCATGAGGTTTGCTTTCTTTAGTCTCTTCTCTTTAAAGTCTCTGTAGTGGGCAGTGGTGGCGCACGCCTTTAATCTCAGCACTCAGGAGGCAGAGGCAGGCAGATCCCTGAGTTCAAGGTCAACCTGGTCTACAGATGGAATTCCAGGACAGCCAAGGCTACAAAGAGAAACCATATCTTGGGGGAAGAGGAGGAAAGACTTCTCTTTATATGGCAATGGGCTGTGGGATTGGGAAAGCCAAGTTTAGGTATCCTAATCTCATTGCACTCTTAAACAAAACAGCTTAACCCCCACTTCCGGTATCCTTGCCTAGTAGTGTCTGAGAGTGTGCTGTCTCAGCAGGGAACGAGATGTATATAGTTCTTATACCTTAGGCTCCCACTAACAGTATGTCACTAAGGCTTCTAGACCAGATGTCACTGCCACTAAGGACCAGGACTGCCTCGTGTTGGCCACTTCCCGTCAGCGCCCTCGGAATGCTCTAGAAATGACTACATGCAGTTAAGAGTTCAATCATGCAGGGAAAATCGTGTCTATGCATGGAATCGTTTGTACACACAACACAACATTTATCATTTTGATTACCCGAGGTGCAGTTTGGTAAGAGTTCTTCATACTGCCATACAGCCATCACCATCCCTGTCTAGAACTTTCCATCCTTCCAAGCACTGATTCCCCAGTCTCTGGCATCTTCCACTCTCTTTTTGCCCCATGAGTTGGAATACTTGATCAAATTTTGTCTCTGTTTTTCTGCTAAAAGCAACCCTGACCTAGAACAACTTAAGGGAGAAAGAGGTTGGGAATGGCTAACACTCAGAGGCAAAGTCTATGATCTTGGTTGGCTACCAGATCCCTCAAGACCCCAGCCATCTGGCTCCGCTCCCCCCTACCTCCCCGCCAGGGAGGGGGCATTGCACTGACTGCAGATCCTGTCTTCCCTGGTGTACTTTGGTGACAGTATTAAGTCCTAGATTCGGTGTGATTGCACACCTGTGTCATCGTGTGTCTGAATCCAATTCCTTCGTGAAGGTAGCCAGAGCTGTTAGGTCACACAAGGCCCCCAAAAAGAGCAGAGAGCCACCAGGTTTAACACTCAAGTATGATGAGATAGTGTAAAATATCTCATTAATTTTATATCAATTGTCTATTGAAACGAGAGCACTTTGGCCGTGTTACTTTAATTAAAAACCTTATTAATTTCTCCTGAGCTTTGGCTGTTTAATATAATTCTGAGAACACTCAGTCACACGGTGGCTGGCATCTATGGCCCACATCCTTTGTATATAGATAGCGCTATCTACACAGCCGGCAACTTGACCCCGGGTGGGGGAGGGAAGAACTGGAACACAGGCAGGTTTCAACATAGGAAAAGGGAAACTGAGGCAGGTGACCCTAGCCAGAAGATGCGGCCAGACGAGAAGGGAGCAGATGTAGCTAGCCACATGGGATGGCACAAGGAAGATGAAATTGGGGAAGTAGACAGGGTATAAGCAGCTTCCCCCCACACCCTCCATGTGCCCCATGTGTCCTACCCTCATTTCCAAGTCTGCGAGGATAAGGAAAGAAAGAAATGGTAAATGATGCTGGAAGCTTTTCTTCGTCTCTTTCTTCTTTTTCTTTCTTTCTTCCTTCCCCTCCTCCTTCGTCATCTTCTGTAGTGGTCTATTTCCCACTACATTAAACTCGGTGTTTTGGGAGGAGTTAATGTGGGAGGAGCAAAGAGAAGGAAGAGGAGAGCTAGGAGGAAGGGGAGGAGAGAGGGAAACGGGCGCAGTCTAAGGTAGCTGTAATATCTAGGTTAGGTATTGGTAACACCTCTAATTGTGTGGGCTTATTGTGATTTGAGCATATATAAAACTATTGGATAATCTTTAAACATTAGAGTCTCATTCTACCAGGTACCGCATGGATGGCGGGATGGTCTGGGCTCAGCCCAGCCTTGTGGAGACAGCATGGGAGATTGGCAGAGCCATCTCCCACTATGGCGTCTCGTGGGTGGCAGGGCCGGTGTTTTTGGCTCGCCATTTCTAACTGTGGCGCACCTGTGGCCTCTGGCAGCTTCCAACTATGGAGTGCTTGGCTTCAGTCTGCAGAGCATGGGGGCCTTGAGCTAAGCAGAGCCATCGCTGCTTAGTCGGCCCAAGAAATAGCCTTTTAAAAATATTACCTCAACAGTCTTCTTTGAATTTTACACATATGGGTGTTTTGCTTTGCCCGTAGGTCTGTGTACCGCGTGTATGCCTGGTACTTGCTGAGGTCTGAGAAGAATGTTGCATCCGCTGGAACTAGAGTTACAGATGGTTATGAGCCACCATGTGGGTACTGGGAACTGAACCTTTGAAAGGAACAAGTCCTTTCAAAGAACCGCTGAGCCAAGTTCCAGCCCTCCATGCTCTATTTGTTATTCATGTATATCAGGGCTGTTGGCCCTCTGCATAAAGTTAAGATGGCAGCTTTTGGTCTAGGGCAGATACAGCCTTGGACTTCTGATGTGCGTCCAAGTCTGATGGCATCCAGAGATGTGTTCCCTCTGTGGTTACAGCTTTGGGGGACATTTCAAAGTCTTAGTTTTGTAATTGTCTGTTTCAAGAAACGGACAACCTTATGGCTAGTCACCGAGAGCTACTCGGCTTTCGTTTCGAAGGTAAGAAAACAAGCTCACATCCAGTGGCTTCCACGGGAGACCTCTCTCCGCCCCGCCCTCCTTCCCATTCCATGCTTGCCAGCCATCCACTTTAAAGCAAGAGCGAGTGGAGAGAGCTAGCTCTCATAACGTCATCCCGAGGAGCTGTGAGCAAATCTGACAGTGTGACTGAAAGTATCTGTATTGCTGGGCGGTGGTGGCGCATGCCTTTAATCCCAGCACTTGGGAGGCAGAGGCAGGTGGATTTCTGAGTTAGAGGCCAGCCTGGTCTACAGAGTGAGTTCCAAGACAGCCAGGGCTACACAGAGAAACCCTGTCTCAAAAAACAAAACCAGAGAGAAAAAGAGAGAGAGAGGAAAGAGAAGAGAGAGAGAGAGGAGAGAGAGAGAGAGAAAGTATCTGTATTAAAAGAACACACTTAGAGGCTGGGAGGCTCCATAGGTGAAGTGCCAGCTGGGCTAGCCTGGCTACCTGAGTTTGGGTCCCCGGAAGTCAGGTATGAGGCAGGCACAGTAGTGAGCATGTCTGTAACCCCAGCCTTCCTCTATTGGGAAGATAGGAGGCAGAGACTCTTTGGAAGCTCAAGAGCTGGCTCACCCACAGAAAGCAACCATGACCAAGACACTCTGCTTCAAACAACACAGACAAAACCAACACCCAAGATTGTCACTGAGCCCTCTTGTGAGTCTGTTCCTGGGGAGATGTGACCGGATGTCTCTGCACCCCAGACAGGGGACCAATGGCAGCCCAGAGAAAGGAAGGACACTGCCAAAGCCAACGTGGTGAACCGGTGAGTGTTATTGGGGTTACTACAGGAGCAGAAATGACTCAAAGACAGCTGCATCGCCAAAGCCTACCCAGCATGGGTGAGTCTGGGAAACCTGGAATGCGCTGCACAGCCTGCAAGCAGCCCAACGGGTGGAGACTGTCTCTTGTGGTCACTTTAGGAGTGACCTATGCATGCATCTTCACCGATTCCTGTTTCTTCCAAGTGATTTGGCCGGCCTGAGCCTCTTCCAGTAAGCTCAGGTTGTCTGACTGACTATTGGGGTGGGGGCCGGATTCAAGTTCAAGACAGGGTCTCTGTGTGCAGCTCTGGCTGTCCTGGAGCTCATTCTGTAGACCAGGTTGGCCTCAAACTTAGAGATCTAGCTGCCTCTGCCTCCCAAGTGCTGGGATTTAAGGTGTGCACCACCACTGCCCAGCTAGTCCTTATAAGTTATATGCTTGGGGAGGTAGAGGGCTAGTTTATCTGGTCAGTTTCAGGGACTTCCTGAAACCTTTGGGTTGCTTACTTCCTTAAGGAGCTTCCCTGCACACACACACACACACACACACACGGGGGGTTGGGAGAGGGGAGAGAAAAGTGGGGGGGACATCTGGTGTGGTAAGCAAGCATCCTCTAAGACAAAATGTTTTATCTCAGAAAATTGCTACACCAAAAACTCTGTTTTAGAGAAGCATGTCTGTAGAAAGCTCACTCAGAACACACTCATACACACACACACACACACACACACACACACACAGAAACAATCAAAAAATGTAAGGCATGTACACACGCAAATACGCACATACTCCCTCTCCGTCTCTCTCCCCTTTCTCCTCTCCCTCTCAACCAGACCCCAGAAACAGATGTAGAAATGACACAGATGACGGAGCAAGCAGAAGCCCTTGCATACCCCAATGCACAAGATGAATTTAAGGCTTTAAATTGTGACTGTCGGAGAAATGGAAGGCTTAGGTCAAAACTGAAATAAAGAAGTCCTTGCCCTTCGGCGGCAGCATTTTAGATGCCACAAGGGAAGTTAGTCAACTGAAGTCTACCCAAACTGAGGCACAGCGGAAAGAGAACCTGCAGATGAGCCAAGAGCAGAGGCTTGGAAGTCACCAGACCAAGTCAGGCGCGCGCGCGTGTGTGCGTGCAACACACACACACACACCACACACACAGAAAAAATGATCAAGGAAAAGCTTCAAAAGCAGCAGGAAGAGTCACCCTGTGCCTAGTAAGAGAATGCATATTGTCAGTGGTAGCCACCATCACAGGGCAGGTGACAGGCACAAAGAAGTCCTGAGCCTAGATGCTGAGGACCCAAGCAACCCCTGCATCTGAGATGCAGATCATGTGTGCTGGAAGTGGCCATGTCACACGGGATGGCAGGGTTGTCAAAGAGCTGACAACCAAAGCCCACACTGGAATCCCTTCCCTACTGAGAGCTAGAAAAGTCACTGCAGGGAAGTAGGTGCCACAGCAGCTCAGAAAAGGCAGCGTTTGGAAGTCAGAGCCCTGTCATCCTTGGTGTGCCTCTTGCTCCCTCTAGTGGCAGAGCTCAGCACTGTGCCTGCAAACAAAGGAGAAACCTTGGGGGGGTCCAAACAAAGCAGGTAGGGTGCTCAGGAGCTGAGGGACCCAGACTCTGAGAGTTCACAGAACATAGCAGAGGAGACATCTACAGGCCAGAAGCAAGGCAGTAAAGCCTAGGGGCAGGAAATGAGTGTAAACTCACAATCAAGAACGGTACCCAAAAGGAACAGAAGCAATTCAACAGGATGTCAAGACAGGAGAGGCTCAGAGCTCACTTCGACATCTGGTCAGAGTAGGTAGACTGTGAACTTAAAATTGGGATGAAAGCCAGGCGTGGTGGTGCAGATGGCTTTAATTTCAGGACAAGAGGCAAACGTAGGCAGATCTCTGGGAGTTCAAGGCTAGCCTAAGTTTTGTTGTTGTTGTTGCAACTTTTTTAAAAGATTTACTTATTTTATGTATATGAGTACACCATTGCTCTCTTCAGACACACCAGAAGAAGGCATCAGATCGAATTACAGATGGTTGTGAGCCACCATGTGGTTGCTGGGAATTGAACTCAGGACCTCTGGAAGAGCAATCGATGCTCTTAACTGCTGAGCATCTCTCCAGCCCAAGGCTAGCCTGGTTTTATACAGAGAAACCCTGTCTTGAATAAAACAAACAAACAAAAAAATGTGAAGTGAAACCAGGAACCTTTTGGAAAAGTCAGACAAAATCTTCGGGATCTAGGATTGGAGAATTCTTACATTGCATCGAAAGCAAGTTCAGGGAGTTGGAGAGAGCACATGGAGAGTGTGCTACAAAATCTACTTGAACATCTGCAGGATATGGGGTATTGCTATCCTGGAAGTGCTAGAATCTCCTACAGACATTAATGGGTATCTCTGTACCCGACAGAAATGCTTCTCCTTGGACCAAATAGCAGGGACTCAAATGTTCACCACCGCGGTCTTCCTACTGGCCAACAGTTTTAAACCACCCAGTACCTGTGGGTAGAGCAGACTGGTACCTTCACAGATGGACCACTTAAGCCATGTGCAATGGTACATCTCAGAGGCTTCAGCAAAAGCGGCCGGGTACAGTAAAGTGTGGAGTCCCAGCAGCAGCGAATGCCCTGTTCCTGAGGGCATCTTCACCCGTGAGTCTGAGTGGTGAAATTGTAGCATGTCGTTTCGCATGCACTTCAGCTGAGCGCCACACGACCTCCCGTCATAATGGAACACAACTATGAACACCACCGGATGGATTGAATCAGTGAGAGGCAGGGCGCAGTGCAAGCAATCTCTCTCAAAGCAAGACGCAGAGACGACGTGCTAATGAGGAATGAAGATAAAGTTTAATATGGCAGGGGCTTAGCGGGTACAGAGGCCAAATCTAAACCAGCAAAGGAGAGAGCTCTGTGCACTGGTCTGGATGGGAATGGCCCCCAGTGGAGATGTTTAGAAGGATTAGGACCTATGGCCTTGCTGATGTGCCATTCCCAGTGTGCCCCACCTCCTGCTTGTGGGCCATGTGAGCGCTCAGTTGCGGCTCATCACCTGTTCCCACATCTCCTTCCACCAGCATGGACCCCATGTGGACTAGCCTACTAGCTACCAGGGTCTGGTAAAAATAATGCTATGTACCCAGCCTACAGGCATTAAGGACCCTCAAAGTGGGACCAGTTACAGGCTCAGAAGCTTTGCTTAAGGGAACAGGAGCCACTGTTGGCTCCAAGGCCTGGAAAGCCAGAGTCAGAGAGCAGGCAGGAGCCTGTTGTCAGTCAACTGCGGCCTGGCTAGGCCATGGAGGCCCAACACACTCCTCCAACCCACACCACTGAGTGCTCCCACTGGCCACTCAGACAGGTAAGTGGGCCCAGCACATCCACAGATGGGATGGGATGTGGGGTGGGGACAATCACAAACACCATGGCCTTATCAAGAAAAGTGGAGAGAGGACTGGGGTTGTTGGGGTGGGCCCACCTGCTGCTCACTGCCGTTTGGCTCTGCGACACATCAGGGGCTTAGGAACCCCCATCACGAAGGCACCATCTCTTCTTTGACATGAGGGCTCCCCATCACTATGTGGCTATTTCAGAGCCTATAAGCCAGACACCAGGGACCTCTGATGCCTCTCAGCAACACTGGGTCTCACGGTTCCTTGTACAGACGCCCAGGCCATGATGGCCCTGTGGACTGTTGCTTTGCAGGCACGGGCTCTACCTGGCTCAAAGGCTGCACATGACCAAAGGGCTGAGAACATAGCATTGTCCTAACAAAGCTGTATTCCCAGGCCCTCAGACGTAAAATAGTCATGAAATAGTTTTCATCTCCATTTCAAACTCGGGTCATAGGACCCAGCCCACCGCCCTGTTTGCACAGCCATTTTTCCAGGGACCAAACATCTCAGCGCCCACAAAGCACATTAGTCCTAGACAGGAGGTACCCTGCTCCATGTACGCCACCCTCTGGACTGACTGAATGACACAGGGGGTCTTCCTCTATTGCTCTCCATCTTGAGACAGGATGGGTCTAAAAGGTCCCTAGGCTGCCTCAGTCTACAACTCCAGTATTAGGCTGTGTCCTGTCTTTGTTCTGTATGTTCGGGGGTACTTGAACTTGGGTCTTCTGTTTCCGCAGCAGCTGCTTACTCGCCAAGCATCTCTCAGTCTGGGACATAGAACGAGAGTAGGCAGTTGGATGACACCCCTTAACCACCAAGACCATGTCATTTGAACAGCATAAACATATTGAATGTCTTAAGACCAGCTTTGGAGGCCGCTGCTGAACATTCTAGAAAGCTATGCAAAGCTTATCTTTATTGACACTGTGTATTCTGTTCAATCCCTTCTGTTCCGCAGAGTTCAAAGCAACAGAGCCACGAGGTGACCATCATTCCCTGTAAAACAAGGCTGGCCCACCAAGGTCACACCCTCATAGCCCTGAAGCTTGCTCGGTCTGGTCTGCTCAGGATGCAGCCTTAGGGAACCAGCACCAACCGAATCTGCCTCACAACAGCAAGCAGCTCCATGAGCCATACAGAGCTCCACCGAGCCATGGCTGAGTAGGCAAGTCCTGCCTGCAGGCCTCCCAAGAGATCCCAGGGATGTCACTGTGGGCACAGACGGACGTGCGTGTGCTGTGGGTCAGTGTATCCTTCAATGTGAAGGTGCTTCCACATTAGCTAAGCTGACACCACCTGTCTTCCCTGCAACCAGGCAGGTGCCTGTGCTCAGTGACAAAGAGTCTCTGAGACCAGAGACTGCAGCTAGTGGTGGGGACTGAGCTGCCATGATCTCCCGCCTTAGGGATGAGCCAGGCAGAGGGAGGAGAGAGCTGTCCATGGGGCCTCAGGGATGAGAGCTGCGACCAAGCCCAAGGTCAGCAACTAAGGGCTGACTGCCCTGGGCACGCCTTTTTGGTCTGTTCTGGGGACCCTGGGAGGGGGCTCCTCTGCCGCTTCTTCTTCAGCTGCTGCTGCAGTCTCTCTTCTTTTTTCTTCAGATAAGAAGTCATGTTGTCAAAGGTGGCCTTGTACAGGCTGCGGAAGCCATCATCTGCACCTACAGAGCCTATGACAAGGACAAGGAGAGATGCAGGTGGTGACCTGGAACATGGCTCACGGAATGGCCTTGGGAATTCTACCTCCCCGACACCCCAAAGACCCTGAACCTCATGTGACCCAAGCCTTGGGATCCACACTCGGTGACCTTGGGGACTTTGTTCCAACAGAATGTGGTAAAGGGAAGGGGCAGAGGTGGGAAGTAGGGACAAAGGATTGGCTGACATCTTGTCTGCACTTTCTGTTCATTATTGACATAGCTGCAGGTCCTGAACTAAGGGACATGTGAGACATGAATCCTCCAACCATCTGTGAGCAGGAATGGACCTTGCCCAAGGGGGACGTGAGACCAGCCAGAGTCAGTCAAGACCAGTGACTGGGATGGCAAGATGGTCTACAGCGGCTACAGGATCCTAGACCCTACAGGCTGTGGCTCTGGGTAAGAGCATGCCACACTGCAGTAGACTTCCTTGACGTCAAGCTCAGGTGCAGCTGGCCTCACCCTGGTGAGGGACATCCCCAGGACAATCAGTGCTGCATGCTAGAGAGGACCTCAGGTCCCTACCTGCAGGAGGGTGTGGCTCCCTGACCTCCAGCAGCCAAGGCTCAGGATGCATAGGCTAGTGTGGTGCTCTCCCTGCCCATCTGAGTGGAGCATCTTAGATGTGAAGACAGGCTTTGGCCTGAGCATGAGGAGTACAATAAGAATAAGAGGCTGCAGGACGGCCCAGGAGGGAAAGGCACCTGTGCCAAGTTGACAGCCTCAGTTTCATACCACGTGGTAAGAGATTCCGCAGAGGCTGTCTCTGACACGCGCTGCAGTCAGGGGTCCAGGGGTGAGCGGCTGCAGGCCTGAGGACTCTAGTCATGCTCCAAGAGGGAATCTCAATTGAGAAATCGCCCCACTAGACGGGCCTGCGGTGATTGAGCCTGCAGGTTTCAGAGGGCATTTAGACCCACAGCTGGAGCACCCCTGAAAGTCTAGGAACCCTAACTTCTAAGAATCAGTTTTGCAACATCTTTTCTGAGTACCAGTTTTGTTTCATAGAGACTGCATCTGGGTGGTCCTGGCTGGATGAACATTCTCTGGCCAGCAAATACAACAGTGGCCACCAAGCAGCAGCTGCCCGGGCCCACATCCTCACTCCCCGCAGTGTACAGGCAGCAGTGCACCTTCTCTGCATTACAGTTACAGGCCTAACAGAGTTCTCACCTTCCAGCATGGCCCAGCTCTCACGGAGATGGCTGCAGAGTCTCTGGGACACAGCACCGTCTGGAACAGCCTGCAGGTGAAAGGTAAGCCGGGACTCAGAGAGAGCAGGCAGAGGCCTGGCAGGGCCAGCCTCAGGCACAGGCAGCTGAAGCTGGCCAAGACTTCCCAGTGTTGTCCTACCTCACCCAAAGCCTTATGGGATTGGCAGGGATGTCACACAGGGCCTGCACACAGGGAGAGCACACCCACAGCAGGCCTAGTGCTGCCTTCAGCAGTGTGGGATGAGACGGGTGTCGAGACCCATCACTGATGGCAAATTAACCTCCTCTACACAGGAACCAGTACCCAAGCCAGGGCAGACAGGCTGCCTCAGGCTACAGCCTTAGGACCTAGATACATGTGATCAAGCTGAAGAGGTTCAAGGCTGTGAGAAAAGCCCAGCTCCACCCTGCCACACCCCTCCAAGACAACATGCTCAGACCACGGAGTCTGCATACTCTCACCTGCCACTCACCGCCCACGGCCTCCAGAGCACCAGAGGGGCATCACAGCAGTCCTGTAGAATCCACAGCCCCCGGGTCTCCTCAAATACAACATCCCACACTCGGTGAGGGAAAGTCAGCCGCTGTCTGAACACTAGCTGCTGTCTGCTGGCATCAAGCTGGAAGACGAAGACCACAGGAACGCTTTCCCGGAGAGAGAACTGGTCACTCACCACAGCAGCATGCCCATTCTGCACAAGCTATCTAGCACTAGGCCTGCCTCTACTACCTTGAAGACCCGAGTCACCCAAACCCTGGGAAATGGTACTTGTTTACAGTCTGAGTTCTGGAGGAACTTGTTTTATAGCAAGAACTAACTAATAAAGGACAAAGAGTGACATGGCCACCCCATTCCAAGTGTTATGTCAGTAACCCTTTCACAGAGCCTGAGACCATTAGCACACACAGTTACAATTCCCAACAGTAGCAAAATCACAGTTATGAAGTGCAACCAAAGTAACTATGGCTGAGGTCCCACGTAACTGTATTAAAGGGTCTCAACATGAGGAAGGAGCCATAGACCCACTGCTGTAGACACAAGGTTCTGGAGCTTCTCTCTTCTCCAAACCTATAATATTTCATGTCTAAGGAGAGCAACCCCAAGCTTCACAGGAGAGAATGCAGAACACCAGAGACCCGCCCTAGCATGAGAAGGGGCAGCAGAAGGAACCCCTCAATTATACCCAGCCCCTCAATCTGCCCTGTGGGTGCCAACTCGCCACTGACAGTGAGACCCGCTGTCTTACCACTCACACAGAAGCACCACATAGCTCTCCTGTCCCCAGAATGCAATCCTGGATGCCGCCAACCCCTGCAGGGAAAAGCAGCTGCTTGGCCAGGCTCTGCTCCCAGGCCACCTGTGTGTCCTTCTCAGTGGAGCGAAGGGCACAGGCACCATGGATCCCGCATAATGCCAACACATAATGCCAATGCAGGGCAAGAGTTCACAGAAACAATCTAGAATCCACAGGAAGGGAGCAGTCAACACCCGTCCTCACACATGACCCTGGCTGTCCCTGCAGGCCTGTGATATGCCTCCAAAGCCACAGTGGGAAAGCAGGGACACATGGGAAGAAGGTCTATGATCAGAGACAACTGTCCAAGCTTCCCAGGACAGGAGGTAATACACACACTTCTAAAAGTCTTAAGTTTCATGAAGTGTAGAAAAAAAGGACATGCCTCTCACTGGCTGGCCTGGGGGAGGGCAGGTACCATGCCATCCAATTTTAAGCTGAGCAATCTGGGAACATCCCTGATGCCAGAGGACTCATGGGTACACAGGAGGTGCCAGGGGGACTCCTGAGCACAGAGAATGCTGGCGTGCCCCCAACACTGACAAAACATAGTGAGGCTGTCTGCTATAACTCATCTTTAATATTCAAGTATGCCCGGAGCCTTCCTGTAGGGAGCCCCTGTGTACACACAAGGTGCGATGTGAATTGTTTCCCATCAGGCACCACACAACTGGGAATCCTGTGTGTGTCCCCCAAGCTGAAAGAAGTCACACACTTGCAACAAGGAAACATTTCAATAGGAGGTGCTGGCAAACACTCGGGTACCCAAGATGAGCATGAAGCTACCTTGTGGCCTGGATGCTCTCCAGGCTCCTGTAGGCTGGCCAGGTCACAGCACTGCAGCTGGCGACCACTTCTGTACTCCCAGAGTCTCAGGGTGCCATCCTGTACACAGAGGAAGGGTTAGCATGTGGACTCAAGAGGTCTGACCCAGAAGCAAGAAAGGCTGGGAGACAGGAGGGAAGGGGAAACAGGGTGCTGAACATGGCTGGGTGTCAGACAAGCCCCTCTGACAGCTAGGGCTCCCTTATGAAGAAAACTCTCTGTAGCAAGCTACCCAATTGTGCCAGAGCACCCAGGAAAGCCTCCATGATGACAGGCTGAGTCAGGATACTCGGCCATGGCACAGCAGGCAAAGGAACCAAGATGGCCAGACTCCCTACTGAGTAAAGTCCACTTACAACCCTGCTGTGCTGGGACCAGGCAGGCAAACACACGGGCACATAAATTGTACACGGCCCGAAGAAAGGGGCCACTTTAAGAGCCAGGAGGACACTCCCTCTAGTGGCCACAACCAACAGAGACTGGTGGACTTGGCACCCTAGTTGGGAACAAGAGGCTGGACACTTTCTTTTACTGTGAACACCTAGCAGCAAGCACAACACTTACCCCAGAGGAAGAAAGCAGCAGCTCAGGATGACTGGGCACCACAAAGATGCGGCTCACAAACCTGTGGGGAGCAAAGGTAAGTCAGCCACAACACGGGAGGAGCCTCTCACCCTGCTCAGAAAGGGAAACAATGCAGATCCCACCCACACCAGCAGGGACTAAGAACATGGCTGGCCACATTTGAGTCCCCAGCACTACATCTGGACCAAAGGGGACAGCGCCCAGTTCTGCCAGAGCACTGTCCAGTGCAGCTCTGCATGGGGACACTACTTCACTCTGCCCCACAAACCTGTCTCCATCCAAGATGCCTACATGCAGGGTCAGTGAGTCTCAGAAGGCAACAGAGAAGAGAAGAGCCACACTACTGAGCACTCAGAAAGACCCCCAAGGGGCCTCTGTCTACAAAACCCAGCCTAGTTCTGTGGCTCCAACTGCACAAGACAGGAGCAGCCACTCTGCCACCAGATGTGCACCTGAGCAAGCTGGCTCTGCAGGAGCCCCACAACCACCCTGTAATCCTCCTGGCCAGGCCATGATCTCCAGTGCAGTGACAAATCGGCCCTTCTCCCAGCTCCTTTTTTTATATTTTTTAATGTCTGAGTGCCCTGTCTGCATTATCCCGTAGGCCAGAAGAAGGCATCAGATCCCATTACAGATGGTTGTGAGCCACCATGTGGTTGCTGGGAATTGAACTCAGGACCTCTGGAAGAGCAGTCAGTGGTCTTAACCACTGAGCCATCTCTCCAACCCCATCTCCCAGCTCTTAACAGAGACCTCAATTAGCGTTCACAAGTCCCAGGGCTCCAGTCACATGTTGGTTCGTGTGGCTCCCTTCATCCCCATTATACCAACATCAAGCCACCAACCTGACCCAGGCCCGGTCTGCAGCTCCCATCTCTTAGAGGACCTAGCTGTAGTCTTAGGCCCCCTAAGAGGAATAAGCTGTGTGCACTCATAGGCCTAAGTCACACCGAGTTCTCAGCAGCTAAGAGTGGGGACCAGTCTCCACAAAGCTGGACTAAACTGAGCCATCACATAAAAGGCCCCAGGAGGGGTTCCGTCCCTGGCACTGCAGACATGCCCAGAGGCTGAGTGACAGGCACTGTTCATCCTGGTCACTGTATTCAAGTGACAGACTCCTGTACACGGGAGAGGGGTAAACTCCCCAAGGAAGTAGGCAGCATCAACCAGAAAACGGCAAGGAGGAGCAAAGGGCTGCCACACAGACACCAGGTCCAGATCCTGAGGCAGACTGCATGCTCACTAGACTGAGGCTCAGCAGAACCCAGCCCGGAGTTTTCACTGCAAGGCACTGGGAATGGGCTGAGGAGCACGAGCCAGGAGATAAGTTCAAAGCAACTGCTTCCTGCAGCCCGCAGCCCGCAGCCCACAGCCCAAAGCCCTGGATATCTGTGGGAGCCATGGGCCTGAGACGGCCTTCTCAGTCTTGAGTCTCCACGCAGCTCTTAGCATGGCACCCCTACTTGTCTACAACAGCACCAGAGCACCAGTGCCCTGACCCACCCCCACCTATTAGACCCAGACTCCCCTATCTGGGGAGGGGACAGGGTTGCACTTACTCTGTGTGTCCCAGGCAGAAAGCCTCGATGCTGTGTGGAGCAGCAGCCCAGCTGACCCGGATTTTCTCATCCCGGTCTGCAGTGAGCACAAACTGGTCATCAGGACTCACAGCCTACATCACCAGGGGTGACAGGAAGAAAGGCACTCACTGGGTGGCCTTGCAAATACCATCAGAATGCTTGGATTTTCTCCAGGCCACCCTGAAGGCTTTTCAGGGAGCTCCAGTGCAGCTGGGAAGAGCAATGGGAACTGGCAGGGGACAGGAGCGTCCTTACTGTGGAAGGTCCTCACAAGTGCTCAGTTCCCAGTCCTCAGCTTAAATAAGGGCCAGAGCCATACCCTATACACTGAGACCAGCTCCAACGCCACCCACCCAGACCTGCTGCACCCCTCCCATCCCCCACACTGTACAGTAGCAGCCTGCGGCATACTAAGCACTGCACACAGCCCTTGATGCCACCCACCCCAAGCTGTCCTGTTCCACAGACTAAACCTTAGGAGGGGAAAGAGGGGAGACCACAGGCTAAGTAGCTCTCACCACTTCCCCACACTGCCTGGACTGTGGTCGAGAGGTGCACAATGAGTGTCACCGGCCTGTCAGTGCCACTCCAGGCCCCTGCTCTGGGGTCCCCATGCTTCTCCCACCTGTCCCGCCTGCCCCGGCCCACAGACTGCCCCCTCCAGCCGTGGCTGGAGCAGACAGTGCTGCATGTGTTCCCACATACCACGTCTAGCAGCATGGAGAGGTGCCCAAGTTCCAGCCTGCCGCATCCATCCGGTTCCAGCACAGAGAAGGAGTAGACGTCTCCAGACTTGTCAGCCACCAAGACCCGATCCTCTGAGGCTGTGAAGGTCAGGGCGGTGCACCTCCGCACCACCGTCCTGCAGAGTCAGAGAGCTGAGCTGCCTCGTGCCCCAAGTCAGCGCAGGCCTCCTCAGACCCTAAGCCAGAGACGGTCCCCATTTATAATGGCTACACTCACAATGCTGTGAGGATTGTGCAAAGGGGTAGCACACACCCAGCTCTCACTGTTGACCGCCCAGTCCAAGTGGCCAGTGGGACTGTAAAGCAGCCTCCCTCACGGCCTGGCTGGCTTGGCTGACGCATCTGAAGGTGACAGTCGGCTGGGCCGCCCCACAGGTCTGGGGCAGTAGTGTGCTTGTGACTGAACAGCTCTGACTCAGGAAGAGCCGACGGGGTCTGGCCCTGCTCCAGGTTAGGAGCAGAATCTGCCCCTTACAGTGCACAAGGTGGGGACCCAAACATAAAGGAACACAAAAAGCCAAAACACACAATGCCTTCAACCTACTTTTAGAATTCCCCCTCAAAAAATGAAAGACATAGCTGGGTGTGGTGACTCACACATTGAGTCCCAGCACTCGGAAGGCAGAGGCGTGGATCTCTGAGTTTAGGGCAGCGAGTTTCAGAACAGCAATGGTTACACAGAGAAATTCCATGCAAAAAGACTAAAACATAAAATCAAAGCCAGGCAGGCACACACCTGAAATCCCAGCACCCAGGGGCTAAGACTGAGAGTTCCAGGCCTGGGTCCCGAGCATTTGCTATAAAACACCTCCAGCTCTGCTGTGTGTGAGGAGCATTAATAAAATGCTGTAGCTGTCCCCACCCCAGAGCCTTTGCTGCTCGCCTGAAGGAGACAAGTGCTAGCTAGGCTACAAAGCATGTGCTCGCTGGAGCCCAGCCCTGGTGTCCCCACCCAGCAGGACCACACGGCTCTACCTACCCTGCCCCCACCTCACCACAGCACATCTGTGACTCTGCTGCTAGGTCTGAGCCTAGCATCAGGAAGGCCACGGGTACGAAAGGGCTGGCATGCCCTCATAGTGGCTATTAGTGCCCTTCATACCCAGAGCATTGTGAGCCACAGGCAACACAGAGCCATGAGACAGCCAGAATCCCCAGTGCAAGATCCAGGACAGTGCTGGAGAGCACTTCAACCTGTCCTAGCAACCCATTCGCAGCACGCCCTGGCCCGGGCCCCATGGCAAGTCCTAGCTGCAAGCTGATCCAGCTAAAGAACACTGGTCCCAGGGGATGGCACCCAGACTGCTTTCCCTGTAACCCTGCATCCATCGTTCTAACTCTGCTCTGCAGTGCACACCCTCTCCACAGAAACCCGCCCTCTCTTTCCTCTGTTGCTCAGCAGGGCATTAGCCATTGCTGAGGAGCTAATGCTGGCACAGAACAGGACCCACAGCCCACAGCAGCGGGCCAGCCATGTGCAGGCCTCAGACACTGTCTTGAGGACAGTGTTCCACAAGAGACAAAGGGAAGGAGCTGGCAGCTCTGTCTGTCTGTCTGTCTGCGCAGCTGCAGAGTAGGTGCTCCAGAGGGGTACAACGGAGAACAGGACAAAGACGATTAGGCTCTGGGGCCAATGAACCAAAACAAACGGCCTGAGCGCCTAGCACCGCGCTAGCAACTGTGCCAAGAAAGCACAAGCTCCCCGGGGTCAAGACAAGCCACCAACGGTGACACAGCAGGACTCAGCTTCCTGGAGGAGTCTTCCCAAGCCATGCCACGGCTACTCAGCTCTGCAGAAACGTCCATGGTACACCGCCAACCACTCAGACCATGGCATAGGAGCAACTCCAGGACGGGATCTGCTGTGGGTACAAGCCAGCAGCTAGAGCCCAAGTCAGATCATCAGACAAGGAGTGTGCAGGAGGTCACTCAGGAGTGAGGCAGACGCCCCACTGAACCCCAGACTATGTGAAGGCAGATGTTATGTACTTTCCTAATTTTCTGGTCTCAGGGTTTACAGCCAAGAGCCCCACAAAACAGTGAGTACTCTCCTCTCTGGTGGGCTCCAGGGGAAAAGGAACAGGCTAGTCTCTGGCAATGTGCCTCACTGCTGAGCCCTGAAGTTCCCATTTATACATGATGCTGCCCTAAGCCAGCCCTCAGAGCCACAATGCTTAGGTCCTGCCGGACACCAGGGATCTCAAAACATCTGCCACAGCTGTCTGGCCATAGCTCTGCCAACTCATATCCCCAGCAACCCAGCCTCTTGCCAGCAAACAGCCTCTTCCTGTGTGCTGTTACTTTCTGGAGCACACTTTCTAGAATGGTCCAACTTCTCACACAATACTCTCTTTCATAAAAACACCCACCAAAACTAAAGGTTTCATCTGTCCCTTTGTGCCTTCCCATCATTTAGCTGGCAACCTGGTTCTCTCTGGCTACCACTCTGAACTGATGCACCATCACCACAACTCTCCCCATAAGACTGAGGGGAGAAGCCAGGTGTGGTGGCCCATGCCTTTAAACCCAGCCCTTCTGACTGAGGTCCAGCCTGATCTACAGGACAGCCAGGGCTACTGAGAAACCGTCTGAAAAACCAAGAAAGGAAAAAGGGAGAGGGAAGGGAGAAAAGGGGGAAAAGGAGAAAAAGATGGAAGGTGGGAAGGAGTGGGAAGAAGGGAAGGGGAAGAAAGAGAGGAAAAGAACAGAAAGAAGAAAGAAGGAAGGAAGGAAGGAAGGAAGAAGGAAGGAAGGAAGGAAGGAAGGAGAAAGAGACTGAAGGCAGCAGCTGGATAGCATCCAGGCCTCAGCCAGGGAGCCCTAGAGCAGCCGGGGTCCCCATGGTATGAGGACACACAAACCCAAATACATGTAACTGTTGGAGCCAGGCCGCACGACAGGGGTGTAAAGGTGGCCTCCCGAGGGAGCAAGTTCAGAGTCCAAGGAGACTCATGCCCACGACATACAGTAACTCCAGAGTATGGAGTACGGCAGCCTCCAGTGGGAGGGACTGAGCAACTCCCACTCCCACATCCTGCCACCATCTGACCAGACCTCCCTTCTCTCTCCCCTTCCTCATGCTCATCCCACACACCCCTGCCGTCAGACTTCCCAGCAGACAGCGGGATCTTACCCTGCCCTGACTTCATGAACCCAAGATTCCAAAGGACTTGTTTTCTCTTATATATTTGGTTGTGAGCCTAGCCTCTAACAGCTAAACCATCTCTCCAGCCCCAAAGGACTTGTTCTCTCAATTTCCATTTTTCTAAAGAGCTCTTACAACTCTGTAAAAGTTTGAAAGTCCTCTTATTGAAAACAAAAACAAAAATATAACAACAAAAACCCGTGAAAGATACAAAAGGAAGTTCACAAATCCCAAGTGACTGTCCAGTGTGCAGAGGCCACACTGTCTCATTGGCAGTTGAGAGTGAAGACTTGAGAATGCTGCATGATGAAAACACACAGAAACCTGTGCAGGAGCTGGAGACGGCTCAGTTGTCAGAGAACCGCTGCTCCTGCAGAGGCCCCATGTGCCTGCTCACAGTCGCTGAACTCCAGCTCCAAGGGCTCCAACACCCTCTTCTGGCCTCTTCAGGTACCATGAACGACTCCGTGGACACACAGACAAGCACACTGTAGGCCGCCCCGTGGCACTCTACAGTCACAGCAGGCCAGGGTGCGACCTCCACCCCTGCAGCCTGAACTACTGCTGCTGCCCTCCAAGCCAAAGCAACAACATCCACTCTCCCACACTCCTTCATCCTAGGAGGCAGCTTATGTGAGCCACATACTGGGGGCTAAGGCTGCAGCCCAGCCGGAGAACACACTCTGAGCACAAGGGGCTGTGTCCCCAGCACCTAACTAACAAGTAACAGATCATCCCACCCCATCCCAGGCTGGCACAGCAGAGCCTGTGCTGTCCCACGTGACCAGGTGATTCTTGGCCTACCTCTGCAGTCAGTGTTTAACCTAAAAGGCTCCCCATCACAGTCTCTTAAAAACCTTCTGTGCATACATGAGGGTTCACATGTGTGGATACAAGCATGTACGCACTATAGCACACACATGAAGGTCAGAGGACAACCTCAGGCGGTACTCGTGCTTTCAGTTTGTTTGAACTGCATCTCCTGTTCTTTAACGCTGCATGCACCAGGTTAGCTTTGGCTGCAGCTTACAGAGTTGTCTCTAGCTCCATCTGTGCTGGAGGGTTGTGATTACAGATACACGCCTTCTGTGTCAGTCTTACGTGGGTCCCAGGACAAAGGCGCTTGCTGCCAAGCAAGAGGACCTGAGTTTTATCCCTAGGACCCACGTGGCAGAAGGAGAAGTGACCCAAGCTCACATATAGATATACATATGTAGGTACATGCGTGTACACACACACATACACACCAGCACACACAAGTAAGTAAATTTTAAAAAGAAAGCCACTGTCCTGCTGGAGACTCAGCTGTCTGTGGGAGGGCCTGAGGAAGCCTGGGCATCGAGTGTCCCTTTGTTTAATTTACTCTGCTCTGTTTCTAAACAGGACAGATCTACTACCATCTAAGATACAAAAGCATATACACTGACAGGCAATGGTTCAGGCCTCTTTCTCTAAGCTGGCCGACAGGGGGCAGAGTGAATTATGCTTTGATACCACCTAGTAGCCGAGGGTTTAAAAAAAAGGAAAAACAAACAAACAAAAACTTTTTTCTCTTAGGAAACAGGATGAATTAAAAATCCAAAAAGCTCAGCTGACATTTCTGAGCATCAGTAGTTCAAATGTCCTGCCCATGGCTACCTGACTGCACAAGTGTGTAACATCCCACAGGCTCATGGGCTTCGACACTTCATCCACAGCAATGGCAGCATGGTTCTGAAGGCTACAGGACCTTTAAGAGATAAGGCCTAGCTGGCAGACATAGGCCCCAGGGCGGACCATGAGAGACACTGTCCAGCCCTGCGTTCCTCGTATACTGTAGATGATCAATCAGACTGTAGGCTCTGCCCGCAACACCTTTCCTTCCCAATCAACATATCCTGACGCTACCAGCACCATGCCTGTCCGAAAGTGCATTGTCTGGGCAACCAGCCAGAATAAACCCTCCTACCCTTGAGTGCTTCTGTCAGGGATTTGGAAACAGCAACGGAAAAGCTGATAGATAAACTCAAGCTTGGTTAAAACAGCGGTGGGGGGCGGGGGCGGGGTGGGGACAGGTGAGGCCCTGGCGGACTCTGCTCTGTGTGCTGAGGCCACAGAAGAATCAAGAGATTCAGGAGACCCAGAGCATCTGTATTGGGTTGTCTGAGCCCTGGCCTTATGTACCACAGCGACACCGACCCCCATTCACGGGGACAAGGTGGCACTGAGAAGAGGCAGCAGCATCTTGGGAAACAGACTCACACAGTCTCCTACTCTTCAATATCATCACCTACGTGTTCCTCCCCCTACAAACATCTCCTTCTGCACATTGCCTTCGGAAACAGCAGGAAGTGGTGCGGAGTGTACGTGCAACTCCTGGGGGAGAGGACAGAATAGCCACCTGTGCTCCTGCCCAGCTGCTGGTCTCACCCAACACCTAGTCTGTCTGTTGTCTTCTCCTCACACACAAAAGGATGTACCTCATCACCTAGCTTATACAAGTGCGATACCCTTCCACTTACCCAAATCCCCGACACTCTCGGAGCGTGAGCTAAACTAACAGTCCCACTCCTGCTGGGCATGAGGCTGCAGCAACGTGGAAAGCAGGAAGGCACGGTGGCATGGCGCCACTGGAGTACTGGCGCTGCAACTAGAGGAGCCTCTACATTGCCTGGCTCCGCCTGTCTAAGCCCAAAACTGGCTACTTAACCCCACCACCACCCAGCGCGAGAGAACGGGCCACTCCCACATGCTGTTAGGAGTCAGTGGGTTATCAAGCTCTGAAATCAGTGTCTCACACACTTCATGTTAGCTGCTTATTACAATGCTCACGAAGGCTACTGACATGCAAGTACAAGGAGTGCATAGGACATCTTAATGACTCAATGTTAGCATTTCATACCTGACACTCAGACATTGCCATGGTTTTGTACGGAAAAGAATCAGACGCTTACTGTCATCGGTTAAAGCAAAATAGCGGCCAGACTTGGAGAAGGTGGACGCCAGAATCATGTCACTCCCCCTGTCTGTGGGCTGTCCGTTCTCCCTGAAAGGGCAGGGGAAGAAAGGGAAACAATTAGGCCTCGCCTGAGCTGCCAGGCTAGTCCAGTCTCACACCGGCAAGGTAGACGATGCTTGGTCAAGCAGTTCACGTAGCCAGCCAGAGCAGGATGACAGACTCAGGGGACCCAAGGAAGTTCAGAGAACAGCTCTAATTTCCCAAGGGTGAAACCCAATTCAAGATTCTATACCGCCCAGTGTAGGCTGGAAGGACTCTCAGCAATCACATGGCTTAGCCCTCAGAGACATGGACTAATCCAAGGCTAGAGGCAGGGGCCGATAAAATTAATAACAAACTGAGCTGCAAGCCACCACACAAAACAGTTACACACTGCTTCGAACCTTTCAATTAGTTAATTTCCTACACCTGCCCTCAATGCATTTCATTTTTAAATGGTCACTATTACTTTAAGGAGGAAGCAACAAATATAGTACTAAAGAAATTAAAATTAAAACAAAACAAAAAAACCTAAAAGTACCCGAGAAGGTCCTACATATTCTGAATGCCTCCATTTAAAGTTACTTCCATGTTTCTTTCTGAAATGGAACTTAGCCTGGCCCCACAGCTAGGTAACAGGAACTAGGACTTCATCGAGTGCACAATTCCCATGCTGGCTCGCCCAGCTCACCACTCAAACCACAAGCAAACGTGCTTCCCGCCATCTCACCCTTTATCTTCTGGTGCGACCTTCTTCTCTGCAGCACTGCAGTCGTATGTAAAGACGCAGTCATCATCGCTAAGGGAAGAGACAGGAGTGAGCAGTTATTAACAAACGCACAGGATTACTGCATCTCACTCTCGGAACAAAAACATTCCATCGTCATTACATGATGGGTCTTATCTACGACAGAGAAGAGCCAAGACCTGCCACTGCTTAACCTCCTAATAGGATACACCACGAACAGTCAGCATGGTCCTAATTCCATATCAGTTCAGCGTGGCATGGCCGTGCAAGCCTGGAACCAATGTAGTCTTCTTCCAGCCACCAACCTGTTGATTCTAAGAAATTATGTTCTGATAGTTTTTTGTTATGGTGGTGGTTTCTCTGTGTATCCCTGGCTGTCCTGGAACTCACTCCGTAGACCAGGCTGGCCTCAAACTTGGATATCCACCTGCCTCTGCCTGAGTGCTAGGATTAAAGTTGTCCACTGCCGCACCCCTGCTCACCCCCTGCCACCCCCAACCCCTGCTAACCCACCAATTCTGATGTTGTTTTTATTTCTTAAAAAAAATGTATTTATTATGTATAAAATGTTCTGCCTGTGTGTATGCCTGCATCCCAGAAGAGGGCACCAGATCTCATTATCGATGGTTATAAGCCACCATGTGACTGCTGGGAATTGAACTCAGGACCTCTGGAAGACCAGCCAGTGCTCTATAACCTCTAAGGCATCTTCCTAGCCCTCTGGTATTGTTTTCAACTCGGCTTTGCTCCCAAATTTAAAAACGCTGAGGTTGTCCTTGCATAATTCAGAAACAAGTCTCACCTGTCCCCATGAGCCTCAGGCCCTTACTCATATGGAAATCACATATTTTCCAAATTAGAACTTAAGCGCCTTCCTTTGCTCTGACCCTGTCCCCTGGCACATTAAAGTATCTGATACTGTTGACACCTATAAGTGGCTGCACCAACGACTTCTCCAATTAAACACTTAACTGCAGAAAGAAGAGTCATTTTCCAAGTCTGAAACTTTGATGGCCAATGGCATTCCCCAAAAGGCACAAACTGAGGGACATTCCTGATCTTCAAATGTCAAAGTACCAAAGCTAAACGGGAAAGGGGAAAAAAAAAAAAAAGGAGCCAATACGGGCTGCCACTGATTCTCTAGGTTCGTGGTAATCAACTACTTGCTCAAAGAATCCTTTGACCGAGCACAACGTATACATAAAGCCAGAAATAACATAAAGCAAAACTTTATGCCGTGTGAAGGGCCTTCAGGGAGAAGCCCACTTCAGGTTCTGCAAGCACCCTGAGTTAGCAGCTAGAGCCGGGTTGCCGGACGCAGACCAGGGAGAGCGAGCACGTTTTGTGCTTAGTGAGAACCTGAAGGGTTCCTTAACACATGACTCTCATCAGGGAGGTTCCAAGCGGGTCAGGATTGAACACCAAGACCCCTAGAAGCCTGGGCAATGCGACACCCACGTGACCTAACCCTCCCGACGCCGCGCAGGCGCCACAGACTCCGGAAGTACCCCAACTCTAACCCGAGCGCGCGTCCCCGGACCCGTCGTGCAGGTTATGGGGCGATGGGACGGGGTAAAGGGGTGCCGAGGACAGGGAATCCGGGAGGACACGGAACATGGCCGTTCCGGTCCCGTCGCCCTCAACCCGGGCCTCTTACCTGCTCGCAGTGGAGAAGGCTAGAAACCGGCTGCCTCCCCGCACCACCAGTGTCTGGGCGCACAGTGCCAGCCCCGCAGAGCTCGCCATGGGCCCGCCCGCCACCTCCGGACACGTGCGACGCGCAGCGCCCTTCCTGCTGGCGCTGGCTAGTGACGTCACTCAGCGCCGCGCTAGGAGCATGCGCACAGGGAGAGGGCCCCCATTTAATCTGAGTGCCTCGGAGATGCTGATGCTACGGATCCCTCACATGCCTTTTGTGTTTACTGACTTTTCGGCCCGTCAAGTTGGGTGGTTCCTCTTGGACAGAACCTGGTAACTCAGTGTGTACCGGTTAAAAAAAAAAAAAAATCTGCCGCGTGGCATCAGTTCTGGATGACCGGGCCCAATATGTGACCGTCTTTGAGTACGAGTCTCTGGAAACGTGCTATTTACCGTCCTCATGTAGGACAAAGACGTTTTGAACCCCAAACTGTCAAACGTGTCAATCTAACGGTGTGCCAGCCCAGATCTGCCCCACCCACCCAACACACCTTAGGGAAAGTAAACTACTTTATTCCGTCGTCAGTGTCCTGTTTCAAAGTCACACTTGCTATACTGTATATGATTGCTGCGCGGTTCCTTGAGTGAGCCCACCTTTTTTTTTTTTTTTTTTTTTTTTGGTTTTTCGAGACAGGGTTTCTCTGTGTAGCCCTGGCTGTCCTGGAACTCACTCTGTAGACCAGGCTGGCCTCAAACTCAGAAATCCACCTGCCTCTGCCTCCCAAGGGCTGGGATCAAAGGCGTGCACCACCATTGCCCACCTAAGTCCACCTTATAAAACAGCAGTTGGCTCCATTTTTTAACCTCAAACTGAGGCAGAACGACTCTTGATTTTACTTGTGCAAGTAAACACTCTCCCTCTGTCTAACAGCATGGATCGATAAGAATCCCTTGTGGGAGATGGTAGCACATACCTTTAATCCCAGTATTTTGAAGACAGAGGCAGGTAGCATCTTGAGTTTGAGGCCAGCCTGGTCTACAGAGTGAGTTCCAGGATAGTCAGGACTACACAGAGAAACCCTATCTCTAAATAAACAAACAAACAATAAAAAAAAATCACGTGTGCAATAAAATCACCACCTACAAATGTAATTAAGTCAAATCATGGATGAACCAAAATCGTATCAGAGAGGCTGGGTCCTGAGTTTGTCAAACACCATAGCAATGAGAAAAGGAAGCCCTTTGCCAGGTCTATAGAGAGAGAATGACCTAACGCTAAGGCACCACAGATCCTTCCTGTCACCATGCCCTCCTACACAGTGCTGACAGGTCCATGGATGCAACAGCTCACTCAAGACAAACACTAACGTGGTGGTGTCCTCAGACAAAACACAGGATCCTTGGTCTGTCACAGTTCTGAAGCCCACTGGGCAGAGTTCATAGTACTTACACACAGGTTACGTCTTGACTGGGCCTGAGATCTGCCCTCTTGGGCGCTTCTCCTTTTCCAGAACCCTCTTGGCTACTTTGAAGAACGTGCCCTTTGAGGGGATTTTTCTCCCCTTACTTCCTGCCCTTAGGAAGTCTGGAACCCAGAAGGCTTTGGTGTTAAACGACCCACAACGACCCAGTTTACCTTGCATCAGTTGGCAGTGCTCTGTTGAATTCTGGGAAGGCTGTTCAGTATTAACCACCCTCTTCCCCCTCCCCCCAAAAAAAGATGGGCTCTCATTTAAACATAGTGAGAAGTCCCTGGAAGTTGATAGCTTCTGGGAGAGGGAGAGTCGGCTTTCTTCAAGGATACAGCCTCTGAGAAGCCACATGACCCATGATCTAGTACATGGCTCCACATCCTTGCATATACTGGCAGCCCTAAGTGGACTCAGTGAATTACACACACATAAACACACACCTAAACATACACACACCTAAACACAAACACATAAGTACATACATACACATAAACACACACAACAAGTGCACACAGACACATATACACACACTACACACACAATTGGGGAGGAATGGTGTTGGTGAAGACAGGGAAGTAATGGAGGGCGGACTTTATCAAAAACAAATCATAGGCATGTGTGACATTCTCAATAAAAATATGAAAAATAAAAGAGCCGGGCTGGGTGGCTCCAAGTTTAAGGTCAGCCTGGTCTACATTTCAAATTCCAGGCTAGTCAAGGCTACATAGTGAGACCCTGCCTCAAGAAGAAAGAAAGAGGAGGAGGAGGGAGGGAGGAGGAAGAAGGAAGGAAGGAAAAGGAAGAAGAGGAGGAAGAAAAAAGAAAGAAAAAAACCAGAAAGAGAGAGAGAGAGAGAGAGAGAGAAAGAAAGAAAGAAAGAAAGAAAGAAAGAAGAAAGAAAGAAAGAAAAAAACTCTAGAGGGATGGCTCAACCATCCAGAGTGTGCACTGCTCTTCCAAAACACCTGCACCCACAACAGGCAGCTCACAGCCTCACGGCTTCCTCTAAGTCCTCTTGCAGAGCAACTGATGCCCTCTTCTGCCCTCCATGAGCATGAATTCACATGCACGAATTCACACAGACTGGTGCACACATGGGTGCGAGCACACACACAATTTATTTATTTATTTTTTAAAGATGTATTTATTTTATGTATATGAGTACACTGTCACTGTTTTCAGACACACCAGAAGAGGGCATTGGATCCCATTACAGATGGTTATGAGCCACCATGTGGTTGCTGGGAATTGAACTCAGGACCTCTGAAAGAGTAGTCAGTGCGCTTAACCTCTGAGCCATCTCTCCAGCCCCTCCCCCAATTTAAAAATCAAAATAAACAAATTTTAAGAATATATCAAAACCAGCTGGGCGGTGGGGGTACATGCCTTTTAATTCTAGCACACTGGAGGAAGAAGCAGGCTGATCTCTCGGTTCCAGGACAGCCAGGGCTACACAGAAAAACCTTGTCTCCGAAGAAAAAACAAACAAGCAAACCCTAAACCATCAAATTAGCTACAGCTTCCTCCCTGGATCCTGTTATGTGCTGCTGTCAAATCATCAACCTCCTGAGACAATGCCTGCCAGAAACGATCCCTCTGGCAGCAGGTTCAGTTTTAGGATTTATACTTTGCCTGTGCCCCAACCTCCTTTCTTTTCCTCCTACCCCTCCTCTCTCTTTCCTCCCTCATCACTAACTTCTCAGATTCCTCCCCCCCCCCCACTTTCATATAATTGTTACAATTCTATTGTCCAATTCCTCTGGGGCCTGTGCTGTGATACTGATTAGGAAATAATTGAATGTATTAGACTGTTTGGAATAAAATTAGCATGTTTACACTGTGCCAAAGGCCACCTTGGTTCTACCTCTAATAGCTTTCCCTTAGCTCAGTATTATCATACCTTATCCTTTAAGGGCATAGACAACGTATTTAAATATATCCTCATCACCATATATGGGGTTTTGCTAACATCATGAGATCTTTTAAAATTATGTTTCGTAATTATTCCTGCCGTCCACAGAGATGCAGTTTCTGTTTTTGCAAATTGCTCTTGCACCCGGCATGTCTTCCAAATTCTGTCATGAATTCTCATATCTTATTTCTCACTACCTCATGGGGACAAGCTAGCAGATGCTGCCGGCTATCCCAGCATGTGGCCATCTGCCCTTGTAGAAGGAGGGGCCGCTGCAGGCTGCTCCTGGGGCTTCAGGTCAGCTGTGTGCCACCTGGGTTTAGCCAGAATGTCCAGGCAGAGATACAAATCCACTGACAACGTGTTGTCCCCAACAGCTCCTGCCACTGTGGCCAACCCCATGGTGGTCCCTGTTTCCCACACTGTCTTTAAGGTACCACCTAACTTCCACCACAAAGGAGACGGTGGCTTCCTGCTGTGGTGACTCTCTTCAGCATTTCTATCATGGTGTGTGCTCTGTTTAAATGTCTCTACTAGAATGCACATTAAAATTCAGTCTTGAACGCTAGAAAGATACCCCAGGAGTTAAGAGCATTAGCTGCCCTTTCAGAGAACTCAAGGACAATTCCCAGGACCCAGGTGGCAGCTCACAATTGTCAAGACTCCAGTTTCAGGAGATCTCTCGCCCTCAATTGAACTTGGCAGGTACTGCATACAAATCGTATGCAGTCATGCATTCAGGCAACGCACCCATACACATAAAATAAAAATAAATAGATCATAACCAGGTGTAGTGCACATGAAGGGCAGAAGCAGGCAGATCTCTGAGAGTTCAAAGCCAGCCTGATCTGCATAGTGAGTTCCAGAACAGCCAGAGTTGCATGGTGAGACTCTGTCTTAAAAATAAATAAGCAGGGCTGGAGAGATGGCTCAGCGGTTAAGAGCACTGGCTGCTCTTGCAAAGGTCACGAGTTTGATTCCCAACAACACATGGTGGCTCACAACTATCTGTAATGGGATCCGATGCCCTCTTCTGGTGTGTCTGAAGACAGTGACAGTGGACTCATATACATAAAATAAATAAATCTTAAAAAAAAAAATAAGTAAATAAATAAGCAGAGTAGTCACACACCTCTAGTCCTAAAACTCAGGAGGCAGAGACAGGTGGATCTCTTTCAAGGCTAGCTTTGATCTTGGATAAACTTGGATGAGTTCAAGGCTAGCCTGATCTACAGAGAGAATTCCAGGACAGCCAGGGTTACATGAAGAAACCTTGTCTAAAACAAAACAAAACCCTAAACAAACAAACAACCACAACTTCCACCTCAAAGGAAATAGGGGATAATTTATTCTGCATGGCCACACCCCAAGAGCACAGACTCAGGTTCCATGTTCCAATGTGGAGACGGTTCCATGAAGTTTTAATAGTAACAGAACAGAGGACTCACAACCCAAGGTATCACTTAAATACATTGGTGGAAATATTAAATGGCAGCTACGGCACTGAGGAGAAATCTCAGCTGTAGGTCTGAGATGCTCTCTGATGACTCTTAGCCCTGTGATTGGTGGGAAAGGAGGTCTGGTTAAGCTAATACAGTCCAAGGTTTTTATCAATTTATCAATGGCTATTTAGGGGACTAAAGCTAGCCCCAGATAAACTATAATCAGGCTCTAGATCGTCAACATTCCCACCTCCCCACATCACTGCAGTTGAGCCAGTCAATCAGTTTCTGCCTACACAGCATCTTCCCATGGAATTCTCTTTCACACATCCAAGTTGTGTTTGGAGAACCGATGAATTTATTTTTGGCTGTTTGCAGGAGCAAGACTGACTTGGATGCATCTCCGGGAAGCCCTCGGCACACCTCACAGGCGGCCATACCACCAAGGATTCCCATTCCACCACGGAGGAGTCACAAAGGGCTGCCAGACTCAGGACTCCCTTCACCCCAATAAATTGTTTACTTCGTATATAATCTTGAGGAAGGCATCGTGAGCCTCATGCTACCTCTAGGGGGAAATGCTAACGGTCCAAATCGTGTGAGGATCTCCTGTGGGAGTTCACATCTGCTCATTCCAAGTAGCAATGGTCATGTCCAACCCAGGGCAAACAACCACACCGTCATCGCGTCCCCTCCACACTCTATCTCTTTCTCCCCTGGGTCCCCCCTCACCTACATATCCCCTCCTCTAACAGCCTGGCTTGTGGCCACGATCTGTGTGCCTTAGTCCATTTGTTGCTGCTATAGCAAAATTGTTATGGTTGAGCAGCATGTAAGGAAACTAATGGGCCGAGTGGTGGCGGCACACACCTTTATTCCCAGCACTTGAGAGGCAGAGGCAGGTGGATCTCTGTTGAGTTCGAGGGCCATGGTTGGTCTACAGAGAGTTCCAGGACAGCCAGGGCTACACAGGGAAACACTGTCTTGAAAAATCAAGAAAGAAAGAAAAGAAGAAAGAAACAAAGAGGGGGCTAGAGAGGTGGCTCAGCGGTTAAGAGCACTGGCTGCTCTTCTAGAGGTTCTGAGTTCAATTCCCAGCAACCACATGGTGGCTCACAACCATCTATAATTAATGAGATCCAGTGTCCTCTTCTGGTGTGTCTGAAGACAGCGACAGTGTACTCATATACATTAAATAAATAAATCTTTTAAAAAAAAAGAAACAAAGAAAGAACAAACAAAAAACAAATAGAAACAAAGAAGGAAGGAGGGAAAGGCAGAATTGACCCGACCCGACCCGCGGGTCTTGGTTATTTGTGGGATTCAGAGGAGGACCATCACCTGAAAGAAAACATGAGCGAGAAAGGGGACGAAAGCCAAGCATAGAACTTTGTCAAGGCTTCACTTTAATGGGGGAGCAGTTTACAATATATAGTCTTCGGTGAGGAAGAAAGGAGGGCAAAGGTCCCCTGCCCAGGGCCATCTAGCCCCCAGGAAATGCCAGACGTTCTTTAAGTTCCTGAGACCTGAGATCCGAGAAAGTCTATTCTTTAACCTGGTACTGATTAATCTTTCCAGAACAGCAGGTAATTTCCTGAGGTTCTCTTGGAACAGCGGGTAGTTTTGGGTTAGGCTCCTGACAGAACAGGAGACTCTAATTTGGTTGAAGGTCAGGTTCTCCCAAAGGAGGCAGTTTCCTAAATTTGGCTCCCGACACAGAATCATGAGAAAAGTAAGTTCAAGGGCAGCCTAGGCTACATAGGGAGACCTCGTCTCAAAAAAAAAAAAACCCTCCAAAGTCAACCAAGCCAATCACCCCCAAAACATCACACCCTTCTTATGAGACTTACCAGGTTCCCACACGAGCAACATTAGTTCCTTCCCAGAGCTGCACCCATAATGATTAATTACTTCCCATGGGCCCCACCTCTTACTGCTTCAAGTCCCTCATCACCACCCTGGAGATCAAGAGCTTCCAACTCATGAGCCCTCGGAGGGGCAAATGCATACAGCTCTCCCACTGAGGAGTCTTTCCCTTGCGTTTGTTCTTGTAACTCCCAGTTCCTCTAATGTCTAAACTGGTTGTCTGTGAGAAGTGGAGGTTTGGAGTCCCATGATCCTGAAGCTCCAACTCTGGTCCCACAAAGGAAAAGGACAGGAAGTACCTGTCCCCTTCACTATTATTTACTCACCTGTAAAGCAAGCAAGTGTCCCCTGGAGATAAGATTAGGTGAAGAAGGACAATTCTGTTAGCATGCTGTCTGTGTCTTCTTTCTTTAGAGACAATGGATTGTGTTCTCACTGTTGTCTAGTTCACTGTTGTCTAGAACACTGCATCTGTTCTTTCTGCTTTCCTGAGCTCTGCCAAGGTCAGGGGGCTCTTGACGCTGCCAGTTTATCTGGCCACCAGAGTGAGTTTCCAGATGTTTATTGTTCATAGCCCCCCCCCATTTCCAGTCAACCTCAAGGGGTTTTGTAAGGCTGTACTATTAGAATCTAGCTTCTTCTCAGCCCACAGTATCCATAGCAATCTCATGTCACAGAAACCTCTCCAATCCTCAGAGCTATAAGATGCTCCCACGTGGCCTGGCTCCAGTCTTCAGAGACCTGGGCTCTGTCTCTGGGGCCTGAACGCTCCTCGGAGCTCCTGCCATGCTGTTTTGTCCCCCTGCCTGCTTGTACCCAGCATTAATGCTCTATTAAATTTTTCTCCCCAATAATTCATCTCAGTGTCCTGAACCCTTTCACAGACATTGAATTTTCCCTGGTGGAGACTGGAAGTGTAGACATATCCATCTGCGTGAAATATTTACTGTGCCCTGGGAAACATGTGAGAGGGGGCACCAATAAATCACTGGGAGGAGGATTTGATAACCAATAACACATACTCCATAGCCTTGGAGTATACTATGACTTGGATATGAAGGTTCTCTGAAAAGCCTCGTGTGTTGAAGGCTTGGTCTCCAACTGTGTGAGGTTGGATGTGCGTACGTGCGTGCGTGCGTGCGTGCGTGCGTGCGGTGGTGTGTGTGTGTGCTTTCATTGATGAGTTTATCTACTGATTATAATCCTTACAGTTGATCTGCAAAGCACAGGCTGTCTTTGAACTAGCCCTTCTGCTAGTATGGTCAAACCCAGCTTCTGGCTTGTTCAAGGCCACGCCCCTACTGGGCAAGCGCACTACCACCGACTTGTATCTCCAAGAAACAACAAACTCACAAAGATCTCACCAAACACGGAAGACCCTCAAGTCGAACCAGAAACGCAAAGGACATGGTTCTAGCTGTGCAGTTTTGGTAGGTTGCGAACCAGAGTTTAGAGTGAGATCAGGGAAAGGAGGACAGGCCCCAACCGGAGGGGCGGGACTTCCAGCAGAACCAGCCCAGGGGCGGACCTCGCGTGCTCCCACCCGGGATTGGTGGACTCAGTCGGGGGCGGGGCCTCGGGGAGCCCGCCCAGAATGCGCGCGCAAACTCTTGGGCCCACCCTGGTGTGCGATTGGCGAACGTGGACGCGGGGCCGAGCCTCGGGTGGTGCGTGTGCACGCGCAGGTCACGTACTTAGGTGTGACCTCGGCGATTGGCGTCTGTGCCATGGCGTTCTCTCTCCTGCTGCGGGGAGGACGAGTCCGGGCGCTGAAGGTAAAGGGCGAACGGGCGAGACCTACCCGGCCCATAGCCTCACCCTTAGCTGCACCCGTGGGCTCGGTGCGGTGAGGGATCCCAGTGCTCACCTGACCTGGAGAGAAGGGTTTTCTCTGCAGGAGAGAAGCCGAGACTCCTTGGCTGTTTTATAAACGACACTTGGCTTTCTCTGCAAAACCAGTGTTGGGGTTTCTTTGAGTTGGGTTCGGTGGATGGAACCTAGAGCCCTGCGCTTGATTGTCAAGAGCTGTCATTGAACCGGCCCCAAAGCAGGAAATGCTCACAGCAAAACAAAATACAGGTGACAGATGGCCTCCGTCGTCAGATGGGCGCTGTTTAGTTATTCCTTCAGATATCTTGCTCCCAGTGATTTTTTTTCCCAGCGTGTATCGGTACACATAATTTGTACACATGCGGAGAATCATCAGTGTAGTTTTCCGGTTCTTTTGGGGGCCTGGCACGAAGCATCCTAGGATGTAGGACATACCTTAAGCGGTTGCCGGCGGAATTACAGTAAGATTCTTCTCACATTGTAACACTTATTATCTATCGTATTTACTACTAGATAGTGTTTCTGCAACTTTACTAAGTGTAGGGAGATAATTTTGCAAAAAGAAACATAGTATTTTGTACAGTAACGAAATAATCAGTAAACTGGCTACCCTATCTAAGACCCAGGAGTCTTGGGCTGAGAGCCAACTGGGCCTTCGATCCAGGATCCAGGCGTGAGGATTGCAGCTGGCCATCTAGATGATAGCTGACGTTCAGAAGCCAGCACTTCCCTCCTCCCATGCTAACACAGGTCTGCTAACTGAGGCTTTGCAGGGCACGTGACAGCAAGAGCTTTTCTCAGCAGCATCTGTCTCCCATCCACCTCCTACCCCTGTGCCGCAGGTTTCTGCAGAACACAGGACCAGGCTCTTCTTCAAGATATCCCGAAGCTTTGTGTTTTTATTTTTCATAAAAAACTTTCCAAGTGTCTATTTTGGGAAATTTCTGCAGAGATTAAGGAAATAAGGATGCTTTGCATTTTACCCAGATGCCAACAGTGATTTTCCTGGAACTGGGGTATATTTTTCTTGCAGCTTTTGGGTACTTTTTAGAATATCCATAATTCCCATATGTTATGAAGATTGTAACAAATGTGCCACATGAATATTAATATATAGCACTCACATTGTAATGGCTGTTATCAAGGTGAGTATCTTTCCTTGTCGACTCTTCCCCAGGCGGTGCTCCTGGAGGCAAGGGTGTTCCGAGGAGAACTGGCTTCTACGGTACCCCTGTCTACAGAGTCAGAGAAGAGTGAAAAGGCGACAGGACCACATCCCAAGACACAAAGTGTGCTCCCAGGTGAGATCTTAAAGGATGGTGGGGCCGGGGGGTGGGGGTCAAACAATGCAAAGTCAATAGCATGAAATGAGGTAGATCAGCCACATAACCTAAGACTCCAGCTCATAATTAGATGGAAGATTGAACCACATCAGTGGGTGGCAAAGGCTTTGACTGTGTCAACTCTAGATGTGGAGTAGTGCTTCTGAAAAGGCCAACCCAACAGGGAGAGCAGAAGGGCTCTGGCATTTCCAAGGCCCTCAGGAACACACCCTAGTGTGAAATAGTGACACCCCACCCTACTTCCCTTCCCTGGTTTCTGGCTTTTCCTGACTTCCCAAGACTCTGGTGAGTTTTTCCTGGTGTGCCCCATCACCATCTGGGGGGCATCATGACCTCAGGGAAGGAGTTAGGAGCCCAAATTTCTGCTGTGCTACACTCAGCTGGGGCCCAGTTGGTGTCCAGCTCTCTTCAAAATCATTTTGATTTCTGTTACATTTCCCCCCCTTTCTGAATGCCAGCGTAGGATGGCCTTACACCAGGCAAGCTGAATTGTAATGCATTTTAAATGCTTCTCTTCTGAGGATAACTTTATTTCCTTTGCCTTGCTCCTTTTTTTTTAAATAATTTGTGTATTGGGTCCATTGAATTTATATTCTTTTTCTTTTCTTTTTTTTTTTTTTTTTTAAGATTTGTTTATTTTATGTATGTGAGTATACGGTCCCTGTCCTCAGATACTCAGTAGAGGGCATCAGATCCCATTACAGATGGTTGTGAGCCACCATGTGGTTGCTGGGAATTGAACTCAGGACCTCTGGAAGAGCAGTCAGTGCTCTTAACCGCTGAGCCATCTCTCCAGCCCTATTTAGTTTCTTAATTCATGGAGCCCTGATCTACCCTTGAACAAGTGTGCAGAGCCGCCTCTTGGCAGATTTTCCATCCTAACATGGGGTTGGGGAGTAGTAATTGAGTCTAGTCTTAATTTCACTAATATATATAGCATTTCCTCTGCTTGCGTGTGTGAAACCACAACGATTCCTTTGTTTTCTCCCTGCCTGGGTACTGACCATCAGTAAGTATTAAATGCTCGCACTATTAGTGCTCACCCACAGTGCTCTACACACACACCTCTGTCAGCTCCATAGTAAAGGTATCCTGGCCTAAATTCCAGAGGGATGTGATTCAGTTCTGCCTAAACCTGCCTGATTATTAAGATACAGCTCTCGTCTTCTTTTGGATGCATTGAAAAACAGAAATCTTAAAACACGAGAACTGTTTAAAACAACAACAAAACGTGTAATCCCGGTATACTTAAGAAATGCCTGCAACAAGAGAGTCAGTTAAGTTGCGTGCCATAGATGGCGGGGGCTTTAGTTTATTGCGTGCTGTGGATTGAACCCAGGGCTTTGCACAGCCTGGATTGCTTGTGACTGCTTACTGGGATTGCAATACTAACTGTGTCCTCTTCTCTGGTAGATTTTTAAGTTATATCATAATCCTAGCTTCTAGATACATGATTTTAGACTATGTAAGTTTTAGGACCCCAGAGCCTTCTATATAAGAATAGGTGTCTGTGTGGATAGAAGTGGTGTCATCCTGGGAAGGGAGACCTGGCCTGGGAGTTGACCTTGGAGTCCCAGGGAGCTCCTGGCTCTCTGCAGCCATATGAGCCTGCAGCTTTGTGATCTCCCAGGGTGCTAAGGGCTTGAAGAAGCTGAGGTGTGTGCATGCACACTCAAGCGCCAAGCACGCTCATCCACTTTGTAAATGGCAGTGTGCTTCAGAGTGGAATATGGTCTTCAGAAATAAATTGTCTTCGGTGTATATTACACTTGTATATTCTAGAATATTCTAATTTCAAATAATTTCTGGGGCTGGAGAGCTGGCTCAGCGGTTAAGAGCACTGACTGCTCTTCCAGAGGTCCTGAGTTCAATTCCCAGCAACCACATGGTGGCTCACAATCATCTGCAATGGGATCTGATGCTCTCTTCTGGTGTGTCTGAAGAGAGCAACAGTGTATACATATACATAAAATAAAGAAATAAGTCTTAAAAAAAATAATTTCTGTACAGAGAAAAAGAACTCATGCTCCTGAATTACCCACATGTGGGCCTGTTGTTTTCCCTTGAAGTGCCAGGGAGTAGAAACCATCTCAACCAGAGTGGCTTTGGGAGTCCTGGGCTCTCTGTATCTCTTAGTCCCCAGCTACTGGGAGTGAGTAGGTCAGGGCCACCTTTGGGGGCAATATTTTCTGCCTACTCTGGAGGCTCCCATCTCTTAGCCCAAGCTTCCTTCCTGAGGAAAGATCGCTGCTACACAACGGTACCAGGATGCTTCCACAGGCCCTTCATGAAGACATGTCTGGGTTTTCTTTGCTGTTTGTTGAATCCTGTCACCAGAGCACATTGTACAGACCTATAAGATACTGGCTGAGCAATTTTCACATTGTATTCTGTCAGTTTGGTTTTATTTTTTTTCCCCCCAGATCCTGCCATGTAGTACAGGTTGTCTTGAACTCTGATCCTCTGGGGTGCTGGGTTGGGATTACAAGTGTGGGCCATCACACCTTGCTTTTGTGTAGCTCTTATAAAGAATACAAAGCCAAAGTTGGTTCTCCATTTAGGTTCCAGCCCAGGTTTAAAAGTGTATAGTTTCTAAAACTAGAGGTTAGACATATTAGCCACAGCCATGGGTGAAAGGAGCGGGGTATGAACACTTCTTACACGTTACCCTGCACGCCTCTTACTAATGACAAGCTGAGGTGTGACACCAGAGAGGTTTGCTTTCAACTTTGACATTCTGGCCCATGGTCTATATTTCAATATTACTGTCTTACTTCTGGAGGCGGGGGAGGGGGTGGACCTAGATTCTCCTGATTTTTAAATTTTTTTTTAAGACTACACATGTGTACTCCTAAGCCTATGGAATCAGAGTGATCTTGCTCTTCCAGCCATGTTTAAAGTACCTTTGTGAGGGTGATTTGTTTCCTGGGTTAGTTTTATAAACCATTGGCACTACTAGGTTTAGGATTGCTAATTTGTTTTATTATTTCTACACTTTATTTATTTATTTATTTATTTGGATATGTGTCTGTGTCATTGTGCGGCTCTGCATACATGGTGCAGTACCTACAAAGGACAGGAGGGGGCAGTGAACCTACTGTGAGCCACCCGGCATGGATGCAGGGAATCTGCACAGCTGCCTTTGGCTCTTTGACTGAAAGCCTCTGTTCTCCATTTTCAGCCAGAGATTCAGAAATTTGAGTTGTGTCTGGAGGGGAGATGGTGTGGTCACAGGGAGAACCGGTTGGCACCATTAGATAGTATTCGTAGATTGGCTGTGTGTAGGCTGCCATGGTCCCCTTCTGTGCTCTGAGAGGAAACTGCAGGAGTCTGGGGTAGGCAGCAGGAGTCCTGTTAGGCTGTTTGTTAAGGAAAGTCAGTCTGTAGCTAAAGGGCCATGAGCAGATATAACATCCTGTGTCCACACACCAAACTGGGCTTTCCCGGAGGCCACGTTCACCTGTGACCTACACCACCAGTGGGTGAATTCAGACTTGCTGTGGATGCGGTTAGTGGTGGCAACTGAGGCTCAAAGGTGAGGGCAGAACAGAAACTGACCTTCCTCCATCAAAAGCAAAGCCAGCTGCTCTTCTGTTAGCCTTTCCCCTGGAATCCTTCCTGTAACCAATGAGAAGATGAACTGTCAGTCCTTCTCATTCCGAAATGCTCTGGAATCTCCTTGTCAAGCGATTCTGCCTGTCTGGAATGTTCTTTCTGTTTTCATAGGTAAATAAGTCTACAATGTATGTTTTTATTCTGTGTGTGTGTGTGTGTGTGTGTGTGTGTGTTGGGGGGGGGCTGTTGAACCAAGGGTCTTGCATATACCTAGCACATGCTGTATCACTAAGCTGCACCTCAGTCCCAATAATGTAACGCATTACGACCTTCCAAGTTCCCAAGGCTACGGTAGTACTCAGTGGTAGTTTGTCTAGTATACCCAAGGCCCTAGGTCCAGTCACGAGCACAAGAACCAAACCCCAATCCTCAGCATCTGGAAGCGTCAGTCCATCATTCTGATATTCAAAGTAGCCATCCAAGAGCTTTATTTAAGGATTTTAATTTTGATGTAGAGCCTTATATAGCCCAGGCTAGCTTCAGACTTGCTGTGTAGCAGAGGGTGACCTTGAACTTACAAGCCTCCTGCCTCTACCTTCTCCAGGATGCTCTGGACCACCACACCATGAATACAGCGCTGGGTTAGAGCTGAGGGCCCCGTGCATACTGAGTTAGCACTGTGCCGGCTGAACCACACCTACCCTCAGGCCATCTCCTATTTGTAAGAGTCAAGCTCCGAAAACTACCAGTGATGTACACCATGGCTAGGTGGCTTAGGAGCTGGGAATTCTGGGCTGTACCATTGTGGCACAGAGAGAGCAAGTGTGCGCCACCCCTCTCTGTCGTGCTACCGAGCAGTGGTCTGGAGCTGTGTGTTCTGAGTCACCGTGTCAGTCCCTACTCTAGTGCCCAGGGCTGGTTTCAGCTGTCACCCACTGCTCTGGATCTGGTCTTCACAGTGCCTGTCACTCTTTCTCTGGTTTGAGAAACTTCACTTTCCTTGGTTCCTACTCTACCAGGTAATCATAGGTTCTTGGCCCCTTGTGTGGGTACTACCAAGATAAGATGGGTAAGAGGGGCCTGATCCTACCATAGAGGGGCCTGATCCTACCATAGAGGGACCTGATCCTACCATAGAGGGGCCTGATCCTACCATAGAGGGGCCTGATCCTACCATAGAGGAGCCTGATCCTACCATAGAGGGGACCGATCCTACCATAGAGGGGACCGATCCTACCATAGAGGGACCTGATCCTACCATAGAGGGGCCTGATTCTACCATAGAGGGGACCGATCCTACCATAGAGGGGCCTGATTCTACCATAGAGGGGACCGATCCTACCATAGAGGGGCCTGATTCTACCATAGAGGGGCCTGATTCTACCATAGAGGGGCCTGATCCTACCATAGAGGGGACCGATCCTACCATAGAGGGGCCTGATTCTACCATAGAGGGGCCTGATCCTACCATATAGAGGGGCCTGATCCTACCATAGAGGGGCCTGATCCTACCATAGAGGGGCCTGATCCTACCATAGAGGGGACCGATCCTACCATAGAGGGGACCGATCCTACCATAGAGGGGCCTGATCCTACCATGGAGAAGGAGGAAGGCATTTTTAGAATATGTGTAGCTAGCCCTGTCTTAAGGACCCTGTACATCTGCTTATCTGGAGAGCGTTCGGTTCCACTTCATGCTCATAGGTAATTTACCATTTTAACAACTTGTCCTGTGTTTTCCTTCTTCTTCTTCTTCTTTTTTTTTTTTTTGTAGACCAGGCTGGCCTCGAACTCAGAAATCCACCTGTCTCTGCCTCCCAAGTGCTGGGATTAAAGGCGTGCGCCACCACCGCCCAGTCTGTGTTTTCCTTCTGATGCATACAGTTAGAAAGATTGACAACTGAGAAGACTAAATGAAATTAGCTCTAATGTGATTTTTTTTTCTCTTTCATAAATGACCATGAAATGTAAGATTTTTCTGTTAGAACTTATCCTGTTGGGTTTTTTGTTTTTTTTTCATTTGTTTGTGTGTGCAGTTTAACATCTGTTTCCAGTGATATGTGTGGTATTAAATTATTTTAGACTTTCGGGTTTTGTAAAAAATTGTTTTCTTGGCTGAAGAAGTCCCCCACGTGACCTGTGTGATTTTTTTGAGAACTTTTCTTCCTTTTTAGGGCAGCTTTACTTTAAGCTGTCGCCACTCCCTCCCTCCTACTGACTCTTCTCACAGGGATGTGCCAAGCAGACTCTTGTAGACCTCTGCTGTTTTGTTCAGGAAGGTTAAACTCGAGTGGTCTTAGCCCTTCAGGAAACCATGCATTTGTAAAACCTGTGTAGTGGACGGAAAATGTCTGCATTAGAGATTACCTGCTGTAAATCTGAGTGGGGTCGTTTAAGAATACCTGTCGTCTGGGAAGCAATGCGTATGAGAAACGAGTCAGTTTGCCGCTCTTGTTGGTGAGAAAGCTCCTCCCTGAAGGTTCCAACGCTCAGAGACCAGTCTGCCCACTCCTGCTGCCCCAGCACAGGGGAGAGGTTTCTGGAGGTTTCTACTATGTGTCAGTTACCTGGACAGCATTATAACATAATACACTGGTACGCAATGCAATGTCTATGGCTTTGAGTTGTTCCTTAAATAACAAATGTTCCTCTTTATACCGTTTCCCAGATGTGGGGGCAGAGGAGAGGGGCAAGCTCCTAGCCACGCCCACAGCAGCCGCACTATCCAAAAGCTCGCCTCCACCCAGTTCTCACCCATCTGTGGAGAGCACAGGTGGGGCTGTCGCAGGCCCACACCCTGGTGGTAGCCAGCTGCTCACAGATGAAGGGCTTCCGAAGCATTTGTCAAGAAAGACTTTGGTAGCGTTTCCTCAGAAAGTTATGCCTCCACACCAAGCATGGGGTTCCGACTCAGAGGCTCAGCGGCATGTGAAGAAAGTGACAGACGACTCGTCCTCATCTTCCTCATCCAACTCCTCAGATTCAGACTCTGATGGAGAGGAACGTGACTCAGACGTTGGTCACCCAGTGGCAAGCAAAGGCAAGGCAGGGTTTTCTAAACCAGAGGCCTCCCGTCCCTTAAAGAATGGAGCCCCTAAAATCAAAGTGTCTGCAAAAGAGAAGGCCAAGGTCCAAAAGCCACACACAGATGTCACCTACTCAGAGAAGTCCCTGCAGCCTAAGAAGAAAGGGACGTTCACCAGGCCTGTAGAAGACAGCAAAGAAACCAGGTCCAAGCCCGTGACATCCAGGCCACAGTCCAGTGAGACTTTGGAGCAAAACATGAAGGAAGAACCCCAGCAGGGGAAACTGAGACCAGACAAGACAGGAAAGGAAAGCACAAAGCTATCTGAAGCTGAAGGAATCTTACCCGGCCACAAGAAAGCCAGAGTATCCACACAGCCCACTCGTGGGCCAGTGCCCATAACGCAAACACGAGAGGCCAGTGCAGAACACCCGCCAGCCGCTGCCCCGGGGACGGGAACTATACATCCGGAACCGAAAGCGCCAGAGCCCGAATGGAAGACCGCTTCTCCCCTGGTCAGAAAAGAAAGCCTGGAGAAGCAGGTGCCAGAAGGATGCGCCCAGGCCGAGGAGACAACCTTGAAAGATCCAAAACTAGTGAGATATCAGAAGACAGTTCCTGTTCAGGAGAAGGAGACCTCTGAAGAAAGCACGGGACCACTGCTGGAGGGGAGGCTCCAGGTGGCAGTCGGTGAAGCCCCGCCCACTGATGCTGGCACACCCCAGGAAGCCCCAGCCGACACACAGGGTACACCTTGCCTTGGCTCAGACTCTCCTTGTCCTTTAGGGTGTATAGATCATAAAGAACCCTCCTGAGTTTCAGTGTGTTTAGAAAGGATCATTTTTTCTTTTTCTGAGTGGAAAGTATTGGAAATCCTGTGGTGCTCTCATAGGTCAGGAGCTGCCGTCACATGGCAGTGATAGCCCTCGGGTGGACTGCGCTAGATGGGTACCTTAGTGAACTTAAGGGAGTGGTAACAGGCAGGCAACCACAGACACCAGCTGAGGGCTTTTCCTGGCCCAGTAGGCTGTATAATCTAATACAGGGAGTTTCTAATGAGGGGCCTTTCAAGGGAACTGTTCTTCTATCATACTGAGTGGTCTTGCACACCTGTGACACCCTCTGGGCAGCTCCCTGGGAAACAGGAGTTCTTTGATTTTCGAATCCGCAGTTCCCAAGTCCTCCTTAAGATGGCAGCATCGCTAACGGGGCCTTCCTGCACCTGCGAGTCATTCCCAGCCACGCCCCCTCCTCGCCTAATTTGCATCACCCCGGTGTGCTAACTGTCGCTCTTCCAGGATGTTTACAGCATTTATGTTTTCTTCCTTTTCCATTTCTCCTTCACTAATGTGCCAGGTACCAGTGCATGCCAGACTTCTAAGACCTTGGGACCTGCCTTTCCCACCCTGTTGCAGTTTTCAGACTTGGGATTTCTAGGTTGTCTCTCGCTGGGAAACAACCACGACTCACAAGGCTGCAGATGTAGCTTAATTTGGTGCTTAGCCAGACAATAAGGTCCTAGGCTCAGTTTCCAGCACTGCAGAAACAAAAACTTGCCTCTCCTCTAACTCCCAGCCCTCTTTGCTGGCAACTGAGGCTCACAAAGTGGTCCTTGCCCAAAGCCCCTTGCTTACAGGTGGGCTGTTACTGATAGAGTTTATAACCCTTCCGTCTCCCATCAGTTGTGACCTCCCCTGCGATAACTATGTAATCTGTGGCTCTGAAGGTACACCTTCCGCGCACTGAAGATCTTCAGCTTGCTGAGGAAGAGAAGATGCCGGCTCTATAAGACATCCTTTTGTCCTTCCCTCCTTCCTCCCGTCTTTCCTTCCTTCCTTCCTTCCTTCCTTCCTTGAAATCAAAATAGGAGAAACAGAGAAATAATGTATTTGAGTTGGTGGGGTGTTTGTTATTGTGCCATGCAGTGTGAGTAGAAATGGAAGCAGCTCTACCGACTCGATTCCTAGAGAGCCAGGAATAGTCTCATCGCAGACCTTGCCCGGTGGCTTCCGCCCGCTTTGCTTTGTCTCCTGCCTCGTTGCGTTTGTGTTGCTTTAGTCCCACACTTTGAATTTTAAGATTATCAAGAACTTAGGGTATAGATTTAATTTTTCCCATTTAAGATGAAAGGAGAAATTAGGGTTTTTTTTTTTCCCTATGGTTTGGAAGATAACAATTTTCTTTAAAAAGTTAAAATGGGAATGCTGCATTTCCTTCCGTGTTCCCATGCTCCTTTTCACCATTATTGCCAATTATTGTAATACTCGGGTTTTCTCATGTCTGTGCATGCTTATTTCCAAAACAGACAGACATCCAAAAAAATGTGATTTCTCTCCTGTGTATTTTTTACATGACCCAGGAGTCCGTCCATAATTCCAGATCTTTCCAAATGCATAGTGCAAGCCCAGGGCCTAGAAATACACAAAGGAAGGGCAAGGTACTGCGATCCAGTATAAGAAACAGAGCAACCTTGTCCTGTCCCGTCTTGGAGATGTTAGACTCTGCCATTTTATTAACGACAACAACAACAAAAAAAAAACCAGAGAGTCATGTGTCTCCTGGCAGGCCTGTGCCACCATCTCGGGGAAGGTTTCTGTGGCCGGGTTAGAGTTTTTACATGACAGCACTGCCTCCACGTGCTTTGTGACTGCGCTCAGCTGGTAAGACGGACCGTAAGCTTCAGCATAAATTTTCAGGTGACTCTTTTGCATTGCTCTTGAAACACAGGGCTTTCAAGGTCCCCTGTCTTCTAGTTAGAGCGCTCACACACTATAAACTGTAAACCGGTGGTGTGGAGACTTCTGCTTCCTTAGCGCCCAAGCAGACGTGTCTGACAGCTGTCCTATCACCTTTCTCTACAGAGCCCGAGCCGACTGACACCACCACCTACAAGAACCTGCAGCATCATGACTACAACACATACACCTTCCTAGACCTGAACCTGGAACTCTCCAAGTTCAGGCTGCCACAGCCGTCTTCGGGACGAGAGTCACCTCGGCACTGAGCTCAGTTCCAGGGCAGACCCCCATGTTGGTCCCGTGAATTCTTGCCTATGAGAATAAAAGTCAGAGTCGCAAAGCTCTCAGTATGTGGTTACTTCCCACTCGCACCTCCCGGAGAATGAATTAGTGACACCCTGATTACTTGTATAGTCTATGGGATTGGGTGGCACCCTCCGGGGGGGGGGGGTCACAGTGAAGTGTTCACAGATTCTTCACGGTTGGAATCTGTAGCTTCCGGAGACATTAAACTGCATCATCCCTAACAAGGCCTGAAGGACGTCGTCTATGGCGGAACACACTTAGGGATGGATGGCCGTGTACCACATCCGCCTTTACTTGCCAGTCCACAGCTAGCCAGGGCTTTCCATAAAAAGAGAAAAAGCCCAGTCAGGTACACTCAGCCTTGTACTGGTCAGCTGTAGCAGTTGCTGCTAGATCTGAGCCACAGCCCGAGTGAACCAGCGGAAGGCGTTATGCTGCTTTAAACTGCTACATGACACAAAAATTAGCGTGTGTGCTGCAGGATATTTGATCACACTGTGGGCCCTGAGATTTACTGGGAAAAGCTGTTTTCAGTTGTGGTGTGGCTCGGCCTTAACACATACCTCTAATCCAAGAGCTTTCTGCTTGAATATTGGAAGCAGGATTAAATAAAGCCAACCAGAGGTGGAACAAGCAGCCAGCTGATAGGAAGTGAACATGGGATTGTTAAGAAAAAAAACCATAGAGAGTAAGAGGAAGTCAGGAGGCCAGATAGACACACAGGAAGTCAAAGGGAGGGACATTCAGTTTGGAAGAGGTTTTTAAAAGTTGGTGTGGGAAAGGGCCATGGCTTCTGGGACAGAGGAGAAGGTCAGCTGGCACTTTCTCTGCCTTTCTGAGCTTGCAGGCTTTCACCTCAGCGTCTGACTCCTGAGTCTCTATTGGTAAAATTGAACTATTGAGATTTTGTTTTTTTAAAAAAGTGTATGTGTGGAGAGAGAGAAAGAATTAGGGATAAGAGTTACACTGATTTTAAATTTACATTAACAAAAAATGAAGTACATGTACATATACACTGATTTTAACAGTAATTGTGCCCAACCTGGCCTCAACTCGACTCTCTCACTCAGCTTCCCTGTTTCTGGGATCCGGGCATGTGCTACCTACCACATCCTCAAGGACTAGCTGTGTGCGCCCCAGAAGAGCAGAGCCCATCGTGGCCACAGCAAACTCTGAGCTACTGTGCCTGTTTAGAGTCCCATGTTGGTTGAGAAACACATTTCTCACAGACATTCAGGGACAGGGAGTTGCCATCGCATGTCCTGGTTCTCAGCCCTAGGTGTGGTGGACAGTGACAGCCAAGAGCAGTTCTCAAGGCCACATTGGGGCCTCTGGTGACAGGCATAGTCTGCTGAGGTGTTGTCTTTGGTTTCCTTTCACAGGCTTGCTTTGGGCCCATGCTGGGGTTCTATTCATTTGAGTCCTGGTGCTTGGCCTCCGATCAACCTGGCACCCATCCGGTTTAGAGCATCTGCCACTAACTTTCACATTCCCACACTCAGGGCTCTCGGCATCGGATCAAGTGGAAATCTCACTCAAGGCTACTGTGATCCTTGGTTGGTTTTGTGGCCACCACGAGGTTCGGCAACTCAAGAAGGGTCTTCTAATACTTTGTGAAACTCAGCCTTTCAGTCATACACATTTATATATTGTACTTTGGTCACACCCCCATTACCCACTCCTGTCCCCCTCTCCCTCTCACTGACCCTCTTCTCAGTGAGCGTCCATCCTACTTGGATGTCTTTGTGTTCATGGTCCACTTCAGTTAACTACTAGTGTTGCTGATGTGTGTGTTGAGATTACTCCCCAGAGCAGGGGTGTCTTAGTTACTGTTGCTATGATGAAACACCTTGACCGAAAGCACCTTGGGGAGGAAAGGGTTATTTTACCTTGTAGGTTAACAGTCCATCACTGAGGGCTGGACAGGAACTCAAGGCAGGAAGCTGGAGACAGAAACTAAGACGAAGCAGAAGCCATTGAAGATCACTGCTTACTGGTTTGCTTGCATGACCTGCTCAGCCTGTGGTCTTACATAATCCAGGACCGCCTACCCAGAACTTGCATGGTCCACGGTGAACTTGGTTCTCCACCAACCGTTAGCCAAGACAATCCCCTGCAGTCTTAACCTGCAGGCAATCTGATAGGCATGATCTCAACTAAGGTTCCTTTTTCCAAGGTTTGACTTTATCTAAGATTTGCCACCTTGAGAAAAAAACAATCTGGCATAAGGGTCAATTACTGGTGACCCCACCACTGAGGAAGGAATATGGCCACCCCTCAGCCACCATTAACTGCTGGTAGCTTCACAGGAAGGAGTGGGGCCACACGAGCCCTTCCCCCCATCCATGGTCCATGTTGATTGTCTCAGTCTAGTGTGAGCTGCCACTACTGCTGTGGTGAGTTCGCAGGTACAATGGCTGTATTGTCTAGTGACGTATCACAGTCATCATCACTGTCTGGCATTCACATCCTTTCCACCACACCCCTTCTGAGATATTCTCTGAGCTTCGGATGGATAACATAGCTGTCCCATTTAGAACAGAGTCCCTAACAGTGACTTAGTCTCTGGACTTGAACCAGTGTGAGTCTCTTCATTAACCGTCATCCACTGTAAAGAGAATCAAGCCGGAGAGTAGCGCTGTGTCCACTTCTCACCTGTTGTCTTTCCTAATCAGATTTCTTACTAAACTACTTCAACATGTACCAAATTAACAAAAGTGGAAATCAGTGAGAATTTTGAGAACTCGCCATACTGGTTCAGAATAGCATGTACGTCTCCCTGGATTGAGGTAGCCTGAGGAGGACATACCCATTTTTCACATTCAGAATTTTTGGCTTTAAATGAACAGCTTCTCAGGCTGGAGAGAGGCTCAGTGGTTAAGAGCACCAATTGCTCTTCCAGAGGACCCGGGTTCGATACCCAGCACCCACATAGGCTGTTCACAACAGACCTGTGACTCAAGTTCCAGAGGATCCAACACCCTCACACAGACATACATGAAGGCAAAAACGTGTGAAGTTTAAAAATTAAATTTTAAAAGATTAACAGCTTCTCAAACCCAGGCAGGCCTGTGTGTGTGTGTGTGTTGACAATGTCTTGGGGATGTGAAGCCTTGGATGAAAAGGAGTATATAAATCACATCTCTCGGGGGGTGGGGACTTAGCTCAGTGGTAGAGCACTTGCTTAGCAAGTGCAAGGTTCTGGGTTTGGTCCTCAGCTCTGAAAAAAAAAAATCACATTTCTCCCTCCCTCCCCCTGTGTGTGTGTGTGTACATACATACACAATACATACGCACATATCACAGCACACATGTGGAGATCGGAGGACAGACTACAGGAAATGATTTGCTCCTTCCACTATATGGATCGACAGAACTCAGGTCACCAGGCTTGCAGCTCCTACCCTCTGAGCCATCTCTGTAGCCTCAAGAGTAAATACATTCTGATCTAACGGGAAGTATAAGACTTGAACCATTCTTGCCTTGAACTGGTCCCTCTGGGCTATCTCAGCCTTCTTGGCAGTTGGCTCACTGCCCTGAAAGGGCTAAAAGACAATGACAAACAGCCCCAGGCATGGTCACAGCTGGTGCTCCCTGGGTCCTCCATCTGGCAGTGATACAGTGGGTACCCTCAGAGTCAGTTTTCTGGGGGGTCTGTTGTTTCCGTACTCTCTGAAAGAGTCACCAGATACATCAGTGTGACTCGCAACTTGCTTGTGTGCTTGGAGTCACTGCCTTAGGATGGCTTTCCAGATTCTGACCAGTCACATAGATGAGTTTTACTGCTTTGCTTTGGCTGAATGTTAAAACCAGTTTGATTATGGTTCCTATTTTCTGTCACCGGTACCCTGGTATCTATCTTCTCTAGATGTTGCTCCCTCCTACCTGGTGCAGAGACCCAAGACTGGAGCAGGTTGTGCACAAAGTCAACTTAGCCCTTAAAGATAGCAGGAGCCTGGTGGGCAGTGGTGGCGCACACCTTTAATTCCAGCACTCTGGAGGCAGAGGCAGATGAATCTCTGAATTCAAGGCCAGCCTGGTCTACAGAGCAAGTTCTAGGACAGCCAGGGCTACACAGAGAAGCCTGTCTCAAAAAACAAAAACAGACAAAAAACAACCAAACAAAACCCAAAAAGAAACCAAATGTAGCAGGAGCCAACCTGTCAATGTTAGTGTACACATTTAATCCCAGCACGGAGGGAGGCAGAGGCAGGCGGATCTCTGAGTTACAGGCCAGTCTGGTCTACAGAGTGTGTTCCAAGACAGCCAGGGCTCAAAAAAAAAAAAAAAAGCAAAGCCTTCCCTGCTGTATCCATTGTAGAGTCAAAATAAACATCCACTTTGTGTTTGAATAATAGCTTGTGTTCTTCTGGCTTCAAAGCCAAACAAGCATGCCCAGATCTCCCAACAGAGTCAGACTTGCACACTTGGGTACCTAAACGGAGGAGGGGAGCAAGACCTTGTCTGTGAGGCTGCGGTTTGCCAGCCCCAGGAATCAAGGTGTTAAGGAATCAAGCTGGATCAGGTAGAGTGCTGTTGGTGCCTGCGGCCTTCACCCAATGCTCCTCTCTTTCTCCTCTTCCCTCCCCTTTCGCCCTCTCTTATTCCAGAAACACATATGATGTAAATAAAGGGTTCACAACAGCTAGGGAAAGTGATTGTCACCTCAGAGACCTGGTAGGAGCCTTATTTTAAATGCCTATTGGCTGTTAGTACTGTGGCCTTACATCCAAATAAGGACACTGCGCCTTCCTGGAGTTCTAGGCACGCCAGAGGTGGGGTGGATTGGGGGGGAGTAGGGGAGCAGCCTATGGGGAACCCTTGCAAGGGCCCTGCAGGATGGTAGAAGGCAGATAAGAGAGGCAGGCTGTGGGGAAGAGGCAAAGACAGACCACCATGAGGTTGATAATGGGAATCCTGGAAAGGAGTCCTCAAGGCTTTAGTGTGTGCCCAGGTGCTGAGCTAGCATTTGGACTCCCAGAAGCTGTGGTCACAGTTTGAGGCTAATCCAAACCATAAGGGGTTGAGCTCTGGCTCTGGGAGAACTCTGCTCCTGTGTTTTGTTGAAGGGGGTGTAGAGGTGGTGGGAACCTCTATAATTTGATGACATTCTCACTCCAGCCACCTCCCCTCCCCCAACTATGGTGGTAGGCGGCAGTGTAGCAAGATGGAAAGGGTCTGGAAGGGCATGTGGGGGTCTGTTCCCACTCTGGGTTTAACTTACATAGTAAAAGACCTTTAAGGCTCCTGCTAGTCTTGTGCCGAATGGGATAGGGATGAAGGATTGAGCCAGTGCCAGCAATGAGAACACTGCTATGCTCAAGCACTAGGTGGTAAAGTTGGAGCCCAAGACTTCTACCACCATCTTGAAGGCCAGGCCTAGCCATGGTCTTTCCAACTTCATACCCATGCTGACATAGGGGTGCCTGTCCCTTACATGTGTTGTCTGATGGGTACGTCTGCCCTGGGCTCATCGGGATGAGAGTTCTACAGTCGGAGCCCTGAGCTGCTTGGTGGATTGCTGTGTGTCTTAGTTAGGGTTTTTCTACTGTGAGCAGACACCATGACCAAGGCAACTCTTATAAAGAACAACATTGGGCTGGCTTACAGGTTCAGAGGTTCAGTCCATTACATCAAGGCAGGAACATGGCAACATCCAAGGCAGGCATGATGCAGGAGGAGCTGAGAGTTCTACATCTTCATCTGAAGGCTGCTAGCAGAATATTGGCTTGCAGGCAGCTAGGATGAAGGTCTTAAAGCCCACACCCACAGTGACACACCTACTCCAACAAGGCCATGCCCACTCCTACAGGGCCACACCTTCTAATAGTGCCATTCTCTGGGTCAAGCACATACAAACCGTCACAAATATCATTCTACATGCCCTTCAAGTGATTGTCTATGACCTAGCCTACATCTGGAGCATGAGTCTTGTACCATAGCTCTACATATATGGTCTTTATTTTTTTTCCCACCTAGACACGCATCCATGTATACACCTTCTTCTCTACTATGGCTTCACTACCTCTGTGCAGGGTACGTATCAGTGACAGTGAAAGACAAGGTCAACCCCAGGCCCCCTCACAGATAGAATTCACACGGAACAATCATGGAAGTCAGGTCATATGAAGCTGCTCAGAAGGCTGAGAGTAAGAATAAGGCAAGCCAAGGACCCGGAAGAGAAGGACAGGATGACAGGTCATAGCACCTTCCAGAACAAGCGAGTCACGGTAACAACTGGGTACCCTCCATTAAAGGAAATGAGATAAACAGAAGCCGGTGGGTGAGGGCCAGTGAGATGGCTCAGTGAGCAGAGAGGCACTTGTGGCTAAGCCTGATGACCTGGGTTCAAGCCCCAGGGCCCACATAGGAAAGAACCGACTCCCACCTACACGTTACCCTCTTACTTCAATTCGTGTAACATGACATGTGCATATCCACACACATACATACACACCCATGCACATGCATACTAAATGAGCATCATAGAAATAAATAAAAGTGGAGAACAGTTGAGGAAGACACCTGATTTTGACCTCCGGCCTCCACACAGGTGTAAAAATACCTGTACTGACAAGTACATATAACATACACACCCTACAAAATACAAATGCCACAAAATCACCAACAAAACCCAGAGGCAGGCAGAGCCTTTGGGAAGCTCAGACCAGGACAGTTCCTATAAAGAAAGCCCCAGAGAGTTCCCTTCCCTGCTACTGTGTGAGGATGCAGCCAGCAGATGCCATGTAATCCAATACTAGGTCACTCTGAAATGACTCCAAACACCACTGGCCAACCTGAGTGGTCTATGCTTCCCTGGGACATGAATTTGGAGGAAAGTCCACCTTTCCTGAGAGGATCACATCAGACCTCACCAAATACCTGTCTCAATGACTAGGTCTGACACCTCAGCTTGACAACAACCAACGGCTGGACTGACACAGCTCTGCGGGGACAGAAGCTGACTGACCTCTGAACTGATCGCTAAAGCCTCTTTTTCATAAGCAACACTGCCCAGTGGAAACACTCATGTACCTACTTGGAGCACTCACACACCCAGCGGGAGCACTCACACCCAGTGGAGCCACTCACACCCAGTGAGAGCACTCACACACCCAGTGGAGCACTCCTGTGCTCTGTGGGAGCACACATTTGCCCAGTGGGAACACCCACATGCCCAATGGGAACACTCCCATGCCCAGTGGGAGCACTCCCATGCCCAGTGGGAGCACATACACGTCCTGTGTGAGCACTCCCATGCCCAGTTTGAACAGTCACATGCCCAGTGTGAGCATTCACTTATCTATCAGGCTCGTCCCACACCCATTCCAATGCTCCGGTCACACCCATCCCAGAGAGCCTCCTGACTTTAGTCAGGCTTGACATCCTTCAGGCTTGACTAAGCAGAGCTACCAGCCATGTCCAGGGCCTAGGTTTCTCTCTTCTTCACTCCTTGTTAGGCACTGTGAACAAAAGGAAGTCACTTTCTCTGTGCTTGGTCAGTCATGTGATCCATGAACTCAGTCCTCCATCATCTTCTTATTTTCACTTTACAAAACAACTGGGAAAATGGTCCTTGCCATACTAAGTCTGCTGGCTCCCCAGTCTTGGACTCCCCAACTCTAGGACGGCGAGGAATAAGTCTGTTGTTTTATGGGCCACACCACTAATAGCATTTTGTTGCAGCAGCCCATATGGGCTGACAAAGACAGCTCGGCTTCCCTTGGCAGATTCCCAGCCAGCGGCTGCTCCCACACAGCCGAGGGGAGCATGACAGAGAAACGGAGTGGAAAGATGGCTCCCATTGTGTGTGCTGGGAATGTCTTCTGCACGCTGGACAGCCTGGCTCTGTGAATTTCCTGACTGGGTCCGGCACCTCCCCCATTGGCCTCTCAGAAGTCTGCCTCTGGCTGGTCCAAGAGCAACTGCAATGTCAAGTTGCATGGCTTACACGGAAAGTCTCAGCCCTACCTCTTTACATCCAGCCTGTGCATGTGGGACATGTGTGACATGGTTGAGGGACAGTGATAAGGAAAGTCTGTGTGAAAAAAGTCTCCTCCCTCCTCTCCTCTCCCCTCCCCTCCCTTTCCCTCCCTCTCCCCTTCTCTTCCTCTCCCCTCCCTTCCCCTCTCTTTTCTCTTCTCCCTTCCCTGACCCTCTCTTCTCCCCCTCTCCTCCCCTGCCCCTCCCCTTCCCCTCCTCTCCTCCTTTCTTCTCCCTCCCCTCCCCTCCCCCTCTCTTCTTCTCCCCCTTCCCTCTCCTGTCTTCCCCTCCCACTTTCCTCTTCTCCCTCCCCTCTCCTTCCCCGCCCCTCCCCCTTCTCTCCTCCTCTCCCCTCCCTTCTCCCCTTCCCATTAGTCCCCTTTGTTCCCTAGACAGTTTTGATTCAATTTTCATGACATCGGTACATACATGGTCTTATGAATCTGTAAAATTCTAGGGTCCACAAATGAGAGAAAACACAGGATTTTTTTGTCTTTCCGAGACCACCTCAATTCACTCAATACGGTTCTCTCCAGTTGTGTGAACACGGCCTCATGCAATCCAGTATACTGAAACAGGGTGGTAAAATGATAAAATATCCCAGCACTTGGGAGGCAGAAGCAGGCGGATTTCTGAGTTCAAGGCTAGCCTGGTCTACAGAGTGAGTTCCAGGACAGCCAGGACGACACAGAGAAACCCTGTCTCGAAAAACCAAAATAATAATAATATAATAATAATAATAATATAAAGTAAAATAAAACAAGAAATGTGGTCTTGCAGTGCTCATTTACCTTTGGCAAATAATAATAATAATCAATGAATACATTATCTCTGAGAGTTGGGGAAAATATAAAGCACTGTCACTAACATCAGCTTCTTTTGTTGTTTGTTTCAACACAGGGTTTCTCCGTGTGGTCCTGGCTGTCTTAGAATTTGGCATTAGAACTGGAATTAAAGGTCTGCGCCATCACTGTCCAGTCCCTACTAACATCTGCTTTTTACTTAAAGGTACCACACTGATGAGCAGGAGGTAGGGACACATCTGTTCTTGCCTCCTTAAAATGATGCAGACCCCCATTATGACAGCCGTAAAACAAGCTCGTGTAGCTCCTGCCACTGTCCCCTTTAGCACACCAGCGTTGGCGATTCCAGATCTACGCTAGCGGGTGTCTATGAGCTGTCTGGGCTCTGCCAAGGCTGGAGGCAAGTGACCTGCATCCAGCTGCAGTCTCCAGACTTCCTCTTCCAGACTTAATGGGAGGTGGGCGAGACACAGATAGATTGACCACCATTCCCAACCCCTGCTCCTATACAGCGTGCATTCCTGAGGACGTGACACCCCAACACAGGCCGTGTGGGACACCACAGTCACCACTGTTGTTCTTTTTTCTTTTTTTTTTTTTCTTTTTTTTTTTTTTGGTTTTTCGAGACAGGGTTTCTATGTGTAGTCCTGGCTGTCCTGGAACTCACTCTGTAGACCAGGCTGGCCTCGAACTCAAAAATCCGCCTGTCTCTGCCTCCCAAGTGCTAGGATTAAAGGCGTGCGCCACCACTGCCAGGCACCACTACTCTTGTTCTTAAACATGTATGTAAGGCCAGGAAAACATGACTACAAGTATTCACTGTGGCTTTGTGAAAGGCTTTAATCATGCTTGAGCCATGTCCTTGCTGTGTGTTCTAGAGAGTGTCAGGTAAGCTAGACGAGGGAGCTTGTGACAAGGCAGTGGCTAGGACAGTCACTGACCCTCTGTGCTTTCACAGTCTCCAAACTGCCCTGCCTCCAGTGACTTCCTGCATCCCCCAGAGACACTTGTCAGAATCCTGAATTACACAGCACAACAGTGTTGGGAGATGGCGCCTGGTAGGAGCGTCATGGGTCAGCCAAGAGAGTTCCAGGAATGGACAGGTTTATTTGTGCTGGTATTGGATTAGCTAATCAGGGAGTTCAGTCCTCTTTTTCATGTGTGTGGGTGGAATTATCTTGTTTCTAAGTCCTGAATCCTGAACCCAGCAATGACTGTAGCAGGCAAGCCAAACCGACAGAGCCAGCCTTTGTTCCTCCTGTGATACATGGGGCTTGGAGATCTTTGTGCTATTCTCTGGGGACACCTGGAAGGTTAAGCAAACAGGTTTCTCCCTTCAAGAGAAGGAATGCAAAACCTGTTTTCTGCTCAGAAGGCTGGAGCGGATGTATTTTCTAGCCTGATGACCTTTGCGGTATCGGTGTGTCTAGAGACTTTCCCAGCCCCAGCCCCTCTTCCAGAACGCTATCATAAATTTGTTTTTCAGTCAATCTATAGAACCCATCTTCATGGATTTGAGTTTCAATGTAGTCATGTCCGATTTATATTTAGCTTGCTCTGTTACTCAAGGAGATTTATGTATGTGTATGCTTTGTTGGGCATGCGAGGTCAAGTTAATCATCTCAAGAATCATTTTCACCAAATTATGCTGTGCTTAAATATGTCCCAAATAAGGAATTCAGGGTCAGATTCCTGACGTTTGAACAAACACTGGCTACTGAATCATGTTCCAGAGTCCTCCCCTCCCCAACCCCTTCATCCAAAGTAAATGTCTTGTACAGTATGCAAATGAGCAACATGGAAAGACATTCTCTGGAGCTGGGGTTCTCTTAGCGCTCTGAGGGTTGGTCAAGACTAGCGTAAGGAGACATCCCTAGTAGTGGCCTCCCAGAGCTTCAGAGCAGCTTCCTATGGACAGACTGGTCCAGCTGGTGGGTCCAACGCTCTGAGACAACCACACTTCCTCATCCATCAACTCTACAAAAATGAATAGTGCCCGTTCTTTGAAATCCAGGAAACGGCAAAAGACTGGAAGTGCCAGCAGGGGTGCGGTTCCAGCCTTGAGGCTCCTCTATTCACGAGGAGTCAGGCCCCGTTCCGGACGACCAGGATGGACAGGGTGTTCTTATTCCTGAGTTAAGGTTTATAATGTATCACTATGTAGCCTAGGTTGTGAGCTCGCCACTTCCAGCTGACTTACCAAGTGCTAGGATTGCAGGGGTCTATCATCAGACTCATTGTTTTGTTTTTGAGTTGGGTGAGTGTGTGTGTGTCTTTGAGCGCCCAAGTGCAAGGTGTGTGCCAAGGCTGGGCACATTACCTCAGCACTCTGCCATGGGGCACTATTTCAAAATGCCAGAGCTTTCCATAACTATCCTTAGCTCTGAGCCAACCAGGAGAAGATACAGTCTTCCCTATAAGGCACCAAGTGTCTCTGACACCTCTGTCACTGCCACCACCACCAGACCACGCTTCAGAAGTTCATTCCCACACCAGGGTAAAGCTTCATGCCATCAAAGCTATTTCCAGGTGGAGGGTGTTTAAACTAAAGAGTTCATGGGGAGGAAGGAAGGGGAAAGAGAGAAGGAAAGGTAGGGGGAAGGAGGAGAAACGGCTCCCAGGGATCGGAGGTTGTCTGAGATACCTGGGGGTGGGGAGGGGCTGCACAGGTTAGTTGTCTAGTGTTGCTCTCACTCTCAGTGTATACACTGAACTGCCCGGCAAGCCGTTGCTCAGCTGCAGACCCTTCAGGTAACCGGCTTCTCCTGGCTCAGTTTCCACCTTTCCTCCCTTTTCACTGTGGTACTGGGCCCTTTAAAAGAACCTTGTTGTTTAGCCAGAAACCCTCTTGTAAACCAAGGTCATCTGCATGCAGGAGGCATCTTAGGGAGATTTTCCCCTCCTGTGTATTTAAGGTTTATTTTTGGCATCGTGTGATACTGTCTGTATTGCATTAAACTTCCAGTTATTTTCTGTAAAATGCATAATTTTCATCCCAAACAGCTTGGCCTTCCAAGGGGTCTCCATGCCCTGTATGTTTGCTGCGAATACTGTCTTTATTATTGTTGCTATTGTGGTTGTTGAGAATGCCACAGCAGAATAGGAAATTTTATGTAGTGTTGCCAGAGACTTAAAGTTTTTGATTTTTGGATTTACTGCTGGAGTTAGTATGTCATTAGGGGAAAAAAAAGGGGGGGGGGCTTCCAACAAAAGGGCCTGTTGGCTTTATGAACAGTGGAGGCACCGGGCTCATATATAATGCATAAGTCTGGGTAATGGATACTTTTTCGTTAGTCATAAAATGTTCAAATGACTCACAGATGTGTGGCCTTCGCAGCTGTTCCTCCCCAGCTAATGGTGCTGGCTTCCAGTCAGGGGACGTTTGTATCAGAGGAGTCTGGCAGCGACAGAGGTTCTTGTGATATTCCCATTGAGAGGCTTACTGACTGTCAGCAGAGGCTACAATGACAAACCACTAAAGGCTGGCCAGGAAGGCTATGTCGCGCTGCTTTCCAAAGGAGGTCCTCAGCTGCAGAACCCTCACCCCGACTCAATTCAGGCCGTTTTGCTGTTAAAGGCTTTCTTCTTTCTTCCTTATTTTTGGGAGGGTTGTGTTTGAGACAAGGTTTCTCTGTGTGAGCCCTGGCTGGTATGGAAGGCTGTATATAATGTAGGCTGGCCTTAAACTAAAAGAGATCCATCTGCCTCTGCCTCCTGAATGCTAGGATTAAAGTTATGCACCATCATGCTAGCTAAGGATATTGTTTTGTTTAATTACATATCTTGTGGAGGCCAATACAGGGTGTCATGTCACACTCCCTGCAGCTGGAGTGACAGGTGGTAGTGAGTTGGCCAACATAGGGACTGCCATAGAGCCTGGCAGTTACTAGTAGTTTAGCAACAGGGTAGGGCTCCACAAGCTTAGAGCAGCTTAGAGACATCTCCCATGGGGCCGGTCCTGGGTAGGGTAGAGGAACTGGACAGAGGGCACTTTACAATCATGACTGTCTTATACTCAGACTGCCTGGCAGCTAAACAGAAACATTTTTCTCTAGCTCTCACAGGCTTCAAGGGGATGGACGGTTCTTTCTGTTTGTTTTTATTCAGTTTCAGGGTCTTACACTCTTGGGTTCATGTGATCTCCTGTTTCAGCCTCCTACATGGATGGGTCTCCAGGCATGTACCCCCTACTGTTGACAGGGGACAGTGTCTCACTAAGTGTCCATGAGAAGAAGAGCATGAAGTGGGAGGGTCTGGGTCTGATTTTGTCACAAGTGCACGTGGATAATTTATACACACTCGCACATATACATATATATGTATATGCGTATATATATATATATATATATATACATATGCATGTGTGTGCATGTGTGTATATATACATATGGATATATCTATCTATCTATATTATATCTAGGTATAGATGTCTTGGTTAGGGTTTTACTGCTGTGAACAGATACCATGACCAAGGTAAATCTTATAAAGAACAACATTTAATTGGGGCTGGCTTACAGGTTCAGAGGTTCAGTCCATTATCATCAAGGCAGGAGCATGGCAGCATCCAGGTAGGCATGGTGCAGGAGGAGCTGAGAGTTCTACATCTTCATCTGAAGTCAGCTAGTGGAAGACTGGCTTCCAGGAAGCTAAGATGAAGGTCTTTTTTTTTTTTTTTTTTTTTGGTTTTTCAAGACAGGGTTTCTCTGTGTAGCCCTGGTTGTCCTGGAACTCACTCTGTAGACCAGGCTGGCCTCGAACTCAGAAATCCACCTGCCTCTGCCTCCCAAGTGCTGGGATTAAAGGCGTGCGCCACCACCGCCCGGCCTAAAATGAAGGTCTTAAAGCCCACACCCACAGCGACACACCTATTCCCAACAAGGCCATGCTTCCAAATAGTGCCACTCCTCAGGCCAAGCAAATACAAACCATCTACACACACACACACACACACACACACACACACACACACAGAACTCGAAAGTTGGATCATCTTGTTTCCTGAGACCACAGGAACACGCCATTATTGTCAGTGTCAAGGGTCTCTACTGTGGCAATCATTCAGAGACTCAGATGGAGGTGTGCCAGCATAACACTTTGAGTCCATCTCCAGGGCAACAGAATGATGCAGGCACTTCCCAGGGTGCCTGAGGCCCTACTTCTGAGTCCATGCTGTCAATCACGGATGATCCGCTGATGAACCTCTCCCCATGGGCGAGTGGTGATGGACCGGTGGTAGGACTCAAGGAACATACATCTGCTCCGACTGTTCTAAGCTCCTTCGGGACCTAATAGAAGTCAATGAGTTTTTGGTGACAGCCTGCCAGGTGTGTTGACAAATTTCACTTGGTTTACTTCTGGATGTGGACTCAGGCATTTCTCCTTATTGAAGTTTTCGGGAGCTTCCGACTTCTCTTGGGAACCTCTCAGGTGGGACAAATGGAACTTGGAGTTTCTGCTTGTAAGAAGGTTGGAAATCAAATAAATAATAATAAATAAATAAAGAAACAACACAACTAAAAAAACCAAAAAACAACAAACAAAAAAAAAACAAAATAAAAAAAGGAAGGTTGGGCAACTTTGGCTCTGAGGGAGGGTCTAAACTTTTCAAAACAAAACAAAACTACAAGTCAGTTCATGACAGCCAGGACTACACAGAGAAACCCTTCTCAACAAACCAAAAGTACAATAAACACCTGCTTAAAGATAAAAAACCAAAGTGGCCAGCAAGGAGAAGAGGCTAACTCATTCCTCAGCTTTGGGACCCCATAGTGTCCCAAGAAAATGGCCTGAGACTCTGTACTGTGTAGCCAAACAGAGAGAAGGCCAGGTTCCTGGATGCTATGGTGAGCCCAGCCTAGAGTGGTACCAGAACAGAATGACCGGGTCACTATAGATGTAGGCACTCACTGGGCCGCTCACCTGTGAGCAGCAGTTTTGATGGATGGCAATCTGTCCACAGTGAGACAGACTGGATCTGGATCACCTGACCTCACATAGCCTGCAGCCCTTCTTTCCTCTCAGAGAGCAGCCTGGTAGCACCAGAGGATGGTTTGGATTAGAATTTATCCCCCACTGGCTTGTGAATTTGGGAGCTTGCTTGCCAGTTGGTAGCTTTGCAGGATGTAATTGGACCTGGAGGGTCCTGACTTGATGAGTGGCTTCTTTGGGACACAGCCTGATAAACACACCCTGGGGGATACTGAACTACTGACAATGGTCAGGCAAGATATTGAGCATTTGAAGACAAGTCAGGAGAAAACTCACCGCTGAGATGTCTCAGCGGGGTGGTGTTCACTGTTCCTCATAGGAATTCAGATTGCGGTAAGCTGTGTGCAACAGCAAAAACAAGATGCACTCTCTGGGTCTCAGGTGACCATTGGATCACATGCTCTCTCTGACAACTCACCCTAAGATTTTAAACAACAGCTTTATAAGTAAATGTGACTTTGGATTTAGATTTGACTCCGTGAGGTCCTCCGTTCAATCTCTGTCACACATGGAACCACCTCCACAGAGGGGCAGGGAGGGGGAGGGGGAGCAAAACAGGGAGAGGGAGGGAGAGAGAGCAGAGGGAGAGAGAGGAAGGGAGGGAGCACAGGTACAAACCTAGTAACAACCTGTTGATTTACTCTTTGAAAAACAAAACAAGCCGGGCAGTGGGACGGTGGTGGCACACGCCTTTAATCCCAGCACTTGGGAGGCAGAGGCAGGCAGATTTCTGAGTTCGAGGCTAGCCTGGTCTACAGAGTGAGTTCCAAGACAGCCAGGGCTACACAGAGAAACCCTGTCTCGAAAAACCAAAAAAAAAAAAAAAAAAAAAAAAAGAAAAAAAAGAAAAACAAAACAGGGTCTCACTAGGTAGCCCTCTGTGTGACCTCAAACTCATAGGAATGCTCCTGCCTCTGCCTCCTGAATGTTAGAATGTACATCAAACATCTTTCTGCCCAGTTCCTACTTTCTCTTTAAAGGAATTCCACTTTGGGTTTCAAGAGGGAAACTCTTCATGTGTTTTACATCCATGTCACTCTTCTCCTTGAACGTTGTTACTACGATTGTATTTTGTAGTATTTTCTAGAGCCAGTTAGGTACCTACCTTAAGTACAGGGCTAAGATATTTTACAGGGTAGTTTTCTTTACCTTGTGGGAGTACCTGGGGGGAATTCATTTTCTCCATCTTTCCCACAGACTCTATATATCATTTTGGGTGAGATTCTTAACTTGTCCATGCCTTTATTTCCAGATAAAACTGAGTTGATAATACTTGTTTTTTGTTTTTTGTTTTTTTTTTTTTTTGTTTTTTTGTTTTTTTTGTTGAACAGGGTTTCTCTGTGTAGCCCTGGCTGTCCTGGAACTCACTCTGTAGACCAGGCTGGCCTCGAACTCAGAAATCCGCCTGTCTCTGTCTCCCAAGTGCTGGGATTAAAGGCGTACACCACCACTGCCCGGCGATAATACTTGTTTATATTGCTGTGAAACAATGCAATGTCTAGGGTTTTTCTCTAAGGGGGAAGGGCTGGGGGTATGTGGCTTAGTGGTAGATTACTTGCTTCTCATATGAACGGCGAAAACAAAACAAAACCCAGGAGATAGGGCTGGAGAGATGGCTCAGTGGTTAAGAGCACTGACTGCTTTTCCGGAGGTCCTGAGTTCAATTCCCAGCAACCACATGGTGGCTCACAACCATCTGTAATGGGATCGGATGCCCTCTTCTGATGTATCTGAAGAGAGCAATAGTGAATACATAAAATAAGTAAATAATTAAAATAAATAAATAAATAAATAAAAAACAGGAAATAAAGCAATTTAAGGAGAAAAAAGAGTACATGGGAAATAGAAAAAACAAGATTCACAATGTTACTAGGTTTGTATATACACTGTGTGTGTGTGTGTGTGTGTGTGTTGTGTGTGTGTATTGAGATCAGGTTGAATGGAGGCCCTCATGAATGTTAAGCATGCTTCCTACAGTCAAGCTATTCCCCCAGATCTTAATTTTGCAGCTTCATGCTAATCAGATAGGTTTATCATAAATTCTCCTCTACCTTCTTCATGCCTACAGAAATGTCCAAAATACTAAAGAAAAAACTAACTTTAACAACACCTGGCCCTGCCTAACACTTTAAGTAAAAGCCACAGCCCCCTCAGGACAAGTTCCAGTCCTTGGAGGAGGCTGAAGTATAAATAAGACCTTGCATTATTCTTCCTTGGCCCTAAAAGGATTGCATCATACCCGAGGCACTGTTGACAAGTAGTCAGAAAATAGATTAGAACCCTGGGGAGGAATGACTGTGAAGGGTGAGGAGAAAGCTTTCAAACTGGGCTGCTATGCCGGTGATTTGCTTTGAATCTGAGGAATGGGAACCCCATCTGGGCCCATTGCTGCTCAAGGACGCAAACTCAAAATATATCAAGGCTATGCTGCCTCCCAGATGACAATTTATTTCTTGAGAGCGATACGTATTATATTTCTAGCCCAATAAAAAGAATACCGTTTATAAAATTTATAAGCCGATGGCTCCCAGGCAGGTACAGACACTGAATAAAAAACAGTCTCCTGTAGAAGCCGGCTAAGTCCTACATGGGGACAGACTTGCTGGGTGCAGGGATTCAGGTGCCGGGTGAGAGAATCTGTATTCATAGGACATTGTGACAACTGTCAGAACACACAGCCTTGTACACTCGTGGTGAACGATCTGGACTGTGAGAGAATTGTTATGCATTTTGGGAAAAGTTTTCTATTAGCAATTATTGTGCCTCAGATACACCTCACTGGCTACGATATTGCCACTTCGCAAAGCTTTATTACTCGTTTTGAAACTATGTGTCTGCGGTTTCAAAAATCAAGAACCAGCACTAGAAAGGTGACAAGAGCACTTACTGCTCTTACAGAGGATCTGGGTTCAATTTCCAGAACCCATGTGAAGGTTCCCAACCTTTTGTAACTCCAGTTCCAGGGCATCCACCCCCCTGACCTCCAAAGGCATCAGGCACACATGTGGTGCATTAGACATATATGTAGGCAAAACACCCGTATACATAAAATCTAAAAAACAAATTTTGTTTTAAATTAGGAACTGGACCTATGAGATGGCTCAGCAGGTAAAGGTATCTACCACCAAAGTGGATGACTTGAGTTTCATCCCTAGAACCCACATGGTACGAGGAGAGAATGGATTCTCACAGGTTGTTCTTTGATTTCCACATGCGCAACACGAACCCCAACAAACAAACTAAATGAATAAATGTGAAGATGATTAGCAGTCCCCCCTTGCCTGTGTTTTGGAGGGGTGTGTAATAGTGAATATGTTATCCTTGGAGTCTTTGAAACTCCTATGCTCTCTATCATACTCTAAGTATGCCTTGAATCTATGATATAGTCCCGAGAGAGGAAAAGACCTCGTCATCCCACCAGCCTCTTCCCTGCAAACACAGAGAATCTTCTAGAGAATACAGACACTAAATCCAACGCTTTACCACGAGGAACCACAGATGTATGCCATGACACAAGGACCAGGAAGAAAGGGAAAAACATACTTCTGAAACTGAAAAGAAAGCATGCCAAAGAATCCTTCAGTTCTGGGACATGAGGCGATAGGTTTGCCTCTTGGTGAAGTGTGAGCCATGGGCACAGCCAGAGGGTAGAGGAGTGGAGGCAGGCTGGTGCCTGGCAGAGAGCAAGAAGGGAGTTTGCATGCATTTGCATAGGAGAGACTCAGCTTTACTTGCAGAGAGGCGTAATCCTGTGCAATTCCACATCATAAGGGGATGTTCAAAACGATGGCACATGGAGGTAGGGTTTAGTTCCTACAGGTTCTTCCAAAGAGCCTTAGTTACACTGAGACAAAGGCTTGTTACAGCCTTTTATTTTTTTATGTTTTTATTTTATTTATATTTATTTAATTTTATATGAGTACACTGTTGCTGTCTTCAGACACACCAGAAGAGGGCGTCAGATCCCATTACAGATGGTTGTGAGCCACCATGTGGTTGCTGGGAATTGAACTCAGGACCTCTGGAAGAGCAGTCAGTGCTCTTAACCGCTGAGCCATCTCTCCAGCCTTCCCCCCCCCCCCCGCCCCCGCCGCCCCATTATAGTCTTTTAAAGGGGCAACAGTGGTTATCAACCTGTGAGTCCTAATTCATTTGGGGTCAAACAACCCTTTTATAGGGGTCGCCTAAGACCATCCAAAAATACAGATATCTACATTACGATTCACAACGGTAGCAAAATTACAGTTAGGAAATCGCAAGGAAATAATTTTATGGTTGGGGTCACCACAACATGAGGAACTGTATTAAAGGGTTGCAGCATGTGATGGTTTGCATATGCTCACACCAGGAGTGGCACTATTAGAAGATGTGGCATTGTTGGGGTGGGCGTGGCCCTGTTGGAGTGGGTGTGGCCCTGTTGGAGTGGGTGTGTCATTGTGGGCATGGGCTTTAAGACCCTCATCCTAGCTGCCTGCAAGCCAGTATTCTGCTAGCAGCCTTCAGATGAAGATGTAGAACTCTCAGCTCCTCCTGCACCATGCCTGCCTGGATGCTGCCATGCTTCCCAGCTTGATGATAATGGACTGAACCTCTGAACCTGTAAGCCAGCCCCAATTAAATGTTGTCCTTATGAGAGTTGCCTTGGTCAGGGTGTCTGCTCACAGCAGTAAAACCCTAACTAAGACACAGCATTAGGAAAATTGAGAACCACTGCTCTAAGTACATGTGTCTGGTCTAAAAGTGCCTGTTTGACCTAGCTGCAGGCACACAGCCCCGTGGGTTTTTGTTTTGTTTTGTTTCTGGGCAACGGCTTACTATGTAGCCTAGGTCGGTCTCCAACTCTCAATTTTCTTGCCTTCTGCCTCCAAAAAGCAGGGGTTCCAAGTGTGCAACACTACGGCCAGCTTTCCAATTAAAAAGAAAATGATAAAGTGCCTCCCCGGCACAAAATAAGCAAGCAGGCCATGGGAGTGGATACACAGGACTCTTTGGCCTGTCAGCATGGCCAGCGATCCAGATGAAGAATTCAAACTCGTCCTGTTTATAGGATAATAAGAGCAAGCAGAAGCTTTGGGAGAACTTTTGACTAAGTAACAAATGCTACTGAAGGGCTTTGGAAACCTACAAATGCTTGACAGGTGCTAAGCTAATTATATATTATTTACATCCAGCTGTTAAGTCCTTTAACGATCTTTATTGGTTAAGATACAGTCTTGGTCCTAAAGCCAGACATGGTGGCACATCCCTTTAATCCGAGTCCTCAGGAGGCAGATCTCTGAGTTTGGGACCAGCCTGGTCTATAATTGAGTTCCAGGACAGCCGAGGCCACACAATGAGACCTTGTCTCGAAAACAAACCAACCACCGGAAAGTACTTTGTGATCCTTCTTCATATGGAATGGTGTAAGAACACAGTCCTTTATATAGGACACCAGCATCTGTCACCCCAAACATACCTCATGAGCACCAGCTGATCATTTTGAAACTAGTAGACACTGGAGGGAAGGGCCGGAGTGTAGAGCCATTTTGTCCAGGAAATCTTCCTCTCCCTGTTTCTCCGCAGACTTAAATCTGCACAGCTTTTCAGCTGGTCACTTGCTTTCCCCATACAGGGTCACCGTCTCATAGCCTGCCTTCCCTTGGCTTTAGAGAACCTGTTTAGGCCACTTCTGGATTCCCTCATCTTTGAATTCCCTCCCCATGCACTATTATACTTCTTTTAAAAAAAGATTTATTTTTATGTATATGAGTACAGTGTCTTCAGACACACCAGAAGAAGGCATCAGATCTCACTATAGATGGTTGTGAGCCACCATGTGGTTGCTGGGAATTGAACTCAGGACCTCTGGAAGAATAGTCAGTGCTCTTAACCTCTGAGCCATCTCACCAGCCCACACTATTATACTTCTTCATGCTTCCATGTTACTAATTTGCTTTTTTTGTTTTGTTTTGTTTTTTTCGAGACAGGGTTTCTCTGTGTAGCCCTGGCCGTCCTGAAACTCACTCTGTAGACCAGGCTGGCCTCGAACTCAGAAATCTGCCTGCCTCTGCCTCCCAAGTGCTGGCATTAAAGGCGTGCGCCACCACCGCCCGGCTCTAATTTGCCTTTTTAAACAGGGACCAAAGCAAACACTTGGAAAGAAAGAGAGGAGAGACTCCTTTTCCCTTCCTGCACAGTTGATCATGAAGAGTACTTGTGGGGATGGGGATGGAGGCACCTGGGAACGGGCCTTGAACTTGTTCTCTGGAGAGCAGGCTGTACCTAGAGACTTCTGCTTCAGACTTCCAAGTACACTCTGTATAGTATTAGCTCCAGTTATTAAGCAGCCACCGATGCTGGCTGTGTGCAGGCACGTGCGCGCGCGTGCGCACGCGCGCGCACACACACACACACACACACACACGCGCACACACACACACACACACACACACACACACACACGCCTCAATGTGTATATAGATAATCCAAGTAGAAGGGGCCAAGGATGAGGGCAGCCTACCCTCCTAGGCATCTCCTAGGCAGGAAGCCAGAGAAGAAGCACTGTGGGCACTGAAGGGCTCCACCCACAAAGCCACCTTCTTTGTCTTCACAGGCTCTGTGCTGGGAAGCAGAAACCTTGTACTAGGATGCCTCCGGGCATCAGATGGTAAGCCTTCACTTTGGCTTCTGGGAAGGGCAGCTAGGAACAAGCCAGTGACAAAGGAAGGATTTTCTTTTAGCTTGACACTTCTTTTTGTGGATTAACTCTACATGTCCAGGGAACAGGAAGACAGGATGTAGGCTTTGTCTCCCTCTGCCCACGCCAGCCATTCATATTCAACCTCTCCAGCAAAGTCAAACACTTGAGTCATTGCACAGGCCTTTGTGACCAGCTGGTGGAAAAGGAGACATATCCAGTTGGCCTCTGTCCCTCCCACCTGTTCCTCTCCTTGCAACCTCCTGAGTCCTCCACCAGGCTGAGAAGGGCCAGATCCCCTCTCAGAGACAGTATCTGACTCCTGCTGTCCATGTTGGGCAGAAGGGAAAGTGCTTTGGTGACATTGCTGTCTGCAGATACGAAGCAGGATGAGAGAAATTTGGAAGCACCTTTCTTGTAGCTGGCCCTTCCTACATCTTCCCTCTAGGAAGAACCAGCAGTGAGTGGTCAGCTAGGACCACAGCCATTCAGAACTGTCCTTGACTGTCCACCGTGTACAAGACAGTGGTGTGATATGTCAGTGAAGTTTATGAGCGTCCAAACAGAGGTGAGGAAGGGCTTAGAGTGGCAGCCATTCTTCTGAGAAGCATGCTCTGTGGGCTAGAGACATCTATCCCCCCCCCCATATATATATACAAATACATACATTCACACATACACGCACACAAACATACATACACACAAATACATACACACATACACACAAACATATATACACACATACATACACTATATACATACACATATACACACACACACACATACACACAACACACACACGCCCCTGTTTATTCATCTACATATCCAACTTATCATTAATATATCCATCCATCCATCTATCTACCCATCTGTGATGACTTCTATATACTTGGCCCAGGAGTGGCACTATTTGGAGGTATGGCCTTGTCCGAGTAGGTGTGACCTTGCTAGAGTAGGTGTGGCCTTCGTGGAGTAGGCATGTCATTGTAGGCACAGGCTTTAAAACCCTCATCCTAGCTGCCTGGAAGTCAGTCTTCTCCTGTTTGCCTTTGGAGTGAATTGTAGAACTCTCAGCTCCTCTCTTATCATACCTGCCTGGATGCTGCCATGCTTCCTGCCTTGATGATAATGGACTGAACCTCTGAACCTGTAAGCTAGACCCAATCAGATGTTCTTTATAAGAGTTGCCTTGGTCATGGTATCTGCTCACAGCAATAACTAACTAAGCAGCACCCTAACTGCTTAGCACGGTCAATCCATCCAACCAAATACCTTCCATCCATCAACCTACCCACCCACTCATCTATCCATCCATCCATCTATCCATCCACCTACCCTCCCATCCTTCCTTTCTTTCTTTTTTTCTCTCCATTCATCCACGAAGTCGGGCTTCTTTTAAGGAGCTTGGGGCTATTGTGTGAGGTCTTCAGGTATAGCAAAGTTCAGTTGTCCCCCTGTAGTTTTGCCAGTTGAATGTGCTGAAACTGACAGCAGACAGAACAGTGGGGGGATGGGGGAAAGTGGACATATTTATTACCATGCACATGTGCACAGGAGCCATATAAAATATGAAAGTCAGAGAAGGGTCAGATGGCCAAAGCTTAAGTACTTTCCTTACAGGATTGAGGGAAAAGGGGAGTAGCCTAGAGGAGATTGCAGAAAGGGGGAGGAGGGCAGGCCCAGTGATTTGTAGAGAGATGAACTAGCCGGAAGGATACACAGAGGCTTGGCACAAAGTTCTCTGGGCTCTGGGGATGGTGGTGATAAGCTATGAAAAGCAGGTGGCAGGTATGCCAAGAGCAAAGGCTTTCTTGCAATGGGAAGTCCTGCGTTGTGTAAATGCTTGACCAAGTCTCTCCCTTGATGCCCCTCATGCCTGGCTGTCTTATGACCAAGCCAGCTCAGTCAGTCAACCTGGTCTCAAGGGAGGGATCGAGGACTGAAAAGAAAAAGATAATCAGACAACACTCTAACATGACTTCAGCCAGGGCTGAGGCTGAAGCGGGTTTATTTTTCTCCAGTGTGCTTTTATACAGTTCTAAGTACATGCAAAACATAGAGTCAGTTCTAAAGCATAAATAAAGTAGTTAAAGAACAAACGAAGCATAAACAAAGGTCCCATGATTATTGTACTCAGGGTCTTAACAAGAAGACCAAGCTACAAAGAACACATTCCTCAGCTGTATTCATCTTGAACCTAATTCCTAGTCCTAGCCCAATGTCAAATTCTTGCCAAATTCCTAGAAGGCGGCCCCCAAAGCTCTCCACAGTCCTAACCTTGCCATCTGACTACAACACGGCCACACCAATGGTGGGTTGGCTGCTTTATCCTAGTCTGATGTCAGCATCACCTGAACAAAGATGCTGCAAAAACAGCTCATGTCCTTTCTGACAGCTTGCCGATGGCACAGCAGCAAGCCCCTCTGCTGCTGGCATTGTCTGTCACCAACACACATTTGCTGTGATTGCAAGTAGGAGGCTGAGGCAGGAGAGTCAAATTATGGCCGGCTCCTTATTTTTTTACCTGCTTGGTTTTTTTGTTTTGTTTTGTTTTTTTCCATCCCCCCCCCCCGTCTTATTCCTTCTCCCTCCTTCCTTCTCTCCCTCCTGTTCTTCCCCCATTCTTCCTTTCTTCTTCTTTCTTTCTCCTCTCTCCTCTTCATCCTCCTTCCCTCCCTCCCTTTCTCAGTGGTAGAAAGAGAACCCAGGACTCCTGTGCACACCAGGCGCGAGCCACACGTCCAGACCTACTGAATTTATTTTTACAGAATACTCTCTTCTATTCGAAAGAACAACTGACTGACACACTTCAGTCATTCAAGGCTTGAGAAACGGGGACTAGGAAGAAGGGTCAGTATAAAGTGCTTGTTGAGCAAGCATAAGGGTCGGAGTCTGAATCCCTAGCACCCATATGCAAGCCAGGGGTGGTCACACAGTACATCTGTCACCCCAGTGCTGGGGAGGTGGACACAGATGGACCCTAGAGCTTGCTGGCCAGACAGTCTAGCCAAAGCTGTAAGGTCCAGAGTCAGTAAGAGATCCTGTCTTAAAAAAAGAAAGGATGAGAACAGTAGAAGCACTTGGCATTGACTTCAAGCCTGCAAACACAGACACAGGAAGCAGGAAAAAAAGACCACATTGACGTCTGTGTGCACGTGTGTCAGTCAGTCTGTCTGTCCAGATGCACTCACCTACGCAGACGTCTGGAGTGGCCAGAGGTTGGACCTTCGGTGTTTTTCTCTTTAATCTCCATTTTGGTTTTGCTTCTTGCTGGGACAGTGTCTTCTCACTTAACCTAGTGCTCCCATGTTGATCAGGCTCACTGACCAGTCAGACACCAGGATCTATCTCCCTGTCACCTGCTACCCTCAACCCCCCACCCCTGAGTGCTGGGGTCACGGGCGCTTGCAACCACACCTGGTTTTGTACACTCATGCTGGGGACTTGAACTCAGGACTCATGCTTGTGCTTGCTACCTAGAGTCCTGGGCAGATGATTTCCTTCACATAAGCAAAATACAAGGCCCAGCGTACATACAGACTTGGAGTCCCAGGTCTCCGGAGGCTGATGCAGTAAGGACTACTTGAGCCCAAAAGTACAAGGCCAGACTGAAGACATAGTGGGCCTGTGACTTCAACCATGGATACTATCAAACCCTTTGGTTGTGAGGAATAAAATCTAAAATTTCAAACAAAAGTGAAAATCCCGGAGAACTTACATCTGTGATGTGAACTTGACCACTCTCTGGTGCTGACTCTTATAAGGCAGGCAGGGGCATTGTTATGGTTTGTATATGCTCAGCCCAGGGAGTGGCACTGCTAGAAGATGTGGCCTGTTGGGTGGTGTGGCCCTGTTGGAGTGCGTGGTCTGTGGAGTGGTGTTCACTGTGGGCATGGGCTTTAAGACCCTCATCCTAGCTGCCTGGAAGCCAGTATTCAGCTAGCAGCCTTCGATGAAGATGTAGAACTCTCAGCTCCTCCTGCACCATGCCTGCCTGGATGCTGCCATGTTCCCTGCCTTGATGTAATGGACCGAACCTCTGAACCTGTAAGCCAGTTCCAATTAAATGTTGTCCTTAACAGGCGGATTTCTGAGTTTGAGGCCAGCTGGTCTACAGAGTGAGTTCCAGGACAGCCAGGGCTACACAGAGAAACCCTGTCTCGAAAAAACAAAACAAAAACTAATGTTGTCCTTATAAGAGTTTCCTTGGACATGGTGTCTGTGACAGGCACTAGCAACCAGGTTATTGTTTAACCTAGTGAAAACGACGAACGTTGGGCACATCCGAACAATCTGTGAACTGATGCTTTCCGAATGTCCCATTGCAGAATCCCACGTGGGTAATGCTACCAGACGAGCCTACGCAGTGCTGACTTTTAGTTCATCAATGTGGCATCCTCCACTGAATTTAAGTCTTCCGCCAGTGGCCCGAGCTCTGCCGGAAACAAGCACGTGGAATCTGGGAGCGCATCACGTCATCTGCAAAGGCAACCCTAAATCCTACGCTGCATCCTTGCTGCAGAGGGCTCGTTGGTTCATGAATGTCAGCCAGAGTTATAATCACGACCCGCTGGATGCAGAAGCAGAGAGGAACAATCTGGCTGTCCTCAGTTAAGCCAGATGTTGAAAGGATTTGAAAAACCAAAATGTTAAACAATGTCACCCTTCTCTTTGTCTGTCCTTTGTTTGGGGAAATACTTCTTAAACGTTCAGGCTAGATTTTTATTGTAATTTAAGACATGATAAAGTCTTTTGAAACACTTTCTGCTTGGTTCTTTGTTGCTTTGTTTTTCGGTTGTTTCAGGTTTGGAACCATAGTTGCCTGAGTGAAAGCCAGCTAGCTGTGAAAAGAGCACCAGACTTCAGCTGGGTAGCGTCTTTCAGTAGTGCTAAACAGGACGATCTGTCCTAATCTCAGGAGAATTTAGTCTGTTTGGGAGATTCCATGGTACAGCTGGGCTTCATGAAAATCTCAGGAGGTAAAGTGGGGGAGGGGGAAAGGGTGGTAGAAATATTAGAATTAATGGGCTCTTAGACATCAGTTTATACTGCGCAGACACATCAGCATGGGTCATACCGAGAGTGAAGGAGACAGAGAAAGAGACAGAGAAAGAGAAGACCAGAGCACAGAGAGACAGAGAAGAGACAGAGAGACAGACAGAGACAGAGAGGACAGAGAAAGAGACAGAGGACAGAAGAGAGCAAGAGAAGAGAGAACAAAGAGAGACACAAAGAGACAGAGATCAGAAGAGACAGACGAGCAGAAAGACAGCAGGAGAAGAGAAGAGAGGAAGAGACAGAGAGATGAGAGGACAGAGAAAGAGAACACGAGAGACAAAAGAGAAAGAGAGAAACAGAAACAGAGAGAAAGAGACAGAGAGAGAGAAGAAAACAAGAGTGAGAGAGAGAACACAGAGAGAGAGAGACAGATTGACAGACAGACAGACAGACAGACAACACACACACACACACACACACACACACACTTGGAGGCAGAGGGACAGGGAGGATATGGAGAGGCTCCAACCCTTGTGTGCAGATGTTGGGGATGCGAAACCTCCCAGCTGCTGTGGAGAACAGGATGGCTGCCGATCCAGAGAGATTAGACAATGGATTTAGGAAACAGGGCATGGTGATACACACTGTCAACCCAAGTCCCAGAGCCAGATGCAGGAGGTTAACCCCAGCTACACGATAAGTTCAAAGCCAGCCTGGGATACATGAGACCTCATTTTAAAAACAAACAAACAACATAGAGGGGGCTGGAGAGCTAGCATGGACTGCTCTTCTGCAAGGCCTGTATCAAGTGGCTCACAACCTGAGGTTAGCCCCAGCTTTAGGGAGAGCTTGCCTTGGATCACTGAATCCATGGCACAAACCTTGTACATAATTTGAAATAAAATATATTTTTTAAACGACTTAAAGCATGCCCTAGCACCTCCAGCTTCAGAAAAGCCCTATTCACAATAGTGAAAAATCTAGGAGCCACCCAAATGCCCTGAGGCTGATGGGTAAAGTAGCATGCTGGAATCTCCCACATAATGAGATAACCTCCAACCTTCAAAAGGAAGGGACTCCTATACTTGCTACCTTATGAGAGAGTCTTGAAAGAAGCCAGAGGGCTTTGAGAAGGGTTTACAAGCTTCATAGCAAACAAAGAGAATCAATCTTGACTCAGCGAATTGACTCCTTTGTGAGAGTGAGCTGGGCACAGTCAAGCTGACCTGTCCCCAGCCCTACACTGGGCGTCTGGAGGAAGAAGATGCTGCCCCTGCATGAAGACTTTTGTGTTTACTTCCTGAACTTTACAGTCCTGGTCCTGGAGGGTCACCCCTGTCATCCCAACCTGGAGGGAGGCCAAAGCGGAAAAGTTGCCAAGTGGAAGGCTAACCTGGGCCACACAGCGAGACTCTGACCCAGACAGGACAAAACAACACTTTACAAAAAACGTTAGCATCCCTTGCATCTGTGGATCTAATCTGGAAGCTGGCCAACTCTGAAGAGAAACTGAAGCTACAACTGGCTACACAAGTTGGTACTGCTTGCCAAGAACACAGGGTAGCCACGGGCACAGGGCACAGGGCACGGGCACTTGTGGCCTGGGAGACTGGGTCTGTCTAACCCACAGTGTGACCCCCTACTGCCACACCAAGCAGCATGGGTATAAAAAGCCAGCGTCTGGCCCTGCATCTAAAGGGCCCATAGGACCCTAGGGCTGTAGAATGCGTACCAGAAACACAGCTGTTCTGGGGCAGGAGTGGAACAAAGGCTTTGCGTCGGGAAAGCATCCAAAGCTTCCAGCTGTCGAGTAAAACCAGGAACCATGGGAGTCAGACCCTTGCAGTTCTGTGTCGCTCTCTGCTTACACTTTCAGGGACCACGCCTTGCTGGTAGGTGAATCCCGCCCCCGCCCGCCCCCAGCACAGTTCCTCCAGGGTGGATCCCCCCAGCAAACACTTGGCAGATAAGCACTTTTTAAGTGTCTGTGTTGGTTAGTTGTTACTACCACAAGATCCCTGAGATTGTCAACTTAAGGAGAAGGAAGGTTTAAAAGACTTAACTGTTTTGGAGATTCTGACCCGTGGTCTATCAGCCCTGTTGCATCGGACGTGTGCTGAAGTAACACATTCAGGTAAGAGCCTGTGCCGGGGGAAGCTCCTCACGAAGCATCCAGGAAGCAGGAGAGAAGTAGGACTGAGTTTCCAATGTACTGGCTAAAGGCAGGTCTCCAGTGAGCTAACTTCCTCCCTCTAGGCTCTATCTATTAAAGACCTCATCGCCTCCCAGTAACATCCTAGACTGGTGGTCAAGCCTTCCACACACAGTTGAGGACTGTTCTCTAAACCTTAGCAGTTACCACTGAGAAATACCGTGGTAAACTGTATCACTCTACCACCCCAGTCTGAGCCCACTACACGGACAGCCTTTTAGCTAGTCTTGAACTGGGCTGTGGGATCATGTTTAATTGGATTGTGGAGGTGAGGAAGTAGACAGCTGAGAGAATCCTCATGCAGCAAGGACCTGGTACCTCCAGGATAGCTGCGTCCAGGTTGCAATTCCCTCATGCACAGGGCTCAGTTTTTCCAATTGGTGGGTTGATTAGGGCATGGTAGGGAGAGCACAAGAGAACAGAATAACCTGGTTCCTCTACCTCTGCTGCAGAGTGCCCCGTGGTCTTAGCCTGGTGGGCTTCTCCCCACATATCAATCCCAAGGTGAAAGCTTCACTCGACCATGGCTCTACCTGGAACATCAGATCCCACAGGCCAAGACTCGACGCCTCCCGGCCCCCAAACCCCAGGACCCCACTTCAGACAGCAGCTTCAGGTCTTGACTGATATCAGTGCTTTGGACAGATTTGCTATAAATTGGAGGTTTTTATGCCTTGAAGTTGAATTCCTCTGAGTATATTTTGGCATTTGGCTAGAATTGTTCGTAGAACTCCGAAAGACATTTTATTTCCATTTATCTTTTTATTTTCAAGGGGACAACTTAGGACCGAGCATGAAGCAGAGGTTGTGAGGTATAGGGAAGGGCTGTCATGCCCTTGGCGGGCACTACCCTCCCCAGCTCCCACATCTGGAAGGTCTCTGAATCCTACAGTTCCTCTCTGTTGGGTACCCTTCTGTTACTCTGATGTAACACCATGAGCAAGGCAGCTTATAGAAGGAAGAGTTTATTTAGGATTGCGGCTCCAGAGGCATAAGAGCGTCATCAAAGTAGTAAGTGCGATTTGGCCCCCAAAGACTCATAGGTTTGAATGCTTGGCCTAAGCAGAGTGGCGCTGTTAGGGGACATGGCCTTGTTGGAGTGGGTGTGGCCTTGTTGGAGAGGATGTGGCCTCGTTCGAGGAAGTGTGGCACTGTGGGGGTGGGGCCTTGAGGTCCCAAGCTCAAGGTCTGCCCAGTGTGGGACCCAGTCTCTTCCTTGCTGCCTGTGGACCGAGATGTAGAACTCTCAGCTCCTCCTCCAGAACATCCTGCCTGGAAACAGCCATGCTTCCTCCATGATGATAATGGACTGAACCTCTGAACCTGCAGGCCACCTCAATGAAATGTTGTCCTTTATAAGAGTTGCCTTGGTCATGGTTCTCTTCACAGCAGTAAAACCCTAAGACAGCAGGGCAGCAAGCAACAGGCAAGGTGGTAACAGCGGGAACCTGGGCGCTCCTATGTTGAGCAGCAAGCACAAAGTCCAGAGGTGGTTAAGTGGGACCCACATGAGGTGTTTTGTTTTGTTTTAATCTCAAACACTTCCAACCTCCCACTCAGTGATGTACTTTTTTCCAGCAGGGTCACACCTCCTTAATGTCTCCAATGGAACCACCTACCGGGGACCAAGTGTTCAAATGCCTGGGATTATGGGGGACACTTCCTCATCCAAACCCTACCTCTGTTTCTCAGTGGAAGAGGGGGCAGAAAGGCTCCAGGCTCTTCATCAGAGCTTGTCTTTTGGGTGGTTTTCCCACATTTAGGAGACACCAAGAGTTGTCTATTAAGACAAAAGGCATTTCTATCCTCAGTAGTCAGGCTCGCTCGGTCAGGGGCCAGGGCCAGAGACTAGCTACCAGAACAGGTGTGCTGGCTAGTTTTAAATCAACTTGACACAAGGTAAAATCATCAGAGAGAGAATGCTTCCGTAAAGATCAGGCAAGTCTGTAGAGCATTTTCTTAATTAGTGATTATTGAGGAGGGTCCAACCCATTGTGGGTGGGGCCATCCCTGAGCTGGTGGTCCTGGTTCTATAAGAAAGCAGGGCCTGAGCAAGCCAGTAAGCAGCACCCCTCCATGGCCTCTGCATCAGCTCCTGCCTCCTGGTTCCTGCCCTGCTTGAGTTCCTGTCCTGACTTTCTTCAGTGATGAACACAATGGGATGTGTAAGCCAAAAAACTGTTTCTCCCGGGCTGCGAGAGATGGCTCAGCGGTTAAGAGCACTGACTGCTCTTCCAAAGTCCTGAGTTCAATTCCCAGCAACCACATGGTGACTCACAATCATCTGTAATAGGATCCAATGCACTCTTCTGGTGTGTCTGAAGACAGCTACAGTGTACTCACATAAATAATAATAATTAAAAAAATGTTTCTCCCAAAGTTGCTTTGGCCATAGTGTTTTATCACAGCAATAATAACCCTGACTAAGGTAACAAGAAACACTTTCCAGTGTGTTACCGGGAAAATACACAGGTGCTAGGAGCCAGGATGAAGCCAAAATGGACGTTTTGGGTTATTGTTGATGAGAAACATAGCTGCCATTCTAAAAGAATAAGAGTGCCGGGCAGTGGTGGCGCAGCCTTTAATCCCAGCACTTGGGAGGCAGAGGCAGGGGATTTCTAAGTTCGAGGCCAGCCTGGTCTACAGAATGAGTTCCAGGACAGCCAGGGCTACACAGAGAAACCCTGTCTCGAAAAACCAAAAAAAAAAGAAAAGAAAGAAAGAAGAAGGGTCCATTTTGAGTCAAATCTGAGAACAGTGGCCCAGGGACACAGATTCAGACCATACTCAATGACATGGCCCACAGTGGAAGAGGACAGTCATAAGTCAGTGCATTCATCAATGGTCTACACCGACGGCTGGGCGGTTAGCGGATGGAAGGATCCCTTATAGAGGTCTCGGATGCTCTCTGGGGACAGCTTTAGCTTTAGGGCTAGCACAGGTCTGCTGTGTTCCACAGTGTACTCCCAAAACTTCCCCAATAGTCACAAACATTCAGGTCTTAGCAAATAGCTCTTAGGGGCAAGGAAGACAAGGCCAGGGCAGGTCTCACTAGTGACTATCGCCAAGTTAAAATGAGATCCTCCAGTCTGGCCTGTGTCCTTACAAAAGAGGAGGAGAGGTAAGGACAGGACGAAGCATTTGGAGACCAGAAAGCACCTGCTCCTGTCAGAAACCTTGAGAAAAGCTACGGTGTGGGGAGCAGACCCTCCTACAAAACCTTGTCTGGGAAGGCAATCCTGACTGAACCTTGAGGCCCTTCTGACCTCCTCAGATATTAGATTACTCGGTCAGTTATGGTATCCCTAGGAAACTTTGTCTACCCAGTATGAAGAGACTCGGGATAAAAAACCAAAACACTTTGGGGCCTGGAGAGATGGAGGGTCTGACTTGATCCTTACAACTCATGTGAAAAATTTCCACTGGCTTTACACACCTATAATCGAGGAGCTGGGGAGGTAGAGACAGGGGGATGCCCCAACTGGCAGGTAGCTATAGGTCCACTGAGAGACTTTGACTCAAAAGGTGGAGACTGAGGAGGACAGCCAATGTTAGCCCCTGATCTACACACCTCACACACCCACACAGTCACACACATGAGCATGTATTACATGTGCACATGCACACAAACACAGATACTACACACAAAGATAAACTTAAAACAGAAAAAGAACAACCCCAGTGGAATCTACACATTATAATTGTCTGGTTGCTTTGGGTTTTGCCTTGGTTTTCATTCTTCAGGGACAGGACCTCATATAGGCCTGGCTGGCTGGCCGGCTGGCTGGCCTGGAACTCGCTATGTAGCCAAGGATGTTCTTGACCTCTGACCCTCCTGCCTCCACCACCAAGTGCTAGGATTACAGATAGGCAACACCAACCTTAGCTGGTTGATTTTGAGACGAGGGACAGATTTGCTAAAATCACTCAGGCTGGATCCGAATTCCAATCCTCCAGACTCAGCCTCATGAGTAGCTGGGATTACAAGTACCCCACACCATGACAAGTTCTACATATTCATCATAACCCTCCTTCCAGATCCCCAGATCCCTTAAGGACACCCAAAGTCCTCCTCTAGCGTACATGCAACAGCAGGACTGCCTGTGTCCTGTGATGATTACTGGGCTAATGTATACACTGAAGCCCTGGTGGTCAGGGTCCACCATATCTTTTTCTGAGAGGTCCCCTTGCAATCCTGAGCCCTGCTTGAGCCAGAGGGAAAGCTCAGTCCTTATAGCTGCTGGCTCTGTCAATTCTGCACTAGCTGTGGTTTTGCATGGAACACACCACCACCTGTCTGGCCCCCATCCCAGTCAATTCATTTTCTTACTGCCCGATGTGACTGCTCTACACACTGTGCGGGGGTGGCTTTCTGGTCCCTCCCTTCCTCTGTTATACCTGCAGACATGTGTCTGCCACAAGCATCTACACTCAGAAGACTAAAATCCTCTTTTCTGTCAACGACAGTTGGGGTAAAATCAGAAACAGGATAAATAAAATCAGATAGATGTTTAGGTTCCAAACTGAGATCATGTCCAGGTGCTTCCTGAGTGGGAAGGAAAAGCAGGTTGCAAACTTAAGCCCCAAGATTATTCCTTTTAAAAATGGGAACGAATTCTACTCTTGGATTTCTGTGTATAGTTACTATATGTGTGGCTTTTCGTTTCATGCTCTGAAACATGGTCCTTAGAAAAATAGTGAAGGAGATTTTAAAATTATTTATGTGTATGTCCATATGTGATTCTGTGTGTATGTAACCACAGATGCCAGAGAGGATGTAGGATCCCTTGGAGCTGGACTCATAGATGGTTTGCTACCTGACATTGGTGGTAGAAACCAAAGTTCCGGTCCTCTGGAGCCACTTCTCGGCCCCTACTAGTGAAACTTTAAAGGGCATTGTAAAGACACAGAATGGATGATAAATAGAGTTAAATGTATAATATTCTTTCCTTAGAAGCTACCTTGGATCTCAGCCCTAGGAGGAGGCCCTGTGTGGCTTCACAGGGTTTGAGAGAAGCGAAGGATTCCTGTGGCCTATGGTATGATGATTGTAATGACCCAGACCACTGTGGGTGGTGACAGCCCTGGGCAGGTGGTCCAGACTTGTATAAGAAAACACGCTGATCAAACCATGGAGAGGACAGTCCTTTATGGTCTCTGCTTCAGTTCTTGCCTTAATATCCCTCGATGACAGGCCATAATGTGGAAATATAAACCAAATAAGACCTTCTCTCTCCCAGGTCGTTTTGGTGTTTTAACACAGCAATGGAAAGCAAAGCAAGATACTCTTCTGTTGATCCCTTGCAATTCTTTATTGACATGGTCCCTATGTATCCCATACTGGCCAGGACCTCAGAAGGTAGATAAGAATGACTTTGAACTTCTGATCTTTCCGCTTTGACTACCCAAGTGCTGGGATGTCAGGCTTGTGTCATCATACCAGGTTTAATGTGTGTTGGGGAGCCAACCTACGGTTTCGTGTATGCTCTTATCAACTGAGCCATATCTCCAGCCCCCAAACCCAGTTTTTCAAATTTTATTATGATTGTTGTTGCTATGTGTGTAAATGTGTGTGCATACCACACATACGTGTTGGTAGCTGGTTCATTCCTTCCACGTGGGTTCCATGGTGAACTGAACTGTAGCTACAAAGAGAGCAATGCCCTGGGTGGGGGGCTGTCTGTGGAGCCCGGAGAACACAGGAGGGAGTCCTCTGAGATACCTGATGCGGCTACCTCAGGCCCCTTCCAGCCATCAGTCCTGGTGTACAAGATTCCTCCTGAGGGGTGTGGGGTCATCAGAACAGCTTTAAGCTGTGCGAGGATGCGAAGCACTGATCACACACTCAGGCAGCCACTGCATAAAACAGTCTGCATAAAACAAGCCAGACAAACCGATGGCCTCCATCGCTCTGTCTTTACATCTATCAGTGAAGCAACGGGGTCCGGGATATGGTACTGCACAGGATCTAGTTAGGCAGAGCTTCAGTTAGAGACAACATGTCCAGTCCTCCTAAGGAAAGGCCTTTTTTTTTTTTTTTTTTGGCCTGGAGTCCTAACGGACCAGATGTCCGACCGCAGTCTCTTTATGGTCAATCAGGAGACTGTATCCATGGTCAGGTCCCCGGGCAGACATCTCAGGCGCTCAGTCCTCCTCAAAGATGAACGCCTACCTCCCCGAGCCTACTCCAGCTCCAGAACCTTGATTGCGAGGCGCCGCACAGGACGAGAAGCTGGAGCGGGGAGGCCCGGAACCGAAAGTCTTCAGATGGTACAGCCCGTACTCCCCGCCCGAGCTGCAGATGGTTCCACCCAGCTCTACAAACCTTTTTCCGAAGGGAGGGAGCAGAGGAGGCGTGGCCTATAGCGCTCTGGGCCACGCCCCACTGCGCGGTCCTGAAATGTAAGCTCTGCCTCTGGGCGGGGCAGGCTGCTACTAGCGCAGGGGCTGGGCCGCTGGGTGGGGCCAGGCTGAGTGCGCGCCGCGGGGCGGGACCGGCCTCTGCCCCGCCCCTCCGGGGCCCTCCCCGCCCCCTGCCTCGCCCCCGCCCCACCCGCCCCGCCCTTGCCCGCCGTCGCGCTGGGCGGGGGCGGAGCCCGGGGTCGATAGGCCCCGCCCCCGCGGTGCATATTGATGCGGCGCGCGTCGGCGTCGCCCTCCTCCCATTGAGCGAGGCTGTGTCGCGTGGCCCGGCGTCGGCGTGACGGTTGGACGCGGGCGCGGCACTGCGGGTCCCGATTGCTGCAGCCGCTTGTCAGTGTGATGAAGATTGGCACCCAGGTAAGCTGTCACTCAACCGCTCCGCCGCCGCCGCCGCCGCCGCTCTCGCCGCCGCCGTCCCTATCAATCACACCGGCCGAGGCCGTCGCTGCCGCCGCCTCCGCCGCTGCCTCTTCCGCCGCGGGCCGGGCGGGCGGTCGGGCGGGCGGTGCCCGGGGCCGCACTTGACCCGCGCCCGGGCGGGGGCGGGGGCGGGGAGGGGTGCGCCGATGGGGGAGGGGCCGGAGGCCGCGGCGCGGGGGCGCGCCCGGCTTGTTTTCCTGTGTGGGTTCAGGGGCGCGGAAATTTCTCGAAGGCGGCAGGGCCTCCGCGCTGGGCCCGCTCGAGGCGCGCGCCTAACCGTCGCTCACGGAGCGCGGCTCGCGGGCTGCGGGGCGCGCGGGCCGGCGGGGGCGCGCGGCGGCGGGCCGAGGGCCGGGGGCGGCGCGGCAGGAAGATGGCGGCGGGGTCGGCGGCCCAGAGGGGCGGCCCAAGCGGGCGTGGGGCTCCCCGCGGAGTCCGCGGACGGTGACAGCGTGTCGCGCGTGTCCACCGCCCGTCGGGGAGAGCTTCTCGGGGAGCGCTTGGCCCGCTGTGCTCGCTCCGTGTGTATCGGGGAGAGAAGCGGTGCAGCTAGGATCACCGAGCCCGGCGACGTTGCGGCTCCAGACTCCCTCCGGAGGCCGCGGCCTGCGCGGTCGGTCCCGCCGCGCCACTCGGGAGCGGGGGACCGCGGGGGCCAAGTTTGAGCACACATCAGGGATTCAGGATGGCTGAGACGTGGGTGTCGGCTCGACAGGGAAGCTTCTTCCAGAAGTGACTTTTTGTTTGTTTTTTGTTTTCGTTTTATTTTTTTTTTAAAGATGTGGGTGCTTTCCACTAAAGGATGGAACAACCCAGCCCTAAGCAGGCTTCCTGTCATTGCACTAGAAAAATGAGCTTTCCTAAACACTCCAGGGAAGGAGTTGACTGAGGCGGGAACGCGTTGCTAGCACGCTTTTTGTTGCTCTTTCGGTGTCCAGGTGAGGCAGGCAAGAGTCCGCAAAGCCTCTCAGCCTGTGCGTGCCGGGCATCCCGTTGGCGATAGCGCTTTGAGTTTTAGATCCACCATTGTGTGATGTACCGTTGAAGCTTACGGTTCTTCCTGGCGAACTTTGGCACCAGGACACCAGGAGTTGATGCTCCTTAAGAGAGTCCCCTGTGCTTTAGAATAGAGGAAGCATGGCTGGGAAGATAGCCCGTTCCCCTTAACCGGCTCTGTGATTCAGGGGGCAGCAGTTTACATTTAGTAACGTTTCGGGGGCCTTGTATCCTAACTTTTAGGAAGTCCCAGTTGTGAATTATGGAAACAAAGTCATACACGAGTAGTAACATTCAGTTACAAGCTTGACTTTGGTCCGGTATTGTTAAAACCAGAACTGTTGAGAGGAAAAGAGATTTGCCATAGTTCAAAGTGTGGATCCAGGAGCTGAAACTTTCCCAGGGTCAAAAAGAGTACCAGTCATATTGAAATAACTCTCAAAAGTACCTGACCTGTGGGGGGTGGGGTGACTCCCCCCTAATCCCAGCACTCAGGAGGCAGAGGTAGGTGGATCTCTTTAGCCTGGTCTATAGAGTGAGTTCCAAGATAGTCATGGCTACCTTGAGAACCCTGTCTTTAAAAAAAAAAGTATCAGGCCAAAGTGTCGAGAGCCCCAGATTAGCTCACTGTACAGCTGGGCTGAATAGAGCCCTCCAAGTCCTTTGGGAGTGTGGTGAGGTTTCTGTGACAACTCAAATGTTTTGTGGACATACCTCACACTGGCCCTGCTCATCTCCTGATCTGATTGCCTTCCTCGTCCTCGTTAGAAACCCATGTACATTTTACATTTCAGCTGTCTTTGGTAGGAATATGGATGGACGGATGTTCAGAGCCCTCTTCATGACCTGGCTTTGTTGGCAGAGGTGACAAGGAATTCAAGTAATGGAACAGTCAGGAGAACTTGATATCCTGATGCTGTGGTGTGGTCTAACAGTGGTTGAGGGTGAGAGAGGTTAGCCACAGCCTTTGGTGAGTTAGGCAGTCTTACAGTTAGCTGCGCTGAAACCGAGTGAATTCTGCTTCCATCTTGTCTAGATTGAAAGTATGCCGTGTGTAGAAAGAGTTGATTGGTAGAATGAACAAAGTCCGGACAGTCATTTGGTGCAAAGCAGACACAGGCCTGGCCACAAAGGCTGCTCTAAGCATTACATTACTGAGGGGATGCCGGGTACCTGGCCTGCTACAGCCCCAGCTGTTCAGCTATTGTTTCTGGAAATTTTCCCCAGAAGGCAGTCAGTGTAGTTAGTGTGGTGGCTGGCCTGTGGTTGAGAACTGTCTGATGTTCTGTCGCTCTTGATGGGAAGAGGATGGAGCAGCCTCTTATTCCAAGTATTTTCAGGGAGGTGTGGGGGCTGAGGGAAAACATCTGCAGAATCTTGAAAACCACTAGGTAGGGGATGTAGTTGAGAGATTGAGCTCTTGCTTTACAAAGCCCTGACTGATTCCAAACATAGGTACTCCAGGTGATTTTATCATCTCGGGCCTTCCTCTGGAATGCTGGAGTGTGGGCATCCTGAGGGGTGAAGTCACAAGGCCCTTCTTCCCGCTTGAGGGGAAGCTGGTGGCATGGGTTGTGCGTGCTCGGTGTCTAAGTGATTGGGTTCACCTTCTTTCCGAGTGCTCAGTGGGCTCCCTCTGTCCTCACCATGTTGTCTGGTCACCACCCAGCCCCCCTCACATTCACTCAGCCCTCACTTTTGCCTTCTTCCCTTTGTTAGCTATGGACACAAGACTTGTGCGCTCGCTCTCCCTACACCACCGCCCACACACTGACCTCTGTGCTGGGAGCTAGCTGCTTTTTTAACATCAAACACCCCTTCTTTTTCTTGCCAGCAACCACAGTTTACTTTCTGTAGGTCTGAAGGTGCCAATTTTAGATATCCCATATAAGTGGAATAATAATTTACCTTCGTGTGATTGACTCATTTCACTTAGCAAAATTGCATCCATATTTTAGCTTGTGTCCACATTTCCATATTTTTATGTCTAATAAAGTTCCATCCTATGTATGGCCTGCATTTTGTTAATCTACCATTGCTGAGATTTTGGTTCCGTCTGCCTTTTGGCTACTGTGAGTAATGCTGCCATGAACACACGTGTGTGGGTATCTGGGCTCTGCTTTCGGGCATTTAATACAGTCTCAGGAGTAGATTTCCACATCATGTTGGTTACATATTGGTTAAAGAACCACTGTCCTGTTTTCTCACAGTAGCAGGTTTCCAGATTCTCCACATCCTGGCATTTGAGTGTTTGGTTGTTTTGTGGCAAGAGACCAGAGCTTTGAAAACAGTGGACAAGCACTCTACCACTGAACTACACACTAGCACTAGTTTTCTGTGTGGTTGTTTTTAAAATTGTCATCCTTGTGTGTGAGCTTACATTTTGTATGAATTGCATTTTTCTAGTGATTAGTGATGTTGAACAACTTTTCATGGGTGTATTTGACATTTCTGTGTTTTCTTTGAATTTCTTTTAAGTTCTTTGCCCACTTTTGAATCTAGTTTGTGTGCATATATTTCATAAATTGTTAAAAGTACTTCTGTCTCTGGCATTATCATAGAAATCTATGCATGTTAACATAAATATTTCTTATTTTAAAAATTTAAAGTTGGGCCAGAGAGATGGCTCAGCAGTAAAGAAAGTTGTTTACCACCAAGCCTGAAAACCTGAGTTCATTCCCAGATTCTACGTGGTGTAAGAAGAGAAATGACTTCTACAAGCTTCTCTTTAATGTCCACACTAGCTGTGGCATTGTACACACATACAATAAAGAAATAAATTTAATTAAAAAAATGTTAAGTGTCACTTTTTTTTTTTTTTTAAATATCTTACCGGTTATGTCTATCAGGGCCTTTGCATTTAACTGTTGACTTTGTGTTTTCCATCTGAAAAATGGCTTTCTTCTGATCCACTCAACATGATACTAGCTGGGCTCACAGGGCATCTGGTATGGAAAGGCAGCAGCTGCTGGAAGAAGGCCTGGGGCCTCTTTCTACACTGCACTGTCGCTGTCCCTGAGCAGCACAGGCAGTGCCCAAGGGAGAAAGTGCTTAACTAGGAAGAGTTACAGTCCCTATTCTCCTCTTTCTTCCTTTGCTTTCCTTGTGCTAGGATTGAACCTGGGACTTTGTCCGTGTGAACCACACACTACCACTGTCATCCGTGTCTCAGAACAGTTTCACTGCTCTAATAACAAGGACATTATGCAAGTTTTATGTGGCAGTTTGTACTGATGCCGGTTATAGTCACATAGTCTTAGAGCTTTGATAATGAATTTCATAGCTATGATAGACCATCTAACTCAGCCTCAAATCAAATTCTAAAACCCATTAAATGTCTTTTGTTAAGTCCACGGAGATAACAGGTAAGTGCTTGCTGCACAATTGTGGGAGCCCAAGTTCAGATCCCCAGGAACCCACATAGAGCCTGCTGTGGCAGCCCATCTGTACATCCCGACATTCCCATGCGATGGAAGACTTGCCTGGCCAATGCAGCAGGCAACGTGTGCCGTGTCACATACATATGTCACATACATGCTGGCACTCACCCTCTTAGACTAACACAGTGTCTTTGTTATAAGAGTGTTGCTGTGTTTAGTTGGATTCTGTACATTTTTATTTTTCTTTGCTGTTTAGCCCAGGCTTGCCTCAAACCACTCTGCTGGAGCCTCCCATGTGGCTGAGCCGTCTGAGTTGGGGATTGCAAGTGTGCCACTGTGCCTGGCACAGGTTTTAATGTATGATTTTATTTGGATATTAAGTTTTAAATGGCACATTCTCAAGCTTTGTTTGAAAACTAAAGTGATTTCTTGGCAGCTGTTTTCCTTGAGATGAGTTACTCATTGACTGGCCATTTCGGTGCTGGAGGATGAGAGCCAGGGCTGTTTTGTAATCTATGAGCCACAGTCACTTGCAACTTCTTTTTTTTTTTTTTTTTATGATTTATTTATTTTAAATATGTGAATACACTGTCACTTTCTTCAGATACACACCAGAAGAGGGCATCCGATCCTATTACAGATGGTTGTGAGCCACCATGTGGTTGCTGGGAATTGAACTCAGGACCTCTAGAAGAGCAGTCGGTGTTCTTAACCTCTGAGCCATCTCTCTAGCCCCATTTGAGATTTCTTTGTTTTGTTTTTTTTTTTTTTTTTTTTTTTTCTTTTTTTTTCTTTCCGAGACAGGGTATCTCTGTGTAGTCCTGGCTGTCCTGGAACTCACTCTGTAGACCAGGCTGGGCTCAAACTCAGAAATCCGCCTGCCTGCCTCTGTCTCCCAAGTGCTGGGATTAAAGGAGTGCACCACCACTGCCCAGCTCCACTTGAGATTTCTTATACAACAAAACTCCCTTGACTTTGTGCTGGGTGACTAATTCCCTAAAAAGCTCCTGGAGAAAGGTGTCCTTTTGAAGACAGACCTTTGCCAGTTTTCTTAGAATGTCCTGGCATTTCAGGTGTGTTAAAAAGCAGGTTTAGTTTGGACAAGGACCATCAATTCGTAAGGAGGATTAGTAATAGAAGAACAATGTTGAGACAGTCCAGCACTCTCCAGTGCTGTCTTTATCCGCCTTCTGCTGTCATGTCTGTCTCTTTTAGTGCTGGGTTTGCTTTCTGCACACTCCAGAACTGAGCTTGCCTAGAATATCCAGCTTTTCCAGACTGGAGTTGTTTAGGCTGACTTTGATAGCAGGTAGCACTGAGGAAGCTGTCCTGTGTTGGTTTTGGCAGCTGGAAAGGATCACAGGATGCTAAAGCCTATCTAATGACATGAGACATCACCACGTGAATTGATAGCTACTTTAGGTGGGTGAAAAGTTGAGTATTCCAGAACAGATAGGGCTACACAGAGAAACCCAGTGGAGGTGCTCTTTGCCTAACTGCGGCCTGTGTTTATGTGGCCCTAGAGCTAGGGGTTATTCTGTGACTGTGTTTGTCCATTCATTCAGGTGGAGCCTATATTTGTATGGCCCTATAGCTAAGGGGTAGTTATTGAGACAGAGACAGAGACAGAGAGAGAGAGAGAGAGAGAGAGAGAGAGAGAGAATGAACGAGAGAACAAACACTTCATCTCCTGTGACTCCCAGCAGCCCAGAGACCAAGTAGTTCTGAAAGGAGTGAGAGTGTTAGGAAGGACGTGAGCCAGATCACTCTGTCAGGATCTCTCATGCTTCACTAATCATAAATGTCTCTGGATATTGCTAGATGTCCCCTGGGTGCCCAAATTGTCTCCAGGTGACAACTGTTGATATAGGGGATTTAAACAGTATGACAAAAGGAACTAATAAACATGGACAGAAGTTTGTGTTTAATAAATAAAATGTAGATTGTCTTCACAACAACACTTAGCAAAATTAGCCCTGTGTGCAGATTTAAAAAAACCCTCAAGTTTCAGAAAATTAAATCCTAGCCAGGTTTTATCAGTTAAGAGGCAGAGGCAGGAGAATTGCTGTGAGTTCAAGGCTAACCTGGGCTACATGGTGAAACCTTGTCTTAAAAACAGACCCTTCTAAAATGGAGAGAGGAAAGACCAGGTATGGTTAGCCTGTGATTCCACTCTAGGAAGTGGAGGCTGCACTGGGACTCAAAGTTCTCTTGAGCCACGAGACCTATTCTCAGAATCAAACCCTGAACAATCTATGAGTGAGAATTTGAGACCATGGTAACACAACCTAGTTAGAACTTTGAAAGGGAAGCTAAAGATTGCTATATAGGAACTTTGTGTATATTTGTATAACTTCTGTGTATTTCTTGGAATAAAGAGGAGATTCGGACACTTTCCCCGTGAGGTGAGGCACACCTTTAATCTCAGCACTCAATGAGCAAAGCCAAAAGAATCTTTGAGTTTGAGACCAAGACACACAGTGAGTTCCAGGCCAGTTAGGGCTACACAGTTAGATGTAGTCTCCAAAACCAAGCAGATTGAAGTTTCAGCTTAAGGCAAAAGAAAAATTAATTCAAAGAGGGGAAATCTGATTTTGTGCTTGTTAAATTTGGTTAAGAAGAAATTAGAGGAAAATAATTTTAAAAAAAGATATGAAGGTAGATTGAAGGTGACACATTGGGGCTGGAGAGATGGCCCAGAGGTTAAGGGCACAGGCTGCTCTTCCAAATGACCTGGGTTCTGTTCTCAGTACCTACATGGCAGCTCACAACTGTAACACTTCTGGCTTCCAAAGGCATCAGGCACGCACGTGTACACAGGTGTGCCTGCAGGCAAAACATTCGTGTATGTATAATAATAAAAAGGGACAGCACATTCATAATGGCAGTGCCTCTGGGGAGTGTGGGTCATGTATGAAGAAAGCAGGGTTTGAACTGACCTTCCAGGTAGAGAGCATCTTGAACATGCTCCAGGCACAGATGAGGGAGTTCTGTGGAATGTTTGTAGATCAAGTCATTCCTGTGTTGTACAGACTTGAGGAGTCACTTAACTAAATAATTGAGCTCCTGCTGTGTACCCAGCACTGGGGGTGCAGCAGGTGGCTAGGAATGTGGGGGGACGACTAGCAGCAGCTAAAGTTCCTCTCTGGAACACAGAGGCACAGAAGGTTGTGCCTGGGAGGAAATCAGCTCGTCAGCGACTCATCAAAAGAAGTGGTTTCTTACAGCGGTGGTCAGGACTGGAAGGGAGGCTTTGGTCCAAGCCGCTGGTGAGGGGTCAGGGCGACTCCACAATGAGATGACAGCTGTGTGGAGGGGCGTATGTAGAAACCATTCTACATAGAAATGGAAACTGTCCAGGCCTGGTTGAAGATACGGTGGAGCCTGTAAGAAACCTGAAGCAGCTGGATGGGTCAGGGAGAAGGGAAAACCAAGCCCCAGCCATCACTGGATATGCTCAGAATAATGGTTTTCATCTTGTGGCTAGTAAAGTTCCTGAAGGGTCTTAGACAGGTGTGTTAGCACCAAGTTGAAGTTTCAACAAGCTCTTTAAAGACTTGGGATCAAAGCAAGAATGAGAACTAGTTCAGAAATATTAAACTTTGTAGAGCACATGCCATACCCAGGCACCTGGTGTCCTGATGGGCCCTTAAGAGGGCCTGGCCAGCTCTATAACAAAGATTTTTTAAGTCTTATTTTTAATGATGGGTCTTAAACGCTTTAACTTCCTTGTTAGCCTACTACCCACCAGAGGTAGTAGAAAAGAAAGGATACGAGAGAAAGGTTCCTTGGAGCAACTCCTGTCGTGTTGTCTGGAAATCGGCAGTTCAGTTCACAGGTCAGCAGAGGCAGCTCCATCCACTCCCATACACCTCACAGATACACTAGCAGTCCAGCTTGGCAGAGTTGGTTAGCAACAGTGATGACATGACCTAGCAGAGCCAGCCAGGCCTCAGCCTCAGCTCGAGTCAGCAGGAGGGGCCAACAAAAACACCAGGAGAAGTTCAGGGAAGTGAAGGTCAGCGAAGACTCAAGACTCACAAGCATTGCACAGCTAGCTGTCCCAGCAAGCCAAACCTTCTCTTCGTCACTCCGTGGAGTTCTATTTATACCCTCCAAACATCACGTGTCCTCCATGTGCCTTGCCTCTCTGTGTCTGTCTCAGCTGCCATCACTGCCAATCAGCCCAAGTCCATGGAAAAGTCCTTGGAAGCGGCAAACCACCAGAGGTTTTTTGGTTCGTTTCTCTCTATGGAGTCCTGACAAATGCAGCTCAACTATGCATTGTAAGGCAGACCAATACATGCGTGTCGTTAGCAAAGAATCTTGCATCACGTGTCCTTTCACATGCTTGCTTTAGCAGAACATCCTCTCTCCTGTGTCTGCTTCAGCTAAACGCTCCTTCACGAGTCTGCCTGAGCCTTTCACACCTGTGTCCACTTTCACGAGTCTGCCCCAGGCAAACACCATCCAGCCGACTTTCCAAAGAACCCTTAGGTTTCCACTGCACAGCGCCACCACTGTGACCTGCTGTCTGCCGGCCCCACATTCTCATTCTCAAGCTGGCTCCATCCTGCTTGTAGCTCCCCACAGAGATTCTGCATCGTCAGTGTCTCCCATCTCATGTCAGTTGATGCTCAGCGTTTCACACAGCACTCAAGCCTGCCTGCAGGGACTCCAGTCCTGTCACACTTTACCTGGTCTCTTTTTTGGTTTTTCGAGACAGGGTTTCTCTGGTCCTGGCTGTCCTGGAACTCACTCTGTAGACCAGGCTGGCCTTGAACTCAGAAATCCGCCTGCCTCTGCCTCCCAAGTGCTGGGATTAAAGGCGTGCGCCACCACCGCCCGGCCCTTTACCTGGTCTCTTGACCTTCCTTTGAAAAGTGGGTACAAGTCTCTGTACAAGACCCTGTAAATCTTGCATCTGTCAAGTTGCAAAGCTTGATTCCTAGAGCAAAGTCACAGAAGTGCTCTGTTCTTAGGGAAAGTCACATGAATCTATGCCTTTACATCCTTAAACCTGGGGGGCAGGTGTGGGCCGTCTCTCAGATTTCAGAGGTGACCTCACAGCATCTCTGTTGTTGCCCTGGTGCACATTACTTGGCTTCTTTTTAATATCTCTAGTCTTTAATACAGTTATGTGCTTATCTGTAATTCTAAGTGAGTTCCTCTGTGTCCGAACAGTTTTTTCCAAATCTTTCTCTTCTGCTTTCTGCCCACAATTTCCACTGTAAACTTGTCCAGAAGTACCCACCAATAATAAGCACATTATAGACTGTGAGTTTCTTCCACAAGATGCACTAGGCCATCTGCCTTCACTTCAGCTCCATACAGTTCACCATAGACAAGATGTAGGCAAGTCCTTTGCCAGATCATCCACAAAGGGCCTCTAGTCGATTCTCAGTGGGATTCTCATTCCTGTTAGGAACCTTGTAGGCACGCAGTGTTTACTCTCCACGTTTCTGTCAGCCTTCTGGCCTTCCAGGCTTCCTCTGAAATCCTCCTCCTCTGCCTAAAGCGACTGAAAATGGCTAACTCTCTTCTTCAGGCTTTTCCAAAGTCCTCCCACAAACAAGATCCAGAGGCTGCTGGTCAGGTAGTCACCATATCCACCAGCTTGGTGCGCGTTTTCTGTGTCAGGATTTCATCACGGCAGCAGGAGACTTGCCATACACAACATAGGAGAGGAAACAGTTTTGACTCACAGGCTCAGAGGTATCAGCCCATGGTAGGCCAACAGCAAGACAAACATCACAAAGGTCATGTCGGAAGATAACTGTTTATCTCATGGCACCCAGTAAGCAGACACAGGAAGGGAACAGGCTAGCTATATTCTCTAAAGGCATGTCTCTAGGCACCTACTTCAACAAGGCCTTCTCCAGCAAGGCCCCACCTATTCTCACTTGAGAACAGGAAGGTTATAAATAATAAAATGTAGACTGGATGGTGATGACATATTTTATCACTCCAATCCCAGCACGCAGGGAGGCACAGGCAAGTGAATCTGTGAGCTCAAGGCCAGCCTGATCTACAGAGTGAGCTCTAGAACAGCTACACAGAGAAACCTTGTCTTGAAAAAAAAAAAAAAAAAGTTATTTGACTTATAGTTCTGGAAACTAAAAAATCCAAAAGTACGTTTTTCTTTAATCCCAGCACTCGGGAGGCAGAGGCAGGTGGATTTCTAAGTTTGAGGCTAGCCTGGTCTACAAAGCAAGTCAGAGCTACGCAGAGCCTGGATTTAAAAGAAAAAGAAAAGACAGAGCAAGGGGTGACTTCCGTCCGTCCGTCCTTTCTTTTTTTTTTGGTAATAAAATGAGCTGGCATCACAATGCAGTCCTGTCTTAGAGTTCTTGTGCTTTCTGCACTTTCCCTTGTCCCTCATTTATTTTCATGACTATTTACATTACTAGAGAAAAACTCACTCAGTGGCCCTGTTAAAAAACAGTAAGGCAGATTTACTTCAGGGACATCCCAACAGGCCCAGGGACTAAGCAGGTAGCTCTGCAGTGGGAGGGAGACTGGCTCTGCTCTCAACCCAGCAGGAGGGTGGAAACTGAGCCCAGGAGCTGGAACTGGATGGAAAATCCAGGCTGGATTTTGTGTTTGTTTTGTGGGAGGACTTTGGAAAAGCCTGAAGATGACAGAAGTTTTCAGTTGCTTTAGGCAGAGGAGGATGAATGATTTCAGAGGAAGCCTGGAAGGCCAGAAGGCTGACAGAAATGTGGAGAGTAAACACTGCGTGCCTACAAGGCTTCTAACAGGAGTAAGAATCCCATTGAGAACCGGACTAGAAGCCATTTGTGGACGATCTGGCAAAGGACTTGCCTACAAATCTGGATGGGAAATCAATAGCAGATAGCATGGAAGGGGAGCATGTGACGTGATGTGACAGGGTTCTTGTTGAGGGCAGGCCAGGGTCACCAGATACCTCCCGGGGATGGTGCATTTAATTAGCTGTCATAGGTGTTCAGGCATCTGAAGCCAGAAGTCTGGTCAGATCTACATGGCTGAGGTCTCCTGTTATAGGCAGGACTACCAAGACAGCCGCGGTTGTGAGGGAGCCCTGCTTGAGAAGGGGGTCAGAGGAGCCTGACCAGAGTGAGGAGTGGCCAACAGCAGTATTGGCCAACAGCAGTATTGGCCCACAGCCTCTCACTCCAGTTCCAGTCAGCCTAGGGAAGCTCCTCCAAGTTTGAAGTGTCCCCGCTACGTGTTTGAGCACAGTTCTAGGCTCCTCTATTCCTGCTAAGCACTATTCCATTGCTGTTGGTACTGTGTCCCTTTCAGTGGATGGAACAAGTCTGTGTGGGTATATATCACCCATGGATATATCTCCTTCTGTACTTCTCTGCAGTAAAACCGTGCATTCCCGCTAACACTTCCATTTCCCCAGCACCACGGAGTGCTTTGAACACCCCTATTCTCTGTCACTGGGAAGCCTGGCTCTAGTAGGTAGCTCTTGTATTTTCCTTCCCCTAATAGAATCTCCTGGTCTTAAAAAAAAGCAAAAACAAAACAAAAAAACCCTCCAGCATATTCAGTCCTTCCCTACGATAGCCCAAAGTAGGCCCTTCAGTCTGTCAGACACTTGTTTGCTCCAGAGAGCTAGCTCTCTGTAGATGCTTCTGCAGGGCCTGTCAGGCATGCTTTGTGAGCAAGAGTTTATAGGAAGTGACCATTCTGTTCTTGGAAGAGTTAAGAGCGATTGCAGAGCTGAACTCTGTGTGTGGGTTGTGAGAGTCATGCAATTGGCTTAGGATGCCTGTCCCTTCCGCTTTCAACGGAACTTTCCCTCTGTCCTACAGCAGTGGGAAAGTACATGGTATGTGTGAGTGTGTATGCATGGGTTCAGACTGGAGATAGGTCTCTCGGTCACTCAGATCTCCCGTATCCTAATCCCCCAGGATGATGTGATAAAAGTCAGATGTTGTCTCAAGAAAAGAGCTATGGAATTATGAGTCTGAGAACATGTGTATGTGCTAAATACTAGCCCAGTGTACCCCCCACGGGAAGTGTGACACAGTGATGTGTCACTGAGTACAGCCATAGTGCTCTGACAGTACAGTGGGCAAGAAGACACAGAGACTAAATCTCTGGGTTGTTACACTGGCTTCCCATGTGTGTCCATTGGGCACCATCTTTTGGCCAGGTTTTTGCCCAAGAAGCCTCCTCAGTGAGACTTGAAGATGTTGGTGAGAAACTATCTCCCGCAGTGGGAGATAGTTTTGCGCATGGGAACTGTCCAGCGAGAGCTGTCCAGAAGCAGTACAGGACTGGCCATTTGTGTGACACCGTCACTTCTAGACTGACCTGATTTTGATGGAGAACTGTCAATATACTGTTGGATTCCAGGTCTGGCTACCCTGGATGATACAGTGCCATTCACAGCAGGGTTCCTCTCCACCTAGCTTGGCCAAAAGGGAGGTTATCTACTTGAGGGAGTCCAGGGGCTCTTTAGCTATTTTTGGAAAGCAAGTTGTTTAAAATGCTTTATAAGAGGTTGGGTATGGGGGCTGGAGAGATAGCTCAGCGGTTAAGAGCACTGACTGCTCTTCCAGAGGTCCTGAGTTCAATTCCCAGCAACCACATGGTGATTTACAATCATCTGTAATGGGATCTGATGCTCTCTTCTGGTGTGTCTGAAGAGAGCAATGGTGTACTCATATACATAAAATGAATAAATAAATCTTAAAAAAAAAGTTCGGTATGGTGGCAGACACCTTTAATCCCAGCACTCAGGAGGCAAAGTCAGGCAGATCTCTGTGAGTTCCAGGAGGTACGGATGATGCAACTCATTGCTAGCCATGCACACAGAATGGGGGAGAGGGTGGGCAGAGCATCTAGGGAGGGGTAGGACCTGTGGTGGGAGAGAATGGAGACAAGATGGTGGGCTTGAGTGTGAACTCTTGGAGACAGGGAAGGAAGGTGGGGGTGGGCTGATGGCTAGGGATAGACTTGGGCAGAGGCAATAGTCACATGACCAGATTTGCATTTTAGAAGCCTGGAGAATGGTTTGGAGCAAGGGTAGACTTAGGCTCTGGCAGGCAGATGGAAACTGCAGACATGGAAGTCTGAGGGGACTGTGCTGTGCTGGGTCTGAAGGGGGGAAGTCTGAAGGACTGTGCTGTGCTAAGTCTGAGGGGGGAAGTCTAAGGGACTGTGCTGTGCTGGGTGTGAGGGGGGGAGTCTGAGGGACTGTGCTGTGCTAACTCTGAGGGGGGAAGTCTGAGGGACTGTGCTGTGCTAAGTCTGAGGGGGGAAGTCTGAGGGACTGTGCTGTGCTGGGTGTGAGGGGGGAAGTCTGAGGGACTGTGCTGTGCTAACTCTGAGGGGGAAGTCTGAGGGACTGTGCTGTGCTAAGTCTGAGGGGGGAAGTCTAAGGGACTGTGCTGTGCTGGGTGTGAGGGGGGAAGTCTGAGGGACTGTGCTGTGCTAAGTCTGAGGGGGGAAGTCTGAGGGACTGTGCTGTGCTGGGTGTGAGGGGGGTAAGGGCAGGTGGAGGCAGAACTGAAAAGAAGCCAGGATGTGGAAGACAGCCAGGCTGTAATCACAGCCAAGGGCAGTAAGAAGCTCTGAAGCAAGCTGCAGGTGTGTGGGTCTCTTGTCTCAAGAATGAGGTGAGGTGGAACACACAGATTTAACAAACGTAACAGCATTTTAAAGATTTAACTTGGAGACCTGGCATAACAGCACATGACTTTAATCCCAGCACTTGGGAGGCAGAGGCAGGTGAATCTCTGTGAGTTTGAAGCCAGCCTGGTCTACATAGTGAGTTCTAGGACAGCCTGGGCTATATAGTGAGACCTTGTCCCCAAGGCTGTCTGGAGCGCTGCTTCTTTAAAGTGGTTTCCTCCCCATCCTAGTACAGACAACTCACAGGAGCATGGTGCTATGGTGTAGGGTTTGGGGCCAGGGTTCTTTTTTGCCCCCCACAGTCCTTCTGCTCCCCAGCTGTTGACTCAGTCCTTCCTTCCTGATCCCGAGGAAGTTCTTAGCATGGTTGGCACTCCCCCACCATGGCCCCCTCTTATGTAGTGTAAGCAGTTCTACTGTGCTTCTCTTGTCATAGTGTGCCCTTATCCTCTGGCCTCAGGGCCATCCCGTCGCACACTGCGCTGTGTCTTCTTTTTGGTCTCTTCAGTCTCTTGGCTTCATATTGTGTGTATATGTGCATTTGCTTACTAGGGCTGCTGTGCCAAATGACCACAAACTGGGTCTACTAAACAGTACATTGCTCACCTCGCCTGAGGAGGCTCTGGATTTAATCCCTACCACCCACCACACCCCAAAAATGGATTCTCTCATGATTCTAGAAATCCATGGTCAGGATGTAGACAGATCTACACTCCCTCTGACTGCTCTAGGGAGTCCTTGCCTCTTCCAGCTTCTGGCGACCCAAGCAGGGCTTAGGCTTCCTGGACTTACAGGTGTATTACCTCAGTGTGGACTGCCATCTTGCCATCATGAGCCTCTTTGTGTGTCTCAAATCTTCCTCTCCTCGTATCTGGACAACCAGTTACTCCATCGTAAGTCCAGAGGTATCTCATCTCAAGACCCTTCGTGTCATTCCGTCTGTAAGACCCTGTTTCTAAATCTGGTCCATGCTTAGGTGCTGGGTGTTAGAGTGGGACGTGTCTTGTGGAGGACTCAGCTTGTCTCCATGTGTACCCTCTGTACCCTGATGGTGACCGAGTGATTCCCGCCCAGGCTCCTCTGCTCAGTTCCCGGGAAGGTATCTTGAGACTCGTCTGCAGCCTGAGATGTCCTGCCTTGTTTCCCTCCCAAGCCATGGAGCTGTTCTTAGCAGTTTGCTCATCTCGGGACCCACGGCTCTGTTCTTCCAGGTGCTCAGGTGGGAAGCTTGGACCCATCCCTGCTCCCTTAGTCCACCTGCCAGTTTCTGGCTCACTTTCTCTGACTCTCGTGCCTACAGCTCCCCACCTTGGTTCCTGTTGCCCCTCAGCCATTCAGTCTGGTCAGAGCATGAGTCACCCACTGCTCACACCTGCTGTTGGTTTCTACCCACTGACTTGCTCTCCTCACCATAGCCACAGACTCACCTGGTCAGACACATCCCTATCGTCTTCTCCACTCTGTTCAGCCTTCTTGTCTCCTGACTTCCTTCTGCACGGGGGTGGTAGGTGGCCTGCTACTACTTTACAAGTCAGACCTCTCCTCTAAGGTGCCTACTGCCCCATCAGCATCCTCTATCCCAACCTGGATCCCATACCTCATCACTCCTGACATTGACTTGCCAGGGTTTGTCAGTGATTTGTGTCTGTGTCCAAGCCATCTTTCTCATGGCATCCAGTGAATTTACATACTAATCCCTTCCCTTGTGCTAGCTCCTGAGCCTGTGAAAAGCTCTGGTGCCTGGGGACAGCCTCAGAATGATGCTTCTGAGATGTAGCTAGCTCACGTCTAGCTGTGTGGCCTTGGCCCCGTTATTCTGAAGTCTCAGATATAAAGTGGGCATCGTGTAAGAACCCCCAGGGGCTACCATGTACTCAAGAGGTGTCCTAGCTCTTGCTACCACTACATTGCTGGAGAGCTAAACATCCTACCTTTCTCTGAGCTGTCTCAGGGTATGCTGCTAATTCCTGCCCTTGGCTTGCCCTGCTTGGGTTGTATGTGCTTCTGTTTGGCACAGTATCCAGTGTCACTGTACTTCCTTTGGTGACCCTTAGTTGCTTCTGCTAGTGCAGAACAAGCGACGTGCCTGCCCTTGGCCTTGGAGTGACTAGGCAAGCTCTAGCTTGCTGCTCTAGGCCAGCTAGGGCTGTCCCTGTGCTGCCACACTGCATCAGCCCATCCCCCTCCTGTGCTTGTCAGACCCTGGCCATCGATCCAGGTCCGCAGCACTGTTTGAGGGTTTCTATCATCACTAAGCAAATGGCCATATCTTACTTATTTGTGCCACACACAGATCTATCTGCCAGGTGCCATCTGCGCCTGTGAGGCACATTGTTTTCACTTCACAGTAGCCATTTCCTTTCTTTTCTCTCTAGTCTCAGCAGGTTATCAGGCCTTTCTTAGATGGCCCTTCCCTGGGGAAGCCTGCTCTGCCCACACATCCTGGGAACCCTGCCTTCCTTTCCCTCTCATACTCCTATCCTGTGGTACCTTTGTGTCTCTCCAACTGCCTCCTATTCTGCCTTCCACTGCCATATACTCAAGGAAGGCTGGGCCTCTCTAGGCTGACTCCTGTGCTTTTGGTGTCCCAGGACCCTACCCAATGCCTTTTATGTAGAGGAATTTACTGGCTCCTTGTTAGGGGATACAGAAGTGCGACTGACCATATAATAGTGGGTTGGGGCCCAGCACAGTAAGAGGAGTGACTGCTAAGCAAGTGTAGTGTTGCCAAGGAGGATTTGCTTAGAGTTCAGGGATTGCCCCCCTCCATGTAAAAGTGTACAGTTTCTAGACATTACCTGATGCTGAGGGATGACAGACAAGGCTTGCTAAGGAAGTGTTAACCGGTGTTCTTCTCTCTTATTTCCCCAGACACCGTTCGCTTCTGACTCAAGATGATCTGATGTCTGAAGTGGACTCTCACCAACCATGATGGCTACACAGACGCTAAGTATAGACAGCTATCAAGATGGACAGCAAGTAAGGCCCTGACTTAGTCTGCATCCTGACGACCGCCAGGCGACCTGACATGAAATTCAGACAGCACTCCATGTGACTAATTAGTCTCCATGAGCTTGCACATCCAACTTTAAATATAGTGGGCATCCATTACTATCCGAGCTCAGAGCTGTCAGTTGTTTATGTTAACTCCCTAAGTGGCACCACCTCCTGGCCAGCCCCCAAACCATTTCCAGGCTGTTTTACTGTGCTTTCGAGCATATGGTGCTAGGGGTTAAAAACTGGGCACTTGCTGCTCTGCTGCTGCTGCTGCTGCTGCTGCTGCTGCTGCGTGCTGGTGCACACCTCTAATCCTAGCACTCAGGAGACAGGCAAAGGCTGGCGAATCTCCTGAGTTCGAGGCCAGCCTGGAGGGAGTTCCAGGACAGCCAGAGCTACACAGAGAGCCCCGGTTTCAAAAACCAGCACAATACAAAAAACAACAACAAACCCTAAAACAAAACAGGCACTGACCTAGCGTTTGTGAAGACCTGGGTTGATCTCAGCACTGGGAAGAAAAAAAAAGACAGAAAAGCTGGATGGATGTGTGTGTTTTCACAGTGTTAGTAATGGAGTTTAGGGTCTCATGCTTGGCAAACACTTTAATGCTGGTCCCCTGTAGCTGGGTATTCTGGAGGTTTTGATGCTGAGACAGTCTTTCTGCGTAGTCTAGACTGGCCTTAAACTTCCAATCCACCTGTCTTGGTGTCCTAAGTGCTAGGGCATTGTAGGGAAAAAATGGCGGAGCGGCGGAGTCCCTGGGCCCACACGGCAGCAGGCCTGGGGCTTGCGCAGGCAGGCTTCCAGGCCCAGGCCCAGGCAGCAGGCCCCAGGCCTACGAGGCAGTGGCCCGGGGCCTGTGAGGCAGAGGCTGCCTGGAGGCTTCCAGGCAGCGGGTCTCACATACCGAAGAAAGGTCCCTGGTTCCAGGGGCTGGAGGCTTCGGTGACGGCGGGCCCGGGAGGCCCCAATGATACGAGGAAGTCCTTGGTTCCAAAAGGGTTTATTGTCATGGCGGATGGTGGATGGATCTGGAAGTACCCCCCAAAACTCAGGGCAGGCCTGAGTTAAATAGGGAGGGAGAAGTAGGAAGGGTCTGGGGAGGGGAGGAATGGTTAATTGGCTCGGCCCTCTGACCTTCATTAGTATGTAAATCCCTAGGGCCTGAGGCCTGTAGTTACACCCTCCACCTGTGCACTTTGGGAGGGGCTGTAATGACCTTCGTGACTGAACAATGTAGGTCTATGGAGATTAGACTGCTTTTCAGGACCCTGAGTTCTGGGGACGTAGCCGAACTCCTGCCGTTTCTCCCTTGGAGTCTCGGGGTTCTAGGCCCATGCCCAGCCAAGAACCAGGATACCCTTATGCAGTCCCACAGAGCATTGTTGTGTACCATGTACCTGGCTCTGGTTTGTTTTTAATGTTTGTTTGTTGCTTATAGGTGTATATGTACCACAGGGCATCTGTAGAGGTCAGAGGCCAAGTGGCAAGAATCAGTTCTCTCCTTCCACTGTGAAGGTACCAGGCTTGTCAGTCTCGGCAGCAAGTCCCATTATCTATGGAGCCATCTGGCTAGCCCCTAGATGTCGTTTGGTGAGACAGGGTCTCATGCTCTCTACTTGAACTGCCTCAGCCTCCTGAGTATGAGATTACAAGTAGGGAATCCTGGCACAACATTATACTGTATACTTTTCTTACAGAGGGGTCTGAGTTCAGTTCCCAGAAATCCTGGCAGCTTACAACTACCTGTAACTCCAGCTCTCTAGTATCGCGTGTCCTCTTTTGGACTTAAAGGGTGCCTGTGCTCTTAATAGTATATACCCACTCAACCCTACGCAGATACATTGTTTAAAAAATATAAGTTTATCAAGATAAAATAAACTGGGAATCCTATGGCTGTATTTCCCCAGTGGTAAGCATAGGACGGTACTGTCCTAGTAACGCCGCCCTTAGTGGAGCTGCACTACAGCCCTGTGTGTGCTTGCACTGTTGTGTTCTTGATGTTTGCTCACTGAGGTGTCCAGGGTTTTCATAGGTGTGTGCACCACAACAGCTGAGGAGAAGCTCAGCTGACGGACTGACCCCTCCTTACAGCCAGGGTCCTACTGAGTGCTGCCTGGGCCTTCTCAGTTGGGCTGTTGTGCTCCTACTGGGCAGAGTTGGCAGAGAAGGAATGCCACCTGCCCTCTTTTGCCCCAGCCTGAGGATTTGAGGGAGACCAGGGAAGTCTGTCAAGGGTGTCTGGGAGCTGAGGCAGCTCTGCCTCCCTTTCCTTGATGACCAGTTGTGCACCGTTTTTGTCTGGTTGCAGATTCTTGGTTTTGTTTAGTGGTTTTTGCTCTTTTGAGTCTGCCTTAGGCCTTTGTCTTTTCCTTCACTGCCTTCCCTCCCCTCTCCTCCGCTCCCCGTCTTCCTGCTCTTCCCCCCAAATACTTCCTGCTTCTTTTGTTACTGTTTTAAGACAGGGCCTCACGTGTAGCTTAGCTCAGGCTAGCCTATAACCTTCCTGGTATATGAGAATGACTTTTAACTCCTGATCCGCCTGCTTCCCTCCTGAGTACTGAAATTACAGGTATGCGCTGCCACACCCAGTGCTGGGTGGGTTTTTTTTATAATGCACATCTAAGAATATATCTCCTCCCTGAGGCCTGAAATGATTCCCCACCCATGTCAGGCAAGATCTAAACTGCCCTAGCTCTGTGTGCGCATGCCTGATGGATATCAGGCCACCTACCACCTCAAGACTACTCAGGAATCTCTGCCTAGAGGCTTTGCCTCTGGCTACTCCAGTTGCCCTCCCGTCTTGTCCTTTAGGTCTTTGTTCAGACTAGTCTTCTACCAGTCTTCTATGTATATCTTGTACCAGACAGAGTGGGGACAGTCTCCTGTAGGGGGGGCAGGTGCTCTTTCAGAGACATTCCATGTCCCCTGTGTGGATAGTCACACCATCCTGTAATGCTTTTTTTTTTTTTTTTTAAAGATTTATTTTATTATTTATATGAGTACACTGTCGCTGTCTTCAGACACACCAGAAGAGGGCATCGATCCATTACAGATGGTTGTGAGCCACCATGTGGTTGCTGGGAATTGAACTCAGGACCTCTGGAAGAGCAGTCAGTGCTCTTAACCGCTGAGCCAGCCCCTGTAATGCTTTTTTTTTTAAAAAAGTATTTATTATTTTTATTTTCTATGCATTGGTGTTTTGTCTACATGTATGCCTGTGTGAGAATGTCAGACAGTTGTGAGCTGCCATGTGGGTGCTGGCAATTAAACCCGGGTCCTTTGGAAGATCAGTCAATGCTTTTAGCTCCCAAGCCAGCTCTCCAGCCCCCATGATGTTATTTTATACACACAATCAGGCCACCTTTAAAAGAATTGTGTTTGTTTAGGCTTTCATTGCATATTTGTTTAATTTTCCAAGATGGCATCTCACTGTATAGCCCTGGCTTGGCTGGTGTTCACTGTGTAGACTAGGCTGGCCTTAAACTCACAGCGATCCACCTGCCTCTGTCCCTGAGTACTGGGATTAAAGATGTGAGCCACCTTGCCTGGCTAGTTGCTTTATTATTATTTAAGGACATGTCTGTGTGTGAGCCTGTGAGTTGCTGTGTCCCATACCTGTGCAGGAGTCCTCAGAGGCCAGGAGAGGGCACTTGGGAGCCCTGTGGGTCTGGGAACCAAAACCAGGTTCTCTGGAAGAATAGCCGGTGGGTGCTCTTCATTCTCTAGCCTCCAGGTTGCCTTGTTTTTGAAAGGAAAAGAAAAAAAAAAAAAAGAATTCTCCAAGTATGTTGTACCATCTCTAAAGGCAACAGAATGGATGTCCTTCTGAACAACTGGAGAGCATTCTGGGGGCGGGGCTGTGGCTGGGGTTCCTGGCTAGTGCTCCTTCAGGATGTACGGAGACAGGGTGGCCTTACGTCAGTAAGCTTCAGGGGAGGGGTAATCCATATTTCATTAAAGACTTAAATCCATTTTATCTGAGAGGCAGATACATAGCTTGTTTAACAGAGTGAAGATGTGACAACCCTAGTGAACACAGCTGCTCTTTATTTTCTAGATAAAGTGCCCTTTGTTTCCAGTCGTGTGTTGGGGTAGGAGAGATGGCTCCCGGTTAGCAGCTCAGCCTGCTCCGCAGGGCTGCGGTTTGGTTCCTAGAACTGCACAGTGTGGCTCACAGCCACCTATCACTTACTCTCACACACACACACACACACACACACACACCACACACACTCTTAAAAATCTTATCAAAAACCGTGTACATGTGAGTGTATGCTGGGGGTCACCTAGGAAGGAAGCTGCACCCACACGTGAGCTCTGTCCCCAGCCCATGGCCACATTTGCATAATGGCGCGGGGTTGCGTGTGGGAGAACTTGAACCCATCACAGAGCTGCAGTGTTGCATTTGAGCGTTTTGTGTATGAATGTAAGAAGAGCAGACCTGCTGTTCACCCTCTCGCCAAGTCACTCATTGGGAGCTGCGTGACACGAAGAGTCAGCTTGCACTGTGTGGAGCCTGTGAGCCGTGCACAGTGACTCACTTCCTCATACATTTGCCCTTCATGCTGCCTGCTCTTAGGGCATAGAGAGTCAAGGGTTGCTGTCGGTGGTGTTTGTGTTGTTGTGGGCAGTTAGCTAATCTTTCAGCTCTGTATGAGCAGCACTGTATATGTATTCGGTAACAACTTCTCCTTTTACAGATGCAGGTGGTCACAGAGCTGAAAACAGAGCAAGATCCCAACTGCTCTGACCCGGACGCAGAAGGAGTGAGTCCTCCGCCCATCGAGTCTCAGACGCCAATGGACGCCGACAAGCAGGCCATTTATAGGTAGTGCCTGGGTGTGAACTGTGTGATTGTCGGAGGACTAGAGAGAATGCAGGCGTGTGAAGTGGAAGTCAGGGCTGGATCTAGACTGAGCACTTCCCACATTGAGATGGTACTTCTGATAATAAAAGAAAGGTTTTATAATATCAACCTAAATTTGGATAACCTTTTAGGAAATCTTCAGGCCAAGCATGGTGGTACACACTTAGAATCTCAGCACAGGGGAGAGACAATTCAAAGCCAGTTCCCCTAAAAGGGAAAAGGTGCTAGAGATGGGTCCGCAAGGAAGGCACTCACCATGTAAATGAATGACCTGAGTTTGATTCCTGGAACCCGCAGAGAGTGAGGAGAAGGGTGCGTATTTGTCCTCTGACTCCACATAATGCAGATCTAGAAGCTGTCATTTTGCTCTCTTGATCTCAGCTATCCAGGTGTCTCCTGAGTGAGCACTCACTTCAGTTATTTAATATCCTTTCTTGACTAGCTTCTTTCACCTGAAGTGTTTTACACAGGACTCTGTAAATAAGAGTCTGCTGGGACTTTGTTCCTTTTTGAGGCTGCATCGTATTCCACCGTTTATAAACCACGTTATCTGTCAGCAGACACTTGGGCCCTTGGGGTCTGGAGTGCCTCATCCTTGTTGAGATAGGATCTCTCTGTAGGTCTGGCCTGCTCTGGAACTCACTGTATGATAAAGCTGGCCTTGAACTCACAACAATCCACCTGCCTCTGCCTCCCAAGTGTGCCACACAGCCGGCTGTGCTTCCTTCCTGTACTGTGAGCACAGGTATGTAGATGTGTTAGCTGTACACAGGGTTAGAAGCTTCCCTCGTGCTCCTCAGACTAGAAGCAGATTGGATGTTTCTCAGACAGTGGTGGGCCCATTGAACGGAAGAATGTGGCTGCGTACACGTGTTCGCGGGAACCCCAGCTATCGGAAGCCCTTCTCCGAAGGCCTGCATTTTATATGATTGCTTTTCCGTAACACCAAGAGAAAACTTGATGATGGTGACCCCTGATGGGACAAGGGCTTCCAGCATGCCCACCAAAGGGACAACAAGAAAGACCGGGAGTCCTGGAGCTGCTCTGTGTCTTGTTTATAGTGATGGCTAGACACACATGGAAGGATCTAAGCACCAAGAGTGGCCCATTTTATTGTTGGATAGTTCATAAATAAAGATTGAAACCCAGGCATGGTCCTGCTGTAATCCCAGGCCTTGGAAGGCTGGGACTAGAAGAGTCCAGCCTGGCCTGTGTAATGAGACTCCGTCATAAAACAAAGAGCAAACAAATAAGAATATTAGCCAAAAGATTAGGAGTTTTGAAAAAATATTTTCATATGGTGTAAAACTAACCCAATTAAGAGTATTTTATGAAACAGTTCACTCAGAGTAGCCATACCACAAGCAAATTAAAAACCAAGTAATGGATGGGTTAAGAGAGATGGCTCAGTGGGAAAGAGATGGGCTGTTCTTCCAGAGGACCCAAGGGATCTGGTGCCCTCTTCTGGCCTCCATGGGTACCAGGCGTGCACATGGTGCACACACATGGAATAACATTTTAGAAGAATGTACAGAAACAAGTAGCAGACTGTTTAAAAATCATTCATACACGCCAGACAGTGCACATCTGTAACTTCATGACTTGAGGTGAGGCAGGAGAGCCTCAAGTTAGAAACCAACCTGACTGAATTATCATCCCTGTGTCAGAGGGGCGGAGGCCTGTGGTGCACATATCCAGAGCGTCCTGGGGAAATGTGGCACAGCCTTGCTGTTTCCCCACAGGCACCCGCTATTTCCATTGCTAGCCTTGTTGTTTGAGAAATGTGAGCAGTCCACACAGGGCTCAGAAGGCACGACGTCTGCCAGCTTCGATGTGGACATTGAGAACTTTGTCAGGAAGCAAGAAAAGGATGGGAAGCCCTTCTTCTGTGAAGATCCGGAAACCGACAACTTAGTGAGTAAAGTCTGTGCTTTGTTTCTACTTGTTGTGATTTAAATCTGCTCATGCAGTTTACCTTCCTGCTCTTCTGGTTTCTAGCTAATTTTCCCTTTAACAGTCTAACTAATTGTGCCTCTTCGTGAGGTGGGGCTCAGTGCTCTCAAGGGTGTCTGTGAAGATTCCCTGGGCAGGCTGCTCCTGCGGGGAGTCTGCTGCACTTGAGCTGTAAGTACAGATCTAATCTTAGAAACAGGCTCCCTCCCAGCCCTCACACCAGTTGCTGTGCCTTCCTCCTGTCCAGTGCAGTAGAGAGGTCTGTGAGGACACAGCGTCCTTCCTCAGGGCACCTGCACTCACTGTTTGCCCTTTGAACCTGAGCCTCTGCCAGACTCAGATGAACTTAGAAAGCCCACAGCAAGGCCTTCTCTGGGTTTTGTAAATACCCTGTAGGACTCAGGCCGTCAGCTGGTCTTTGGAAGCATCATCATCTGTGGATAAATTGTGTCAGTTTTAAGTCTGTGCTTTTGATTTCTTACATGATCTTTACTACCTGAGAGGGTTCCAAGGGGGCTCCGTCAGGCTCTACCTTTGTGCTCTGAAATGCCTGTCATTTGAGTAAACATCAGAAAGGCTTTTGGTTCTGGCCCATCCCTGGCCTGGCTCAGTTGAGGGGATGGGCCTCATCCCTGCCAGCACCTCATGTGAGCATGGGATCTAGCTCCGCAAGAGTGTAGATGGCTTCATACACGAACCTGTGGTGGAGGGACTGCCCGGTGCTCACACAAGGAGTGCCAATGGCATGGCACTGATGGCATTTGTGACTTGCTTGAGAGCAAGTCTCCTCAATGCTTGATGATGTCATATTAAACAAGAGAGAAACAATACAAGAAGAACTTGGATCTAGTTAGGTGAAGCGTTCTTAGACTTGACACCAGACGCATGATCCAGAAAAGGCAGAGCTGAGGGTTGAACTTTGACCCAACCATGGGATGGGTGAGGATGTGGAGATGGAGTGGGGTGGCTGCAGCACACCCATGCTGAAGGAGGCACCCTGCTCTGTGTGTGGCACAGGCGCAGCCAGAGCTGGGGCAGAGGCCCTAGAGTGCTGGGACACAATGCTGTTCCTCTTCTGTCGCTAGCACTGCTGCTGTCTCTACCTAATAAATAAGAGCGGTATGTGACAGTGGTGACTTCTGATAGGATGGACAGCACACTGTTTCCCAGCTACAAGTCTTTATTTTCTCTGCCTCTAGATGGTGAAGGCGATCCAGGTCCTGCGCATTCATCTTCTTGAACTGGAGAAGGTTAATGAGCTGTGTAAAGATTTCTGTAGTCGGTACATTGCTTGTCTGAAGACAAAAATGAACAGCGAGACCCTGTTGAGTGGGGAGCCTGGAAGTCCGTACTCCCCTGTGCAATCCCAGGTACTTGCCTTCGGGGCCCAGTGTGCTTCTTGGTCATTGTAGTATTATTGGTCCCTTAGTGTTCATCTGAGACTGCCAGCTCCTACACAATTGCTGGCTTCCTTGATGATGTTAAGACCCTTCTTAGTTCTTTTTCTTACTGTAACCATTTCAGGGAATCTAGCCCTGGGTATTAAGTGCATTCTCACTGCTGTGCAACCGTTACCACCACTGTAACTCCTGGACTCTCCCATCTTCCCAAAGGAAGTCCTCTCCCATTAAATACAATTCATCCAGAGCTCTTCCTGGCCCTGTCATTCTCTTTCCATCTCTGAATTGACTAGCTAGGTTCCTCACAGATGTAGACTCATACAGTATCTGGCTAATTTCTCTTCTCGGAGTGCTCTGAAACCTAGTCAGGGATGAAGCTCCATTATATTTTAACCCTCCTGGTGTGTGGTGGTATTTCATGAATTTTGTTTGTATATCCCTGATAGTAAATGATGTTCTCATGTGCTGATCTGCCATCTCTGTGACGTCTTTACTAAAAGTATGCTTACGGCTTTTGCTCATTTTTTTAACTTTTATTTTCCTTGAATTTCTGAGTTTTGAAAGTTGTAATTGTCTGCAGATGTTTATGTGCTCCAGCATCTGCGATTAGAAGCTCTCCTGCTGCAGTGCCTTTCTTTCCTGTTGTGTCGGGCGCCGAGTGGACTTGTTTCAGGAGCGTCTCTGTCTGGTGTTGTGTGCCATTGGTCTGTGTGTCTGTACCGTGAGGCCTGGTTATTACAGCTCCCCGGCAAGGCTCGCCTTGGAGAGGTGTTTCCTCCCGCTGCATCTTTCTTGGAATTGTTTTAGTTCTCCTGGTGGCTTTACTTCTCCATATAAATTATCAGCGATGCTGTGTAGATCTATAGAGCATATCCACCGTGGGTTTTGACAGAATTGCAGGAGCTGACATCTTTAATCTGTGACTCTTCGACCCACAAACACACCACACGTCTGCATCACCTGGGCCTTTTCACCAGTGCTCTGTAGCTTTCAGCATAGTGACCCATGAGCTTTTTGAAGTACACACAAGTAGCTGGGTATAGTGGCACATACCTCTAATCCCAGCACTTAGGAGACAGAGACGGGCAGATTTCGTTGAGTTTGAGGCCAGCCTGGTCTACATGTAAGTCCTAGGACAGCCAGAGATGCATACACACTGAGACTCTATCTTTTTTTTTGTTTTTTTGTTTTTCGAGACAGGGTTTCTCTGTGTAACTCGGGCTGTCCTGGAACTCACTCTGTAGACCAGGCTGACCTCGAACTCAGAAATCCGCCTGCCTCTGCCTCCCAAGTGCTGGGATTAAAGGCGTGTGCCACCACCGCCCGGCCTGAGACTCTATCTTAAGTACACACAGGTGTCTCTTTGAGTGACTATAAATAAACTGTGTTTATTTTAAAGATTTACTTATTTTTAGATGTGTGAGTGTTGCCTACGTGAATGTACATGTGTCTTGTCTAGTTCCCGAGGAGGCAGGAAGAAGGTATCAGACTCCCTGAATCTGCCATGAGTGAGCTGCCATGTAGTTCTGGGGACCAAACCCGAGTTCCTAGAACCACCAGTGTGCTCTTAACTCCTGAGCCAGCTCTTCAGACCCCCAGATTGTAGCTTTTGGTTTTTGTTTTCTGAAGAAAAGCAGTTAAGTTTGTTTTGGTTTTCTTTTTGTTTTTTGAGACACAGATTCTTTGTGTAGCCCCAGCTGTCCTAGAACTCTGTATCTCTGTAGATCAGGCTGGCCTCAAACTCATAGAGCCTGCCTCTGCCTTCCAAGTTCTGGGATTAAAGGTGTGTGTCACCATATAACTTTTCTTTTTCTCCTCCTCTCTCTCTCTCTCTCTCTCTCTCTCTCTCTCTCTCTCTCTCTCTTTCTTACTTTCATGTGTGGGGGAGTTAATTTTTTATGTGCCCTAAGAACATTCATAAGAATATCACACAAAGCATATAAACCTGTGTGTTTCTGTGAGCAGCTGTAGAAGGTAGTGGATTTCATTTAGACATTGCATCATGTGTATAGGATGCTTTAGCCATGCTCGTGGGTCTGTTACTTTCTTACCCTCTTCCCCATCTGTCAGAGCCCCTCCTAACACTGGATACTTGTTCTCATATCTTAAGGGCCTGATGAGTTCATATCTCCATTCTAAGTGAGGTATTTATTCGGTCCATTCTCTAGTTTGTTTGTTTGTGTCTCTCACTGGTCCTGTACAAATAGGAAGAGCTCTGTTTGCTCCCTTCCTGACCTCTGTGCCATCTGTTCCGGTTTCTTGTCTATTGCATCAGTTGAAATATCCAGTGCTGACTAAAGGTGAAGGCAGACTTCCTCCTCTTATCCCTGGTCGCTTCTGGTGCCTTTCAGCCCATGTTGTCAGCTCTGTGTGCGTTCCTTCTGTCCTGAAAGGTCTGGTTGTAGAGGAGTGTTACCTGAGCCGAGTCTAAGGGGGAAGCTGTGGTCTGAAAGCAGGCTCTTCTGCTCACCTCCTGGGCTTGAAGAGCAGGATCATCATGGCCAGTGTGGCTGGGTTTGCATCTGTAGTTCCCGTTGGGACACTTCTTTGAAAGCCAGTCAACTGCGTCTGCTCTATGGCCCTGGCCTCCCCTTCCTTATTCCAACATTATGATACTGCTTCCTTTGAAGTTTCAAACATGGTTTTTCTGTGTTCTAATAATTCTCCCAATGTGTATGTTCTGACATTCAGCAGATTCAAAGCGCCATCACAGGCACTCTGAGCCCCCAGGGAATCGTGGTGCCAGCATCAGCCCTGCAACAGGGAAATGTAACCATGGCAACAGTGGCAGGTAGGACCATGTAAAAAACAGACACTTTTTCCATGAGCTTTTGCAGAAACAGATCCATAATATTAGAACAAGCACATATATAAGTGTCTTTTAACTTCCTTTTTTTTTTCTCCTCGGTTTCTTTTCTCTTTTTTTTTGTTTTTGTTTTGTTTTTCGAGACAGGGTTTCTCTGTGTAGCCCGGGCTGTCCTGGAACTCACTCTGTAGACCAGGCTGGCCTCGAACTCAGAAATCCACCTGCCTCTGCCTCCCAAGTGCTGGGATTAAAGGCGTGCGCCGCCGCAACCACCACCACCACCACCACCACCACCACCACCACCACCGCCCGGCTGCCCGGCTTCTCCTCGGTTTCACTGTGTCTTACTGAGTGCCAGTTACTCACATAGTAGTGCCAGAGTCCAGAGTGGTTTCAATACCTGCTTGTTGGTTAACACGTATATTGTACAGATTGTAGTTTTCTACCAAAGGCATTTGGGAAAAGGTTTTATATAGGGATTGAATATACACAGCAAGGGGCTGGAGAGGTGGCTGAGCTGCTAAGAGCACTTGCTGCTCTTCCAGAAGATCTGAGTTCGATTCCTAGCACCTGTGTCAGGCTGCTCACAACTACCTATATCTCCAGGTCTGAGGTTCCCTGTGGGCACTGCACTCATGTGCCTATCCCTACATTCACACATAGACATGCATAATTTAAAACAATAAAGTAAAAAAAAAAAGTATACAGCAAAAATTAAATTATGATTTCAAATAATATAGTTTTTTAAAATACTTAGCTGATGGGTGTGGTTGTGCACATGTGTAAGCATGTACACGCATGTGCATGTATATGCATCATAGCATGTGTGTAGAGTTCAGATTATCTGTGCTTGGTAGCAAACACCTTTACCTGAGGAGTCATCTTGCAAACTTCTCAAATAACAGGTTTTTTTGTTTGGTTTTTCGAGACAGGGTTTCTCTGTATAGCCCTGGCTGTCCTGGAACTCACTCTGTAGACCAGACTGGCCTCGAACTCAGAAATCCGCCTGCCTCTGCCTCCCAAGTGCTGGGATTAAAGGTGTGCACACCACCACCTGGCCAATAACAGTTTTTAATTGTGCTATTCACAGGCCCCACAAACTGCTTAGTTGTATCAAAAATTGGTGGTGCCAACCAAGGGAAAATATTGCCTATGTCTTTTTTTATAACAAAACCATTATAGAACAGGGACAGATGAAACATTTTCTGCTCTGTAGAGTATAGCACATAGAAGAATCATGAAAGAGAAGGGTTGCTAAGAAACATAACCGGGGTGCAGGGTGGCAGTGTGCCAGGAAGCAGAGGCAGGCGGAGTTCAGTGACCTCCAGGACAGCCAGGGTGACATGACACAAACAAACAAGAAAAGGCCACCAGAAATCTAGAATAAAGATGTCCATTATCCAGCACCTCTAGCCAAGTTCTGGATATGTGCTGTTTGTGGGAAAGGAAAGCAGAGCCAAGCAAGAGGAGGGACCCGCCATGTCTCCAGTGACAAGGGCAGAAATGGGGTGATAATTTGTCTGACCAAATAGTTTGCAAAGTGTTGTTGACCATCAGAAATGGTTAAAGGCTCACCAGCTGGCTTTTCTTTTCTTCCATAAGCACATCAGGCAGAATGACTTTAAATCATCAAGACTAAAAAGTAGTTCATCTTTACATTCTCTTTTCCTTTTTGAGGTGGCACAGTGTACCAGCCTGTCACCGTCGTCACTCCACAAGGCCAAGTGGTCACGCAGGCGTTATCTCCTGGGACGATTAGGATCCAGAACTCACAGGTGTGCCACCTTCTAGATGAACTTGTTAGGAGCTGCCTGGGTAGGGTGCAGTGGAGCTGGCTAAGCTGTCTTCTCCTTGTGACAGTCACTTGTTGTCAAGTAGCCTCTGGTTGGTTTGTTTCTTTCCATGCTTCATCTCCTTTATTTTGGAAATTTGCAAAATTCAGAAGTATCTGAGACACCAGGGAAGTTATGCATGGCCCTGGAAGCAGCCGTGGTCAGTGGCAAGGCTGGCTTATGTGAGTGTCCCCTGTGGGTGCAGAACACACAGGCCGAGTTTTTAGACCCACAGAGGCCAGACTATACTCCTAGCCTGAGGCAGCACCCCAAGCTCTCTCTGGAGGCATCCCAGCCTCTGGGCACCCTGGCTGTGATGGGGTCCTGTGTTGAAGCCAGGCTCTCACCTTCGGGCGCTATGCTTCTGGAACAAGAGGTGACCTGTGACTTACCATGGCCATAGCCATTCTACAGTCTTCCTGTCCCTTTGTAGTGAAGTGTAGATATTGGGTCCTCCTGGCTGGAAGATAGTGAAGTGTAGATACTGGATCCTCCTGCTGGAAGACCCTCTAAGTTCTGGAAACAAGATTGCTTTCTTCCTTTGTGCACATGGCTTCACTTTATGAGGTCTCTGTCCATGTCCTCATCAAGGACTCTCATGCCTAGCCCTGGGTGTGGTCCCCGTGGGCTACAGTGACTCTCAGTGGTCTGTGTAGTCTGGAGCTGCCATCTTGGCCACAGAGGTTTGGGGACTACACTAGGGAAAGACACAGGCATCACTGACATAGGAGGAGGCTTCAGAGCTGATCTGAGCTGTGTGACTGCTCAGACCCAGGTGTAGAGCAGAGCTAGATCTCACTAGCACTGCTACGCGTCTCCACACAAGCCCTCTGCCCTTGGGTTTTTCCATTTAAAATGTTTGCAACCATAGAGCCATGTCCCATCACTGACTTGTTTTCTAGGATTGAATTATGCTTCCTGTAGGAGGAAGACAAATAATAAACTAGTACTGTGGCATATATGTATTTGTCTTGTTGAAAAAGAAAGGAATTTTTGTTTGTTTGTTTGTTTGTTGTATGGGAATTGGGAAAGGTTTTACTTTGTACCCTGCCTGGCCTGGAACTCACTGTGATCCTTCTGCCTCAACCTCCCAAGTGAAGAGTCTTCCAATAACTGAGTTTTCTTTTTTTTTTTTTTTTTTTTTTGGTTTTTCGAGACAGGGTTTCTCTGTGTAGCCCTGGCTGTCCTGGAACTCGCTCGGTAGACCAGGCTGGCCTCGAACTCAGAAATCCGCCTGCCTCTGCCTCCCAAGTGCTGGGATTAAAGGTGTGCGCCACCACCGCCCGGTGTAACTGAGTTTTCTTAAGAATAAAGGTTGCTTACTTACATAGCAAACACGCCAAGTCTGAGCACTTCGGGTGCTTTCTGACCCTCGTTCTCAGAGTTGCTCACTGTCACTGGGGGGCCCTGTGTGACATGCCACATGGGCTCTGCTAAGAGAGCACTGCAGCCCCCTGAGGGGTGTCTGCCTTGGTGGGGACACTCTGACCTGACGACAGACAGCAGACTAGAGCTGGGACTTCTGGAAGACGCCCACTGAGAAGTCTTTCCGCTGCTGCCGTGCACCCGTGTAAAGATGGTTTTGAGAGTGAGGAGAGGGCAGGAGGGAGGTTCTCACGCATCACTAGCTGGCCTTAGACTGTATATAATCAAGAATAGCCCCAGACTTGTCCTTCTCTGCTTCCACTTTCTGAGTGTGTGTTAGGATGCCCACATGTGTCACTCCTCCCCTCTCACCCTTACTTGGGATGTTTTTATGAGGTGGAATGTGTCACAGCTTAGCCCTCAGGGCACCATAGGCAGGCCACAGATCTGAACAGTTCTCCATTCCCCCCAGGTCCCCTCCACATCCTGAGCCATTTATTCTATTTCAGCGTGTTTCTAAAGGAAAGCTTGCCTCCGTTGAATGCCCTTGAAACGTGCTAGTCTGCCTTTCACTGCAGCAGGCTCCACTCTGACCCCCGACACACTGTCTGACTCCAGATGCATGGTGACATCCAGCCACAGCCCCTGCTGTGCACTCAGCAGCAGCTCTGTGTGCTCTTGTTCATTGCAGAGGATACAGATGGAGACCGGGATAGTAGGTGTGGGAGCTCCCAGGTTCCTCTCCAGTGTGGCACCGTCCAGGAGCTCGGAAGCTTCCTGACAGAGTAGGGTGGTTGAATGCACACTGACAGCTCATGACCACCCTAAACTTTAATCCTTGGCGCACTGCAGAGGCTAGGATCCGTGAACAGCCCCTGCCTGGAGGTGTAGGTTAACAGTTCAATAGACAAGAAGACATCCCTTATCAGTTTGAAGAGTCTAAGAATTGTAGGCCTTGCATGCTGAAAAAATGGCAACTAAGAGCAAATACTATTGCTGACAGTGTCAGGCAAGCCGCAAAGGTTTGTCTGTGCAGGGTTTCATCACACGCCTCTTTACTGTAAATAACCCCCGAGAGTGGGAAGGCCTCCATCTGAACTTGTAAGCTACTCGAGGTGTTGACATTTCAAGGCCCTTCTGACGTTATTTATCAATTGTGTGAAAGCTTCAGTTGCAGTTGAACCAAGACCTCAGCATCTTGCATCAAGAGGATGGCTCCTCCAAGAACAAGAGGGGTGTCCTGCCGAAGCACGCCACCAACGTGATGCGGTCCTGGCTCTTTCAGCACATAGGGGTAAGCATGCACTGGCTACACCACGAGGGACCCTGAGACAGCCTCCTGCCTGTGTCCCTGGAGAAACTGACTTGCATTTAATGCACATAGGTCTAAGCGTTGATACTATGCTGTGGCCATAGTGGGGATTGGGCACAGGTTCCTAATGATGGCTTCAAGAAACTTAAAATGCAGCAGGGATCCCCACTGGTGGAAAGAGAGTCAAGTCAATTATGTGTCTTTGGGTCAGAAAAACCCTACATCTGATGGGGCTGGCTGGAGAAGGAGGCAGAGAAAAGGACATGGAACAGATGAGCAAGCCACAGAGTCATGCAGTGGATCCAAGAGGGAGATGCCAGGAGCCAAGGGCACGTCATGAGTCGGCACAGTGAGGAAAGCCAACACATGGCTTATGTAGTTTAAAACAAGGGAGCACACAAGTGTATATGATAGGGCTGCCAGCGAGGGTGCTGTCAGGTAAAGGACAGGAAGTGACGGCCAGCGCCATGGGTGTGTCTCTCCTTTTCAGGTATCAGTATCTTACCACACTGCCTCTTAGTGAGTTAATAATTTCTTTTTTTTTTTGTTTTTTTTTGTTGTTGTTGTTTTGTTTTGTTTTTTTGGGTTTTTTTTTGTTTTTTTCGAGACAGGGTTTCTCTGTGTAGTCCTGGCTGTCCTGGAACTCACTCTGTAGACCAGGCTGGCCTCGAACTCAGAAATCCGCCTGCCTTGCCTCCCAAGTGCTGGGATTAAAGGCATGCGCCACCATGCCCTGTGACACCTGCTTTCTTATAGATACCACTCACACCTGGCCCCAGTGGTCCACACTCAGGGATTTGATGATGTGGTTTAGGAGTGCTTGGCTTCTCTGCCTCATACACAGCGGTTATCAGTCCTGAAGAGTGGTTTTGTTTTGTTTTACTGGAATCAAGATTATTTTCCTTGAGTACGTCCAGGAGTTCTGATGCTAATTTCTGGCTTGGGTTTGGGTTTGTCTGTGTGTCTTTGTGGTCTGTGCGTGTATGTGTGGACACCTGGTGTCAACACTGGGAGTCTTCCTCTGCTGTTTTCCGGCTCCCGTCCCTATTCATGTGCAGCCCAGGGATTCCAGGTGCGGTTGCCGTGCTCGGGTTTTACATGGTGCTGGGGTCCAAACTCAGCTCTTCCTGCCTGGTCAGCAAGCACTTTACTCAGGGAACCATTGCCCAGTCCTGATTCTGGCTTCATCTTGTTTTGGTTGAGGTATTCTGAACATGTGTAGAGGGAAGATAATAAACACCCCCGCCCCCAGCCCTGTGCTTAGTTCTGTCTTTACCGACAGCATAGGCATTAGTCTGCTTCCAGAATTATACTGGATATTGCAGACAACCGACTCAAAGGGAAAAGGGGTTATGCTGCTCACAGTTTTAGAATTCCGGCCCATGATTGGTAGCATCATGTAGACTTTAGGTAGGGGTATCAAAGTACACAGCTCACAGCCAGGAGGTAGGAAAGGGTTGGCTTCCAGAGTCCCCTTCAAGGGGACAACCCCCAGTGGCATAAGGTCCTCCCCTTGGTTCTGCCTCCTGAGTTTTCATCAGCTCACAATAGCAGCAGTCTGGGACGGTCAGTGTCTGTACTACAGCATCATGTGAATCCAGCAGAGATTCGACCTGAGAAAGTGCTCAGTGGTGTCAGTCTATCCAAGCATCAGTTTATTCTCGTGGTTGAAGTAGGTGCCATGTGTCACTCCTGCATTAACCCTCAGCAACGTTGATCCAGATGTGCTGTGTCAAGGCTCAGCTGGCGCTGGGCACAGAGGACACCCCCAGCAAGGCTGCAGCTCCCACTGTCATTCCTGCTACCTGAGCGAGCACCTTGGGACACTGGCTGACTGTCCTCACCACACACTGACAGCTGCTGTAGTGTTGGATATGCTTAGCCAGGAGACAGCTGCTTCATTGCTCTCTGAATGTTCCTAAAACAAGGCCCAGTGTGCTGACAGCTCTGTCATGTCAGCCTCGGCTCTTGCTTGTAACTTTCCTTCTGCTGTGACCCTTTAACACAGGACCATGTGTTGTGCTGACTCCAGCCATGACGTTATTTTGTTGCTACTTCAGAACTGTAATTTTGTTACTGTCAGGAATTATAATATAAACATCTGATATGCAGTTATCTGATATGTGACACCCAAAAGGGTCACGACTCACAGGTTGAGAACCACTGGCCTAGACAGTCTTGGTTTCCCTTTTCACAAAAATCAAAGCCCATGGTAACAGTAACTGTCTTTATTTTTAGCATCCCTACCCAACAGAGGATGAGAAAAAGCAGATTGCTGCTCAGACAAATTTGACACTACTTCAAGTCAACAACTGGTAAGATGACTGCTTGCTAACACTGCAGCCATCACTATGGCAGAGCCTGGCCTCCCGACATGTTCTGTGCTGCCATCAGGTGCTGCGGCCAGACACAGCGTGTCCTTGAACTCAGGGATCCATCTACCTTTGTCTCCTGAGTGCTAGGATTAAAGGCATGGCGTGTGCCACCATGCCCAACTAAATTCATTTTTTAAAAAAGATCTGGCCACGATTTTCTGTAGGCCTAGATATCCGTGCACTTGTCACTCATGCTCCTCTTGTCAGCATGGCTCCTGAAGAATGCATCCTGTCCCAAATCCTCACATACCCCTTTGTCCATGCACAGGTTCATTAATGCCCGAAGACGAATTCTCCAGCCAATGTTGGATTCCAGCTGTTCAGAGACTCCAAAAACAAAGAAAAAACCTGCTCAGAACAGGCCAGTTCAGAGGTTTTGGCCAGACTCTCTTGCATCAGGAGTGGCACAAACAACGCCCAGCGAACTTGCCATGTCAGAAGGTACGTCACTTCAGGTGGTCACAGGTGGGAACAACAGGTGCTGTCAGCCGTGAGCCCATGCAGAGCTGTGTGCCTGAGTACAGGTCCCTTTCTTTGCATCTGAGATTCAAGGCTGGCAAGGTGGCTCACTGGGTAAGGGCATTTGCCACCAAGCCTAATGACCTAAGTTTGATGCCTGGGGAGGACCAACTGTTACTAGTTGTCCTCTGACCTCCACAGCATGCCTAAGTTACATTACATTCTCACATACTGAACAAATAAATGTTTCTAAATGAATAAGACAGGAGGAGACATTCAGGGTGGTGTTAAGGCTCAACATGATGGAGAGGTAAGGCATGCGGGCGCCCTCCTGTAAGGTGTCCCCCACACAGCGCCCTCCTGTGAGGTGTCCCCCGCACAGCGCCCTCCTGTGAGGTGTCCCCCGCACAGCGCCCTCCTGTGAGGTGTCCCCCGCACAGCATCCTCCTGTGAGGTGTCCCCGCACAGCGCCCTCCTGTGAGGTGTCCCCCGCACAGCGCCCTCCTGTGAGGTGTCCCCCGCACAGCGCCCTCCTGTGTTTCCAGTTTTGTTTTGCTTTCCTTTCCAGCCTTCAGCACAGACAGCAGTCAAGCCTGTCCACCTGGCTGCTTTCTTTGTGCCTGTCTCTTGCTTTTGATTTTTTCTTCTCTCCCTGTCACAGCCCCATCCTGATGTGTTTCAGCAACGGCTGTTTGCATGAGCTCTTCCAAGTCTGGCTTTTGTATGTGATAACTTTTGTTTTTAAGATTGTGCTGCCCTGGATGACCTTGAACCCCTGGGCTTAATCCCTTTCCCTCAGCAGCTTCCAAATAGGTGTGTCTTCCTCCTCCTCCTCTTCTTCTTCTTTTTTATTTTTTTTATTTTTATTTTTTTTTTTTTTGGTTTTTTCGAGACAGGGTTTCTCTGTGTAGCCCTGGCTGTCCTGGAACTCACTCTGTAGACCAGGCCGGCCTCGAACTCAGAAATCCGCCTGCCTCTGCCTCCCAAGTGCTGGGATTAAAGGCGTGCGCCACCAACGCCCGGCCTTCTTCTTCTTTTTTAAATTATTTTATTTATCTATATTTCCAGCGAGTGCGCCTCTCCACCCCCCAACCCCATCATCTTCTTTCTTCATGATAGCAATATTCTGCTATGTGCTTAGAGAGCTTTAGGGACAGTATTTAATTTTTTTATGGTTTTGGAATGCTGGATGTGGAACCACTGGCCTCATACATGTTGCTCTCCCTCTGAGTCCATCCCAGCCCCTGCATGCTCGCGCGCACACACACACACACACACACACACACACACACACGCAACTGTCATTGGTGTTGGTGTTCTTTCCTATCTGCTTCATGCTGAGTTGTCTCTGGTACCCTTTCTGCCACTGCCCTTTCTTCACGTGATCCCAATCCTGTCCAACATGATTTTCTCTTAGATGTTATATACCGCACCTTTCCAGAAGTGTGGGAGGGTTTCTGCCCTCCTTCCCTGACTTGACACACAGGTGTAGACTGAACACAGGCAGCACCCGGCTGTCTTTGCTCTGAGGACTACTGAAGGCGGTGACCCCGGTGTGCTGTGCTGCAGGTGCCGTTGTGACCATCAGCACACCTGTGAACATGAACGTGGACAGCCTTCAGTCCCTGTCCTCAGACGGGGCCACCCTGGCCGTACAGCAGGTCATGATGGCCGGGCAGAGTGAGGACGAGTCGGTGGACAGCACGGAGGATGAGGGCGGCGCGCTGGCGCCCACGCACATCAGCGGGCTGGTGCTGGAGAACAGCGACTCCCTTCAGTAGGACGCACGACGGGCCAGCGTGGGCTGGGCGCCAGACTCTACTGTTTGCACAGCAAACGTTTTACACAGTTGTGTTTGTAACCTGTTTTCTATGTAGATCTAGAAGAGTGCACTTTTGTATTTCACAGCAAGCTTCAAGACGTCTTTGCTGGTGCAGCGACTTCCTTCGGATGTGCGTGTGTGGGTTTTTAATGGTAGAAACGTGACGAGTGGCCCTGCCCCTTAAGTCCCTGAGGAGATTAAGGAACAGTGCTGCCATTTTCTAAAAAATTATGCAGTTGCAATTGAGTTGTGTGGTTTACAGCAGGTCTGGGAGCTGCTGCTGGTGCCGCCCACGGGTCAGAAAGATGACCTGCACGCGGGCAGCAGAGCGAGGGCACGCTGGCCCTGGCGGGCTGTGGGTGCCCATGACACACTTCAGCTCTCTCGGGCAGCATTTGCCTGTTTCATTTGCTATATAGAAAAAGAAATTCCTATTTTTACCTTGCTGGGATTATTGGATAAAAAGCTATTTTTATAAATCAGTTATTAATTGGATTATGACTATATTGAGGATACATTTCTAGAGAAGCAACGGCACATGCGTAGCTATCGATTCGGAATGTTCTGAAAGGCGGCCACCCGTGCATGGTCTCCTGCTCCCCGGGGAGGAGGGGGCTCACCTTAGCTGCTAAAAGGAAACAACTGTCAAGTGAGCTTTTGAGATCTCCAGTTTCGTGTTCCTATGTGATGCGCAGATTGTGTTTTACACTCGCTAGAGCATCTTACCAAGTGTGCTCAGTACTCCGTATGGTAAGGGAGGCTCCGCCATGCCTAGTCTGACTGCAGTTCCGTGGCTGCCCAGCCATGTTAACTGGGTGGTAATTTTAGATTTTTTTTTTTTTTTTTTTTTAGTTAAAACCTGTTATACATAGAATGTTTATTATAAACTAATATAAAGTGTGCTCTACCCCACTGGCTCAGAGCTGGGGTGAACAGCAAACACCTAAGCTGTCTTTCTTACTGGCAGACACCTGGAAGTGAGAACCCTGGAGGGAACATAGCAGTGGGGCCACGGGTGCTCTCACTGTCACTCACCCTCCAGGTCCTCCTCTCTGTTACCACTCCAGATTCAGGACAGCGTGGGGACTTCATTTCCGAGTGTCAAGACAGAGCAGAGTGTAGGTTGAGGTCTGGAGATTTGGCTTGATTTGTTTTGGTTTACTTGGGAAGATTTTTCTTAGGAAACAAGCACCCCGCTTCGAGCATCGGTTTTCACAGTGGTCCCTAGGCCCACCTGCTGCTAGGGAACAGCTGGGCCCCAAGGGTGGTAACTGCTTACCCGAGAACCAAGGTTACCCGAGGGGACCTCGTTAGCTTAACTCACAGTTTTTTCTGGAACAGTTGACCATCCCCGCAAGTGTCTTGATTCTCTTCAGCCATTGAGCACACCTGGACAGCCAAGTAGTCGGCAAGAAAAGTGGGGGCTCCTTTTGAACCACTGATGGTGCCTCCACTACAGAAAACAAAACAGCAAAATAACAAAACGGAAAAAACTTGCCAGCAACTCCTTTGAGGAGAGAATAATATTTTAAGCAGCCTTTCTAGTACCTATTCACAAACTGTTTTAATATTTTAAGCCAGGCCTACAAAAGCCTGCATGGTCAGCTGGCTATATTAGGTTTTGAGCAGAAGTACATCACCCCTGTGAGCCCTGCAGAGGTCTGCTGCTCCCAGCAAAGGAGGCACAGTCCCTGCTGTGCCAGCTGGTGGCTGCTCTAGCTGGGATTTGAACACCATGATCCATCGTATCCTTTCCAGTTGAAATCATCTTTCCTAAGCACTGAACTCTGACCTGCTAAATTCAGAGGAATATCATGAAGATCATAGAAAACCCGGGCATGGTGACACCCTCCTGTAATCCCAACACTCAGGAGCCTGAGACAGGAGGCAACCTGGGGTTACTTAACTTGACCCTGTCTAAAAAAAAATAAAGATTGTAAAAGAGCCGGCACAGGGTCGTATCCTTCCACCTCCCTGTGCACAGAGATGCTTTAAGTGATTCCCGTGAGGCGAGCCATGCTGGTTCATAGAGTTCCTGCCCGGCAGATTTGTTGTCTGCCAGTTGTACCTTCGAGACACCTGCTTGCTGGGCATTATGGCAAGTGCCTGTATACAAGCACTTAGGAGGCTGAAGCAGGAGGATGGCTGCAAGGTTGAGTCCGCCTCTTGTGCATAGTGAAACCCTGTCTCAAAAAAACAAAAAACAAAAACGAGCAAACCTCCTGCCCGCCTTTCCCGGCCAGTGGAGAAAACCTGAAAGTCCATCTCCTTTGAGCTTTGTTTAAATGGTCGGATTCTAGCCTTCGTTCCTGTTAAAGTCCTCCCTAACATTGGAGCCGTTTGAATGTGTTCTGAGACCTACAGTCAACCCGTGTCATTCCTGCTGTTTGGCTGCCTAGCAGAAATCTAGACTGGCTGACCCACCCATCCGGTGGGCTCGGTTTTCTGCTTTCTTGAGTTCAGATTGTCAAATAGAAGTGTATATGCAATATGCACCGTGACCCTTCTGGCTAGGGCTGACGGGCCACTGTGTAGCCTGCTGAGTGGCTGGTGCACCTGTGGGGACAGGACCGGCGGCAGTCTTACTCCTCCCCCGTGGCTGGCAGGGACACGCCCATCCTGAAGGCCTCTTCCGCAGGTCGTGCCTGGAACACAGCAGGCTGCCTTCAGTTAAGTTCGGTCTTTGAAACTGACAATCTTTAAAATGTGAATACTGTAACAATATGTTTTCTTGGATTGTTGTCTTTAAAAGGATTTTTGTGAAGCAATTGATTTATCAAAGAAAAAAATTAAAACCAGAAACACGCCTTGTAGATGACTGATTCTGTAAAGCTCGTGCCACCAGAGCAGACTTTTTTTTTCACTCCTAGAAGAGCTTCTCAGATTGTCACACATCTTGCAGTAACACCGTGGTGGAACGAGCTGAGGCTACTCGAGCTGTTCAGTCTCATTCACACCTTCAAGGGTCTGGGCTTCAATCAGTTGACATTTTTCAAGAAAGAAAAAATTGCAAAGCATATTTTTCATTGTAACTTTTCATAAGCTGAATTATTTTGGCATAACAAGAGAATGATCCTGGAAGCAGGCCTGTAACCTTTGCTGGTTCCACTGTAAAACCCCTGGAGAAGTATATCCTGGGCATGTCCAGGAGCACAGGATATTGTCCAGGCGTTGCAGGTCCCCAGCTTGTGCTTAGAGCAGTGGACCAAAGGGCTTTTTTCTTCAGAAGTGTGTCTAAGGGCTGGGGGTAACGCTCTCAGTTGGTATAGCTCTTGCCTGGCATGCACAGAACCCTGGGTTCAGTGGCCAGCACCCCATAAATATGGCATGCCCCCCATAATGCTGCCAGTTGGGAGTAGAGGGTCAGGAAAGCAGAAGCCCAAGGCTCAAACTTGACTGTGTCCTAGATCTGAGACAGGAGAGACCTTGTCTCAAAAGACAAAGGAACGTCTGAAATTGGGACTCTGGGTGGCCAGTGGCAGGAAGTATCTGACTTTCAGAAGGTGGAGGTGTGTATCCTTGAACTCTGCTGTCCTAGGAGGATAGATAAGACCTTGGGCCACCGATATCAGGCTCTCCAGGGTTTCCTTTGTGAGAAGCGAGTCTGGCTTTTAGGTTTCATGAAGCTTTAGATGATGTCTTTAGCTAATAAGATCCGACATGCCTATCTAGACAGAAACAAGCAGGTGAGCAGTGGCCTAGCAGATACTGCAGGTCAGTGGTACATTCAGAGTAAAGCTTAGGGGTTTGCCTTTTGTTGATTTATACAGTGCTTAGCCCACAAGCCTTTCTACGGACTCAAAGGAAGCCTTGGTGTCATAGTTATGTGCCCTTGTACAGTTAGGTCTGTAGCCTTTGCTGGGTCCAATGAGCCCCGTCCCCCTTTTTAGACCTAAATGTTGCCAGGTATAGTGTGGCTCATGTGATAATCCCAGTATTTAGGATGCTGAGGCAGGAGGATTGCAATTCCAAAGACAGCCCGAGCAACATAGCACATGGAACTACAGAAGCCAAAAAGCAAGGTTAGCACATTTGGAGATTTTCCCGGTACTTTAATGGATTAGCTCTTTTATTTTCATTTTGGTGGACGGTCCTGTCCACATTGCTGACTTTAATAGCTTGAATGGTACTTCCATCATGGAGTCAGTTGTGCTAAAGTCTGGGACCCTGTTATACTCTTCCCTCCCATTTTTTTCCTGTCTGGCCTCTTGATGCTCTGGAGGGCCAGTGTGACCTGAGCTCAAGGAATCATCTGTTAAGTACTTGATAGGCAAGTAGAAGCTAGTGGCATTATCTATACCAGGGTTGCCATTCTGTGTCCTCATGTTTGGTCATGTAAAAACAGCAATGATGATAATGTAAGTTTGGTAATCCTTAATCATACCTGGATAGGTTTTGTTTTTTTAAAGATGTATTTGCTTATGTCTTATGTATCTGAGTGCTCTGTTTGCATGTATGCCTGCATGACAGAGGGGACGTCATGACAGAGGATGACATTTGAATGCCTGTTTTCCAGTTTACCCTTCCATATTCCATCTCTCATATCCCTGTCCACGTCCTCCCTGCTGTCTCTCCACACTGCTTATCTTCCTTGGAGCATGGACTTTTATTCTCCAATCCCTTTATAAATGGTTGTGAGCCATCATATGGTGGCTGGGAATTGAACTCAGGTCCTCTGGAAGAGCAGCTAGTGCTCTTAACTAAGATGCTAAGCCATCTCTCCAGCCCCAGTTTCTAATAATTTTATGTGTATGGGTATCTTGCCTGCATGTATGGCCTGATCCCCAGGGAGGCCTCAAATCCCCTGGAACTGGTGTTGCACATGGTTGTGAGCCATCATGGCTGCTGGGAGTGGTCCTCTGGAAGAACAGCCAGTGTGCTCTTAGCTGCTAACCTGACTCTCCAGCCCCTTAAAAGAAATCTTTAACGACAGCAGTGGCTTTTAGTTACTTCTTTGCCTTTGATAGAACTGGATTAGGGACATAGGAGATGGACCTGGCCACCTAGGACCTGAGACCCAACTCACCCCTTAAGCCATTAGCCCTAGTCACATGTGGCTGGAAACTTCATGAAGCCTGCATGGACTCCTGTCCCCATAGGGCTGGTTGGATGCAGTAGCTCACTGCCTACATCTGGTGGTGGCTGGTTTTCTGCTTCTGTGGCTCATCTTCTAATCTCCGACTGGCCTCAATAGCATGGGCTTGGTGCCCGCGCATGCGTCTCCTCAATATCCGAATGCCTGGTTTCCAGTTTTTCCCTTCCATACTCTGTCTCATATCCCTGTCCACGTCCTCCCTGCCATCTCTCCACACTGCTTATCTTCCTTGGAGCATGGACTTTTATTCACCCCTGCCCCCCCCCCTTTTTAAGATTTATTTAAAAAAAAAAAAAAATACGGTTGTGAGCCACCATGTGGTTGCTGGGAATTGAACTCAGGACCTCTGGAAGAGCAGTCAGTGCTCTTAACCACTGAGCCGTCTCTCCAGCCCCCCAACCCCCTTCTGTGGCAGTCAGAGGAAAACTTTGGGAGTCTGTTCTCGTCTACCATTTGGGATCCAGGAATGAAACTCAGTTCATCAGCTTTAGCAGCAAGTCTTTCCCTGCTCAGCCATTACACTGGCCTGGGTACTTTTTAAATAAATGTTTATCTATGTTTGAAACAAGTCTTGCCATGTAGCTCTAGTTAGCTTCAAGACTTGTGGCATGGGTCCTGGGATCGTAGGTGTGTGTCATTGTGCATAGCCTATCTCTCTTCTTAAAATGCAGCAGTGGGTACAACTCCTGGCAAAGATAAGAGTCAACCCCTTAGATGTGGTGATGGGGATGACACCAGAAGAGGCGAAATGGACAGATTTGACCTCAACAAAACTAAGTTAGGATAAGCTTGGCAGGGGTGGCACACAGGGAGGTAGAGGCCATCCTGGGCTACATAGTGAGACCCCCAAACCCATGTACCAAAGCAAAGTCCCTCCTGTAAGTAAAGAAACAGAGACAGCCCAACTCAAACATGGGTGGAGCACGTGGGAGATGATGTATAGTTGCTGGGCAACAAACCTGAACCACAGGGCCAGACAGGACCACAGGAGGAGTTAAGAGATAACCAGGGCTGGGAAGACTATGAGCGGTACCAGGGCACACAGGCAAGCATGTGAAACAGTGCAGCCCGGTGCAGCAAGAACACAAGATTGTGGTGAGCCCAACCTGGGCTACACCCCAGGGAGGGGGGGAAATGGGTTCAAACATATATATGCACAGAAAGTAAGGACCATCCACCCAACGGACTCCCTCAGCCACAGAAAGGAGTGAAACTCTGACACAGGCCATCACAGGAAAACATGAGACGCTCACGCCAAGGTAGACATGACCACGGGTATGTGATTCCATTTATAGGAAGAGTCCAGAACAGGGAGATCCATCGAGACAGAAAATAGGTCAGGGAAGGAGGGGATGAGAGGAGGAACTGCTAAGCAGGGTCATGACCCAGGTGGTGACACTTTGTGTGGGCACCATGTTGTTTACTTCACAGCCGTGGGTCTCAGGTCACAGGAACGCAACTTCATTTAAAACCCACATGCTCCCATGCTGGGGCTAGCACCACCCCTGAGGATGGGCACACAGTCCCAAGGTTTGCCCTTTCCCATGCCAGAGCCCTCTCTGGGGAGGACGCTATTCTGGGCACCCTGAGTCTTGTCATTACTGTAGTCTGTGTTCATCTTTCCTGGCCGACATTCCTCAGTTCTGTGACACCAGAGGAAAGCCCATGTAAGCTACTCGGACATATCGGATTCATTTAGGGAACCGGGTGTTGGGAGGGAGGGTACTGGCCTCAGCAGCCACCTGCTGGACTTGGGCATGGAAACTGATAGGTGTCTCTGAAAGCCAAGAAGCCCAGCAGGGAGGATGGAAGCCAGTCCTGACTTCCGGGCTCTATTTCTGGGTCCGCTCACGGGCTGTCACGAAGTTTAGCAGGTCAATGGCAGTGACAACCCCAAACACCATCTGCTGCTTGCTGGATATGCCATTGCTGCGGTCTAGGGAAAAGAAACAGCTGCTGGATTAAAGGTGACCAGGCGGGGACACAGAGCTGATCTGAGACCATGGTCTTGGCACCAAGAGACCCTTTCCCAGGACTCCAAGCAGGAGCAAAATACCCAGCCACCCTTGCTCCAGCTGAGTCACGTGGGTGGGCCAGAGAGTAACTGCAGCCCTGCAGTAGAATGCTGGGTGCTGTCTGGTAACCAACCCAGGCTCTCCAGAACGGAAGGCTTGGCAGGTGCCTCCTCTCAGCCCATGTCCACAGGCCCATGTGCAGTGTCACACTGCCAGGACAAACCCCAGGCTTCTCTTTCTGGGCCAGAATCCTGCCTGACAACCAGGGCCTATTTAGCTCACTCCACCTGAGACTGGAGTTTCATATCAGCTTGGGCTTGGCCCTACACCACACGGCCTAGAGATGGAGAGGGCCAGGCGAACAGTTTTATATCAATTTGGGAAGATGCAGGGAGTCCAGGCTTCTGTCCGCACCATCATCTAGGTTTGGGTGAGCCTTGCTCACTCGTGAGGGCCTGAGAGGAACTTAGGGGCTTCCCACGAGTAGGGGTGCCCCTAGCCTAGGACTTGGCCTGGTTCTCCAGTTCTAGGGCTTCTTCTAGGTTGCTAACTCAGCCTACAGCCCTTGGCATGTATCCACCTCCATAATGGTGGGCCGGGCCTTCGTGCCAGATTCACCCTCTCTCTGCAGGTACAATCCTGTCAGGCCTGTCCTCGGGAGAGCCCATGCTGGCACGACTCCTCCTCGGAAGGCTCAGAAGACCACACAAATGAATTAAGACAGAGGCCCCCTGGGGGGAAGACCCATCAGGGACAGGCATCTCACTGGCCTATCCGAAACCCCAGCAGAGGACAGAGAAACTCAGAAGAAATCGGCTGCTGCATTTTTGGAGACACTGAAGCCAAGGGACCATTACCATTTGTCTAGCTCTGGGACCCCTATGGAGCAAGCGACAACAGGCTCCAGTTAGGCTGGCTAGTTCCCCACACAGGCTTAGGAAGGGAATGTTTTAGGCTTGTGGTAACACTCAGCTCTGTCTTTTACGCCAGCTGCCCTGAAGCCGGAATTCGGTTTTGTTGTTGCTGCTGTTTTGTTTGTTTGAGATGTTCAAAGATTAGGGAGTCTCCCCAACCCCCTTTACCCAACTTTAGAGGTCCAGGTCCCTAGATGCCCTTGAAAAGCTATGATTCTGACCATGAGGGTCGCTTCCTAGGGGCTGGGATGGGCGAGTTGTACATACCTGTGGGCCCCCCCACCACTCTTGACCAGGCCTGGTCTCGTGCTGTAGAGCCAAGGACGGGAGAGGGGTTAGACACGGGGCCACCCCCACATGCAGGCCAGCCTTACGGCCAGATATAAGGCCTTCCCAGTTCTTATGGATGGAGGAATGAAAGTCAGCACCCCTAACCCCACTGGGACCTGAGAGTGCCATCCCCTCCGAGATATTGACATTGGGAAGGAGCTGAGAGCAGGAAGGACAGACTGACTATTCCATATGCACAGCCTGTGGCTCACAAGCTGTCCTTTTAACAGACATCCAGGGCTCCCCTTCAAAGTTCCTCTGGAGTCCATCAGAATCAATATCCCTGGCGATGTCATCAAGGAGCAAGAATTTCAGTTGTTCCCAGTTCCTATCAGACTGCCCCCACTCCAGCATCCTTAACACTGCCTATGGGTCCTGAACAGTTCCATTCTATCTAAAGGCTCACTGGAGCAGGAGGTGCCTTTGGGCCCTCACTGATTTTACAAGTACACGGGAGAGACTCGGGATGTCAGATGCCATTATGGAAGATGGGACTACATCACCCACTAGAGAGCATGTCTGCTATGCACACAGCAGATGTGTACACGAGAGCCTGGGCAGGCATGGCCAGTGTCCGGCTTGACATCCTTAACCCAGCAAGAACCAGCGCCAAAGTGGGGGCCCACTCACATTGGATCTGCTCATGGACCACAGGGCGAAGTGGTCATCTCAGGATGTGGGAGAGCATGCCAGTGTGTCGGTCAGGTGGATCTGCAAGAGAACCTGTGTCCATGTGGCCAAGAAGGCCTCAGAACTATAAGACCCCCAGACTCGAAGGCAAGACAGCACAACACTTGCGTAGCTGCTGGGTGAGCTTCAAGTAGACAAAAGGCACGAATGCGCAGAGCCTTAGCACGCTCTGTTACGGCATCCTGCCTGAATGCGGTGGATGTTTGTCTCCAACCCCACGGCTTCTGGTTGGGGGCCAAACCAGTGGCCAGAACAGTGGTTATGGGTCGAAAAGAGAGATGGAGCAAGAGTCTAGAGCTTTTGCCAGTCTGCACCCAAGATCTATGTGACAGTGATAACCTCTGGCTGATGGGACCTCAAACACCGTAAACAAGCTGTATAGTTTCCCAGGGGTGGTGTGGGTCAGGAACTTCCTTCTGGCACAGGACACATATCCCTGTCTTGAAGGCCCAACTTCCTCTCACCCGCCTACTGCCCCTCTGGAAAATCATACCGGTTTGAACTGCTTGTAGAGGACTTTGGAGACTTCGTCCGACGGCCGCACCTTCCCAGCAAGCAGGGATGACAGCATGTTCCCGAGAGTCACCATTCCTAGGATGGCTCTGGGGAGAGCACAGAATTTAGGGGGAAGAAGAGACAAGGGTGAGAGAGGAGTCTCTGGCCAACTTGGAGTTCCTCTTAAGAACCTGACCCAGGAGCTGGAGAAACGGCTCGGTGATCAAGGGCATTTGCTGCTCTTACAGAGAGGGGACCTGGGTTCAGTTCCCAGCACCCACATGGCAGTTCACAACCATCTCTAACGACACTAGGCATGGTACACGTAAACACACACACACACACATATGCCCCACTCACTCTTAAAGGGGCCGAGCCTCCCACCTGGCTCTGTTGCTAGGAAACCTCATTAGACTCCTGTGTCCGGAACTTTTCTCAGGCCCTATGCTTGGATTATGTACCTCTGCATTGGCTGGCAAATATCTCTGGACTGTCGTGGACTCTCCAGCTCCCAAATCACAACACCGAGAATTATTATTATTTATAAAAGCTGTGCATGTACAAACATAGACACACACACACAGGCAAAACACTTGTACGCATAAAAACATAATTGGAGGAAATAGAACAGAGGAACCCCACAGAGGGACAAGTAAGCTTCAAAGTCCTGTGATGTTTACATTCCCACAAGGGTCCAGGGTGACCAGCCGTCAGACTTTGGAGGATGCTGGTAAACCAGGCCTCCTTACCATGCATCCTCTGGGTGACTGTCCCCTTCTCCCCATGACAGTCTGTGGGCCTACATACTGCCAGTGAACTGGGGGGGACAGACATACTGAGACCTGAAGGGTTTTACTATGGCCCAGGATCAGCTGCTCAGGGACAAGGTAGTCAGCAGGCTGTCCGTGGCTCTGGGCAGTACATGCAAACTGATCACACTCAGCCTGTCACTGTCCATCCCATTTAGTGACATGGACACAGAGACCTGGGGGACAGGATCTAGGATCCTGGCAGAGTCTAAAGTCAGAGCCCTGGATGGCAGTGAGGGAGAGACTGACCCAGACTCGTTGACTACAGGCGCCTGATCAAAACCCTTCTCCCGGAGGATGGCGATGGTGTGCTCACAGGTGACAGTGGGCAACACGGTCAGCGGTGCCGACAGGCTCAGCTCTTGAACATGCAGATGCCACCACCTGAAGGAGGGGGCGGAACAGGGCAGGAAAAGGCGTGGAGCAGGGGATAAGGCCAGGAGAAAACCACTACCGTGATGGGAAACCCAGTAGGCCACCTTTCCTGCTCAGCAGGGATGGGACAGAGGCAGGCAGCAACCTTACCAGGGCCTCTTCATGGAGAGCTCCTCCTTCATGAAGCCCTTCTGCATCATCCATTTGTCACTCAGGAACTTGGACCTGCAGGGTCAGTGTGTCACTGAGGTCTCCGTACCCAGTGGGAGGCACATACATGGTCAGGGATGAGGTTCTGGGGGCCTTGCACCTGTCTTGGGTCCTACTGTTTCCTCATATGATGTAAGGCTGCCAGAGCTCCAGGGAGACAGAGAACTCGGGGATACTGGGCATCTGGGTTGGAGGAACCAAGGAGGTTGCTTCTAGAAGCCTCTGTGGTCAGAACCTCTCTTGCAGGTTCCTGGGAAGTCTCCTCCTTGTACCCCAAGGTCTGCCTCAACAGAGAGAACCTTTCCCATTTTGCCCAAAGGCTACAGAGTCGTCAGGATCTGTCCCAAGGAGGCATACTAAGGAGCGGCAGCTTGGGACAGAGATGGCCACTACTCCAGGACACACACACTCATAGTGCTTTGGACCCCTAGAACATACACACACATGCACTCACACACACCAGAACCATACACACGGACACGCACCAGGCCTGCCATATGTTGGAGAGACAGACGGCATCTGGTTTGTCTGTCACTCTACCTGGAAGCTGGCAGGATGCCCATGCACCATGCCTGGCCCCACCAGACTTCGAAGCTCTCTACACAGACATTACTCTATGTTGCTCACAGGCTGTGGGTAAAGCCCAAGGTGAGGGAGGTATGAGTTACCCATCTCTACCACCCCCATTGCCTGTGAGGCCCGCCTGCGGCAGAGTAGCTCCCTCTAGCTCAGCCAGGAACCCAGGTGGCTGGCAGGACTTCAAACCTGCTGGTCACAGGTGGCCAGGCAGGGAGCTGGGACCGTCCTGTGAGTGCTGATATCTATCAGTGCCAACAAAGCTTCCCAAGCTTCTTACTGAGCAAGCGCATCACAAGTCCCATGAGAACCCCAGCCAGGGTATGCTCGCTCACACTCCCAGGTCCAGTTTAGGACAGCCAATGAAGCGGCAGAACTGGTGGACAGGATCGTCCCGTAAAAACATTAGTTCAGCTTGGCCCATGGCACTCAGAGACCCCAAGGGGTAATGAAGCCAAACCGAAGAAAACAGGACAGAAGAGGTACATGAGGGCACAGTTGTCCACTTAAGCTGTCGCCATGGACATGTGTAGACTTTTACACACATGCGCGCGCGCGCGCGCGCGCACACACACACACACACACACACACACACACACACACGTGCTCAGGATGAAGGCATGCAAAATGAACACTGGCTCCAAAGACATGGAGGCTCCTGGGACTAGCAGGCTTACAAGGCCCAGCTGCCGTCTACCTTTGCCAGCACCCCACAGACAGCACTTAGGTGACAGCAGCCAGGAGAGCGATGGGAACCAGGGGCATGCCTTACATGTAGTTCCGCACAGAGTCAGGCAGGATGACCACACAGCGTTGTCCTTCCTGCAGCTCCTGGGCGGCCTTCACAGCCACAGCCATGACGCTGCCTGAACTTCCACCTGTAGAGAGGACTGTGAGACCTGCCCGAGTGTCTGCACACGCATCCATATATGAGCACACAGTGCGTGCATAACACACGCTTTTATGCCAACACTCTAGAAAGATCTGTGGGAACCATTCAGGCATGTATCTGAATACCCAACCCTGTGCATCTCGCACATGTCCATACGTGCTCTCGAATGATTCATACGTGCTCTGGAAAGATCTGTAGGAGTCACTGGCCAAGGATCGGGCCTGGAAGGACGCCATCACTCTGGGTCATCTTCCTCCTCATAGTCAATGAAGCTTACGTCTATCTCATAATTAAGCCTTCAGTGAGGAATTGGGGAGACCCTGGGGAAAATGAGCCTTCATGCTCAGGCAGAATAGGGGCTAAGGGCAGGGTCCTCCAAGCAAAGAGCCAACCACGGACATGTGTCTCATTGACTACACATAACCACGACGCAAAGCAAATCTGTGACATCAGGTACCATCATAATAAGAGCCCCAGGTTCACTGTGACCCTGACCATATAGAACCCTAGACCTGGGACCTCCCGAGAGAGCCAGAGCCACTATTGTTGCCTCTCCAGTTGGGGCTCATCGGGGCTTAGCCTAAGAGGGTGCAAGGCAGCCAGAAAGGTTATCCTGGTGTCTCTCATGTCTCACGATCATGACCCGGCTGGCTACTCATCTCTTGAGGACCAGGGTTATACCACTTACACGGAGGACCCAAGTACCCCAACTCTCTCCCTAGTGGTCATGCTCAAAGTTAATTTCAATCAGGAGAGAGAGGGCTTATTTCCTTTCTCCTGATAGTGCTTGGCCATGCTGGGGCTGTCTTCCCCCAACCCCCAACATGACTAAAACATAGGGCCATATTTATAGGGCAAGTTCAGGCACACTTTGTGTTCTCCAAATGTCAGGATTAACTCAAGCCACTGGGGTTTCTGCTGCCCTGTGGTCAGGCTGTGGTGTTCTGCCCACCACCCTGAACAGAGTGACCGAGGAGCCCAGGGTGGGAGAAAGGCTGTTGAGGTTGCTTTTAGATGTGCCTCAGCTGCACAGAAAACTAGGAAGGCAAAAAGTGCTGTCCCAGCTCCCTCTGGGCTCTCTCTCCAACCCTGTCAAGGGATGGGGTCCCAGCATGCCCCCCATGAGCTGCTATGGATTGAGCCCCCCTCCCTCATTCCAGGGATAGGAGAAAAAAAACAGAAGAGCTTGCCTCAAAAACTGGAAGGACATGCCACCTGGTGATGGCGGCTCACACCTTCAGTCTCAGCACTCAGAAGGCAAAAGCAGGCAGAGCTCTGAGTTCAAGACCAACCTGCTCTACAGAGAGAGTTCCAGAACAGACGGGGCTGCACAGTAGAACTCTCATCTCAAAAACAAAAACAAAAAACAAAAAAATAGAAGGGGGGTGCTCAAAGATGGCTCAAAGCGGGGACTGGAGAGATGGCTCAACAGTTTAGAGCACCGACTGCTCTTCCAGAGGTCCTGAGTTCAATTCCCAGTTACCACATGGCGGTTCACCACCATCTGTAATGGGATCAGATACTCTCTTCTGGTATGTCTGAAGAGAGCAATGGTGTACTCATATACATAAAATAAAGAAATAAATCATTTAAAAAAAAAAAAAAGGAAGGTAAGGAGAGCTGAGAGGTTACTGCTGTCACACAGCTTCAGAATGACCACGAATGTCATGCCTTTTTTCTAGAAGGTAGCACATATCCTCGATGGTCCTGGTCACCCACAGGGCTTTGCAGCCACTCACCACACAGCAGTCCTTCCTGTGAGATGAGCATACGGGCGAAGGCGAAGGAATCTTCATCATTGCTCTTAAACCACTTATCCACCACCTGTGCCAAGAGGGGTCAAGCCTGAGCTCAGGCAGAGGGAGCTGGGATGGGGTGGGGCAACCTCACAGAAGACTTCTTCCACCTGGACTCCCACCCAGACTTCTCTGCCCTTCCCTGCTCCTTTATGCTTTACAGAGTAACTCAGACCACCCACGTCTTTATCGGTCTGGTGGCCTTTGCTAACATCCGCCCTGGCCCTTAGTCTGTCCTTCCCTTTGCATCTCAGAGCAGTGTCAGACATGAACTTGAACATGGCAGTGCGTGTCACCCTGTCTCAGCTCCTGTACCAGTACCTCCCTCTTCTGTCCCTCCACATCTGGGGCAGCTGGAGTGCCATAATACCGAAGCAAGTTAAGGACCTGGCAGCAGCCTGTGGCTCTGCCTCGAGAAGCACTTTGGCTCAACCTACCGCCCTGTCCAGGACTGTCGGGATGAAGTCATAGCCGATCCCTTCCACCTCATAGGCTGTTTGTTCCGTCTGGTTCAGCTCCTCAGGCTCCGCGAGGATGGACCCTTCAGGATCTACACCGATGATCTGCAGGGCGGGGCAGCTTTAGGGCTCAGGTCACGGAGAAGTCCAACCCAGCCCTAACCTAAGCGGCTGCCATCAGAAAGCATACGGCCCCACTAATACCTGCCTGTTAATGACACAGGATGCACCTGCTAGTCCCAGATCAGAGGACGGTAAGTCTCCCAGAATCCCAGCAGGAAGACCACAACCTACTGGGGCTATTATCCAGCACAAGGTATTTGGAAAGATCTTCCCAGTGCTGCTCTAGGAAAGGTCCCAGTCATGGGCCTTTGGGGACAAAGGACAGCTCTGGACTCTGCCCTCTTCCTGGAGGGTGGGCAGTCTCGTGGGGGAGAAAACGCCTGTTTCCATGTGCCCACCCCTAGCCCAGTGGTTCTCAACCTTCTAATGCTGTGTCCTTTTAATACAGTTCTTCATGTTGCATGATCCCCCCACCATAAAATTGTTTCTGTTGTTACTTCATAACTCTAATTTTGATGTTCTGAATCATAGTGTAAATATGTGATATACAGGATATCTGATCTGCAAGCCCCAAAAGGACTGTCCTAATTTATTCATTGATTCGGAAAGATCCACAGGTTGAGAACCACTGCCCTAACCCAACCCGGGGACTGTGTTAGGTGGCTTCTGGACTAACCCAAAGGGTTTCATCTCACTCAACATGGAGCCTCCAGGACCCTTTGCTCCCCAAATTCCTACCTGGTGACTGGATATGACTCTTCCAGACAGCAATGGGATGAGCTGGGAATGTGGGAGGAGCTTAGCTCCTAGGGGGGCCCACCCAGAAGCTATGCTTAGCCTCTGAACACATCTTGGCCCACAGGCAAGAAAGTTAGTCCAGACTCACCCCTCAACCACTCTGTCTGTATCAGTGCCACCAAGGGTACCACACTCACTTTACACTCAGGGCACTTCTCCTTCAGTTTCCTGGCGATTCCTGTGATGGTGCCACCCGTGCCCACTGAAGCCACCAGCATGTCCAGCTTCCCTGGGGGAGGGAAGACATTCTCAGGCCATGGCCAAATCAGCCCACCACGCTTAACGACCATTGGAAATACAGTCAAACGGAAATCGGGTCCTTGAGATAAACTTAAACATCAACCACCAAATATCCTCTGTCTGTGGATGGCTAAGGGGCTGCTGTCTGCACTGTTACCTTGGCCTCTGAACTAGCCATGTAGCTGAATCTAAAAGGTTGGACCATCTAGAGAGCTCAAAGTCTGGCAGAGGTAAGCTGTCAACGGTGCGCCTTCCTAGGCTGTTTGATTCTTGGGTGATTACAGAGCAGCACACTAGATTTGTAGGACACAGGCAAAATGGCTGACGCTGAGGCTGAGAACTGGCCCAGGCTCTCATATTGCTGACATTCAGTGTCAGACAAGTCTGAGCCAGGCAAAAACTCAGGAATGCGCACCAAGCCTGCCAAATGAGAATTCTCACTCATAAAACTGCATACGCAAACACTTGGGCTTTTACTGTCCAGCTCCTGGGCATGGAACGCGTCTATACCCAGGGCAATGCCAACATCAGGTTCCAAGTGGGAAGCCAAGGCCTGGTACCTTCCAGCACCTTCTCCCAGGAGGACCTCTTAGAGAAGTGTCCCACCAGCACCAGGAGCTAGGCAATCAGCTATATCTCATGCCTATAACTGAGGGTAAGCTAACTGCGGCTATCACCATGCAGCTCTGAAGGTGAGAAAAATGAAATGTCAGATTCAATGTCCCTTGATCCCCAGATATGAAGCCAGCATCAGCTCAACAGTTCCAACAGCCTGAAAGACACAGGGGTGGAACACAGCCTGAATCAGGTGTCTCAGACATAGATGAGGCAGAGGCCAAGAGGGCTCAGAGGAAGGAGAAACCTCTCTAGAAACCATTTCACAGAGAGGGATGTTTAAGCTGAGTTGACGAAGGAGGGGGAAGGGATACTTGTGCACCCCCAAGCCACCACACTGGACTGAGTACAATAGTTCTGTCAACTTGACACAACCTAGAATCTTGAGGAAGAGAGTCGCAGTGAGGGATTGTTTAGATCAGGTTAGACCCTGGCATGCCTTTGAGGGACTGTCTTGATCCATGAATTGGTTCAGAAAGACCCACGTTTCTTCGGAAGGGGAATCCTGGGCTATATAGGAGAAGCACGGGAAAGAGCCGAGTATGAGGTATGCGTGCATACTCTTCTGTCTACTCAATGGCTTGTGGATCTTGCATGACCAGCTGCTTCAAGTCCCTGCCTGCCCCACAAATCGGTGAGCGGAAACAAACAACTTTCTCCCCTGAGTGGCTTTCTGGCTCGCTCGCACGCACGTACGTACGCACGCACGCATGCGCACTCTGAGCAAGACAGTGGCAGAAATGAAACTGAATTAAGAGCTGGCTGCAATCGAGGTGGGCGGAGGGGCGGAAAGCACGCACCATCGCACTGCTGCAGGATCTCCTCAGCGGTGTCATCGTAGTGCGTCAAGGGATTGCTGGCATTGCGGTACTGTGCGGGAGAAGAGAGGGGCTGTGAGCTGGCCGAAACCGCCTCCATCATGCATGGACACTGAATGGTCAGCTACATGCTGGCCAGCAAGTCCTACAGCAAGGAGCCTAGAGAACCTCATCTCGGGACCCTCACATACAAGATATTAAAACCTGGCCACCATGGTGTGACCCATAAGCGAAATGAGCAGAGGGAGAGTTTTGGAAGGGAAGGGGTGCAGATTCTTAGACATTTTGCATCTTCAAAGCCCCAGAGGGTCACCTGAAGGTAACTCAACCTCTTTGTCCAGTAGGTTGTATCCAGTGGGACAGCTCTCTAACGCTGGCACTGAGACAGCAGAAACCAAAAGTCCTACCACTGACTATGGCCTGGAGCATCTCCCAGAGGAAGTAAGCTACCCTACTCATGCTCGGCTAAGACCAATCCCTCAGTCTCCCAACAGGGTCCCATAGGAAACACCACACTTGAACACAAATCTCTGACCACAGATTTGCCTCCTCAGGCATTGGTGAAGGGGGAGACATTGACCTGGTCTAGAATGTGTGAATTGGGGATTTCATTCTTCAGTCGCCACGCCACCCCCACGTGGGACTCCGGGGAATCAATCTGGCGTTGGTGGGCGTCCTCACAATCTCGGCTCCCAGAGCCCGCAGCACATCCACCTATCCAGGAAAAACCATGCCTTTATCACACTGTGCTGGGCACCAGCCTAAGTGGTACCCTCCGGGGCCCCTGCCTTTCACCTACCCCAGCTCACTTTGTTTTCAATTAGTAAAGAAAAGCTTTTATTAAGGCTGGGGCCACAAAAGGATGCATGCACGAGCGCACGCGCGCACACACACACACACTCACAGACACATGAACACACCCGCAGCTCTTTTTTTTTTTTTTGGGGGGGGGTTTTGAGGCAGGGTTTCTCTGTGTAGCGCGGGCTGTCCTGGAACTCACTCTGTAGACCAGGCTGGCCTCAACTCAGAAATCCACCTGCCTCTGCCTCCAAGTGCTGGGATTAATAGGCGTGAGCCACCACCGCCCGCACACCCGCAGCTCTTATTTGCTTGATGTAGCCCTTCAATTCATGCCCTCCACCGGCCACGCCCTCCCACCAGCCACGCCCTCCACCTAGCCCCACCCTAGCCTGCCCTCTTCGCACCTTCTCCATACTCATCTTCTCCGGCATCACGATAATGCAGCGATAGCCCTTCACAGCAGCAGCCAGAGCCAGCCCAATCCCTGAGGGTCACATGCAGAGATGAGAGGGGCCTACGCCAAAGCTCTGTGCCTCCTTGCCACCTGCTTGGGATACCAGGGATAAACCCCAGAACTAGGAAAGGACAAAAGGCCCTTGTTCTGGGAAGGAACCCAGAACATTCTGATGGCGATCTGACAGCCAGGTACACAAATGTGCTTCTGGCTCTGAAGCAGAACAGAACAGGCACACCTGGGAAGAGGCAGCCAGTGGCCAGCCTTTCCCTCTTGACCTCCCTATGGGTCTGCATTCAACAGGGACCCTTAGCCCCTGCTCTGCTCAGACCGGTCCTACCCTGACCTGTGTTGCCAGAAGTTGGCTCAATAATCGTGTCCCCAGGCTTCAAGGTTCCAGCTCGCTCAGCGTCTTCAATCATCCGAAGGCTGATGCGGTCCTTGACACTCCCACCCGCGTTGAAGAACTCACACTTGGCCACTGAGAAGCAAACATGAGTCAGAGAAAGGACTCTCTGGTCCTCACACATTCCTGCCATCCTCAGCTACCTGAGACACCCCAGGAAGAAGGTGGCCTCCATGTTTGCCAGTCCATGTCCACTGCCCACCTCTATAGCTGGCTGGACACTCCTGGTTACAGCAGGCCTGTCTCTCACCTGCCCTTCAGACACTGAGTGACATGGTGACACTAAGTGAGAAGACAGACAAGAGCCCATAGGAAGATGGTTGGAAAACATGTCCCAGCAGAATGGAACATGCAGCAGGCACCTGGATTTGATCCCCCACATTCCTGCAGTGGAGCCAGCTCAAGTAACCCCAGCCAGACCACCTTAGTCCTGAAGCCCCTGCCTCAGTTGCCCCAAACTCCTCTACCCTTGACTGCCTCTATCATCCTTAGTCAGTGAGCCCAACCCTCACGCTCGGCCCTGCGCCCACCTGATGTCACGTCCTCCCATTCTCGACCCTTCCTTCCACCTCAGGGCTGGAGAAGCGCCATATTCCAGAACACCCACAGACCACCTTCTTGGCTGGTTCTTGGTTCTGAAACCTACCACAAACACACTGTCCCCAGAGGCAGAGGGCACAGAAGGGCTCTGATGTCTGCTCACTTGGTCCCAGCCCTCGGCCACATCATATCCTCAGATCTGTAACACTGCCCTGTCCCCGTACCCCAGGCCGAGCCAACTTAGCCCTTACCTCAGATATGAATGCTCACACCCCTGCCTGGGAACAGCTCCCTGTGAGAAACCCCTTCCCGGGTGACCTGCATTCATCAGGGACCTAATTCCCACTCTTTATCCCTAAGTGGTTGAATGGCCAGACCCCATGAAACTAATGGGAAGATACGAATGCTTCCTCTGCTTCTTCGGCAGCTATGGCTGTCACTCAGCACAAGCTCTGCCTCCACATGGGACCCTCCACCCCTCCTGAGGCAAAGCCACCCACACAATCTCCTCATTGACACACTCTGCCTAACATGGTGCCTCATGCTTTTAATCCTAGCACTTGAGAGGCAGAGGCAGGCAACTTCTATGGTTCAAGGCCAGCCTGGGCTGCATAGTGAATTCCAGGCCAGCCAGAGCTATACAGTGAAACCTTGTCTCACTCAAAAAAACAAAACAAAGCCGGGCAGTTGTGGTGCATGCCTTTAATGCCAGCACTCCAGTGGCAGAGGTAGGTAAATCTCTTGAGTTGGAGGCCAGCCCGATCTACAGAGTGAGATCCAGGACAGCCAGGCTCTCCAGAGAATCTCTGTCTCAAAAAACAAAAACAAACAATCAAAAAAACAAAACCAGAACAAACAAACAAAAAAGATGCTCGCTGGCTGGAGAGATGGCTCAGTGATTAAGGGCACTGACTGTTCTTACAGAGTTCCTGAGTTCGATTCCCAGCACCCACATGGTGGCTCACAACCATCTGAAATGGGATCTGATGCCCTCTTTGTCCTCTCTCTGCAGAACCTTCCAGGCTGGCTCCTTAGCCCCGGACTTCCCTGGCCATCAGTTGGAAAGGGGCCATCTCAGTCACTAACACACATCCTTCATCCCAGCAGACCCTGACTGCCAGCAACCCCCCAGAGCCTCAGCTAGGGGCTCATCATCCCAGGGTCCTGGTGACAGGATGGAGGCAGCCCCAGGAGAACCAAACACTCACAGAGCTCACACTTGAGTCCAGCATTCTTTGAGATCTTGTTGATTCTGACCATAGGGGTGTTCCCAATTTTCCTCAGGATATCTGGCAAAATTTTGGGGGATTTGGTCCTAAAACAGAGAGAAGAGGCCATTCAGGAAACAAAATAGAACAGCAGTTTAAGCCTTGATGTCCTGATTGATCACATCGTGGATCCCAGCATTGTGTTATTTACGGGGGGAAAAAGCTGTTTCTAGTTGTGGTGTGGTTCAGCCCTTAGCACACAACTTTAATCCCTCTGGCTGGAGTACAGAAATGCTCTTAGTACACACCTTGAATACCAGATAATTAAGGTGAAGTTAGTTTGTAGAAGGAAGCAGACAAGTTCGAAAGTGATATCTAATTGAGTGGCAGACAGAGTGACGAATCAGAGAAAGATTTGACAGAATAGGATAGTCCAATTTTCAGGAGAAGAGAGAGGAAAAGAGGCTATTTAAGGGAAAGCAGTGCAGAGAGAGAGAGAGAGAGAGAGAGGAAGGAGAGAGGGAAAGGGAAAAGAGGAGAGAGGAAGAGAGGGAAAGGGGGGAGGAAAAGGCAGATTTTCACAGGTGAAGACAGAATAAGCCAGAGAATGAGAAGGAGCCAGAAGAGTAGAACAGATTGCCAGGGTTGGTTTGAAGCCAAGCAGAGCAAAAAGTCAGAGGCCAAGAGAGAAGCCAGATTGCATCAGCCAGCCAGATATCAGAAAGAACTAGGAAGGGGTGATCTTATTCAGCACTAAGTTCAGAACCTGAAAACATTCTAGGCCTAGATTAGATTGTATGGAGGCTGGAAGCTTCCAAGACTAGGCCTAGGTTGCAGACAGAGGCCTTAAGCCTCGGAGAGGACAATTACTTCAGGAGAACAAAAGATACTGTTATCATCATGTGCATTTAGGTAAGGCCTGGGTTGTAGAATCCCTAGCAGATGCACACCCAGCATAAATAACACACACATACACACACACACACTCACACCAAACACCCAAGTACGGTGACATTTGAAGCCAGTTTGAGGGACTGGACCTTCATGTAACTTCCACTCCCTGGGTCTGACCGTGCCCTTGCATCTCATAGGACATTATGGAGGGGAAGCTAAATTAGGGACATGCTCCCTGCCATGATAATAATGGACTAAACCTCTGAGACTGTAAGCCAGCCTTAATTAAATGGTCATTGTGTCTCTTCACAGCAATAAAACTCCAATTAAGACACCTCCTCAGCATCTAATTTGGATAATCTCTTCCAACATTCATTTTATTATGCTTCAAATGGTTCTACAAGAAAGGCACTAGCCATCCCTCCCAGACTGGGTCACAGAACATCATACTCTACTCTGGGCCAAATGGAACAAAAAGAGACCCAGGAGTCCCAACTGTCAATAGCTTCACACATTCATTATACCAATGGACCCCAAAGTCCCTCTTGTAGTGGGAAATTTTCCCCCAATTTGGGAGGAGCTAAGGTGGGAGGAGTAAGAAGAGGAAGGAGAGGAAGAGGAGAAGGAAGAGGAGGATCGAGAGGCAGAGATGTAGGAGGATGGAGAACCACGCTTGTATCGGGAACGGTCCTGAGTAACAACTTATAGCTAGATTAGTTAATTGGGAAACACCTCTAATTGTGTGAGCATCTTGTTTATTGAGCATTATCAAACATATAAAGCCTTTGGATAATCATTAAGTATTAGAGTCTAATTCCTACCAGGTACCGTGTGGATGGTGGGATGGTCTGGGCTAAGCCCAGCCTTGCGGAGACAGTGTGGAAGATTGGCAGAGCCATCTCCCACACTGGCTTCTCATGGGTTGCAGGGCCAGTGTTTCTGGCTGGCCATTTCTAGCTGCAGCACACACGTGGCCTCTGGCAGAGGAACATGGCAGCAGAGCTAAGCACAGCGGCCGCTGCTTAGATAGTCGGCCCAAGAAAATGCTGCGTTAAATATCTCCTGCAACACCCTCTCTTGTTTTTTCTCTTCTGCTTTGTGTTTTCAGCCCCTGCTCAACTTTCTGGCAGGACTGGTATCTCAGCTCCAGACGGGACTATCCTAGGGGTGACACCCATTGCCATCCACATCTGTGCTGTCTTCCAACCCTGGGGATCCCTCCGTCTCTTCCTCCTCTCTCTAAAATGCCAGTCATCCTCACCTCCCTGTCTTGTGACCTTATGATTGATTGATAATGCCGACTGGCCACACCCATGTCCCTACTGATTGCTAAACCAGTTCAAGAGGATGCATCCCCCCTCCCATTAATAACGTGGCCTTGCGAATCTGTCAGAAGGAACATATAGAGACAAAAAGCCAAAAGTAAGATCAAAACTCCGCTTGTTCTAATAACAGGTGTGAAGACTTGGAGTCTGGCTCCTGGTGACTTAATGACATCTTATGCTGATATGAGGTGCCTAATGCCCATGACTCCAAGCCAGGCCTCGCCCTAATGGTTATGTTGCCTTCAGCTAACTCCTAATGAGCTGTGTGCTACCTGAATGAATGGCTACCCTCAAGAAACATGTGCTATAAAATTACTTAACAAGATAGTGGCACCCTGTCTATAGACCCAAATACAGACCCAGTGGTGAGACCAGGTGTGATGGTTTGTATATGCTTGACCCAGGGATTGGCATTATTAGAAGGTGTGGCCCTGTTGGAGTGGGCAAGGCTTTGTTGGGGTGGGTGTGGCTCTTTGGAGTAGATGTGTCACTGTGGATGTGACTTTAAGACCTCATCCTAGCTGCCTGCAAGCCAGTCTTCTGCTAGCAGCCTTCAGATGAAGATGTAGAATTCTCAGCTCCTCCTGCACCATGCCTGCCTGGATGCTGCCATGTTCCCCCTTGATGATACTGGACTGAACCTCTGAACCTGTAAGCCAGCCCCAATTAAATGTTGTCCTTTATAAGAGTTGCCTTGGCCGGGCGGTGGTGGCGCATGCCTTTAATCCCAGCACTTGGGAGGCAGAGGCAGGCGGATTTCTGAGTTCGAGGCCAGCCTGGTCTACCAAGTGAGTTCCAGGACAGCCAGGGCTGTACAGAGAAACCCTGTCTCGAAAAAACCAAAAAAATAAAAAGAAAAAAAGAAAACAAAGAAAGGAAAAAGAAAATAAGAGTTGCCTTGGTCATGGTGTCTGTTCATAGCAGTAAAACCCTAAGACACCATGTAACTTCTCCCTAATTTACAGGAGAGCTCTTGGCAGGTGAAGTGGCACACTGTAATTCCAGCCCTTCGGACACAGAGACTGGAGAATCTGTGTTTCCAGGTCATTCTTGGCAACATAGAGTTTAAAGCTAGCCTGGGGATACACTGAGACCCTGCCTAGAACATCCCTACCCAGATCTCACTCCCTCTCAGCCTCATGGTCCCTCTCTGGGAATCCACCTGCTATAGAAAACACATCTTAGTAAATTCTCTCTCTTCTTCTCTTTTGAGCCCTGGTAAATTCTTTGACTGCTCATGCTGCCAGTCTTCCGGATGCTATTTCCCACAACAGCAAGCCACTGTCTCAAACTACAAACAGCCAGGTGTGGTGTCATATGCCTGTAATCCTAGTACTTAGGAGCTGAGGCAGGAGGATTGCTCTAAGTTAGTTCAAGGTCCAGGCTAATCTAGGGTCTAAAATAGAAGACCTTGCCTCAATAAAAAAAAAAAAAAAAAAAAAAAAGCCAAACAAATATAAACGCAGACTTAGAGACGGCCTCTGTCTTTTCTTTTGTTTTTGTTTGTTGTTTGTTTTGTCTTGTCGAGACAGGGTTTCTTTGTGTAGCCCTGGCTGTCCTGGAACTCACTCTGTAGACCAGGCTGACCTCGAACTCAGAAATCCGCCTGCCTCTGCCTCCCAAGTGCTGGGATTAAAGACGTGTACCACCACTGCCTGGCGACAGCCACTATCTTGCTTGAGAATTTTAACCCTCTGATCCTTCAGCCTCCAGCCTCCAGAACACCCCAACTGCTTTCCATTCAGGTCCCTGAACAACTGAGGTGCCTCCCTCTCAGGGATAGGTCCTCGGGTATTAAGCTCCCAGAGTCCCCAGAAGCCTGGCATTATCGAGCCAGCAAGGCGGAAGTGACGCCAAGAAACAAACGGCCCAGGGCTATAAGAGTTGCTCTGCAACCTTTCAATGGTAGCGCAGTGTGATGAGCAGTTTCCAGAGCAGTCTCTACACCGGCCCTCCATCTGCAGGCTCCAGGGTGGCTGCACGCCCACACACTCCCTGCCCGGGTTGAACTCATCAACCTTGCTTAGGGATCTGCGCACCGCAGCCAGATTTCAAGGCTTGCCAGGCTGCTGGGTCCTGGCTTCCTGCCTTCCTGCCCCAGGCTTCTCACACTGGAGTCAAACTGACTAAATAGAAGCCTCAGTCACCTTTGGCCCCGAGTCAGGGGAGGAGTCAAGAATCTGGAAAGCCAGGGTGGAAGGAGAAGCTGCCTGGGGGCCAACCGGCAGCAACAGGTTGGACTCCAACCAGGTCTACCAGAGAGGCAGAGTCAAGTCCTGGAAAAGAGCTGAGTGTGCTCTCTTCCTGGTTGTCCTTGGTTGGACTCAGGGAAGTGAGACTAGGCTAGACCAAGGCCAAGCACTCCTGACCTGAACTCCAGGTAGGCCAATCAGGGACAGCTTTAGGATATAGGCTCAGGTGTGTTCACTACCCAAAGTTATTAGATGTTTGTTCAGGTTTGTTCCGATCCACAAGCCATTCCAACTGCCCGTACTTTGCCAGCACAGAAGGGCACCTCCGAGGGACCTCAAAAAAAACCCCAATTCCTCAACAGGGCTGCCTACAACCTGCCTCTGTCCCCCCCTCGCTCCAAAGCCATCCCATCAAGAGCCTTTGCAAGTGGCTGGTTTGTCTCGCCCTAATCAACCTGTCTCATCTTTCTCTCCGCCCATATCTGCCCCCTTACCCGGTGCCCTGAGCCAGTGCCTCCCCACAGAGTGCGGGAGTTGTCCCTAAGGGCTCCCTCCCTGGTCTTCCAAAGACTTCAAACAAAGCAAGACTGATCAACTGAGGACAAACCTGCCCTTAAGGCTGATTGTGATTCACACACAAGCAGTTCCCAGGCCCTCAGGAGCCCTGGGAGGGTGGGGTGGGGAGGGGGGTGAGCTTTCTTGTGCCTCCTGCAGCTACTGGGGCTCTTACTCCCCTGCTGTGCTGTCCTGGCAAGAACTCAGCTGACCAGCTCCCACCTGTGTCCTCACTTCCCAGAACTGGAGCCCATTCAACAGGCACAGCTTCTAGTTTACTAATGTTCATTTTTTTTTTTTTTCCTGTTTAGCCCTTTACTAAGCGGCTGCCTTCCACACCGGGCCAGGCCTCACTCAAACTTCTGAGCCAATAATTGTAAATGTTGGTGGCCCCACACAGGGAACAGGACTCCCAAGATTTAAAACACAAATCCTTTCACCTACTTGTCTGAATTCGAAGACCTTAGACGAAGGAAATGAAGACAATTCTAAGAGCTTTTTACAAGAGGGTGGGAACCAACCTGGGCCCTTTAGTACTGGGCGAGACCAAGTGCATGGTCCTGAGCCAACTACTGACTGACTGTACATGGAATGGTTTCTATTATCTATCAGTGCCAAGGACAGTCTTTGCCCAACCATAAAGGAACCCACCAGAGCCAAACACTCAGTATATGTTAGCTTCTGTACCAAAGAAGCTTTGGCTTTCATTGTTTCTAGCCCCTGCCCCCACAGTGATCATAGGTATGGCCTAGACACACACATACACACACTCACACACACACCCACACTCACACACACACACCCCAGGAAATAAACCCACCATCTTGGGATCAACGACAGAGACTTACAGCATTGTGTGGTAATGGGGGGAATCCGCCATAGGCCTGCCCAGCTGCCAGGTACATCTGCTCGGGGTATCAGGCCGGATCCAGACTCGCTCCTTGTCCCCTGAGGGGCCCTTCTCTGGTTGTCCCTTTTCTGAGTGCACACCCAAGTGCTGGGGGCACCCTGCAGAGCCATCTTCACACTGGGATGTCCCTGAAGGCATGCTGGGATTTTCAGAATGAGCAGAGACCTGTTGGTTAAGGAGTTGGCTCTCTCGTGTCCTCTCTGGGAGTGTTGGCTCCACTCAAACTCAGCAAAGATGGGAAAAAAGGAGCAGGTTCCAGCTGCTGTGGAAAACAGTTAGGGTTGCTTTCAGAAGGTTAAACATAAACTATCATATGATCCAGCAATTCAATCCCAAGGCAGAGATCCAAAATCCACAAAAATAGATATTTACAATGCCCATTCTCATGGCTCACTCAGCCAAAAGGTGAACATCACCCAGAGTCACTGTACAAAAATGTGTCCCATCCATGCGACAGAGTACTACCCAGCCACAAAGAGGAACGGATCGGGGGCTGTAGAGACGGTTCCACGGTTAAAAGTGTGCTTGCTTTACAACCACGAGAACTGGAGCTCCGTTCTCAGCACGCTTGCGCACACAGACATAGACACAGATAAGTAAATCTGTGGATGGACCAACTCTGAAGACAAAGCGTTCAATGAAAGAAGCCAATCACACGAAATTTCGTTTATACGAAGTGCGCAAAATAATCAAATGTCCTATGATTTCACATCTGTGAGGGACCCAGAACAGGTAAACCAATAGGGACACATCAGAGAGGCCATTAAAGGCAGGAGAGAATTGTTGTGTTTTATAACAGAAGAAAAAGAAGTCAGGGATATGTTTGGTAGAGGCGCAGTATGGTGTGGGGGAGGGGGTGCTCTGCGGGCCCATGCTGACACATCCCTTCCCGTGAGGAACCAGTCACACGAAGATGTAGTACAGAATAGAGTTTATTCAGGGTATGGGGAGGGGAGTTGAGGGGGTGGTAGAGACAGAGAAAGACAAAGAGAGACGGAGGGAGGGAGGGAGGGAGGGAGAGAGAGAGTCCGGCCATGAGCACCTGGAGAGAGAGGGAGGAGGAGAATGGGGGAAGAGGGGACAGAGAGGGAAGAAGAGAGCAAGAGAGAAAGAGGAGGGGGCCAGCATCCCCTTTTATAGTGAGGCAGGCACACCTGGCTGTTGCCAGGTAACTGTGGGTCGGAGCCTAACAAAAGGCCAACAGAGATAGTAATTGTTGGATGCACAGGGGCTTTGGAGATGATGAAAAAAAAAAAATGAGTCTGGTCCTATTTTTCATTCTGTAGCTGTGATTTAAAACAAAACAAACAAACAAACAAACAAAAAAACTGAAACATACTGACCAAAAGCAACTGCAGGGAGAAAGGGTTTATTTCCATTACAGTTTCAGAAAGTCAGGGAAGGAACTTTAGCAGGCAGTCACATTGTTTCCATGGAGAGAAACAAATGTCCCCATGTTCTCACTGAGCCTTCCCCGGCCTTATACAGTTCAGGTCTCCCTGCCTTGAGGCGAGTGCAGCCCACTGGACTGGCTCCTTCCACATCAAGGAACGAGCAAGTCAATTTCTACACACATGGCCCCAGGCCAATCCTATCTAGGCAGTCTCTCTGTTGAGACCCCTTTGCAGGTGACTCTAAACTGTGTCGAGGTGACATTTAACACAAGCCAAAGCCTTGTATAGACAGTGACAGAAGTTGCTCAGTCCTGTGGACAAAGTTGGCCATCACTGCACATCAGAGTAAACTACAGATTACAATTATTCAGAGGTTGGATGTGTAGTTTGATGAGAGGAGATGTGGCAGCCATCAAGGGCCGAGCCAAGTGCCAAGGAAAATAGATGTGTGCACACAACAGGTACACATTGTCTTATTATTCCATGAAGAATGCGGCATCATCACTTGAAAAAATATATATATATATGTTTTTTTAAAAAAAGCTAGGTGTCATAGTGCCTGCCTTTAATCCCAGCCTTCAGGAGGCAGAGGCAAGTGACTCTCTGTGAGTTCAAGGCCAGCTTGGTCTACCTAGTAAGTTCCAGGACAGCCAGGGCGATGTAGAGATCCTGTCTCAAACAAACAAATAATAAATAAATAAATAATAAATAAATAAATACACTTTTTAGACTTACTACTATGTATGAGGGTGTTTTACTTGCATGTATGTATGTACACCACATGTGTGTGCCTGCTGCTCTTGGAGGCCAGAAGAGAGGATCGAATCCCCTGGAAATGTAGTTACAGATGATTGTGAGACACTAGGGCCTTCTGCAAGAACTGCGAGGGCTCTTAACCACTGAGCCATCTCTCCATATCCCCAAACTTCTGTTTGCCTAACATGGACACCATCCTCGGTGTTCTAAGTATTCCAGATGTGACCTAGCACTCCCATGTGAAGTCATGAGTCCCACCTGGCCCTGTCCCATCTTATTGATTCCCTTGGGGGGAAAAGGGGGGGGGGATGAGCAACTAACACCAAAAACGCATGCGCCCAGGCAGTGGCCTAGGCAGGTGCTTCTCTCCTTAGGTCAAAGAACCCTCTCTAAAGCGTCCTCTTGCTAGGCGACCCGGGCTGCAGAACTTTCCAAAAGCCGTGCAAGCGCAGTTCGCCCAGTGCCCTCACAGAACAGAAAGCCACCCAACAACCCGAACCCAAACTCGTCTTGGCGAACGTGGCCCAGGGCATCCTGCATCCCTCCGGGCTCTCATGGAGAGGTCACTCTTCCAGTGGGGTTTTCCTAAGTGTATCACGGTTCCGCACAGACCGCCTGGCCACTCGACCTCCGGAAGGGGCAGTTGGGGACAGTGTGTGTGGCGGTGATGTGGGAAAGCCTCCGCAAGTTGCAAGTTGTGCAGTCCTAGGTCTCGCCCCTCCCCCCTCCCCCGCCCCCACCAGGTCCCGCACAAGGCGGAGAACTTGCCCTCCGCGCCTCAGTCACCCCGCACGACACTACTTCAATATTTACCCCCACCCCGGCACAGTGCCCCAAAGAACAATTTACGAAACAGCGGTCTCCATCCAAAATAGGGGAAATCGATGACCGGTACCGGGACAGCGTGTCACCCTAGAACCCGGCTCCACGCTCAGAGACTCGCAGTCGTGGGTTTTGGGCCACGTGGGTGCTCAGCATAGGGCTGCGGGGAGGTCGATACTTGCGGGAAGGGAGCAATGGATGCAGGTGGCAGTGGGGTGGGCGGGACAAGTCAGGACGCCCCGGTGGGATCAGGGGACCTTGCGAGCCGGAGCACCGGGCTCGCGAGCTGGCTCTGCTCTGCACTCCAGGTGCAGCTAAAGCCAAGTCGGTGCCCAGGGATGGGGAGTGCCCACGGGCTACCGAACCCCAGTTAGGATCTCGCTGTGTGCGTGGCGTGGGAGTCAATGCGGCCGGAGCTCACCTAGACTCAGACGCGGGAAAACGGCTCGCCCTGGGCTGGAGCGCGCGCTCGGACAGGATCACGCTCAGATGGGGACCCGGGGGGAGCCTAGCCGGTCTAGTACGGACCCGGCCACCCACAACAGGCTCAGGCGATTGGCCTGGCGACGGGGGCGGAGGGCCGGCACCCGCCAATCCCGGGCAGCAGAACGGCCGCCCACCCGCCCCGCCCCCACACACCCCTTCCCCTCCCCACCCCCACTCCGGCTCCGCCAGGGGCCCGCTGGAAGCCCCGCTCCACAGCGGGGTGTCCGCTTGGTCTTTGAGAATTCAGGGAGATGCGCTGGAAAGTTGGAGAGCAGAGGCTCTGCCGTCTAACACATGTTTGTCCTGAGGCACTGGAGGGGTCCCAGGTCTGTGTCCAAAAATCTGCACCCTGCGGCATAGCCTGGCCAAGTGAAGTGTCAGGGAGCCTCGGTTCCCAGGACCCGTTCCTCTCGAGGACGTGCCTAGTCCTGGCTTGGCAGGCTCGAGTCGCGCATCGCTGCTCTGAACCACAGGAGTCTTATGCTCACAGGAAAGCCCACAGCTCTCCCAAGCAACGGGCCTGAGGGGCCTGGATCAGTGTGTCACTAGAAGGGCGCCCCAATATCGATATCCGTCGGAGGTTAAAAATGGAAGTGGTGATGCCTGCAATCCCAGCATTTGGAATGAGGTCGAGGGAGGAGAATCTCAAGTTTGAGTTCAAGGCTAACCTGCGCTACATAAAGAGACGGGGCACGGGAGTGGCGGGGGCAAACGCCTAAATAAATGGACTGGTTTTGACAAGTCTCATCCTGTGGTTAAATAGATGATCTCAGATTATTTATTTATTTATTTATTTATTTAAGTTTTTCTAGATAGACTTTCCCTGTGTAGCACTGGCTGTCCTAGAACTCGCTCTGTAGACCAGGATGGCCGTGAACTCAAAGATTTACCTGCCTTGACCACCTGAGTCCTGAGATTAAAGGTGTACACCACCTTGCCTGGCTCCTTTTCATTTGTTTTGCTTTTTAAAAAAAAATTATTTTATTGCCAGGCGGTGGTGGCACACATCTCTAATACCAATGGGGGTGCTGCGAACCAAACTCCAGTTCTCTGCCAGAGCAGTACATGCTCTTAACTGATAAGTCATCTCTCCAGCCCTCCGTTTAACTTGTTGAAATATGGTGAACTCTGACTCCTGATCCTCCTGCCTCCTCAGAGCTGGGACTGAAGATCTGGGCCACCAAGCACAGCCGAATGTGACAGTTGATTAGAAGGGCCACATCTTGTTCCAGGGAGAAATCTTCTGGGCTGGAAAGTGCACCAGCCTAGGGCAAGAGCCTGGTGGGTCTGAGAAACCTGCTGCCAACCCGGAAGAAGGCTGGAGAAAGAGCCTGTTTGTTAGGGAGCCGGTTACAAAGCTGAGCTGTTTTGCTTCCCAGTGTATTTTATTTTGGTCATACCCTGGGCAAGAACACTAACAGAAATTCCCAGGGATCCGTCTTTCAAGTTCCCGAGTGTTTGGCCAGGTCTTAGAGGACTTGCTATACATACCTTAGCCTTGGTAGTGATTTAAACCCTCAGTTATGGTGTCCTTAAGAGGAGATGAGAATTTTAATGGAGAACCAGCTCTATGAAGCTGCAGGCAGACATTGGAGTTACTGTAGATAGAGAAGCAGCCAGGACTGCTTGCTCCTGGCCGGCTGCCACCTCCAGTAAAGAACAGGAGGATGGAAGAAGCCCTTCCCTCAGTCTCCAGCATCCTGGAATACCGTCCCCCCGCCCCCCCTCCCGCAATACCCCAGTTTGCAGTTCTCTCTCATGCAAGTATTTCAGTTTTAAATCAAGTTTCTGATAAGTCTCATTTTTTTTTTTTTAATTTTTATTTTTTCGGTTTTTTTCGAGACAGGGTTTCTCTGTGTAGCCCTGGCTGTCCTGGAACTCACTCTGTAGACCAGGTTGGCCTTGAACTCAGAAATCCACCTGCCTCTGCCTCCCAAGTGCTGGGATTAAAGGTGTGCGCCACCACTGCTCGGCTTTTAAATTTGTAATTTTGAACTAATTTCAGACTGCTTGAAAAATGGCAGGGTGAGTGTTTGGTTTTGAACCCAGAATGAGGGACTGAGGTGCTTATTTTACACACCAAAGCAGACATGGCTTCCAGGTTTTCCCAGCATCCCTCAGTCCCTACCTGGCATACCCTGCCCCCAACCCTGAACTCTCCAGACTGCCCTTCCCCCAGAGGCTCCTCCATATACAATCCGGACGTTTTGGTCTTCTTTCTCTCTCCCTCTTCTCCTTTTCTCTCTGTGAGTGTGCCGCCCCCTTCTCTCTTTCTCTCTCCCTCCCTTACTGCCTCCCCCCTTCCCATGACGACTTCCCTGGCCTTGGTCCTTGGCGTCAGTGAACTCTCCCAATAGACCTGCCTTTAGTATAATCTAGTTTGGTTTAAATCGGCTCATTTCACCGGCGCCGAAGAAATAACCTATCAAAGAGTAGGAAGAAGTGAAAAATGCCAAAAGCATTTCATGCAGAGATTCCCATTGGGTTCTCTCTCTCTCTCTCTTTCCTTCTGAGTTGTTGAAAGCAAGCTGCAGACAGGTGAGACACTGTCCTACTTTGCTCTCCGTTGCTGTGATAAATGCCATGACCAAGGTGACTTAGGGCAGAATAGGTTTCCATGGCTTATGGGTTAACAGCCCATCTTTGGGGAGGAAGTTTGGGGGGGAAGTCAGGACAGGAACTCAAGGTAGAAATCAGGCTGCAGGAACTGAAGCAGAGACCATGGAGGGATGCTGCTTACTGCTTTACTCCTGGCTTGCTCAGCCTGCTTCCTTATAGTAGGACCACCTAGTGACCTGAGCCCTCCCACATCTGTCATTAAGAAAATTTCCCACAGGCCTGCCTACAGGCCAGTTTGATGGAGGTGTTTCCTCCTTCTCAGATGACTCTAGGTTGTGTCAAATTAACAACAACAACAAAAAAAAAAAAAAAAAAAAAAAACCCTAGCTCTCCCAGTCAGCCTTTCCCTTCAGTACTTGAGTAGTTCTTGAAAACAGGACTGCTTTCCATACCCACAATGCACCTGTCAAACTGTCAAATCAGCAACTTAACCGGGTCACACACTGTGCTCTGGTTGCCTGCCATTACTCAGAGTTTGCCAGCATCCCCAACATTGCCCTTTGCCAAGTCCCTGGGTTTGTGCCCCCTTTTTTTTCTGGAACACTTTCAAGGTCATTCTGTATTTGAAGAACAGGACAGTTTGCAGAATAACCTCTGATTTTAGTTTGTGTGTTTTTCCTTCCTCTTGGCCAGACACCGGGATGACGCACTTTTCCGGAAGACCGTGAAAGGGATGCTGAGTTTATACCCATAGCCTTCATCAGGGCTTCTTTTGTCCCCTTGGTGCTGCTCACTTGTTTGTGACAAGAGTTAGTGTAGTCCAGACCAACCTTACACTCACTATGTAGCCAGTGGTGACTTTGAACTTCAGATCCTATCTCTACCTCCTGAGTTCCGGCATGACAGGTTATGGGCCACCAGCATCATGCAACCTTGGCCAACATGCTGACAAGTGGGCTCTATCTCCAATTCTGGGGCCAATTCTAAGGGCATGGTTGGAGCAATCTGTTCTTCTGTCTTCTTGAGAAGTTCTTCTGCCACTCTTTGTAATTACTAAGTATCTGGAGGAGAGACTTCGCAAGCATGAAGATACTTTGGTCTTTCACACTCAAATAGCAACGTTGAACCCATTGTTAGTGACAGCGTTAACAATCGACTTTTTTTTTTTAACCACATCGTTCTCTACATTACTCATTGGCCCTTACCTGGTAAGAGTTGTCCTCATTCATGGATCACTGATTGTATATTTTGGTTTTGGTTTTTGGTTTAGACAGAGACTCTCTGATGTGTTTATAAAAAGATAAATGAAGAAGGAATATGTTTTGGTGGATGTGTAGTCAGGTGTGGGGAAGGGGGTGCGTGCCTCCGCGGGCCCATGGTGAGGGACCAACCACATGACGATAAAATATAGAACAGAGTTTATTCAGGGCATGGGAGGGGAGTAAAGAGGGTAGTAGAGGCAGGAGAAAGGCAGAGAGAGAGAGAGGTAGAGGCCAGCGGCCATGAGCACATAGAGAGGGAGGCAGAAAGGGAGGAGAGGACAGGCAGGATCAGTAAGGCAAGAACAAGAGAGCAAGAGAGGTCTGGCCTGGTCAGTGGTGGCACACGCCTTTAATCCCAGCACTTGGGAGGCAGAGGCAGGCAGATTTCTGAGTTCAAGGCCAGCCTGGTCTACAGAGTGAGTTCTAGGACAGCCAGAGCTATACAGAGAAACCCTGTTTCAAAAAACCAAAAAAAAAAAAAAAAAAGAGCAGAGGAGGCCAGCATCCCCTTTTATAGTGAGTCAGGCACACCTGGCTATTGCCAGGTAACTGTGGGGCGAGTTTAGACAAAATGCTAACACTCTCTACATAGCCCTGGCTGTCCTGGAACTCTCTAGGTAGACCCAGCTGGCTTCAAACTCACAGAGATCCTCCTACCTCTGTCTCCTGAGTGCTGGGATTAAAGGTGTGTATCACCATGCCTGGCTACCTTTGTGAGTGTGTTTGAGACAGGATCTAGCTGTCCAGGAAGCCTAGCTACCTCGGTAGGAACTGGGATTACAGAAATATGTCACTGTGCCTGGCCTGGGTTATTCATTTGTATCTCTGTGAAGCCATTTTTGTTGTTTGGTTTCAGACCCCAGGACAAAGGACTTATTACCAAGCAGAATTTTATTATTGAAAGTGGACCATTGAGTATTTATTTTTATAGACCATCACTGGGTAGCCTAGGTTGGCCTCAAACTGTGTTTTAGGACACGCCTCCTACCAGTGCTCTCAATGAAATTTAAAATAAACACAATAGTCTTTAGTGTTCACAGAATGGCAACATTGTTGTCACAATTTAATTTTAATTACCTGGTCAACTCCAAAGGAAACCCAACATCACCGACTGTCACTCCCTGCCCTCAGCTGGACCAAACACCACCTTATGCCTCTTCATCTTTTCATTTCCATGTGAGATGGGTCATGATCTGGATGAGAGATCACAGGGCAAAACCAGAGCCCTTAACCTGCCCCTCATGAAAAGCATGTCTCTCTGCTTTCCGTTTTTGTATTCCGCTGGACAGCATTGTCATAAGCACCTGTGTGCCTGCTTACAGCGTGGAGAGCCCCTCGTCACTTACAAGCCACGGTGGCAAATATGGACAGGAGTGAGTTGTGGAGAAAACCCTTATTCACACAGTGTTCCTGTGAGGTGGTCCCCACCATGTCACAGCAGGATCCCTGTCTTTTCTTGGACTTGACTTACAAGTCATTGATTTTGGAGGCTACATGGCTATGCGCGGTACCATAAGGTTCCGACAGGAAAAAAAAGATACCCTTCAGAGACACCTATATCTCTCCATTTGGCCACAAACACTGAGAAGATGAGCTGGTGGTATACACCTTTAATCGGCGGAACTCGGCAGGCAGAGGCAGGCGTATCTCTGTGAGTTTGAGGTCAGGTCTCAGAGTGACAGCCAGGGTTAGAGAGAAACCATTCCTAATCAATCAATCAATCAATCGAGACGATGGACTTCATGGAACTGGAATTCCTCCAGGAGTCCAATGCCGAGACAAAGCCAACGAGAAGGCAACTTGTTGCACACAAAGAGATTTCTCTCGATTCTGACAACTTGTGAGACTGTTTGCAGCAGAAACTCGAACTGAGGAACGAAGATGGGCAGGATATACCTTGAGTAGACTCTTTTAACTGTGCACACCTCTGGCCTCCATTCAAACCTAAACTTCAGGCTGTCGATGTGGCTGCCCCAAGTAAAGGCACACAAGTCCCAGAGCCTTAAAAAGCCAGATGCAGCTGTGTGCTAGACTTGGTACTCCAGAGCAAGAAGCTTATGATGGGCCAGCGAACCTAGTCTGAGTGCACAGAAACAAGGAGACCCCGCCCCATCAGGGTGGGATCAGATGAGACCCGCCCCATCAGGGTGGGACCAGAGGAGACCCCGCCTCAGCAAGGTGGACCCAAGAACCAACAACTCCTTAAGGTTGTCCTTGAACGCCACCGAGTGCCACAGCCTGTGTGCCCTGCACATGCAACAGTTAATTAAAACTACAAAATGTTCGTGCTGGAATCCCCTGAAGATGAACTGGGAGGCTGAGGCGGAGGCAGGGGCAGCGGGTGCATCTGGTTTCTTTGATTCCCTTCTCAAGCCGGCCACATTGAATACTTTTGGCTTTTCTACTTTTCCCTATTTATTTTTAATTGGCCTATTGAGTGTGGGTGATGCTGGTCTGTTAAGGCTGTCAGGTCCCTGACTGTGAACCTAACTGGGGTAACAGTACAGGATCAGCCCCGCACTAGTTGCTGGTCAAGATGCCAGGTGTTTATGTTCCTTTGCAGAAACTTGAAAGCCACCTTTGCTAAACAAAGCAAAAACCCCACAACCTTTTACTTGAACATATTGACATCTGCTGGGTGACTGAAAGGGACAAACAGCTTGATGCAGAGGTAGATTCTGACCCAAAAGTTGAAGCAGAAGAGGTGACAAACACCCATCATTTACCAGATGTTTTGTCCCTGACGGCAATATAAGGTGAATTTGGGACAGTCCCTGTTGGAGACGATCCTTCTCTATCCACTTGTATTAGTAACTTTTCTTGAAGCTTTGCTAGATATCTGATCAGAATAACTCAAAGCCTCATGGTTTGAGGGGACAGAGTCCCTCATGGTTTGATAAGGTACAGCAGCAGGTGATGTCATAGCACTGGGAATATGCATCTCAGATCTCAAGAGGACACAGAAAGCAGAGAGCTCGGTCAGAAGCTATACCCTGTCAAGGTCCATCCATCCGTCTGTCTCCAGTGCTCAAGTGCTCAACTTCCTCTATTGAGGCTCCCTCTCCTAAAGGTTCACAGCCTTCTGAAGCAGCAGCATCAGGAGATGGTGTTCAAACCCATGAGCCAGTGGGGACCAACTCACATTACAACCTTAACATCACTCTTGACATCTGTTTGGTGGTACCACTTGAGGCTTGAAGCTCCAGAGGCCGGAAGTGGCTGATCCAAGTGCTGGCTGGTTTTGTGCCATGTGAGGGGGTTGTTCTCTGCTTGCTTCCAAGATCGGGCCATAGTGTTGCATCTTCCCCAGGACTGAACAGTCCCTTGCTCAGGGGAAGGGAAGCCACGGCCGGCCAGGGTTGGGGGGAGGCTTTTATTTCTGTCAGAATGGGTTGTTTTGCTAAATAGGTTGTAATATTTACTTTCATCATTTTGACGGGAAAAGTCTCAATCAGGAATTGTGACAGTGACAACTTGATGAGATTTAGAAACAGATCTCTGGGCATATCCAGGAAGCTTACATTAATTACAGTGGGGAGACATACCCTTAATATGGGCTACACCACCCGATAGGCTGGGATCTGAGTAATAAGCAGGTGGGCTGGGCAGCGTTGTGGACATGATGGAATAACAAAGTTTGAAAGACAGTGCTAACGCCACTTTGGCTTATATACTGCAGACTCGAGTCTAAGAGTCTAGATTGGGCGCTTCTCAACCTTCCTAATGCTGTGAACTCTTAATACAGTTTCATACAATTCTTCACGTGGTGGTGACCCCAACTGTGAAATTATTCTTGTTGCTATTTCATGTAACCGAAAATCTGCTGTTACAAATCATGTCTTCTGGTGGTCTTTGGTGACCCCTGTGAAAGGGCCATTGGTGCCCCCAAAGGGGTTGTGACCCAGAACTGCTTTCTGGAGCCTAAGTCATAAAGCATGACCTAGACTGGGGTGGCACCTCCTTCTGATGTGCCGTGCCGTCTAGAGACGGACCAACAGTGGGTTCCCGCCCAGGGTGAAGAGCTGTCCAATGCAACATGTGAACTCCCCAAAGTAGCTGTCACTCAGGCCTGGCATTGAGGTGAGGTGTGACCACAGCATGTCAACCTGTCACAGTATCTAGACAGGCAGCAGTACCCCACTTCCCAGCACATGTGGTTTAGGACAAGAGACAACACACAGACCTTGGACAGCGGTGTGATGAGATGTTTTTACAGGATCATTTCCTGGGCAAGCCAGCGATCCTGTCCCACCAGGCATGCACACACACTGCATGACTACTGAAGTCCTAGCTAGGAGAAACACAGGTCACCTCACCCTAGGACATGCTCTCTTGCAAATATGGTTGGTGGCCTGAGGCTGGGTGTTCAAAGGGCTGTAGCCGGGCATCGGCTCATTGGCTGTGAGCAGAGAAAGGCCTCGAGGAGAAACTCTTGGTCACTCAGGTCCCATGGATAGCCCCACACGCCTCGGGGAGAAACTCTTGGTCACTCAGGTACTGCTGCAGCTCCTTACCTTCCCGCACCGGCTGGGATTTTATGTCCAATTTAAATGTGTTTATACCAAGTGATACGAACCTGGCACTTGAAGCAATTGCAGAAAAGACTTTACACGGAGTCGCACCAGTACTGTATCACTACAAATTTTATTCAGAAACCCATCTTTGTTTTTTTTTGTTGTTTTTTAAAAAAAAAATCCCATTATGAACTGGCTTGTCAACCAACTACAACACTGTCTAGCAGACACGGGGTAAAAATGGCTCGGCTCAGAATCGTCCAGATCTCTCCCGGTCTCTTGACCGCCTCCTGTCACGCTCCCGGCCTCCGCCACCTCCACCTCCACCTCCACCTCCGCGCCCACGGTCTCTGGATCGGGAACGCCGTTCCCTGGATCGGGACCTGGATCTATGCCTGGATCAAGAAAAAAACGGCATCAGAAGCAGAGATGACACATAAGGCCAGTGACTTGCAAGCCCCAGGTATGAAATGCACCCCAACTTTAGATGTTATCTTCCAGTAGGATGCACCTGCAGACTGAATGGGTGTGGTATGTTCGGTGTGATACCAGATCAGATCCAGCCCAAACGCTGTGGGCAATCACAAAACAAATGAACTCAGCAACTCTGGACGCACACCCAGAAGACACCCACTGGCTTGCCATGCTTAGCCCTTCTCCAACTTGACCCACCTCAGGATTTGTTAAGTAGAGTCTATTGGGCCATTTTTTGGGTGGGAGAGAACCATCTAGAATCAGTGAACTCACTTGATTCCAAGAAAACAGGAGCACAGTGCCCACCTGTGAGCAGTAGAGTAAGCTGGCCCTAGTGCCACTGCCCGCTGCAGGCAAACCAGACAGACAACCCGCACACCTGCAGAATGCCTCCCTGCACAGGAGGGCAGGATTCTCCCAGGCATTCTGTATTCGACATAATGCACCAGGATCTGAGCAGACACACTGAGGACGAGCGATCCCAGGCCTGGTTCTCCTCTGGCCCTGAGGAGCTTCCCTGTTTACAGCCCCCACCCCCACACTTCTTCCTGCACCCAGAGGACTCACTTCTTGCGCCGGCGCCCGTACAGCTCCCGCCGCAGCTCTCTTGAGATCGGCTTCAGATGCATGAAGTTGCAGAAGCCCCCTCTTGTGCACTCTCTGTGGGTCAGATCCAGACATGTCACACTGTGCCCTGCTGACAACCCTGCCCACCACACCACAGTCACACTCTTCCTTCCTTACCCCATCTCATACTGGCGGCAGCAGGCTTCCCTGAAGTCAGTTACTGGGGACAGCTCTGCATGGATCGGCTGCCCATTAAACCAGCGGTTATTCAAGTCGATCACAGCTTTCTCCGCATCCTCCTCACGTCGAAACTGCAAAGGCAAAACAAAGTGTTTGCTACTCCACTGCTGTGTTGCTAAGGGTTGATTCTCTACCCCACTACTGCTACACACACTCCCTGAGGTGGAACATTATGGGATGATGCAGTAAAACTGAACTGGCCAACCCTCCCCATGACAGACTCCAGGACAGCCCAGTGTTTCCTTCCAGTCTAATCCACCAAGAGCACATGTGGGCAAATTCCCAGAGAGTTAACGAAGCACAGGCCGACCTGTGCCAATGCAAGCAGCTTCAACCCCACAGCTGACTCCTCACTAAAGCCACAGCCACAGGATGGCCGCCCACAGCACCCAACAGTTTGTACCTTGACATACACGTTCCCCACCAGGTGGTCTCCTAGGTTGTCACAGACATTCATCTCTTCAACTTCTCCGTACTTTTCTTCCATCTCAGTGAAGACTTCCTGGAGGAGAACACACGTTGAGGAGCACCGCACCCAGCCCCGTCCCAGGCCAGCCCTACTTTGCCCCTGGCCGGCCGGCAGGTGCTCACCTCAAAGAACTCATCATAGTGCTCCTGCATCTCCACGTCGCTCACAGCACCTGCAGGCAAAGACACCCAGCTGGTGAGCCCTGTGGCCTCGTTGCCCTCACGCTCAGCTGCTACAGTGACTGTCTAGAGGACGCCAGGCCAGAGCTGCATGCTACAGGAGCACCGACTTGCTTGTGCCTTGGAGTTGCTGAGATCTTAAATGCCCTCAGCCTCAGTCCTGGCTACCAAAACCACAGCCAGCTTTAGTTGGTACCAAAAGGGCATACAAAGTTCAAGGAAAAAGGTGACTCTTGGATTAAGACCTTTTAAGAATACAACTGTGTTCCTTGAGACTGGAGGCCAGGAAGTACACTGATTCCCCTCTGTTGGGTCAGAATGGAAGCTGAGACAAGGGTGAGTGAGCAGGCTCTCGTGCCTTTGCACACTGCCATCCTCTGAGTGCTAGCAAACTCTTTCTGATGTGACTGAAACCAAAGCCACCAGACTTCAGCATTTGGATGTCTTGCTATAAAGACAGTCAGACCTTGTTGAAGGTGTTCCCAACCTCTGCACCCAGTTTCCTCTCCATAAGCCACATGCGGGAACTGAAGCCATGGCTGTTCAAGAGACTTCTGCCCCGTCTATCCAATGATCACTCCCTCAACTGCAATCCAAGACACCAGAGGACTGGTCTGTTAATAAACTCATGTTCTAAACAGTTGGGTGAGGAGCTGGCAAGGGCCTTACAGGGCTTGGGGGCCATGCTGGGTCTGAATTCAATTGATCCCTTCTGTGAGCCACGTTCCTGGACAAGCAGGGAGCTCCCAGGCCCACTTGCCTCGTTGGTGCATCCCACAAAGGCATCTGGTTCGATATAGGGCAGTATCTTGAAGTCTGCTCAAAACTCATTGGTAACTGAAGCTAAGAGCTAACCTATGTTCTGATTTTGATAACTGCAGCTCCTTTTCCAACTCATCTGGAGTTGTTTTAGTTATTCTGACTGTTGAGGAAACAAATGGGCCTGACAATCCAAATTGCACCAGGCTCTCTCAACAGGAGCATGCCGTATGTGGTGCATGAGGCAACCTTCAGGGTGCCTGGCCCTCCCTGGGAAGGAAGAGGTCACAGGCAACAACAGAAGGCCAGAAGCCTGCCCCCAGGCAGGCTGTGGCAGCTACAGTCAAAGCCTTCTGCATCAGGTAGAGTGAGAATAGGAAAACAACACCCCACACTCAGAGCCCCGACAAACATTTGGTGGTTTTAGGACCGATGGGCACACCTACTCTGTCCCAGCTCCCAGCTGACAAAATGACCAAGGCCAAGAGCAGCACAGCAGGACACTGATGAGGCCCCGTGGGCTCAGCGGGCTTTCTTTAAGTATTACAACTTAGAAAGTGACTATTTTTCTTACAGACATATCATTCTTAAAATCGAGACTCCCATTTAACTTTATTTTGTATATGTGAAGTACATTTTTCTACACATGTCAAGCTGGGAACTAATTTGCTCTAAAATAAAGTTAGTTTCATTTACTTTCTACAACAGGGACTGGAAGATTTAATGAGAGCTGAAAGTTCAGTTTACAGTACACCCCAAAACATACTGTGAATTGCAAATAGAGACAGCAAACACGACATCCTGTCAGGAAAGCAGAGTCCCCAAGTGAACCACCACTGTTACCAATCACCTGTTTTCCATTTGCTCGTACCCCAGGGCAGGGACATGAACAAACGTTACTTAATAAAGCCACACATAAACATTCCCCCCTCCTACAGTCCTTATTTCTAACAATAAAACAAAACCAAGTATTTAAACCAGGGACTGGTTGCCAGGTGACTGCTATCTCAATTCAGAGAGCACTCTATCGTCAGGTCAGGGTTAGCGTCAGACACCAGCACCTCAGCAGGAAAAACACACGAAAAGCCCCATCTACACAAAGACAGGCACCAGAGCTTCCCCAGCCTGGCCAGCTCCTGCAGGTGGTGGTCCTGCACCATTTATTTACCCAGGGCAGGCCAACAGGACATGAAGGTTTTGGTCAGGGGTGGGTGGATTTAGCCTGTGGCCATCCAAGGGGAGTCTACTTTGGGTCTGGCCATGACTGCATCCCAGTGTTCCACTGTAGAGATATAGTAGTTCCCAGCACAGGGAGAGATGTGCAAGGACTGCTGATGGCAGCTTAAGCTGTTACCCCACGGAGTACCCTTCATTAGCAAACATAACACGCTACCCCCCCGAAACCCGAGATGCTACCTATGGAGTGGGTGGCTAGACACCAAACATCTCTGTGCCGAGTGCTCGTCTGGTTAGCACACCTGCATGGTGACCCTGCATGGTGCGGCCTGCAGACCCTCACCTGGGAAACACTCAGAACAAGGCCCTCACATCAGAGCATGACCTCTGACATGCAGTTTATGGAAAGGAGACTAACGAGCAACCGAATCTTAAACTTGTAAGCAATTTCTGCCGAGTTCCAGAAAGCGAGAGCCATTCAGATGCCGCTGCTCTTCAGAGGGAAGAGCAGACCTCGAACTCAATCCCAGTGCATCCCAGGGTGACGGTCCAAGTGTGGAGGGAGCAAGAGCAGCAAGTCCCAACTACTTCAAGGGTGCCCTTGCCAGTCACTGTCATCCTGACTAAGGGACAGCATCTCCAGCAGGTCAGTGGGGACAACAGCTCCTGCCATGTCTAGGACGCGGTTCTTGACACTAGCACAGCAGACCAGGTGGATGGACACTGAGCTGTGACACGCAAGCCCAGGGAACCAGGGGAGGAACTTGTATGAACTTACAGCGCAAACCGTCAGCAGACTGGGAAGAGTTTTGAGGGTTACGGTAAATGTTCAAGAGGGCAATGGTCTGAAATACAAAACGCAACAACTTTATATTATGGAAATTAAATGTACACACTTAACCGGCTGCCTGTGACGATCGATCGCTTCAGTTGAGTCAGTGCTGAAAGAGAGCAGGTTATTTCCCTTGAGCAGAGGTGTCCCCTTAGTTGGTGGCTGTCTTGAACTACACTAACACTGCAGTGCAGGGAGATCTCATGAGATGCCAATATCGCACTTCTGCCCACAGCGGCCTCTCCACTGCCAAGTGCCAGCCGAGCAAGGACTGCACCGGTTCTTAGCTGACAGACTGAGAGGAAAAGTGCTCGCACCTGCGACGAACCGGGTGCTGTACCAGAGAAATACAATATCTCATGTCATGAAATCTCCACTTCCTAGAGGAAAAATTATAATGGTGAAAAAAAACCCACACGTACTGGGCAACTTACCTTGTTGACTCCTTAATATTCCTACCATTTTAATTTTACAGAAAGAACTTAAGAAAGGCCAGGGTTCAGTCACAGTAAAGGCCAACAACTGGCTACCCGGGTTAGAACCCGCTTCGTGTAGGCGGACACTCTCGTGACAAACGTAAGTCAACAGGAGAGGCCGGCCGGTGACTTTCCCTAGAGAGCGCCTCCTGAGCGCCTGTGGCCCCTGTCAAGTTCTGGCTGTGCGCCACGAGGTTCCAGCACCGTGTCCTGTTTGCAACAGCTCTATGTCAGCAGCTCAGAGCCAGCGTTATGTCTCAATTAAGAGTGGGCTCTTGAACACCAGCGTTTAAAAAAATTTCTCCAACTGTGGGACTTACAGTGTGAGCCGTCAGCCGTCTGTGCACTGTTTTGGGGATTACGATAGATGTTTTGAATCAAGATGGTCTGCGGGGAAAAAAAATAAAAAGGGGAATTCTACTGGCTGCTGTGCATATATTAGACAATTGCAAAGAGACAGTTTGTTTGCAAACGGTTAACGTTTGTTTGTTGTTTTTCTCACAAGTCAGACAGACACTTGTGTCTTGTGCAGAGTATACCAAAACCATCATATTATGAAAACAGAGTTTGAGCAGTGACTTGGGTCAAGTCAGCCAGCAACCAAGAAGGAATTGTATCTGTTGTTCAGAGTGGTCCCCGTTACCAAGAATCAAGTGCTTCAATACAAGATAAGAACACTAACATTTTCTTGTACTTCAAGCCAGCACACAACATGTTTAAAAAAAGTCACATAATCGTATTCCCCACAAAGTCATCTGTCTTAAACCAAATGCATACTTCAACTGTATGCAGTACTAAAGGTCTCTGGTCTCTTAGCAAAGCCCACGCCAGTTGTCTTGGATACCGGACTTAGTTACACTTTCTTGGTGGGTCTCTGTTTACATAATACAATAGTTAAAACATTTGCTCTTTTGCGATCCTTCTTTTTAAGGAAAAAAATCCTTTTAACCTTGTGGCTTTTAACTGGATCAGGCAGACTGAAACCTTACACTGTACCGTTCTTCTTAAAATCAAGTTGTCTGAAAAAACAAACCATGTTTAAGTTAGTAAGCTAATATAGTACATCAATCTCACGTCCACATCACTAGAGCTTACAAAGAAACCACACCTGAATCACACTACAGTTATGCTAGCCACCTACTGTGCGACCTACATGCACAGACTGCTCAACAACATCTGTCGGAACGGAATCAGTTCTAAGTGTTCTGCAGACCAGAGCTCAGCTTCTGCTGTGCGCTAAGGGCGTAGGGTGAAGAACAGTGTTTGGGAACAGGTCTGCTGCTAGAACCCCCTGGAGGAAGGCTGAACATCAGACGCAGACCTGAACACTGAGTTTAGAGCAGCCAGCCCTCTACCACCCCTGGGTGGGCCTGCACCTTCAGAGGTTTCCCAGAGCCGACTTTACCCAGCTTCTACTGGGAGCATGCTGGCAAGTAGATGCCTGGTCCCTGCAGGTCTCCCCAGTACTGAGGCAGACAAAGGCTACTCACTATAGGGACAGCGTGTAAAAGGGAAGCTATAGTTACCTCTGATAGTCAACCAAACCCAACCGAGGTAACTGTTGTAGCGTTGAGCTAGCACAGTATACAGGGTCCACCTCCCTGCTGTGTTCTAGGCCTCAGTGCTTAGAGCTCTTGAGGAAACCGTGTACAGCTTGGGCTCAGAAAGCACTGGGAGCAGCCTCTCTGCCCACAACCTCACATGCCTGTTAACCCAGCACAAAGACACCAAAGGCGTGCAGTCAGCAGTAAGACCACTGGGTCAGCTGGGAGACTGTTAACAGTCAGATAAACAACACACTAAAAGAGGGCCCTTCAGGGTCATTAGAGGACACATGCCCCCACACTAACCAGGGGGCAGTCAAGGATGATTGGGAAGAAAAGCCTATCATGCTCTCCCCTCTAAAAACATCCATGGCTGTGTTTTCCAGGCTTCCATTCTACAACAAGGTTCCTTTCTCCCTTGTATAACTGGCAAATGTCTTAACCTCCTACAGAAAAACAATGTAGTACGCAAGGGAAAAGCATGTGAAAGCAAGCTGCACCCTTCAAAAAGATGCACCTGCAGTTTTCCGGCTGCTGTAGGTACGCCTGGACTGGGGAACGATGAAGTCAACAGTCTAGACATACTCAGTGAGACCATCCACTCTTGCATCTCTTAGTTTATTAGCAAGTCTGTGCTGAGACCAAACTGTGTTTCCCCCACAACCCTTACTGCCCCACCAAATGAAATAACATGGGGCTGAGTTTAACTTAGGCAGACCTAAGCTTAAGCTAACAAACACGTCTCCGTGAACCCAAGAAACCCTGACAGGAGCAATTTATGCCCATCTTTAAGTTCCTATGCTCATGATGCCTTGTGGTGTCAAACCATGGACCTCACTGGGTATTAGAGTAAGCTGGGTCTGCTGATAGACACCCATCCAGCATGCCTCACCCAGTGACTGCATCACCACTGCTCGGTGAGCAGGAATTCCTCGGCATCCACTCGTGTCTCTCCGTAAGGGAAAAGAAAAGGGCTGTGAACTTCAGCCAACACCCAACCATATATTTTTAAGAATTCCTCTAAGGTCAAGAACAGCAAGACTTCCCACTGGGGTAGGTCCATCACCCTCTGTAACAAATGCAAAATAAAACCAGAGGGAAGATTTGACTTGCTGAGTGTGTGGGAACACTAATCGCTCCTGAAAGCACAAGAACTTTTGATAATTTGTGAAAAAAATAAAATAAAAAACAAAAAACCCAACAACACACAAACCTGGCTAAATGTTGGTTTATTGTGCAACCGAGAACATCTGTCTCCATGACGACATGCTCCGATTTTGAAATAAAATGAACAGTTGACTCTGTAAAGGGAAAATACGAACTGATTATTTCTGGGAAGACGCGGCAGAAACATCATTAACCTGAAGCTACTTCTCAGCTACCTTCTTCCCCGCTACACGAGCCGGGCAGCTCCTGCTGGCTGCGTCCTCTTGCAGGCAGTGTGAGAGGTCACTACTCCAGCTCCCCACAGAAGGGCTCTAATTGTAACCTGCCTCCTGCTACCCCAAGCCTTTGAGCATTTTCTTTGCCTTTTAAGACTGGCCCACTCTGTGGGTCCTGGGTGACACCAAGGCACTACTCCAAGGACGAGGATGTGGTGCTTGCTCACAGGCCTGAGTGCTGTCATTACGTAAAGAAAACAGAAAACAAAGTTTAGGCTCTCTCCAACTCATGTACTAAACAAGGAAATTTCCAAACTAGTCTAAAGCAAGCAGGTCTCTTGGCTTCACCTCAGTGCAAATGTGCTATGCGGAGAGCTAGCCTGTCTCACAAACAACACATGAGCATTTCACCTGCCACAAAGCCCTGTTCAGATACTCCACGGAGCCACAAGCAACCAAAACCATCAGGTGCTGGGTGGCCTGCAAGATCTGTAGTTTGACCTTTTACTGAGGCAGCTTTCCTGTGCAGGTGTCAGCTGCAGAGGAGGGAATGCTGCCCCGTGGAAACTTTTAGCAAGAGCCACATGCTTAAAAGTCCTTGCCCTGGTGTGAAGACTGAAGGTGGCAGGGTGGACATGAAGACCAGTTAGTTATCCTCTGTTGATGATCAGACAGTAAGTCTGTGAGTTTACCTGGAAAGGAGAATGACTGCTAATGATCTCCTTACTTTACACAACCTAACTTGATTAGGTAATCTTTCTCTAGAAAATCAACAGAAAACAAAGAGCTTGTTTAAAAAATACCTTGGAATGGGGAAACTTCTGGCTGAAAATACTTAAGGGTTCCACATGAAATAGCTCTCAAACCTGCACTCCCAGCAAACACTTTGCTTCAGGTGGGTGGCCACAGCACACACCTTTACTCCTAGCACTGGGCGGGTGGGGCAGAAGCAGGTGGACCTCTGATACCAGCCTGGTCTACAAAGAGCTCCAGGACAGCCAGGGCTATGCAGAGAAACCCTGTTTTGGGGGCAGCCAGAGGAGAAGTACAAGGAAAATGTTGATTTCTGCCAGACAAGCTGGGTCTAGAAAACAAGTCACAGCTATATATTTGATTGGTAAAGATTCACCACCTAAAAAGCCGCAAAGTTAATAGGCACCCCACGTTCCTGTTTCAGCTAAAATAACTTAAGTAATCTAGATTTTTAAAAAAATTCTGAATAGTTTGCTGAGCTGGCCCTTCACTACAGATATGAACACAAGGCTGGAACAACTATGCCTCTGGTTTTGAAGTCCCAGCCTTTAGGCATCAACACAGGAAAACCTCTTGTGTCAGAACTGGCATCTTCTCTGTAACCTCAGAATTTAGAGAAGACACTCTTCCATAACACCAAACAAATGTACATGTATTTTTGAGACAGGGTTGGTATTTTCTGGAACTTTTTTTTTTAAAGATTATATTTATTTAATGTATATGAGTACACTGTAGCTGTCTTCAGACACACCAGAACCTATTATAGATTGTGGTGAGCCACCTGTGGTTGCTAGGAATTGAACTCAAGACCTCTGGAAGAGGCTGGGCAGTGGTGGCGCGCGCCTTTTATCCCAGCACTTGGGAGGCAGAGGGAGGCAGATTTCTGAGTTCGAGGCCGGCCTGGTCTACAGAGTGAGTTCCAGGACAGCCAGGGCTACGCAGAGAAATCCTGTCTTAAGAGAGAGAGAGAGAGAGAGAGAGAGAGAGAGAGAGAGAGACAGACAGACAGACAGACAGACAGAGACAGAGACAGACAGACAGACTCCCCTCTGGAAGAGCAGTCTTGTGCTCTCAACCGCTGAGCCATCTCACCAGCCCCATCCTGAAACTTGTTATATAGACCAGGCTGGAACTCAGAGATCTACCTACCTACCTCTGCCTCTGGATTGCTGGGATTAAATGTACCACCACATCTGGCTTCAAGTGTTGACTTAAAGTACTTTAAAGATTTTATTTTGCCGGGCGGTGGTGGTGCACACCTTTAATCCCAGTACTTGGGAGGCAGAGGCAGGCCGATTTCTGAGTTCGAGGCCAGCCTGGTCTACAGAGTGAGTTCCAGGACAGCCAGGGCTATACAGAGAAACCCTGTCTCGAAAAATCAAAAAAAAAAAAAAAAAAAAAAAAAAAAAAAAATTATTTTAAATTACACACATATATATGTATGTGTGGGTGTGTGTATACCCAAGTGCAGTTGCCTGTGGTGGCTGGAGGCAAAGGATCTCCTCAGATCAGTCACTACAGGTGGTTGTGAGACTCAGAGAACCAAACTACTGCCCTCTTCAAGAGCCACTGAGTCACCTCTCCTGTCCCTTTAATGTATTTTAGTCATCCTTAACACAAGGCACGGTCTTCCTCCATGACTTCCTGAGAACCCAGACTTTATCCCATCTGATTCTCAAAGACTGGCCTAGACCTGACATCCAATAAAATGTCTGAGTGACTGCCGACTCGGGCATGAGACTTTTAGAAACATCCCCTCTTTCAACCACTGTAGACTGTATAAAGGTGCCTGATCGGACAGCCTCCATCCTGGAAAACAGAACATTTTAACAGTGAGAATGTGGCACCAAAAAATGTTTATCTATTGTAAACGCTTACCACCATGACTGACATCTGCATAAACCTTGAACAAGATTCGGAAACATAACGATGGTGAGTACTTACTGGGAGCAGATTAAGCCAGACACTTAAATCTTTAGCGTCTGAAGACATCCCCCCACTTAACCTAAACTTCAGCCAACACACTGGAAACCAGTGTTTCCAGCCACGGCAGCATACGAATGCAAGCGGGAATATTGTTATTTCTTTTCCTCTTACCCTAACAGTTGGCTACGGATATGCAAACCTTAATTTAAAAAGAAAAGCGGGTCCGCCAACGCTTAGGCACGCAGGAGGTTTATTCGGTCGAAACCGCTCCCAAAGGTCGGCCCCAGCGACTGAATGCTAGCGAGGATGGGGCCACAGCACTTCCGACACGACAACTCAAAGCCTGAAGTTGCAAGAAACGTGTTACCTCGCCACAGAAGCCCGAGGCAGCGGTGGGAGCGCGGCGTGGATCCGGGCCCCGTATAGAACCCGGCTTGGAGCGCCCGCCGTGGAGCTCTAGGCGCCGAGGCCCAGCCCGAGCCGCCCGCCAGGTCCCGCCGCCCGGCCCACGAGGCGGCGGCGCTGAGCCGCGCGAGGCCGCCAGGCCCGAGCCACCCGCTACGCCTGGACGCCACCGCCGCTTGCCTCGGCCGGCACCCGCTGCCCGTCGCCGCCCCAGCCCAAGTCCCGGCAGGCCGGGCCCTACTCACTTGTCTTTCTCGGTGCCGAAGATGGAGGCCAAGTATTCCGCCATTTTCCAGCGGACGACTCCGGCACGGCAGCCGACGCTGCCGACTGTACCGACGTCCCCTCCGGAGACGTCACCGGACGCGACGACGCTCTCCCCGCCCGTCGTAGAGGCTCTGTCCAATTGGGAAAGGCGCTGCCAGCGCGGGGGCGGGACGAAGAGCGCGCGAGGCTCCGCCCCTATCCCGGCGCCTGCGCACTCCCTGCCGCCCGGGCGGGCCCCGCGCAGTGCTCTCTGCTTAGGCTGTGGACACCCCTCCGCGCGTGCTCAGCACCGCTGTTTCCCGCTCCCGCCGCTGGAACCGCGCCCTCTCCCCTTGCTGGCCCTCCTGTCCCAGGCCTCCTACTGGTACGGCTGTAACAAGGGGCCCTGTTCGGCCTCCTGGAGGGGCTTAAACCCACAACATCCTCACAGTCACCAGCTCACCTTCAAGTCACCAAATTTCCAGGGAGAGCCCAACTAATCCCTTTATCTCAGGCTGAGACCCAGGCTGTGGGACCATCTTGGTTTGCTGACTTTGCCTGCTCTCTCTGGCTATAGAGCCACTTCCACCCGAGGACGAACCGTGGAAGATGGTTGTAGGAAGCTGGGGTCTTCACACAGGCTCTCACGAATTAACCTGGTTACTAGAACCAGGATGGATGACCAGACCAGGGCCACCAGACCATTAGTTTGTCCATCCTTCTGTCTTCCCATATGGTCATTCATATTAATCCATCCAATTATCCATGTCTCATTCATCTACCCATGTCACTTCTATTTATCTGCTCTTTGGAGATCATATAGATCAGCAGCCCTGTGATTCGTATATAGATACAGGCTGCTGTAATGTTTGTTTTATTGTGCGCGCTTTGTTTTTTTCTCCGTGAGATGGTCCAGCTGACAGAGAGTTTCAAAGAATACAGGCCTGGTGACATCAATTCCTGTTGGTGGCCCTCCATGGCTCCCAAGGCTCTAAGTACACAGGCATCTTTCCACTTTTTGTTTGTTTCTCTGTCTGGTTGGTTTTGTTTTTCAAGACAGGGTTCTCTGTGTAGCCCTGGCTATCCTGGAACTCACTTTGTAGAACAGGCTGGCCTTAACCTCACAGAGATCTATCTGTCTCTGCGTCCTGAGCTCTGGGTCTTAGAAGTGTTTACCACCAGCACCTGGCTTCAAATGGAAAAGGTTTAAAAAGGGGTCTGGGAAGCAGGGTGTGTCGATGCACATTTTTAATCCTATATTAGGGACGCCGGGCGGTGGTGGTGCACGCCTTTAATCCCAGCACCCAGGAGGCAGAGGCAGGCGGATTTCTGAGTTCGAGGCCAGCCTGGTCTACATAGTGAGTTCCAGGACAGCCAGGGCTGCACAGAGAAACCCTGTCTTGAAACAAACAAACAAAGAAACAAAACAATCCTATATTAGGGAGATAAAGACTGGTGGATATATATGAGTTTAAGGACCAGCCTTGTCTCCATAGAGAATTACAGACCAGATAGGTCTATAGTGAACTCCTCCAAAAAAGAAGGAATAGTGTTGGCTGAGTTACTCAGAGGTACACATGCTTGTTTAGCATCCATAAGGTTCTAGACTCAATCCCCAGTGGTTTTGTTGTTAAGGATACAGATAAACAAGCAGGGTAGTGATGGTAGAAGTCTTTAACATCAACACTTGAAGCAGAGGTAAATAAATATCTGTGAGTTCATGGCCAGCCTGGTCTATAGAGTGAGTCTCGGACAGCCAGGGCTACACAGAGAAACCCTGTCTGGGAAAAAAAAAAAAAAAAAGATGCAGATAAATGGAATTTACAAGTGCATATGTAGGGAATCTCTTTGCCAGCAATGGAGCTGGCAAGGAGGATGCTACCATATGCCAGGGAGAGCAGTAAGCTGGCTGCAACAAGCTGCAAAGTAGCAGGAGCAGTTGAACTTTAAAGGTGAGCATTAATATGAATATGCTGAAAAAAATATGAATATGCTGAGAGGTAAAGCAACCCACCTAGGTGGAAAGCTTCCTAGCCGGAAACAGCTGAAAACCACACTGGCAGGTTTTCTGCGAATCTGCTGCATAGAAACGACAGTTTGAACAAGCATCAGGGGCTGAGGAGGCATCGTGCCGGCTTTATCTCTAGTGAGGCAGGGAGGGCTAATGGAGGAACAGGTGGCATCCTGAAGCCGTCAGGTTGGAAAGGCTACAGGTGTGAGTGTGGGCATTCTGCCTCTTATGCAAAGGAAACCAGGAAATGTTTCCTGCCTGACTTTCTGGTATAAGTCCCATGAATTCCTAACAGATAAGCTGGCCTGGAAGAAAAGCCAGCCTTTGGTATTCTGCACAGCCTCACAACGCATCCTGAATATCTTTTGAATAGTCATGTTCTTGACATTTACTTTACTTTCCTTTATGAAAGGAGTTTTATATCCTTTAAGAAGAGGGAAGAGAAATGACTGGAGAAGTCTTGGGATGTCCCACCACTGATAGATAGATATTGGCACTGTCTGTGCAAGATTAATACCAATATTTATCATTTTCACAATTATAAGTCGGCACATGCTTGCATGGTCTCTGGGTCTCTGGTTTTATTTGTTTTTATTTTAATAGTTTTTTTTTTAAAGATGTTTTTTTTTTTTTTTTATTTATATGAGTACACTACAGCTGTCTTCAGACACACACTAGAAGAGGGCATCAGATCCCATTACAGATGATTGTGAGCCACCATGTGGTTGCTGGGAATTGAACTCAAGTGGCAGAGCAGTCACTGCTCTTAACCACTGAGCCATCTCTCCAGCTCATTTTAATAGCTTTTCAAGACAAGGTTTCCCTGGACTTCTGTTCTCCACCCTCTGTAGACCAGGCTGGCTTTGAACTCAGAGATCTGCCTGCCTCTGCCTTCTGAGTGCTGAGTTGATTAAAGGCAAGGGCTACTACCGCCCAGCTTTTATCTTGGTTTTTTTTTTTTTTTTTTTTTTTGCATGGTGGCACACACTTTTAAGCCCAGTCCTCAAGAATCAGAGCTAGTAGAATTTCTGTTATTTTAAGGCCAGCCTGGTCCACATACCAAGCTCCATGACAGTCAGGAGACTACATAGAGACCCTTTCTCAAAATCAAAACAAACAAAAAAACCAACCAAAAAACAAACAAATAATAGGAAAAAAAATAAAAAGACCAGCCCAGTCATAAGTCTGGTGATTGGCTTCTTGAGTAAAGCACTACTTTTCTGGTGCTGCCTCAGGACTTGAGACTCCTCTCAGTCCCTTTGATTCCCACCTTTAACCTTAGGGCCATCAATACATGACTGCTGGCTGATAATGTATCAATACAGACTGGCATTTAGCTTCTAAGTAGCTCACTTAAGTCCAAACTTTCCCCCCTCCCCAATCAACATAAGAAAAGTTACAATGTATCAACATAAGAAAAGTACAGTTACTTTGCTATTTAACAAGTTACTTTGTTGCTATTAGGTAGTAGTGACCCGATAGTCAACTGGAAGCGAGGTACAACACTATCCCTCCGCTATTTATCTCACCTAGAACAAGTAATTTAGTTACAAAAATGTGATTGTATTTGATTTGGAATCCTGGCTCAGACCTTCATGAAACAGATACTATTTGTTCTTAGTTTTCCCATTTGATACTGGATAGTTTGTTTCAATATTTTCTGAAAGACTGCCCCTAATTTCCTTCTAGTTCCATGATCCCTGCAAATGAGACTTTGTAGCTATTTGTGTCAAGATGTGTCTTCTTCGGGCTAGAGACAGTTCAATGGCAGGGCAGTTCACAGCTGCCTGTACATTTAGTTCCAATGCCCTCTTCTGATCTCCTTGGGCACTGCATATACTCAGAGAGCACGCCCACATGCAGGCACACACTCATACACACATAAAATAAAAGTTATAAAATTTAATGTTATAGGTTTGTTGTTGTTGTTGTTGTTGTTGAGTTTTTGTTTTTTGTTTGTTAGAGTGACCTCTGTTTTCACCTCCTTGAGTTTGGCATATCCAGAATTGCTTCTATACACACACGTGGCAGAGTGACTTTGGCACCAGTCTGAGCCTAGGTTTCACAGGACTGGATTCTTCCTGTCTTGGGACCCTAGCTGCTGTGTAAGGTGCCTGGCCATTCTGTGGCATATGAAAGTGGAGTGTACACTGACCACCCAGCTGTAAGGCTGTTCAGACTGAATTGAGTATTAGTCACATCATTGTAGCAATGACAGGGCTACAACAGCAGAATCCTGCCCGATCCACAGTATCTCCCAGCAACTGCTCTTTCATCCTTCCTGGAGGGAGGACATAGGGAGAATGGAATCAGGAGCTGCCAATTTGCAAGACTGCTGTGAGCTAGTAAGGAAGAGCTTCGGGGCAGCTGAATGCACAGAGAGCAGCTGCCACATCACCTGAACAGGAATGACACCCCAGTGGGACCTCACTCCTCCAGATGACTTGGTGTCCTGTGCTGTCTTTGCTGGCTGGGATTGTTTCCACAAAGTGTGGTCTTTCTCATGTTTAAAGAAGAAGGGCATGCTGGCAGCGTGGACACCCCCTGACACTATTGGTTTGCTGATGAAATAGGAAACAAGATGTGCTCTGATGATTTAGCATAGGCCAAAAGCTGGTACTGGAGCCATGGCTCAGCCATTCAGAGCACTGGCTGCATCTGTAGTGAAATCTAATGCCCTCTTCTGGTGTGCATGAAGAACACTGGTTGCTCTTCCAGAAGACCAGAATCAGATTCTCAGCACCCACACGGCAGCTCACAAACATCTGTAACTCCAGTTCTGGGGAATCCAATGCCCTTTTCTGGTGTACTTGGGCACTGCGCACATACATGGTGCACAGATACACATGCAGGCAAAGTATCCATACACCCATTACAAAGAAAATTGAATTGGAGAAAAGACCCAAGTCCACACCAGCCCATCTATCACACTAACAGCGCCTGCATCAGGCAGGGTAATAAACCGCAGGGAACTTTTCAGACGTCAACGCTTAAGAAAGGAAAGCAAGCAGGGCATGGTGGTCCCAGCTCTTGGGAGGCAGAAAGTTCAAGGCCAGCTGGGTTTACAAAGCAAGTCTGGGACAGTCAGGGCTCTGTTACATAGAGAAACTTTGTCTCAAAAAAACCCAAAACCCAAACCAAATCAATCAATCAATCAGTCAATCAATCAATCAATCAAGCAAGCAAGCAAGCATTGGTCAGGTTCTAGGGGCTTCCTGATGTCTCTTCTTAATTCCTTCCTTGTATACTTAGGAACATTTTCCAGAATTCCTAGGACTTCAGACATGGAGGATTTTAGGGCTGAAAACCAGGACCTGGCTCGAGGGCCAACTATAGTGAAGGAAAGACAGCTATTGAGAGAGATCCCAAGTCCTACTGATATTCCAGTTGATGTTTAAAGATACAGGGAGCAGGTCTGTCTTGCTGAGCAAAGGGCTGGGGGAAGAATGTTGCTGAGTTTGAGGAAGGTCCCTGGTAGGCCATTCTAAGACTATCCAGAAGGAGATGCCACGGAAGAGTTTAACTGAGACTTGAGACCTGATCTATGCTTTAATATTTGTTATTTATTTTAGGGGTTGGTAAATCAACCAGACCGACCTAGAACTAGCCTTCCTGGGACAGCATAGAAGGCAGGGGAGATTATGCAGATATGAAAATGGAAAGATGCCTCATATTTATTGAAGCCTCTTGCCAGCTGAGAATCAGGAAGTCCAGCACAATTAACGTTTGCAGAGCAAGAGGCCAACACAGAAACAATATTTCTTATTTTAGTAGTAGATGCCGACCACTAACAATTGAGTACACGTATATAATGCATTCTGGATACTGTCCTCCCCCCCTTTCATTTTCCTCCTACCTTTGCTTGTCCTCCTTTCTTACAAATCCCCTTCCATATTTGCTAGTTTGAGTTTTGTTTAGCATCCCACAGAATTTGTTTTCTTTCAAACTGTATTTTTAAAAAATATTTTTTAATTTTATGTGTGTGGATATTTTGTATGCATGTATGCCCGTGAACCACTTGCATGCCCAAGGAAGCCAGAAGAGGCCAACAGGTCCTTCAGAACTAGATTTGCAAGGTATTTGTGATCCACCATATGGGTGCTGGAATTGAATTTGGGTCCTCTGGAGAAGCAGCAACTTCCTTTAACCTTGAGCCATCTCTCCAGGCCTAAGAACAATCTTAAAAACAATTTCCTAGCTATTTGTGCAACTTAGTTGCACTGCCAATTTTTAAAAAAAGATTCATTTATTTATTTATTTAATATCTGAGTACTCTGTGTACAGCTGTGTGCCAGAAGAGGGCATTAGATCTCATTGCAGATAGTTGTGAGCCACCATGTGGTTGCTGGGAATTGAACTCAGGACCTTCTGGAAGAACAGCCAGTGCTCTTAACCACTGAGTCATCTCTCTAGCCCCTACGCAGCCAATTTTTAAACTAGGTTGCTTTCTTTAGGTTTAGGTTTTAAACTTGTTTATTTGTGTGTGTGTGTGTGTGCAGGCTGCCCAGGGCTAGGAGAGGACAGCAGAGGATGATCACTCACGAGTCTGGTGGTATTTTTCACAAGATTTCACAGGTTTGTTGGGTGAAAGCCTGCTAGCTCCGAGAGGCACAGAAAGCACACAGCTGACCTTCCTCCACAGCCTACATCTGCAAAAGGGAGTTCTCCTCCATGCCATCTCAAAATATGTTTCAAACTGAATGTCCCTCCGTTCTACTTCCTGTGCATCTCTCTCTATGTCTTCCTGACTTCCTCTTCCTCTTTTTATTTTATTTTTTTTTGTGGGGGGCCCTGTATTCACTTCCTGTCAACTGGTTGCTTGCCCCACCTCTTGACCTACGGTTGACTTTAATCCTGTTTACAATATTCAAGCAGAAAGATCTTGGATTAAAAGTGTGTACTATGAGCCGGGCAGTGGTGGTGCATGCCTTTAGTCCCAGCACTTGAGAGGCAGAGGCAGGCAAATTTCTGAGTTTGAGGCCAGCCTGGTCTACAGAGTGAGTTCCAGGACAGCTAGGGCTACACAGAGAAACCCTGTCTCGAAAAAACAAAACAAAACAAAAAGTATGTACTATGGCTGAGCCACACCACAACTAGAAATTAGGTTTTTCCAGTAAATACAATCTCGGGGTTCACGGTGTGATCAAATATTCTGCAACAGGCTGGGATTCCTTTTGGAGTGATTAAAAAAACATCCTGGAACTTGCTGGGTGTGGCAGCTCACACCTGTAGTACTAGAACTCTGGAGTCTGAGGAAAGATAGTTACCACAAGTACTGGGTTCTCTTTAGTGAGTTACAAATTAGCCTGGGGCTCGTAATAAAACCTTGTCACAGCAAACCAAACCAAACCAAACAAAACCAAAAGAAAACAACCCTTCCAAAACAACAAAACAACATCAGCAAGGAGGCAAACAAAAAAAGGGAATCCTAAGAGTATCTGGGAACTCCGTAGTGGGGAGGGGCGTGTGATTCTGTGCCACTTTGAACACAAAGCATTGGTTACTCCTAAAGGCTCAAGTTGATGGTGTGTCAGCTATGTCTCCATACTGGTGCTTGAAAAGGTGGAGTTTGGGACGTGAAGAGGAGGGTGCACGAGGAGATGGATGAGGTGATACCCAGGGAGCAGAAGAATTTAGAACCAGGGAGAACCTGGTGGGATCCTAGTGGACACTCAGGACGGACACTCCCAGGAGTTCGGACTGGACTGGAGGAAGAGGCCATGGACAATTGGGGAAAAGGTTTTGGTTTTGGCTACTTGGGTATAAAGCAACCATGGCTGGTGGGTTTCTGCTGGGTTTGCCCACTTCTCCCTGCTGTGGGCCAGCTGCTGCTGCCTGCCTAGGCAGATCTCATGTACGAAACCTGGTCCCCAGTGCCACCTTGTGGAGAGGTGGGGCATTTCCAAGGTATGACCCAAGAGGGCTTTGTCTTGGTGACCAGATGAGGACTGTTACGGTGGTGGCGAGAGCAGGGTCCTGTTAAAGGTGTCATGGGTCTAGTGTTGTTTTTCACAGAATCTCACAGGTTCGATTTTGTCAATAAATACTCAGGATCCAGATGCTTTGGTGTTGTATTAGTCGGGGTTCTCTAGAGTCACAGAACTTATGGGCAGTCTCTATATATTAAGGGAATTTATTGTGATGACTTAAAGTCTGTAGTCCAACTCCCCAACAATGGGCAGCTGTGAATGGAAAGTCCAAGAATCTAGTAGTTGTTCAGTCCCAGGAGGCTAGTTGTTTCAGCTGGTCTTCTGTAGAAGTAGATTCCAACAGATGTGCTGGCAAGTAAATGCAAGCAGGCAAAGAAGAGCGAACCTTCATTCTTCCAATGTCCTTATGTAGGCCTTCAGGGGAAGGTGTGGCCCAGATTAAAGGTGTATACCACCAAGCCTAGATCTGGGACTTGTTTTGTCCCAGGCTGACTTTGAACTCAGAGATCTCCTTGCTTCAGTCTCCTGGGATTAAAGGCATGTACTACCTTGCCTGGGCCTAAGCTTTTCATGGCCACTGTGCTTCAAGATCTCCATGCCAAGATTTAGGTTAGAAACTTATGTCTTCCAGCCTCAAGATCTGGATCACAGGTGAGCCCTCCTATTCTGGATTGTAGCTCATTCCAGATAGAGTCAAGTTAATAACCAGGAATAGCCATTTAAGATGTCTCATGTTTTTCCTCTTCCCCATTCCCTGTCTTTCTGCTTTACATTCTGTCGTGGCATGACATGGAGCCGAGATCTTTGTTAGGTGCCAAACCCATGCTCCTGGATTTCACAGCCTTGAGAGCCTTGTGTCAAATAAATCTCTGTTCTTTATAAATTACCCGGTCTCAAGCAGTCTGGTATAGCAACAACAACAACAACAACAAAATGGATAAAGACTTGAATGGATATCCTTACTTAAAACTTGTGTCTGGGACCCTCTGGATCTTGGCTTATTGCGGGGGTCACCGTAGACAGTCCTTTGGCCAGGAGAATTAATAACCCTTTGTTGTTGGTTTTCAAGACAGAGTTTCTCTGTGTAGCCCTGGCTGTCCTGGAACTCACTCTGTAGACCAGGCTGGCCTTGAACTCAGAAATCCGCCTGCCTCTGCCTCCCAAGTGCTGGGATTTAAGGCGTGTGCCACTACTGCCCGGCGTCCAAGGCAACTCTTATAAGGACAACATTTAATTGGGGTTGGCTTACAGATTCAGAGGTTCAGTCCATTATCATCAAGGTGGGAAGCATGGCAGCATCCAGGCAGGCATGGTGCAGGAGGAGCTGAGAGTTCTACATCTTCATCTGAAGGCCACTAGGAGAAGACTGGCTTCCTGGCAACTAGGTTGAAGGTCTTAAAGCCCACACCCACAGTTACACACCTACTCCAAAAGGCCACACCTACTCCAACTGGGCCACACCTTTTAGTAGTGCCACTTCCTGGGCCAAGCATGTACAAACCTTAACAACTCATTTAGGTGTCTTTGCCTTAGGCCATAGGCAACACTGCAGAGTTCTGTTGCCTAGGTCCTTCAGGGTATAACCCTAACTGGAGTCTCAGGAGCCAACAGCACAGTGAGGCCTCACACAATCATGGTGTTCACTCCACAGTCAATAAGGGCAGCTATCCTGTGTTTCCTGCTCTCCAACCACGCCTCAAAGTATTTTAGATTAAAGCCTGGACTTTGTGCCCGTTCACCCCTTCTGCCTCAGATATTCCCCTAGAAAGAGTGAGAGTTTCTTCCAGACTCACATGGCCATCTATGGTCCTACCTATCAACAGCAGTGAATAATTTCCTCCTTGTTCATGAATACTTTCGGGTTGAGTTCATTTCCTCTGGTACCCACACCTGGCTTTGGTGATGTCATCTTCCAAGTGTCTTTGTAGGTGGCCTTCTTTTCCCTCCCGGTGTCTAGAACTCCCTAAAGACAGTGCTCCCACCAGCCCTGGGCTCTCTATCGTCTGCAGCATCTGGACCTGGAGGCTCCCTGGAAATAGAACCTCACCCCCTCTAGTGATCTGAGTTGGGTGCATTCTGGGGCTCTGGGCTGGGTTCTTGTGTACAGAAAAGCCTTCAGCACTCTGGAAGTTGGCACAGTGAGGGTACCCCTGCTGACCCTGCAGGTGCCAACCCTGCCTTCTGTACTTCCACCTGCATCATTTCCTGGAGATTTGGGTATCCAGTTAAGCTTCAAACTTTTGGCAAGAATCTGTCACTCTGGGGCAGCTTCCTTTTTTTTTTTTTTTTTTTTTTTTTTCTTTTTTTTTTTTTTTGGTTTTTCGAGACAGGGTTTCTCTGTGTAGCCCTGGCTGTCCTGGAACTCACTCTGGAGACCAGGCTGGCCTCGAACTCAGAATCCGCCTGCCTCTGCCTCCCAAGTGCTGGATTAAAGGCGTGCGCCACCAACGCCCGGCAAAATGTGTAGCCCAGGCTGGCCTCGAACTCGTGATCCTCCTGCCTCTGCCTCCTTCAGCAAATCCTACCGGCGTGCGCCACCACAACCGGCCTGGGGCAGCTTCCTGATGCAGCACTCTGAGGCCCCAGGAGAAGAACATGGCCAACTAGGATAGGAGCAGAACCAGAATAGTAGCTTTTGCTGCCACAAGGAAGGTGTATGACCACAAAGCCAGGGTCTCCTGTGGCCCAGTTTAGCCTCCTATGTACTATGCAGCCAAGCCTTGATATTGTAATCCTCCTGCCTCTACCACCCACCCACATAATATGATAAAGGCATGCAGTACCCTCCCGAGTTTAATCAGTGCTCAGTATCGAACCCTGGACCTCATGCATGCCAGGCAAGCACTCTACCAACTGAACTACAGGGTCCTGTCTCATTCAGGGTCCTCAAGCTTACTCTTCTATGTGAGCTCTCTGAGGACCAGATCTTTAGCCTGCCCACTTCCCACCAGGATCCCCGGGATCATCCTAAGGTGTGGCTTACCCATCCTCCATTGCGAGAGAACCTTGAGGTCACTGTGCACAGTGGGATTAGCCAAGCAGAACAAGATGGAGCTGAAAGTCTCCCTCGCAGACACTTGGCTGTCAGTCCGATGAGCACCGATGCTGAGCTCTCTGTGAGAAACAGGTGGCTACAAAGCTACTGCTGCTTTTCTGGTGAGGAGCAGAAGGGTTCTGTTGTCTGAATCCATAGTGGGCCAGCAAGCAAGGTTTTCCCCGGGAAGCAGGGTGCCCTGATTCATGGCCATCTGCACTGAGGAAGCTGCATTTCTGAGCCTTTCCCTTCCAGGACTTGGCAGCCATCTTGCATTGATGACACCTGGATGATCTGGGATGTCTCCTCAGGGCAGGACCCTGAACCTAAGCATAGCCAGTGTCCCTTATTGCTCAGGCAAGGAGAATATGAACATCTCGATGAGATGCAAATATTGGGGTGTTCTTTGAGAGCTGTGAAACCTTTCTCAGCTCTTGGTGAACTTGGGTTGGGGGAGAAGCAAGGGTACCAGGAAACAAAATGTCCCCCATGCTACCCTGAGCTAGAAGCTTGTTTTTTTGTTTTGGTTTTTTTTGTTTGTTTTGTTTGAAAACTTAAAGAATTTATGGATCACATAAGAAAGTATTTTTTTTTCAGATTTATTTATATTTATTTAATGTATATGAGTGCTCTATCTGCACGTACACCTACATTCCAGCAGAGAGCATGAGACCCCATTCAGATGGTTGTAAGCCTCCATGTGGTTGCTGGGAATTGAACTCAGGACCTCTAGAAGAGCAGAGAGTGGGTGCTCTTAACTGCTGAGCCATCTCTTTCCAGCCTAAGAAAGTATTTTTTTTTTTTTTTAAAGATTTATTTAAAGCCAGGCAGTGGTGTCTTTAATCCCAGCACTTGGGAGGCAGAGACAGGTGGATTTCTGAGTTTGAGGCCAGCCTGGTCTACAGAGTGAGTTCCAGGACAGCCAGGGCTACACAGAGAAACCCTGTCTCAAAAAACCAAAAATAAATATATATAAATAGATAGATAGATAGATAGATAGATAGATAGATAAAAGATTTATTTATGTATTTTAGGTATATGAATGCTCTGTCTTGAGCAGATTAGAAGGAAGAAGATCCCATTACAGATGGTTGTGAGCTACCATGTGGTTGCTGGGAATTGATCTCAAGACCACCTCCGGAACAGCACCCCAGTGCTCTTAACTGCTGAGCCCTCTCTCCAGCCCCCACATAGGGTACTCTTTAGGAATAAATTTAATATAGATTCATAAGTAGGAGCTTCACAGGGAGGGAGGGTACAAAGTTTCTGTATAGCAGGAAACAGGGTACCATGAACTCTGGGGTGCATTCTAAAGGATTTGTGGCAGAAGCCAAGTATGGTAAGGGGTGTTAGCTTTTCTCAGTGCAGTTGATCCAACCATGAGGTGGACCAGGGGTCTTTTCTCAGTTTCAAGACATCATGTATAGCCTCTAGGCAGAGTGCAGGAGACAACAAGGAACTAGAATGTTCTCCTGGCATCCCGGTCTCCGGCAAGGATATTCTCAGAACTGCTGCTTTGGGGTGCCTGACTTATCTGACTACCTGGCCTGCTTCTATCTCCTGGGACACATTGTGTGGCCCAGAAAAATCAATGTGAGGTATGACCAGAAATCCCTTACTTATTTGCTGCCTGTAGAAGCAATCAGAGAGGATGCCAAGAGGAAGTGTCTGCTCCGTTTGCGGAAGATGCCTCAGTCCGTCCAAGAATGTGGCATAGCTTTGAAGTACAGATTTGTTCCCCTGAAGCTACCGTGCTCCCAGGTGCCCATCCTCATCTGGTGTGTGTGGGAGGTATCTTCAGGGTGTCTTAAATGGTAACTCCCCCCTCCCCACCTGGGGGTGTGGGTTCAGCGTGTGTGTCCACCTTCCTGTACTGTTCGGGATAGTTACACACTGTGGTAAATAGGTAACATACACTTTTCGTTTTCTGATCTCCGCCATTCACGCCTGGATTCCAGAGCTCCGGTTCCCTCCAAGGCTGGCTACATTTGTAACTTTTCTATCATTGTGACAAAGCACCTGTCAGAAGCAACTTGTGGAAGGTTTCCTTTTTGGCTCCGGGGTTCAGTTCATCAAGAGTATAGCACAGGGCGTGAGGCAGAGCAGCTGTTGATGTCGTGACCAACCAGGAGGCAGAAAAAGGTTGATTTACCCACTAGCTAGGACTCATGCCCCCATAGTTCTACAGCCAACCAGAACAGTGTCACCAGCTGGGCACCAAGCATTCAAGACATTACAGACTCAAAGGATGGGGGTGGGGTGGGGGGAGGACCAGGAAGGAGTAGGGGCAGTGTTTCTTGCCCTCTGGAAGAGATCTAGTGAGAGAGGTGCCAAGAAGCACCATATGGTGTCCCGAGAGATTCTAGGTAACGTCAGCCATTATAGTCTACCCTCAAGTGACCCTCCATTCTATTCATGACATAGCCACACCTAAACTTTACCTCAGGCTCTGTTTTCAGGGACCTAGGCTAAGGCAATGACTATGCCAGGCCCAGCAGCAATTAGATAATTAAATGTAAATCATATCTCTCCACATTAGCAGATGAAAAGAGAAAGGCAGACACACTTTTCTACGATGCAGAAGCCTTGTTAGAAGGGCTTTGCATAACTTAGGCAGCAATGGCTCACGCCTTTAATCGCAGCACTTTGGAGGCAGAGGCAGGCGATCTCTGTGAGTTCGAGGCCAGCCTGGTCTACAGGATGATGAGTTCCAGGAAAGGGCAGGGCTACACGGAGAAACCTTCTGTCTCAAAAAACCAACACAATGAAATCAAATAGAATAAAATAAAGCTTTGGATTATAACCAGAGCAGGAGTAGGGTTAGGGGCGTCTGAGATCAATACAAAGGACCCACGTGGAATCACTAGGACCATTTGATATGGGTAGTTACAGGCAGTGTCTGGTCATGCCACCTATATCATGGACCCCGTGCTCTTGCCAGGAAGTGCATGTCTTTTAAAAAGAATTGCCTGGAGCATGAAAGACAGCAACGGTATGCTGCCCGAGTTTTGCTTTAAATAATTAATAGGCAGGGTGTGGTGGTGGCTTCTACCTAATATTTGTGAGACAGAGACAGGCTGAGCTCTGTGAGTTCAAGGCCAGCTTGGTGTATATAATGAGTTCTAGGCTAGCCAAGGCTACAAAGTGGGCCTGTGTCTCAAAACAAAACAAAACAAACAAACAACCCCCCCCAAACACCCCACCTAATAACTAATAAATAAATAATAATTATAATATGGTGGTGGTGTGATGATGATGATAAGCAGCCCTTGGGGCAAAAACACAATTGCTGAATCCGGCTGATGCCTCTGTGAATGCTTGTGCTATTTTTCCTCCTCTGAGACCCTTGGTAGCGAAAAATAAAAAAACTCAAAACACCGAGACAGTATTTTACTCCTACGGCAAAAATTATCAATGACGCCAAGTATGAATGAACAGAGGGGGTGGGAACCATGAGCCATGTGTGTGGAGCCGGATTCTCTCTGAGTCCTTGATGATGGTAAGGCAGGGTGCTGCTCCGCTCCCAGGCTGGCCTCTTCAGATGCTCGCGATGGGGGCTTTCATTGATGAGCAGCCGTGGCTTTGCCCTGCGAGGGGTTGGCAAGCATGGCTGGCCCTCGTTCCTTTCCCGGATGTGGTGGTTTCTGCAATGAACCGTCCTGTCTGACCCGCTGACCCCTGAGGCTGGGGCCAGGGCTTAGCTGGGCGCATTCCTGCTGCCCCACCACAATGCTGGTCGTTCTGTGCTTGCTTTGTGCAGGAGCCCTGGCCCCTGGGGTGGAAAATCGAGCGAGGCTTTCTGACTGCGCAGCAGACTGCTGGCGTCGCGGGAATCCTCAGGATCAAGCAGATGTCAGCTCTGCCAGGGTGGGGCAGCTGAGCTGTGTGCAGCGGAGCTGGAATGCTGAGGTTGTGGGGAAAGCTGCTGTCCGAACCAGACAGAGAGGGCTCAGAAGCAAGTCACTAGGGCCTTATTATTATTATTATTAATATTTTAAAGAATTATTTATTTTATGTGTATGTAGCTGTCCTCAAACACACCAGAAAGGGGCATCGGATCCCATTATAGATGGTTGTGAGCCACCATGTGGTTGCTGGGAACTCAGGACCTCTGGAAGTGCAACCAGTACTCTTAACCACTGAGCCATCTCTCCAGCCCCCTACTAGGGCCTTCTTGCCTGCTGTGCTTAGACACTGGAGAAAGGGGTCTCTGAGGTGGAGGCTTACACTTCACTGAGAACACTCTTTCACACACATACATATTTACCCCTCAACTCTATCCAACCGATGCCATAGACATACAAGCACACACATGAAGTACACACACATTACTTACATATCACACATGTATCACTCAGATCACACCACATCACAGACACACAATTACACACACAGCATTCCACACTTAGCACACATGGCACGCAGTAGAGATGCCTCTCCAAACATGTAGTCCACTGGGATCCTGATATATATATATTTCAACTGCTACTGGACATATGTTGACGGGATATGCTGGGCTGGCTGCTTCCCAGGCTCAAGTCAAGAGGCATCGAATCCGCTGGCCAGGGCCCGTGAATGTGTGCTCCTGTAACCCCAGGTTTCCTTAATAATGTCCCACAGCACAAACGTGATGCTGGCAACTGGTGGAAGCCAAAGAGAAGCTGAGAGATGGGTCAGGGAATCATGCTGTCGTTTGTCCGGTGGCAGAATGTACGGTCACACGCAGGTTGGTTGTTTTATGAACAATTCACTCTTCACGGGACAAAATTAGCTTCAGTGTAACCGAGTAATAACTGTGGACAATGGTGATCTTTGCCGTTTGTTTTTTAAAGCAATTAGCAGTTAGAAAGAAGAATACATTGCTGTCCAGTGACGTATGGCAGGCATGGGCCAATGTTTGCACTTAAATGAGACCCCTGGTTTGGGCTCAGTTTCACAGTTTTAAACTTTAAACCTGCAGTAAAGTACAAGAGCTCCTTTGGGGGGCCTGGGGAGATGACTCAGTGGTTAAGAGCACTGACTGCTCTTCCAGAGGTCCTGAGTTCAATTCCCAGCAACCACATGGTGGCTCACAACCATCTGTAATGGGATCTGCTGCCCTCTTCGGTGTGTCTGAAAACAGCGACAGTGGATATACATTAAATAAATAAATCTTAAAAAAATAAAAAAGTACAAGAGGTCCCAAGGGCTGCCGAATCAGTTCTGATTCAACAGCTCCCCCTCCCCACCAGCCGTGAAATGAGATAATTTGAAATCTGTTGATGTACGCAGATTTGTAGAGTAACAGGGATTTCTTTTGAGCCCCCAAGAGGAGTCCTGGACCTTCAGATCCATCTCAAGAAAGCCTTGTACCTATTGCCCACAAGGGAGACAGTGAGCTCCCTACAGAGCAAACCTGAAGGGCTGTAGAACAAGGTTAGGGACCCTCTGCTCTTCCCACGGGCAGGAAGTTGGTTCTAAGACCTTACATGCACTTTGTTTGGTACCAAGCCCTGGGATGGGCGCTCTTTCCGCAATCACTGCAGTCTGAGGGGAGCCGGCATGAATTCCCCGCCCTTCCTCCCTGCTTCACGGCTGGTCTTTCTTTAGCGCTTGACAATCTCTGTGGAGTTAAGCACTTTCTTCCTTTCACCCAGGAGAGGCCTCTCAGCTTCTCACTGGTTTTCCCAGCCGTCAGCATTGCTATGCTTGTACTCCGGGGATGTTAAGCAAAAAAAGGGGGGCCCAGGAACACTGGGATGTCACAGTAGTCCGCCTCTGGCAAGTCGCATCTTTTAGGTGACTGAGGGCTGGTGGCACATAGCTCAGAGACACTGGGCAGACGGATGGATGCTACCCAGCAGGCTCTTCAGAACACTATGTACTTCAAAACACACAGACTGCTCCCTCCCCCTCCCCCGAGAAACTTTCCATATAATGCTTCTGACCATGATTAATATGCAGAAAGCAAAATCTCAGTGAAAGGGTGGGGGCAACTGCAGAAGTCCAAGGTGACGACGTCAGTGGAGCCTGTGGTCCCTGAGGCTTCCCTCTTTGGCCCTCAGAGCATCCATTTTGCCGTGCCTCCGTGTGGTCTTTCCTGTGTGCATCTCCAGCCTTGTTCTCTATGTCTAGACCTGTGTAACTTCATCCCACATTTCTTAGCCTCTGAAAGGCCTTGTCTCAACACACCCTCTTGGTACTGAAGGTGAGGCTTTGAGCGTGTGAACTTGGGGGTTCAGCCTTCACCTGTGTGAACTGTGGAACAGTGGCACCTGTTTGCTCAAATGACATCTGTGACTCCAGAATCAACAGGCCCAGAGCCTTTGCCTTCTTCCGAAGATGTGCGGAGAATGGCAGAGAATTTTTCCTGGGTATCGTATCAGCGAAGCTCTTTCACTGAGGCTTATTTGGTGCCTTAAACAATTTATTTTAGGCCGGTGGTGGCTGCACACGCCTTTATTCCAGCACTCAGGAGGCAGAATCACTGGGTCACTGAGTTCAAGGCTAGCCTGGTTTACAGAGTCCAAGGACAGCCAGTGCTACACAGAGAAATGTTGTCTGGACTCCCCGTCCCCAGATTTATTGTATTTATGTGTGCATGTGTGTCTGTGTGAGTTAACACTGTGTGAGGTGCCCATGGAGACCAGAAGGGGGCACTCGATCTCCTGGTTTTGGAGTTGCGGGTGATTGTGAGCTGACCCTTATGTGTGCTGGGGACCAAACTCAGGTTCTCTGGAAGGGCAGTAAATGCTCTTACCCTCTGACTCATCTCTCCAGCCTGCTCCTTTTTTTTTTTTTTGAGACAGAATCTCACTATGTAGTCATGGCTGGAACTTCCTAGGTAGACCAGGCTGGTCTTTAACTCACAGAGATCTCGCCTCCTCTGCCTCTGCCTCTGCCTCCTGGGTGCTAGGATTAAGGGTACCTGGTATCCCCTACAGCTAGATCAGATTTTTTCACGCTGGAGAGATGGCTTAGTGGTTAAGAGCACTGACTGCTCTCGTAGAGGTCCTGAGTTCAATTCCAGCAACCACCTGTAATGGGATACAATGCCCTCTCCTGGTGTGTCTGAAGACAGCGACAGTGTACTCACATACATAAAATAAATGAATCCTTAAGAAAACAAGAAGCCTACCAGCCTGTGTATGCTCTTTGGTTGGTGGCTTAGTCTCTGGGAGCTCCCAGGAGTCCAGGTTAGTTGATACTGTTGGTCTTCCTATGGGCTTGCCACCCTCTTCAGCTCTCTCAGTCCTTCTAACTCTTCCATAAGGGTCCCCAACCTCAGTCCAATGATGGCTGTAAGTATCTATATCTGTCTCAGTCAGCTGCTAGTAGAGCCTCTCAGAGGGCAGCCATGCTAGGCTCTTGTCTGCAAGCACACCACAGCATCAGTAATAGTGTCGGGGTTTGGTGCCTGTCCATGAGATGGATGCTTTTCCTTCAGTCTCTGCTCCATTTTTGTCCCTGCATTTCTTTTAGACAGGAACAATCCTGGGTCAGATATTTTGAAGGTTGGTTGATAACCCCAACCCTCTACTGGAGGCCCTGAGACAGGATTTCTTTGTGTAGCCCTGGCTGTCCTAGAACTAGCTCTGTAGATCAAGCTGGCTTTAAACTCACAGAGATCCACCTGCCTCTGCATCCTGAGGGCTGGGATTAAAGGTGTGCACTGCCACTGTCTGGCTGGGACAAATCAGGAGAGTGACAACTGGAGTGACAGGATATTAGAAAGACTTTAGCTCCAAGAGGTACACTGCAGACTTTTGGCCTCCAGAGCTCCAGGACAACACATCTGTGTTGTGTAAGTCACCCAGAGTGTGGCTTTGTATCCCAACAGCCACAAGGATACTCACACAGGAACTGAGATAGAACAGTAGGACTTTCAAGTGTCCCTCTGTAGACTTCACCTTTCCGTGTGTACTCAGTCCTGGCTATGCCGACTTCAAGCCCTGTGGTGAGGTCTGTGCTTCTCATAGTCCTGAGCCTGTAGCACGCAGGAATCCAGCATCTTTCTAAGAGCAGGAATATGAGGGGTATCAAAGCTTGGTTTGTCTTCCATGACACTGAGTTGTGTGACCCACGGGAGGAGGGTACCTTGGCTTTATTCCTGCCTCTAGTACCAGCTTGGTCTCCATCCATACACAGGGTCTGTTTAGAGACAGAACAGAATATTGTCCTCTCTGCTCCTTGCTGTGGGTGGGAACTGAAAACACACAGTCCTTTTGTCTTAACCCAAGATTTTTTTTTTTTTTTTTAAAGACAGAGTTTCTCTGTGTAGTCCTGACTGTCCTGGAACTGGCTCTGTAGATCAGGCTGGCTTCGAACTTGGAGATCTGCCTACCACTGTCTTAAAAGCATGCACCACCACGTCTGGTCTTTAATGCAGCAGTTAAAAGAATCAAGACTTAAAAAAAAAATCTATGATAAAAAATTTATGAAACTTTATTCTCTGTGTGTGTGCGCTCGCGATATTGATAGTGAACTTAGGGGTTTATTGATGTATGTAGGTAGGTTGGTGCTCCACTACCATACTCCTCCCCCAAGCTCTTATCTATCTATCTATCTATCTATCTATCTATCTATCTATCTATTATAGACAGGGTTTCATGTAGCTCCGGCTGGCCTTGAACTTGCTAAGTAGTCAAGAAGGACCTTGGACATCCAATCTTCTTGCCTCCACCTCCAACATGCCAGGATTAGGATTATAGGAGTACACTACCAACCCTGGCCTCTGTGATGCTGGGGCTCAAACCAGGACTTTCTGCATGCCAGGCAAGCACTCTATCAACTGAGCCCCATGGCCCCGCCCCCTTGCTTTTCTTTTGAGACTATTCACTAAGCTGCTCGGTGTGACCTTGAGTTCACCCTAGCCAAGGTTGGCTTTGAACTTGGGATGTTTCTATCTCAGCTTCTGGAGTAGCTACCAGACCCAAAGGCTAGAGTGATAGGTTTGTTTGTTTCTTTCTTTTGATTAAAAAATGATGATGGTGATGATGATTAGTGTGTGTGTGTGTGTATGCATGTATGTGTATGACCACCTTGTACAGAGATCCGTTTTCTCCTTCCACCCTTACCTGGGTCAGAAATGGGTTGGGCTGCAAACTCCTTTGCCCGCTGATCCATTTCCTGAACCCCCAATGCCTGACTATAAATGAACACTGCCATCTTTCTTTTCTCAAGTTCTAGGACAGCTCCTTATAGCCCTGACCATGGACCTAGTGTGACTGAGCCTCTCCACGGAGGACATAGCCAGTGACCCTTCCACTGGGTCAGCCCTTCTCAGTTGACCAACTCAGGCACTCTACATAGTAAGGTACCCTCCCTACTCATCCCTCACCACATCTAGACGTTAGCTCCAGTTCAATACTCAGCCAGGCCCTCTGCCTTGGATGCCCTTCTCCTTCTTCCAAGTGGAGTGATGTGGTCATTGGTTCACCTTCCTACTGCCCACTTTCTTGGTTTGTAAAGTAGGGGTGATGTAGGAGGCATTGGGTGGCCTGCTCGTCGATAAGGACCAGGGGAACCTGGGATTTCAGCATCCAGGATTGTTCCTTCAAGGGAAGAAATGTGTTATCTGTCATCCTCCAGAAGGCTGGGATCAGACATGTATTCTAACCTGGTGAATATTTGTTTGTTTGTTTATTGTATAATACACTGTCACTGTCTTTAGACACACCAGAAGAGGGCATTGGATCCCATTCCAGATAGTTGTGAGCCACCATGTGGTTGTGGGAATTGAACTCAGGACCTCTGGAAGAGCAGCCAGTGCTCTTAACCGCTAGCCATCTCTTCCAGCTTGTTGAACATACTTTACAAAGACTTTTGATGTGGTCATGTCCGATCTGTATTTAGCTTCCTCTGTTCTTCAGAGAGATTTATGTGTGCTTTATCGTGTACACGGGAGTGAATTATTATCTCCAGAAAATGTCGCCAAATTGTGATGTGCTTGAACATGCCTAAAATATGCCACTCTGGGTCCGACTCCTGAGGTTTGAACCAACTACTTAGGTTGAACTGAACTGTTTTTGCCTTCCAGAGATCATCGCCCTGCTCACCATGGTGGCTGAAGAGACTCCACCGGGTGATGTTGGGACCTACCTCGTAGTGTGGTCTGAAGAGCTGTTAAGTCGTGGTTAACGAGTATTGGGGGGCAGAATGTGGGGTGCCTATTGTTTCCTGCAGCATTTATCATGTGCATCCTAGCTGGCAGTTGTTTCTAGCGCCTCAGTAAATCACTCCCCTGGGATGACAAATATTCAGTGGCAAAGGTCTTTGAGGTCCTCAGACAATTTCATCACGTCTGCCTGTGCCACACACAGGTGGAGTTCAGGGATGCCTTTTACTTGGTGGTACCCAGATGAGAGCCCCAGGCTGAGGAGCCGAATCCTCTCCATCCTTGCCCATAAGATCTTGGAAGACCTGTGAGTGATTCGAAATTCACAGGACTGGGCAGAAGCAGCTGGTTTAATAATGCCCATGGTGGCCGGGCAGTGGTGGCGCACGACTTTAATCCCAGCACTTGGGAGGCAGAGGCAGGCGGATTTCTGAGTTCGAGGCCAGCCTGGTCTACAGAGTGAGTTCCAGGACAGCCAGGGTTACACAGAGAAACCCGTCTCGAAAACCAAAAAAATAAATAAAAAATAAAAATAAAGAAAATAAATAAAAAAAATAATGCCCATGGTGAAGTCATGTTGGGAAGGCCTGAGGCTTTGCCTAGGATGGTGGCCAGGAGGAAAGGCCAGAATCACACCCTGGCACACAGATACCCTGGAAAGGGTAGGGACTGAGCAAGGTTTGGATGGGATTCTTGGCTGGTTTCTTCATTGTCTTCTGTCTTCCTTGAAACGTTGTGAGTTGTGTAATTTTTGTTCTGAGTAAGAAGAACAAACAAACAAACAAACAAAAACCCCAGAGGATGTTCTGCTTTGAACAATAAGTTTTCACGATCTCTGGAGGTTTTGAGATCTGTGAATGGCCAGCTAAGCTACGCCTACGTCTCCCCACCTGTGAAACAGGGCTCTGAATTCGTCCACCAAAGCAGGTCAGGACGATCCCTCAATATAACATGGAAAGAAATAGTTGTATCCCTGGCCCAGAGGTTAAGACTCTCCACCAGCCCTTCTTGGGGACATCTGGTGTGAGGGCTGGCCCCTGCTGCTCAGTGTGTGTTGCTGGGGCTGGGCAGCGAGGGGTGAGCATTCCAGCTGCTGACGGTGCAGCCTCTCTCCGAGCTGAGCACAGGCATTTTGGGAAATCCCTTAATTCCTCCATTCTGTGCAGGCGTATATAGGGAGGGCCAGACTGCTAGCTCGCCACTGCACTGCCCAGAGGCTCCTGCCTGATTCACTACCAGCCTTCGGTCCCTGCATCACCAAATAGAACATGGACGTCACCATTCAGCACCCTTGGTTCAAGCGCGCCCTGGGGCCTTCTACCCCAGCCGACTGTTCGACCAGTTCTTCGGCGAGGGCCTTTTTGAATACGACCTGCTGCCCTTCCTGTCTTCCACCATCAGCCCTTACTACCGACAGTCCCTCTTCCGCACGGTGCTGGACTCCGGCATCTCTGAGGTAAGATGCAACCATACTGGATTCTCCTAGCTGGTCAGAGGGGGTCTTGGTCTTGTCTAGAGGACAGCTAGGGATCCTCGAGAGGTACTGCGACCTTGTGCTCTCCTCAAGCAGTGTCCCAGTCTCTCTCAGTCTAGTACTCTGCAGAGGCTGGGCGGGAGCCCACATGCCTATGCCAAAGCCGCCCAACATCACTGGGAACGGGGTCGGAGGAGGAGACCAACCAGCCCGAGCCCGACTGCTATCTTTTCCTCCCATCAGCTCATGACCCATATGTGGTTTGTAATGCACCAACCACATGCTGGAAACCCCAAGAGCAACCCAATCAAGGCAAGTTACATGGCAAAGGCAAGCGTGCTGGGCCGGCCCGCTCCCTGTACTTTCTCTTCTTGGTGTGGGGGTTGGGATGTCCCTAAGTCCAGAGAGGAGGGGCTTTCTTACAGCAGGGCAGGAACCTTCTGTGGCTTACAAAGCTGCAGATGGGGCTCTCTCCCTTCCAGTTTCCCCGATGGCTGAGGAAAGGCCACATCCCTCCCTGCCGAAGCGAGCCACAGTTCTAGAAGAGCTGTCTCCCTTGGCTTCAAAAGAAGGCTCCCAGAGCGGGATCAGTCACAACTCTAGGAAGCGAGTTGCCTAAATGCAGGCTCTAGCCAGGGTAGGAAGAGAGGAGAGGGAAAGGCTTCGTGCTAGCAGATGGTAGTGGTGTGGAACTGTTGGCAGTGTGGACAGGTGAGGTGAGGTGGGCTCCTGGGACTGTGGATATACCACAGACTTTAGTCCCACCAGCTAGCCAGTTCCCAACTAGTCAGGCAAACAAACCCTAATGAACCTGCCACCCATAATCAACCAGTTACTCAACCCATTAAGACCCATCCAACTCATAACCAGCCACCAGGCCATAACCAAACAACCGGCCAACCTGTAATTAGCCATCTGACGACGACCAAGCAGCTAATGCTAACTGGTAAACGATAACTTGGTCTCTAATCAGCCCAGAGCACTCACTAACCAACCAGCCACTCTACTCTAACCAACTCTCTAACCTATAACCAACTAGCCAGCCAGCCTCTCTATAATCAGTTAGCTGACCCAGTATACTCAACAATGAATCAGCACTGCCCAGTCCTTGAGTCTGGAGGTCAATGGGGGGTCTTACCTGTGGGGCCAGGTGTCAGTCCCAGCCTCAGGACACGCCAGCTTTCTTGGCTTGAGGAAGCAGAGGAGTAACTGTCAGTTCTGCTGGCTGGGCTCTTCCTTGTCTGGTCTCATCCAAACCTATCAGGGATCATACAGCTGTTTTCCCATCCTTTGTCCCTGGAGCTGATGGCCCCTTTTGGCAAGCTCCACACATGGGTTTGGGTTTCAGGTCCGATCTGACCGGGACAAGTTTGTCATCTTCTTGGATGTGAAGCACTTCTCTCCTGAGGACCTCACCGTGAAGGTACTGGAGGATTTTGTGGAGATCCACGGCAAGCACAACGAGAGGCAGGTGAGTTCGGATAGTATCCCCATCTGTGTGGGTCCTGTACCTCCCCCCACCCAGCCCCTAGAGAGAGCATGGGAGACTGTTCTGGCTCAGCGGCTTCTGCTGGGAGGGGCCACATCCTCCTGTACTGGGCTGGCCCCTCCCAGGACTATGTAGGTCACTGTCTTCAGCCCTAGCAGAGCCAGGCAGCAAGATTAAGCGGGACTCAGGGACATGAAGACCCTTGTATGAGGCATAATTCTAGCTGTCCCCCTGGGTCTTCTGGATGACAGGGGATTAGAAATGAACACAGGAAAGAGCTGAAGTTCCGCTCCCCCTTCTAACTCTGGCAAGCCATGTTTTTCATAAGCAACCTGGCTGGGGAGAGGACAGAAGAGCTGGCTTTACATGCACCAAAAGTTGAACAGGCTTTGCCTTGGTTGTCCCCTGAGGCCCCCAAGCAACCCCTGTGGTATTTCTCTTAGTGAGTGGCAGTCCTGAGGTATAAGGAGGTCCATGGCCAGGAGGGGCAGGCTTCTCTTCAGCAGTCACCCACCCTGCCCCATGGCTCCTGGTTCTATGAAGGACCCTCAGGTCTTTGGATTGAGGGAGCCCCAGGCACTGGAACTGGCTGGAAGTAGTGTCTCCTGACAGCTCTGGGAGTATGCAGGAGGCTCAATGAGGCTAGGTGTGTCGTACCCATGGCAAATGGCAGAGAGGGGCCAGGAGCGAAGTTCTCAGTCCCAGTACAAGTCTCTCTTGGCTGGACTTTTCCATCAGCAGTAGAAGGGGTGTTGGATGAACCACACTCTTTATATGGCTGAAGCCAGGACAAGACTTCCCTGACCTAGGCCAGCCTAGGGGTTATGCCTTCTACTCCTTGACCTTTGCCCTTTGAGAGGGAGGAAGTTGGGCCCAGGGAGCTGAGTCTAGGGGCCCAGAATTCTAGAGGAAGTGAGTTTTCTACCTGGCTGAAGCTTTCTGTTGGGTGGGCTGCTGACAGTCAGGTCCTGGACAGTCCTTGTGGATCCAAGGGATGAGGAAGTTACAGAATCGGAACAGCATGGCTCATCGGAGTCAGGGCAGAGTCTGGAAAAGCCAGTTTCACAGCCTGAGCTTCAAGCAGTCCCATCAGCTGTGGTTGGCCCTTTCTAGAGGTCCCTTGGGGGCTTGCTGTAAGCCCAGGGTTTAAGGAGCCTGGTTGCAACTTTGTAGATCTTATGGAGAGGTGGCTAGGTGCTGGTTCTCTGGTCCTAAAGCCCAGCCTCTGTGAGATCACCTGCACCTTGTATAGTCTGAGAGGTTCTTTCCAGTGTGGGATGGTGGCCACTGCTGCCTGTCATCCCTGATCACGCCTCTCCCCGGTGGCCCCCAGGACGACCACGGCTACATCTCCCGTGAATTTCACCGCCGCTACCGTCTGCCTTCCAATGTGGATCAGTCCGCCCTCTCCTGCTCCCTGTCTGCGGACGGCATGCTGACCTTCTCTGGCCCCAAGGTCCAGTCCGGCTTGGATGCTGGCCATAGCGAGAGGGCCATTCCTGTGTCACGGGAGGAGAAACCCAGCTCAGCTCCCTCATCCTGAGCAGGCTTCGCCTCCGTTGTCCCCTGAGGCTCTGATCCAACCAGCCCAGGGACCACAGCAAAGAGTCTGCCTCCCTCCCTGCCTTCCTTTCTTTCTCTTTGTTTCCTTTCCACTTTCTCAGAGGGCTGAGGGTTTGAGAGAGAGTGGCTTAGAGAGCTTGGGGACTTGGCCTGAGACGTTCCGGATTCAGGGTGACGTAGGCTCAACACCAGCCGGTCGGTTGGAGGGAATGATGGTATTGAACTCTTGAGATTTCCTGTTCTCCTGGAAAGTGACATCTGAGCACTCCTCCACAGGCAGAGTAAATGGTGGCTCACCAACTCCAAGAGCCCTCTGCCGAGCCCCTGGATGGCAGCCTCCCGCCTTTGCCCACACTTACTGCAGGCGCATGTGCTGGGCTCTGACAACCCATCTCTCTCATACCCTCTTCCTGTGACTATCTCTACTATGTAGTATTGCTCCTGGGGACACTGGTCACCCATGAGAATGGAGCCCTTGGCAGACAATAAAGAGCAGGTGACAGAAGCAATTTCAGTCTGGTGTCATGCTGTCTCCCTTTGGGGCAGGGGTGGGGCTCCTGGGTGGGCGCAGGAGGCATTTCCTGCCTGCTCCCGAGAGGGTTTCTGGCATCCCACCTTGCCTCCTAAGCCCATGGTCCCCTCTCCGTAGCTAGCTCTGCAGTGCTATGTCCTAACGCATGCTGGAGGTGCCCTCCTCTCTCTCTCCTTCCCCTTCAGAGTAGGCATGGGACCTTGAAGTTCATGTCTACATGTCTACAGCAGCCTATTCAGATCTCGGTGGTGGTGGCTGGGGGAGGGGGGCTTGTCTAGAAGACCACTTGGGGTGAGGCAGCAGGTAACAGGTTCTTAGGAGTGACCCACAATCCCAGCTGGTGCAGCCAGGCTCTGCAGATGGCCCAGCACCCAGGAGACACAACGCACACATTGCCCATCACATGGGTGACACATACCACAGTGCATATCACACATCACACACGTGTACACACGCACACATGCCACTCATCCCAAACATACAACGTACCTCATACGCTGCACAGCACCCATGTAGTGTGCTTATACCACACATACATGGCACAACCGACACACTCTGCACGCTGTACACACATGCACCACAGCACAACATCAGTCCTGCCTACTGAATTCGTATAAAATGGCTTTCCCCAGGAAAGATCCCCCCTTAGCCATGCCCATTCCATACCTCACCACAGGACATCCACAGGCTATTCCACTATTTAATCCACTTGCATACAGTGGAGAGTCCCCCATCCCCCCACCTTCAATGCAGAAATGGCTCTCACGTTTTGGGGTTGGGGTTGGGAAATCTCTATCCTGGGCCAACCTTGAGTTGGACTACCTGGTGTCTTGAGTGGTATGGCTGCAGGCAGGAGGCTGAGCGGTCCTTGGATGTCCAAGCCTTATGCTCTTCATAGATGGTTGGTTGTGTGGGTTGTATGGTGACCACCCAAGGTTATCTAACCAGGTCCTCAGAATAAAGCTGTCTTTGGGGACAGCTTTATGGAGTGGCTGGGTACAAGAAGGTCATCAAGTGACCCCTGACCCAACCTGACTGTGTCACTACAAGAGGAGGAGAACAGGGCTTCCCTTTCCCCCTCCTTCCCTCTTCCTCCATTTCTTCTCCATATCACTCTCTTGTCCACTGTGCCTCTTAAACATGGGATCCCTAAAGGCTATAGCTGGGACTGCTTCCCCCTCTAAGAAGCTCTGGGATCTTGGGGCATGGGAGATCCCCAAAAGACTCTTCTTCTTAGAACAGACAAAACTAGTCCTGGGGCCTGGTTGCCTACTCCTTCTGGGGATGCCCTTAGCCTATATGGGCCTATATGGGGAGGCGTCCCCAGCTGTCTTCTTTCCCCAGGATTCCAGGTGACTTCATGTCACCACAGCTACTAGGGGACTGAGCAGATGGCCATCCTAAGGCAGCTCTGAAGATCAGTGATGTGTTTATAAAAAGATAAAGAGAGAGGGGATATGTCTGGTGGATGTCCAGTCAGGTGTGGGGGAAGGGGGTGCCTTCGTGGACCCATGCTGAGGCATCCCTTCCCCCTGAGGGACCAGCCCCACGATGGTATAGTATAGAATAGAGTTTATTCAGGGCATGGAGAGGAGTTAAGAGGGTAGTAGAGGCAGAGAGAGGAAGAAAGTAGAGAACTAGAGGCTGGCTATGACTACATGGAGAGAGAGGGGGAGGGGAATGGGGAAGGAACAGGAGCAGGAAAGCAAGAGCAAGAGAGAGAGAGAGAGAGAGAGAGAGAGAGAGAGAGAGAGAGAGAGAGAGAGGAGAGAAGAGGGAGCAAGCAGCCCCTTTTATAGTGAGTCAGGCCTACCTGGCTGTTGCCAGGTAACTGTGGGGCGGAGCTTAGATGAGATGCTAACAATCAGTACCGTCATGTTTGTCTTGGAGGAACCCACACTTAGCCAGGGACACAGTGAGGCCTGGGACAGCAAATGGCAAGGCCTAGAAATCCCAAGATCCACTCGGGCTCCTTTCACAGGCCCTATGTATTAGGAGTTGTGGCAGGTGACCCTGACCTATTTTGGGGTCACGATGAGGTCTGTTAGATGCTGTCTCAGTAGGAGGCTACAATGATCCATCTCTAACACATTGGGTACAGCTGTGTCTAGGGCAAGCTGCCCTCTTGGGTCTGATTAGCTGTCAGAGGTTGCTCAGACACAGGGCTTCTGTCTTTGTTGGTCCCACAGGCTGTGGAGAGAACTGAACCCTCGGGCTGGAGAGTCTAGTGTACAGGGCACGCCAGCTAGAATGATTCCCTAACAGGTACTGGTGATGTTGAGGGAGGCTGGAGGGCAGCGTCCATTTTGACACATTAATAGGCACCCCAGTTAGCCATTTGTCCCAGGTTTGGGACCTAATAACCTGATGATGTCATTGCCATCATGACACCAAGCACATCATGACATCCTTATTACTACCACCCTCATGGTTTTTTTTGGGGGGGGGCGTTGAAACAGGGTTTCTCTGTGTAGCCCTGGCTGTCCTGGAACTCACTCTGTAGACCAGGCTGGACTTGAACTCAGAGATCCACCTGCCTCTGCCTCCCAAGTGCTGGGATTAAAGGTGTGCACCACCACCGCCCGGCCACCCTCACGGTTCTAGGTCTCTCTTTGTTGCTGTAGTAAAACTCTCTGGCTAAAAGCAACTTAGAGGAAGGAAGGAAGGGTTTATTTGGTTTACACTTCCAGGTCTCTGTCTACTACTGAGGGAGCTGGGGTGGAAAGTCACTCAGGAACCTGAAGGAGAGATCATGGTGGATGATGTTTGCTGACTTGCTCCAAGGCTCACCCTTAACTTCCTTTCTTCCTTCCTTCCTTCCTTCCTTCCTTCCTTCCTTCCTTCCTTCCTTCCTTAATTATTTATTGCCAGGCAGTGGTGGCACACACCTTTAATCCCAGCATTTGGGAGGCAGAGGCAGGCGGGTTTCTGAGTTCAAGGCCAGCCTGGTCTACAGAGTGAGTTCCAGGACAGCCAGGGCTACACAGAGAAACCCTGTCTCAAAAAAACAAAAACAAACAAACAAAAAAAACCAAAAAATATTTATTTATTTTATGTATGTGAGTACAGTGTCACTCTCTTCAGACACACCAGAAGAGGACATCAGATCCCATTATAGATGGTTGTGAGCCACCATGTGGTTGCTGGGAATTGAACTCAGGACCTCTGGAAGAGCAGCCAGTGCTCTTGACCACTGAGTTGTCTTTCCAGCCCCAACTAGCTTTCTTATACAGCCCAGGATCACCTGCCTGAGGAATGGTGCTGCCCATAGTGGGCTGGTCCCCTCTACACCAATTAAACAACTAAGACCATCCTCCACAGACATGTCCATAGGACAATCTGATAAAGACATTAGTACTCAATTGAGACTTTTCTCTTCTGCCCCTCTTCCCTGCCCCTAGTAGTCTCAGATTCTGCCAAGCTGATAAATAATGCTAACCAGGACGGTCACCTGCATGGCGATGTCATCGCCGGCCCAGAACGCTGGCCACACCGGCAACTGACAGGCTTCATGCAACCTACCCAGAAGCCTGTGACTTGGTCGTATATATCAGATAAGAAAAATCCTGGCTTAGAAATGGAGTCACTTGGCTCGTGTTGCCTATCAGTGAAGGTTGGGTGAAATCCACCTCTGACTTTAAAGCATTAGTTCTCAATATATGGGTGGTGACCCCTTTGGGGGTTGAAAGACCCGTTCATAGGGGTCGCATATCAGGTAGCCTGCATAGCAGATATTTACGTTACAATTCATAACAGTAGAAAATTACAGTTATGAGGTAGCAACCAAAATAATTTTATGGTTGGGGGCTCACCACAACATGAGGAACTGCATTAAAAGGTTGCAGCTTTAGGAAGGTTGAGGACTAAAGCCAGCACTCTGGTTCCCCAGGTAGAAGGTTATTATAGAGTCACGGGAAATCGGCAGGCCAGGGTCTCTGAGGAAGGCAGGTAGATGTTTATCCTGTTCTGTTGGGGATTTGCTTTGTGGTTGCAGGCTGGTTTATCCGTTTCTCTGAAATAGAGATTCCCGGTGTTAGCTTAACATGGTGTGTCACAGTCTGACCACCAGGTGGCAGCAGAGGCATTGCCTCAAAGACAAGACCTTGGCGGGCACCGACTCAAGAACACCAACCTTAAGGGGTCACCTTCACTAGGAGACAGGGAGCAGCTGCAATAAACATCCGGGGCCCGGTTCTGGGGACCACTGTCTGTGTGACAAGGAACTGTAGGAGACGCCCCTGGCCTCAGGAGTTTGGGCCAGCAGAGAACCTGAGCTGGAGCCACGCAAAGGCCTTGTGGGGGCCAATTTCTTCATAATGACCCTGTTGGAATAATCATTCGAAGGGGTGGTCGCTTAATAAGGCCAGCACCGTGCTGGCCTGCTCTCTCTGCTGCGGCTCCAGCGCACGATGACGATGACGCGAGTGCGATCGAGCTATGAGCCGGCTGGGCCCCAGGGTTATAGCTTCTTCCTGGGAAGCCTCTGGCAGAAGACAGCCAGAACTGCTTCCTTCCGGCCACGCTACAGAGACTCATGTGGGGGCTGGGAGGCTGAGAGAGAAGGATGTATGAGGCAGCCTCAGCTAACAGAGGTGTTGAGATCATAGGTTCTGTCCTCCAGGCTCGAATTGCTGATACCAAAAACGGGCCCAGGGACCTATGGTCCCATGTGAGACAGTCCTAGCTTAGAAGGAAAGGCATGAAGGAAGTGTTGGAGGCTAGCCCAGGATACCAGCCTTCTCTGCAGGGTAGAACTCTCCACCCCTAACCTCTATGTCCCGCCCTCGCCATCTCTCACTTTAGGAAGGTTGAGACATATTCAGGCTGGAGGCCCAGCAAGGCCCCAGGCTGCAGCTGTTAGGAGGTCCCTCAGCCTCTGCTCCTTCCTCCCACGGCAGGGGGATGGGGGCTGCTGTTGTTAGTTGAGAGGCTGGGAGCCCCAAGGACATGGGATTTCTTCCAAGATTCCTGGCTGAGGACTGAGTTTACTGAAAGGCAGGCAGAGCACAAGCCTGTGTGTGCAGGCTGTCATCATGAGAACAGAACAGAAAGGAAAACATGCAGGCACGCAGTCGTCGTGTCATAGGCCTGCATGAATGCATACAGGGACACACATGTGCAAACACATACACTACAAACACACACCACACACCGCACACAAACATACCACAAACAGCCCGCACATACGTATGCCATAAACACACTGCACACACCACAAACACACCACAAGCAAACACATACACACATGTATGTACCACAAACACACCATACACAAACAAACTCACACTGCACACACATACATACACAAAACATGCCACACACACATACGCACCACAAACATACCACACACACCACAAACACACCACAAGCAAACACATACACACATGTATGTACCACAAACACACCATACACAAACAAACTCACACTGCACACACATACATACACAAACACATGCCACACACACATACGCACCACAAACATACCACACACACCACAAACATACCACACATACATATGCACATACATAGAAACACATGCCACACACACACACACCACAAACATATCACACACACATACACACACCACAAACATACCACACACACATACATGCACATACACACAAACACATGCCACACACATACAACCAAAAACACATCATACATACACATACATACCACGAACACATAACATATACACATATGCACACACAACCATGCTTTGGCCTCTGTCATGTGCCTGTCCTGTGTTAGCTTCCTTCTGTGCCAGATCTGTACTTGAACTTGATGCGGATAATCACGCAGATTTGTTTTTGTTTTTCCACTGAGGGAAAAAACCCTCTACCTTAGGTTCAAGGGCATCTGAAGGTCACTGGGGAGGAGGGGCCTTGTGGAGTTAGGGGAGGGGACTCCTCTCTTCTGTGTCTGAATTGTGAGCCCCATGCCACGCCCCCAGCATGAACAAGAACTCCAGTAAAAAGGCAGTCTGGGTCAGACCCAACTTTACACACCCGGCCGCCGGCTAGCATTGCAGACTGTGAAAGCACAGTGGGCTGAGGGGGACAGGGATAGAGAAGACAGGACACCCCAGGTTCCACTTCCAGCTTCTAGGGACGTGGAGACTCCATGCTAAAACGCTAGTGCCACCTCCTTAGGATTGCGCAGAGGCAGAGAGCCTGCTTAGTGACTATTACCAACAAATGGTGGTGGTGTGGGCTGCTGGGTGGATTGGAGCCTGTGGGACAGTGTTGGTGTTCGTCGTGTGGGCCCACTCACTAACCCCACCAGGTGCCTGCTGAGCCCTTGCCTATTATGTAATGTAAAACTGAATTAACTAAATACGTGACCTCTGGCGCATGAACCCGGATGACTGCTCTGAGTTCTCCGCTCGCTCTGTGGACCTGCTCATCTGTGGCTGCTATGGGCTGGGTTTCAGTGAGCCCCGCCTATCAGTGCTCTGTGTGGCTGCATGGGCTGGGTTTCAGTGAGCCCCGCCCATCAGTAGTCCCTGTATGCCCCACGCTACTATAATAAATGACCACAAGTCAGTGGTTTGAAACAGAAAAAAACTGAGAGGAGCAAAGTTCAAAGTTAACATTCAGACGCTTCAGGCTCCCTCTGAGGTGACTCTTTCACTCTGGGATCAGGAAGGATGGCCCAGCCTTTGCTACTCTGTGCCCTGAACTTCTATCCCTGCCACAATGGTTCTTTCCATCGGTCCCTGCTCCTACTTCTCAAGATCAATTGATCTCAGGATATCGTGACTCCATCTTTTTTTTTTTTTTAAGATTTATTTTATAAGTACACTATCACAGTCTTCAGACACACCAGAAGAGGGCACTGGATCTCATTACAGATGGTTGTGAGCCACCATGTGGTTGCTGGGAATTGAACTCAGGACCTCTGGAAGAGCAGTCACTGCTCTCAACCGCTGAGCCATCTCTCCAGTCCCATGATTCTACCTTTAACTCAGTCTTTTTTGGTGAAGACTCGTTTCCATACAAGGTTACACGTTTGAGTCTGGGTATTAGAAGTAAGTCATATCTTTCTGAGCGCAGGAAACCACCCACAAGTCCCTGATGTCCCCAAGTTTGCCTTTGGAGATGTTTCATATACACTATTGTGCCTGTCTTCCCCAGGAAGCCCCAGCTGTCTGAAGACAGATAACAACACACTTCAATGATGAAGAAACGGAGACTTAAAATGTATATGGTGGAGAGCAACAGGCTTGAGCCCAGCCTCCAGCTGGCTGCACCAGGAGCACACACAGTGGCCCATGAACTCAAGGGCTCTGAGTTAATTTATTCTTTTTTTTTTTTTTTTTTTTTTTTTTTTTTTTTGGTTTTTCGAGACAGGGTTTCTCTGTGTAGCCCTGGCTGTCCTGGAACTCACTCTGTAGACCAGGCTGGCCTCGAACTCAGAAATCCGCCTGCCTCTGCCTCCCAAGTGCTGGGATTAAAGGCGTGCGCCACCACCGCCCGGCTCTAATTTATTCTTTTAAAAACTTTCTATTATCATATTATTCTTTGAGTATTTTTGCCTGCACCACACATATGCCAGGGACTGGGCAGAGGCCAGAAGAAGGTGTTGGGTCTTCTGGAACTAGAGACACTGGTTGTAAGCCTCTGGGTAAGTGCTAGAAATCGAACCCGGGTCCCCTGGAAGAGCAGTAAGTGCTCTTAACCACCGAGGTCCCTTTCTGTCCCAATTTCCTTCCTTCTTTTGAGAAAATTTCAAGATTTGTTCAGTAAATTGAAACAAATGGCTCGTGATGCACTTAAAAATCAACAAACCAGGAAAGCAGTCCAGCCTGTTTCCCTGCCCTCAGTATCCTTTGCAGAGCTGACTGTGGACACGTCTGCTTGAGGCAGTCAGCAAGGGGCCGCCCACTCCTGATTCCCAAGGGCTGAGCTGCACTCTGATGGACGGAAAGCCTGTATTTCTGTTCTAGATGTTTCCATGGCGATTCACAGTGCACACCCACAGATGACCCCGGTTTAGCGTCCATCCCATGAGTCACCTATTAACAGGCTCAAGGCAACTTCTGACCTAGCCTGGGGTACCGCCGCCTTCTGGCCCTGATACTTGTTCTAGGAACCCATGAATGTAAGAGAGCTTCCCCTGGGGACAGGGACTCTGCCATCAGGGACTTTGCCGTCAGGGACCAGGCCTCCGTTCTTTCCAGGAAGAAAACATGACCTCAAATAGTACTCAAGGCCCCTGTCACTCTGCCACGTTCCTGTAAGGCCGAGAGAGACAGTGGCTTTGGCTGGCCCTGAGCGCTGGGAGGGGAGGTGGGGATGAAGGGCTGGTTGGAGGGGGTCTTTTGGGAACCTGTGTAGTGTGCATAGTTTCTGGGTACATCTTCGCAGGAAGATATGTGGGGGGTGGGGTGGGGCTGAAGGTAAGGGAAAGTGGGAGGGGTTTACATTGATTGGCACCAGGGTTAGGGATGTGGCTTGCTTGGTGGAGTGCTTGCCTAGCGTGCCCGAGGCTCTGGGTTTTATCCTCAGCATCTCATAAACCCAGGTTACAGGTACATGCCTGTAATCTGTTGAGAGGGAATTAGGAAGATCAGAAGTCAAGGCCATCCTCAGCTACATAGAGAACTGGAGACTAGCCTGTGCTATCTGATCAAAAGGCAGAAAGGCAGGAAGGCATACCCTTACCAAACCTCAGCCTTCTCCATTCGGGCTTCTTGGCAGGCAATGGGAAACTGAGTCAAGCGGGGAGCCTTGTAATTAGACCCCAAAGGTTCTTGGGAGTCAAGGATACCTAATACTATGGCTGGAGACTTGGCTTGACCAAAAAAGGTGGAGCAGGGATGCAGGCTCCACTTTTTCATGCAGGGTAAGGATGGTGTCTTTGGAGTCTTGCAGGTGGCAATGGATGGAGGATGCATCTCCCGTTCGGAGGAAGAGCGGGCTTGCAAGCAGCTTTGGAAGAGAAGCTGGCCCAGGCTGCTGCAGAGACCTGCCTGCTCAGAGCCTTGTCTTCCCCATAGGGCAGTGGTCTCCGTCCTAACAGGAGCTATGTGGGTGACACACAGCCACCACAGTCACACAGCCCCTGTGCCCGTCATACCACTTAAGTCAGACTGGACAAGGCCACATTTGCAGGAATGTCCTGGTTAGGTTTCTATTGCTGTGATAAACGCCATGGCCAAGGTGGAAGAGAGGGTTTAGTCCAGTTTACAGCTGCAGCCCTCAATGAAGGGAGGTCAGTTCAGGAACCTGGAGGCAGAACGGAGACCATGGAGGAATGCTACCTGCCGGCTTTGCTCCCTACAGATTGCTCAGCCTGCTTTCTTGCACAACCCAGCACCACCAGCCCCTCAAAGTTGTTCCCACAATGAGCAGGGTCCTCCTATCAATCAGTAACCAAGATACACACTACAGTCTTGCCTCCAGGCAATCTGATGGAAGTACATTCTCAGCAGATCCCCTCTTCTCAGATGACTCTAGATTGTGTTAAGTTGACAAAAACCATCCAGGTCAGACAGAGGGACACTGGCCTTTCTGGACACCAAGAAAGCATTGCAGGCTCAGCCCCAAGGCAAAGCCAAAGGCTATTGAAAAGTTTACACCATGCCTCATGGCTGTGTCTGCTTTGCTCTGGGCTTGCCCTTTCTGTGAGAGTCAACTTGGGTCTCCTGAACTGTAGGATTGTCTTCACAAGTGTTGAGGGTGGCCAAAGACTTCTGTAGTCAGCTCCCGGGACTCTATGTTACTGTGGTGACACATAGACAGCTAGGGGTAGTGTCTTAGTTAGGGTTTTACTGCTGTGAACAGACACCATGACCTAGGCAAGTCTTATAAAGGACACATTTGATTGGGGCTGGCTTACAGGTTCAGAGGTTCCTGTCCATTATCATCAAGGTGGGAGCATAGCAGCATCCAGGCAGGCATGGTACAGGAGGAGCTGAGAGTTCTACATCTTCATCTGAAAGCTGCTAGCAGAATACTGGCTTCCAGGAAGCTAAGATGAGGGTCTTAAAGCCCACACCCACAGGACACACCCACTTCAACAAGGCCACGCCCACTCCATCGAGGCCACTCCCACTCCAACAGGGCCACACCTTCTAATAGTCCACTCCCTGGGCCGAGCATATACACACACCATCATACCACCCTTTCCTAAGAAAGCATTATTCCTACCAGACAGGGACTAGGTCTGCCTGATTTTCTGCACCCTCCACAAACACTGTAGGATAAATAAACAAATAAGGAGCAAGCAGGTCAGCGCATGAGGTCGAGTCTAGTGACCCCACCCCCATCCCATAAGAGCATCTTGCCCATCCACACACTCCTTCCTGTCATAATTTTGTCCCCCACAACCTCCACCACCCCTGGCTTGGCAGCTTTTGGCTCTAGTTGAACGTGGTTCAATGAGGAACTCTTGAAGCTGCAGATGGGGTCCCCCACCCCACCCCACCCATTGGCTGTGCTCTGGAGGGCTTTCCTCGTGGATCTCTCAGGTGGAGCCAGAGGGCCTCGCTCGTTTATTAAATTCCCCACCCATCAGAGGGGGCTTTGGGTTCCTTGGCAGATCTCACCAGCTATTCACTCTTGAGTGGGCGTTAGTGCAAGCACAGGCTCAACTCGTGGGGGCGGTCTAGGTAGCTTTAGAGGAAACAGTCCTGGGGAAGAGCTAGGTATCCAACCTCCTGTGCGGCTCAGGAATCAGGTGTGTGATAATTGGGCAAATTTAGGCTCAGTGACGGGAGGTTGCTGATTGGTTTTAATACCCGTAGTGATCTCACTCATGGTTGGCCTTCTCAGTGACCTGCCACGGTGGCCCTTGAAGCCCGCCTGGCACTAGTGACACTAGCCTCCAAGTCAGAAAGGCTCCCCACACTGCAGGAGGACAGTGTCTGTGGGTGGCTCTGATGCCTGCTGGGTATGGAACTCTGGGAAATGAACACTGTTGCTCCATTTCCCAGAAGAGGAGAGCAAGGGCCACAGGAAAGGTTGGCATGATGGTGCCCAGGAGCCAACTGCACTGGATGGCTACTGTCCAAGAGAAGCTGCTCTTTTTCCTGACGTCATCAGGTCTCCAGGATCTCCCCCCCCAATCAGTAAACTTGGGCCAGGGGTCATGTCCTTAAAGGTGGTGACCTTAAGCAGGTCACAGAGTCACTGGTAGTAGAAAGATACCAGGTGTGGTTAGAAGCATGGCATAAGCACAGAGTGCATTTCACTTCAAAGAAACAGCATTTACTTTGCATCTAAGGGTAATAGAGGGGCTGGAGAGATGGCTCAGTGGTTAAGGGCACTGACTGTTCTACCAGAGGACCTGAGTTCAATTCCCAGCAACCACATGGTGGCTCACAACATCTGGAATGGGATCTGATTGCCCTCTCCTGGTGTATCGAAGACAGAATGCTCATATACATAAAATGCATAAATATAAATCTTTTTAAAAAATAATGACAGAACAGGAAACTGGTTCACGTAAACTCAACATGAATGGCCATCGTTTCATTCTGGAGTGACCAGTGACTTTGAGGCACATTCAGTCCTAGTGGGATAGCAGTAAGGATGGGCTCAGTGTAGGCCAGTGCTCTGTTAGTAGCCTGGCCTGGAGAGGGTCTCAGGTGGCAGCATGATGGGCCTGCTACCGGGCCCGGTGGTCAGGGGTGATCAGGGCGGCAGCTGGGCATCATGCGGGGTGTGTGGTATCTCAGGCGGAGCTTAGGTTAGGGTAGCTTCGGTTTGGGATGCTATGCTGGGCATCTTTACCAAGGTGGGAGTTAAGGTTAGGAGCTTGTCGCCGACGCTTTGGATAGCTGCCAATCCTTCATATCCAGAGCTTAAAATGAGAATCTTTGTCCAAGAGCCTGTGGCTACTGCCAATGACACACCGATAACTCTTAAGAAGTCAGGTTGGAGGAGCAGACTGTCGCTTGTCTAGCACCAGATATCCCAGAACATGGGGATGGGAAAATCTTTCCATGTCTGGGAACCCTCTCCAATAAAACCACCCTGGATCTGGATTTCCATGGCCCAGGGGGCCTGCTACCCATTCGAACCACAGGTGCGCGATTCTCCTCCCAATGGCTTATCAGGGTCCCTTCTAGTCTGGTTCGAGCACAAGGGCCTGCCGATGCGCGAGTGCTCTGAAGGCTTTCCAATCGCAGGCGGCTGGATTGACGGCAAAGGTGGCAGGCTGCGGGGGGAGAGTCCGTGTGGCAGCGTTTGAAGCACGCCACCCGGAAAGGGGACTGAACGTAGTAAGACTTTGGTGAACCCCTGTGTCACGCCCTCTTGTAATGTCACGCCCGCACCCTGAAGCCCCACCAAACTAAAAACGGTTTGGGAGGGTGACTCATTCGCGCCCTTTGCTCTCTCTGCGCACTAGAAGACAAGATTAACTCCGTTGAGGGGTGACTCTTCGGTCCCACCTCTTCTTCTTGGCTCACAAGGCATGCGTGGGCTTCAGTGTCTCCGTCTTATTACTTGGGGACTCCAATTCCTCAGTCTCAGGGCTGTTGAGGGGGCGGGGCAGATGGAACTCAGCCGGCTAATAGCTACCAAGAGAGCAAGATGGAGGGGTTGGGGGTGGCGGACAGACAGGCAGGGGAAAGTTCTGGGTACCCACTAGTAAGAGGCTGATGTAATTTCTATGTCTTTCCTTTGCTGACTTGAATTGTTCTTGGATCCCGTGTCCTCTGGATGCGTAGATGCCCTCAATGGGTGGGACCCGTCCCACAGGTGTCCCACTGTGCCCTGCCTCCACCTCAGGATTGAGTTGATTCAGTAGACACAGGCAGGTACATGCACACACCTGCGCACACACCCACTGCACGCGCTGCAGGCTGTGGATAAAAGTCGGGGTGGGGAGGAAATGGGGTGTGTGGGGTGTGGTCTGCACAGAGAAATGGAAGTCATCTATTGGTGACCTGAGCCCAGCTTGCCAAGATCTGCACTGCTGCTCAGCAAGGTTGTCACAGATCTTAAGCAGGTAGATGTTTGTGTCTGCCTGTGTGACTGGGATCCTGAGTGTCTACAGTGTGTGGTGTGTGTGTGTGTGTGTGTGTGTTTATTCATGTGCAAATGTCTGATGCACTGCATAACATGTGTAGGCTAGTAAACACAGACCTACAAACATATGCGTGTGTACAGGGGTGGGTGCTCATATGTTATCAATGTGGTAATGTGTTTATGGATATCGTGCACTGCACGCCTGTGTGTGTGCGCCAGTGCTGGGACAGAAGTGCATCCATTCTGCCATAGTGGCACTGACCTTCACAGCACCGGACAGAGAGATTGTAGCCTGGATTTCATGGAGTACATCCATAGCTCCTGGGTCCTCTGGGAGGGAAGAGAGGAGGAGGGAGGAGTGGCCCAAGCTGAGCTTCCGCCTCCGTCTGTACTAGCTGCATGAAAATCTCGCCATACTTAATGTTAGCCACAACCCTGGGAGGCAAGTGCACTGTACTTTGGGAGAGTGTTGGTAGGAGGATGCTTTGAGAAGCTTGCTATTTATGTATTACCAGAATTTTGGGATGCACCTGTATGCCTGTAAGGAAGGCTGTGGTCACTTTTTCCTGGGACCCTCCCATATTCTTGTTTGTTTGAATTTCTCTTTTCTTTCTTCTTCTTCTTCTTCTCTCTTCTCTTCTCCTTCTCCTTCTCCTTCTCCTTAGACAAGATCTCTCTGCTATGCAGTCCTGCCTGCCCTTGAACTAACTCTCTCTGTAGACCAGGCTGGGCTTGAACTCACAGAGAGCCACTCCCTTGATACCTCTATGTCCCAAGTGCTGGGATTAGAGGCATCTGCTCCTATACTTTGCTCTTGATCAATTCCTGCCCCTACCCTATAGGGATTCTGGGACCCTACCCCCACGACCATGCAGGAGGCACCACTGTGCTTCACCAAGCTCCCCTGAGCTTTTGTCCTGTGTGCCCTTTGAGATTTCGATGGCCAGAAGCCAAGGAGTGATCCAGCCAGCCTCACCATGGCCAGTGCCATGGTGTTGCTCAGGAAGGGGCTGTCTGCCCTGCCCATCCTCAGCCAAGCTCGTTTCTGCCTCTGACAGAGCCTCCTTGGCACCCGCTGGGTACAGAGTACTCACGTGCCTCAGAGGGACAGAGAGTGTGTTCTTGAAGCAAGCAGGCTCCTGGCAGCCTTGGCTATGGGTTGCCCCTCCCATCCCCTGCTTTTCATCTTCTCTCAAAATGTCTCCAGCACTGGTTCACGGGTCCGGTTACTGTGAGTGAGCTGTGGGACTTTGGAAGCTGGGGGAGCCTGCTGGGGTCAGAGATCTCTGTCTCTGCCTCCTCCTGTAAGGTAGAAGATTGCTGTCATGAGCAGCAGAGATGGAAAATATTCAGCACACTTAGGCTGGGGTTCAAGGTGAGTCATTATAAACAGTGACATCATCACCCACTCTATTGTTACTATCTCTGTCACCACTACCAACGCATCACCATCAGGTCAGCATCACTGCCAACAGCTTGCCATCATTACCATCATCACCATCATTGTAATCACCATCATCACCATCATCACCATCAGTATCCCACATCAGCATCACCATCATCTATTCACCTATCATTACTCTCTTTGCCATTTTCATCATCAACCATAATTGCAGTCATCATTCCTTTTCCACGTCACCATTACCAGCTTGCCAGAGAGACAGACCAAATACACACACACACACACACACACACACACAACGGCACACAATGACATGCATGCATATGCACACACACACATACACACATGTATATGTATGCATACACACATACATAGGCACACACATGCACAGGCACACATGCATATGTGCAGATAGATATGCATACATGTATACATGCATATGCATATACATACATGCACACACAACACATTGCATACATGTATACATGCACATGCATACATGCATACACATACCCCACACAATACATGCATATATGTATACATGCATATGCATACATGACACACATACCCCCACATACATGGATATATGTATACATGCACATGCATATGCATACATGCACATACATGCACACCCACATGCAACCAAACATGCATACATGCACATGGACATGCACACACATGCATATATGCACATGGACATACATATACACAAACATACATACACATACATGCATACACACAGCACATAACACATGCATGTATACATGCATGCACATGCATACAGGTATACATATATACATACACACATACACACATATATGTGCATGCACACGCACACACAACACCAACGTGCACACACAAAGAGACTGTAAAAGGTGAAAAGTGCCCTATACAATATGAGTGGGGTTGGACATGGGTGGAGATGAAGAAGAAGGAGGAAGGGTCATAGCTTGGGAAGTGGATTCCAAATGGAGTGTGTATCCACATGTGTGTGCTGTATGCTTGTTTATCCTGTGTATATCTTGTGCATGCACTGCGTGCATACAGATGGTGTATCTATTCCTATGCATATGTTGTGTTTCATGAGTGTGTGTCTTGCGAATGTGCTGTGTGTGTGTTTAAACTGTGTGCTTGGATGCATATGCTGAATGTCTATTTACTGCACGTGTCTGTGTGGACAGGCCCTGATTGCCAGACACTTGGTCTTGAGGGGTGAATGGCTCACTTGGGGGTTTTGGGTGGTAAGTGTCCACTATTAACCAAGGCCACCCCTGGGAAGATATATCTAAGGGCTTTGTCTGGTGTCCTGAGCCCCACAGAAGGCTCTCTTTGCAGCTGGTTCTACTGGCGGTGATGGGTTGGGCAATGTCAGAAGGTTACACGCAAGATGCATGTGACATGGCAGAGGCCTGGAGAAGCCACCGTAACGTTTGACTCAGGCCCCTTCTGGATTCAGATCATCACTGTTCTTCCAGCTTGTCTTGTTCTCCTACAGGGCTGACGCTGGTTGGGGGTAGGTTGCCCAGTGGTATCAGGTGGGCTCATGGCTTTCCTGTGCCAGAGTAGGGGACAGGAAGCAGACACAGCCCCCACAGGGCTCAGTGTGTCTCCGTGTCCAAGGGTACCATTCAAGTGTGCCAGGTCTGAGCTTGGGTGGGCAGGGGACACGGCCTTCCATGGCCCTTGGGGTGTGTGTCCACTGGGTGGAGGTGGTGATGGGGTAGTCACAGTGTGTCTGCCAGCTCACATGGACCCCAGAAGGCGGGGACCTGTGAGTGCAGCCGCCAGCCTGGTTGATTGCTTGAGTTGCCTGCTGGGGCTGCACCTGCTCCAAATTGTGATCAGACTAAATTAGACAGAAAACATGCAAGGTACAGTCGGAGCTTTCTGGCAAATTAGCAATCGAGCGTTGGGGGCAAGTTTCCTCTGCAAGGGGCACTTTGCCTGGCTGATTGCTGAGTGAAGACGGGGCCCTCCGCAGGGCAGCTCCTAAGGGGGAATTATTTCAGCTACCTCTTCGAGCTTTCTGAAGCTGCCTAAAAAAGCCAAGCCAAGATTGACACCTCCCTGCTGGGTTGCCGCCCACTGGTGGGTATACCAAGATGCTTGGTTTGTTCATCTTGAGAGCCCGGAGGTGTCCCTGCAGGGCCTTGGACTGACCCGGGATTGAGTACAACCTAAAAAGCAGAGTGCGTCGATTTGCCTGGACTTGCTGGAGGTGGAGTGGGGGAAATTCCCAAATCTGTGGAGCTGATGTGGAAAAAGAAGCGTTGATGGGTTGTTTATGGGTAGCACTGGTCACATGAAATTTTGGAGCTGGAAAGTGCGTACAGATGACCTAGTCAAGAGACAATGGAAACACAAGGACACAGGCAGTTGGCATCTGATACCTTGCATTTGTACCATGAGCTGTAGTGGGGGGTCAAGGCCAAGTGTCCAGGAGTATAAAAGACACACAGTTGTCACTGGTAGGAGAGGAGTGGCCATTCTGCACACACCAACTGGATGCCCAGACAATTTACTTCCATCAATAATGTAGCCCATCCCCATCTGTAATGGTTTGTATATGTTCAGCCCAGGGAGTGGCACTATTAGGGGGTGTGGCCTTGTTGGAGAAGATGTGTCACTGTAAGCATGGTCTTTGAGACTTCATCCTAGCTGCCTGGAAGCCAGTCTTCTTTTAGCTGCCTTTGGAAAAAGAGATGGAACTCTCAGCTCCTCCTGCACCATTGCCTGCCTGGATGCTGCCATGTTCCTGCCTTGATGATAATAAACTTAACCTCTGAACTATAAGCCAGCCCCAAATTAAATGTTGTCCTTATAAGAGTTGCTTTGGTCACGGTGTCTGCTCACAGCAGTAAAACCCTAAGACACCATCATCTTTTTTGTTGCTGATGTGTGTTTTTTTTTTTTTTTTTATTTTTTTTTTTTTTTTTTTTTTTTTTTTTGTGACAGGGTTTCCCTGGCTGTCCTGGAACTCACTTTGTAGATCAGGCTGGCCTCAAACTTGGAGATGCACCTGCCTCTGCTTCTCCAGTGCTGGTGCATTGGTACAGCTTTCCTAACTGCCTCCTCAGAAGGATTTGCTCCATGTCTTCTTTATCCTGGGTTTCTCACCCCTGCTTTCTCTCAAGGCTGTGGTATGAACACCACAGTATCCGGAGGGGGGCATCAGCACAGTGTGCATGGTGAGCTTATGGAAGTAGTGTGGGTTGCCATCTCTGAGGGCCTACCTACATAACACCTGGAGGCTTGGGGGACTATAGCCAGCCTCCATGTGGCCCTGTCATTACTTTCATGCCCTCTGATTTCAGAACTAAAGTGATTTTAATGATCACTTTGGTTTCCAGAGATGCCAGTCAATTGTGGCCCAGAGTCCCATGGTGGCACACACCTGTGGAGGGGCCTAGTCATCAAATCTTTCTATGCCGTTGTACATGTGCACACCTGTCAAAGTTGGGTCGTGGGGTGAGGAGGTTAACTATCTTACTAATGAAGGCTTAGATTGAATTCAATAATCTCATTTTTCCCCCTGGGATGGAATTAGAAATAAAAATAATCTATATGGAAATTATTACAGCAGGGATGAGCAGATGGCTCTGTGGTAAACTCCAAGACCAAGTTCAGACTCCAGTACCCATCTAGAAAGCCAGCTTCGTGACATGCAGCTGCAGCCCCAGTATGTGCATTTGGGTTGTGGCAGAGACAGACAGAGTCCTGAAACACATTGATTGATTAGCCATCCCGTCAAATTAAGAGCTGCAGGTTCAGGGAGAGACCCTCTCTCAAACAATAATGGGGAGGAATTGAGGCTGACTAGTGGCATCAACATGTACATCCATACTCATGTGTGCCCACACGCATGCAAGCATGTTACATACACAGCACCTCCTCAGTGGAAGGGATTCTTTGCTGAAGAACAACTACCACTAGTTAGTTGTTCAATAAGAAGACAGACACATACTCTATTTTATGAATTGAAAGGGAAATGTAGATTAGGTAGAGTGGCCCACGCCTTTCATCACAGCCCTTGGAAGGCCAGCCTGGTCTACAGAGTGAATTCTAGGACAGCCGGGGATACACGGAGAAACTCTGTCTCAAAAAACAAACAAACAAACAAACAAACAAAACCCCACAAACAAACAAGTAAAGTGAAATATCCCAACAGGTTTGTGTTTGGATGTGTGTTCCTTGATGGGTGACACTGTTTTGGAAGATAGTGAAAGCTTTGTGTGCCTGGGTCACTGTGGGTGGGATTGAGGATTGCAGCCTGACCTTGCTTTAGAACTGAGCTCTTTGCTTCCGGATCTACTAAGATGTGACCAAGATAGGCTGTAAACTCTCACCACCCTGGACCTCTGTGCCTTCCCTGTGCCATGATGGTCTAATATTTCTGAAACTGTGAATCAATTGCTTCTGTTAGGTAATTTCACAGTCATGAGACCAGCAACTAACGTGTTACATTTGTACTAATACAAATACATTAGCCTGTCTATACCCAGCTAAACTATCAATTGAGAATGCTAGCCAAAATAGACATCTCTAAGCCCAGATACCTATCTAGTGATTTCTTTCTTTCTTTCCTTTTTTTTTTTTTTTTTAAAGATTTATTTTATTTATTCATTTTATGTGCTGAGTGCTCTATCTGCATGCACACCTGTGTATCAGAAAAGGGCATTGGATCCCATTACAGATGGTTGTAAGCCACCATGTGGTTGCTGGGAATTGAACTCAGAACCTCTGGAAGAGCAACCAGGGCTCTTAACCACTGAGCCATCTCTCCCACTCCATCTAGGGACTTATACATGATGATTAATTTTTTTCTTTCTTTTATTTATTTATTTTTTTAAAAAAAGGGTCTAAAATGTTCTTCAGATTTTTATTTTTTGTATTATTCAGGAGCAAGAGAGATACTTTTAGACCATTGGTTCTCTTTTTTTTTTTTTTTTTTTTTGGTTTTCGAGACGGGTTTCTCTGTGTAGTCGGGCTGCCCTGGAACTCACTCTGTAGACCAGGCTGCCTCGAACCAGAAATCCGCCTGCCTCTGCCTCCAAGTGCTGGGATTAAGGCGTGCGCCACCCCCGCCCGGCTAACATGTTCTCAATCTGTGGTTGCAATCCATTTAGGATAAAGACCCTTCACAGGTAGTCGCCTAAGAGCATTGGAAACACAGATATTTACATTATGGTTCATAACAGTAGCAAAATACAGTTATGAAATAGCAATGAAAATAATGTTATGGTTGGGGGTCACCGACAACATGAAGAACTGTATTAAAGGATCTCAGCTTTAGGAAAGAAGTTGAGAATCACTGCTTTAAACTAAGTGTATATATTAAAAGTTAAAAAAAAAAACCAAAAAAAAAAAAAACCCTCCAACAACTTTCCTAATAGAATAAGAGAACTTTGTAAAACTTTAAATCAATGCAAAGAGAATAAAGACACAGAAACATTTAGTCAGATTGGGAAGATGTGTGGAGTGGGATTTTCTCGTTTTCCGTGTTCTCACTGAAAGGTGAGCCCTTCAGTGGAGGATGGGCTTTGAATGTAGGCCCAAGTACTCATCCTTGGATGTATTTGAACAAGAGTGATTTTACAAAACAGGGAAGGGCTCACGCCTTCCACAGCTGCAGCCTGGCTTGAAGTGTAGAGAGCCATGTTTACAGGTGACATGAGGTGACCTCTTGGAACAGGAAGACGCACCAGCTCTTGTGTGGCACAGAGGTGTATACATCTGATGGAAAGACCAAAGAGCTAGCTGTGGAAGCGACTGGCTGTGTCACCTAGCTACACTGTGACACAGGGCTCACGACTCCTGAGGTTTTATGGACAGCCAATCCCTTACAGTCCAGTCACAAGGACAGAAATAAACACGTTTATAAGCCCCTGGCAGGTCGACCTCTGGCTCAATTGGCTGCATCCTAGAACCCTCTGGGGTCTGACTGTACCTCTCGTGGCTGCCCTGAATGGAAGAGGTGAGTCTGAGGATAGACACACCCAGTTCCTGACCCCTGTCATTGCAGCCAGGGCAAGTGTCAGCACTATCCACATTTAGCAAATGAGTTCTAGTTTCAAACTCCAGGAGTCAGATGAGTCTAAGCTAGGTCGCCTTTGCGCTCTGTACCCTGCTAGGGCTGTAAACAGACAGCGGCCACTCGATAGCAGGGGTCAGGTGACCTCTTACAATATTCATGTGTGTTGGGCCTTCACCTTGTGGGTTTCCTTGCTGCTCTGCTGTACAGTAGGGCTGGCTCTGCTTGGGTCCCTCATGTTATCTTCAGTGGGTTAATCCTTAGCTCAGAGCTGTCTATCCTCCCCCAATCCACTTTGCCCTATTGGGGCACGGTATACCCTCCTGTGTCTGGTCTTGTGCAATGCTCACAGTTGCTAGCTAAGAATTACCACCATGTGACTGGGATCGGACCTCTCCTCTGGGCTGCTGCCCAGGAGGCCTGCAGTGTAAGATGCTTCGTCCAAGGAGACTGTATTGCAAGACTGTGTGCAGCTCAAGTTTAGCTTTCAGACAGCTTCCTCTCTGGGCCAAGGCTGCCCGGGACTCCAGAGTACCTGTGCAAGGGTCTTCCTGAGTCATGGGGTTGGCCTGGAGTGTGAAATCCAGACTCATCTAGGACCTGAGTTTCCTCCTCTGTGACACAATGAGTCAGATGGGGAGTCAGAAGGTGAAGGATGCCTTGCCTTCGAAGACACGGAGACACAAACTTGTTTCTAGGAAGTCAGGCATAGGTACTCATACATCTATAAATATACAGAATACACCTGTATACATGGATATACAGAAACATGTAGATACACACACACACACACACACACACACACTCACACACACACACACACACCACAGAGCTTGTACTCAGAATGGCTCATCCATGGATCCTGGGATCAAAACCGTCAAAGCGTTTTTGAGGAAGCTTGGGGGCCCACGCCTTTAATCCCAGCACTTGGGAGGCAGAGGCAGGAGGATTTCTGAGTTCGACACCAGCCTGGTCTACAGAGTGAGTTCCAGGACAGCCAGGGCTATACAGAAAAACCCTGTCTCGAAAACAAAAAAAACATATATAATAAAACCAAGAAGACCAAAAGGGGCTGGAGAGATGACTCAGCAGTTAAGAGCACTGACTGCTCTTCCAGAGGTCCTGAGTTCAATTCCCAGCAACCACATGGTGGCTCACAACCATCTATAATGGGATCTGATGCCCTCTTCTGGTGTGTCTGAAGACAGTGACAATGTACTCATATACATTAAATAAATAAATACATCTTTAAAAAAAATAAAATCAAGAAGACAAAAAGACTTGACCTCAGACTTCAGGAGTGATTGTTGAATGTGTGACTCTGACGTTCATTCAGTAGCAGCCTGGAGCCTTCAGTTGCTCGATGCCTTGCTCTGAGTACAGAGTCTGCACTTGCATCCAGCTCTTGCCTTGAGGGGTGCGGAGGGCCCTGGACATGATGTCCTTGTGTTTCAAAGTCCAGGGGTCATGAATCACAGTACAAGCTAGTTCCATGCTAAGATCTGGCACACATCACTTGTATGTGTGTACACTTGTATGTGTGCACAGCTGTGACATTGATGGATAAGTAGGGGGACTGTCGTCCATCACTACTGGATTGCCTCCCTCCCTTACGCAGTCCTGTCTGCTCCAGACACCCCCCCCTTCTTCGGTAATCATTGTAATTAGGGAGTTCTGCATCCCTGTGGGAGGCTTGGCACTGGAGTAGCATTTCTGCATGGCCTGGCAGAACTCCTCCTGGCCATCCCAGGGCCTGGTGGGACCTGGCAGTGCGCATGGGGTGGCCGCGCCAAGCTCCTTTGGCAGCCGTGGTACGCTTCACATTGCCAAGGAGTGGGGCCCTGCCCAGCTCGGCTCCTTGGCCTCTTTGGCATCTCAGGAAAGAAAATCGATGGTTCCATATCTTCTCTGATCATCTGTACTTGCTGTTTTCTTCCTGCAGGCCTGGGTTTTAGAGTCTGTCTGTGGTGTGTTCCTGCAGCTGCTCCCGGAAGTATAATTTTTAAAGACATTTTGAGATTTAGACCCTTCTCCTTCCTTCCTTCCTTCCTTCCTTCCTTCCTTCCTTCCTTCCTTCCTTCCTTCCTCCCTCCCTCCCTTCCTTTCTTCCTTCCTTCCTCTCTCTCTCTCTTTCTTCCACCTTATTGTGGAATATGCAGTGTGTAGAGGAGATACATGAAGCCTCTTTCCAGACTGGGAAATAGAGCACCGGCCAGAACCTAAGACTCAGGCTGTGAGCCCTCCACTGCCATGTCTCAGTCACTCACTCACACATTCATTCATGTATTCATTCACTTACACATTCAGTCATGTACTCACTAACTCACTCATTCAGTTGTTTGCTCATTCATTCACTCATTCATGCACTCACCTATGCACTCACTCTACTTACTCATTCATTTATTTACTCACTCATTCATTCACTCACTCATTCTCACTCACTCATTCATTCACTCTCTCATGCATTCATTCATGTACCCATTCACTTTCTCAATCTATACATTCACTCATTCACACACTCACTCACCCATTCACTCACCTATGCATTCACTCTACTTACCCATTCATTCATTCACTCACTCATGCATTCACTCACTCATTCGGTCATGTATGTATTGATTAACTCATTCATTCAGACTTTTTTTTTTTTTTTTTTTTTTTTTGGTTTTTCGAGACAGGGTTTCTCTGTATAGCCCTGGCTGTCCTGGAACTCACTCTGTAGACCAGGCTGGTGTCGAACTCAGAAATCTGCCGGCCTCTGCCTCCCAAGTGCTGGGATTAAAGGCGTGCGCCACCACCGCCCGGCTTCATTCAGACTTTTGATCATTCATTCACTCATTCATGCACTCACCTATGCATTCACTCTACTTATTCATTCATTCATTCATTCATTCACACCTACTCCACTCATTCATTCACTTACTCATGCATTCATTCACTTACTCATTCAGTCATGTATGTATCCATTAACTCATTCATTCAGACTTTTGATCATTCATTAACTCATTCATGCACTCACCTATGCATTCACTATACTCATTCATTCATTCATACCCACTCTACTCATTCATACACTCACTCATGCATTCATTCACTTACTCCTTCAGCCATATATCTACTAACTCATCCAGTCTTTTGTTTGCTCGTTCATTCATTTATTCACTCACTCACCTACTAAGCATCCACTCAACTTCTTCATTCACTCACTCACTCATTCAGTTATGTTTATACTCATTTAGTCTTTCCTGTACTCAATTTGATCATTTACACACTCAATCACTAGCAAATCCTTCTGTACTCCTTGCTATGTAACAGACATTATTGTAAGGACTTAACAATACAGATAAAAGCCCTGACTGTGTGGCTGACGCCCCCATGTTTGACTTTTTATGATGCCCACACTTGCATGGGTCCTTCAAGACCAGGCCATCTTGACCTACCATTTGGAGATGTAAGGAAACCTGCCACTCCTGGGTGTGTCCTAATTTGGCCTTGTTTGTGAGGTTTGCCCTGTCCACGTCAGTGGCTGTGGGTCATAGTTTTCACACCTGCGTAGTTTTCCTGTGTGCTCTTATGCCTTAGTCCATCTGTCCACCCCACTGCTGTGAACGTCTGGGCTGTTTCCAATATGGGGCTATTACAGACATGCTGTGTGAACATTGATGTCCTGTCTCACAGAGCGTCAGGAGCCTGTCTCGTGTCCTGGAGCACATCTGTGCTCCTCTGTAAATGCTCTTTCCCATGGTGACTCTGCCTCTCAGGCCTATCTGACAGGATGTGAAACGCCATCTGCCCTGTTAATTTATAGTTTCCCAGTTACTACTGAGGCCCAGTGTCTTCATAGGTTTAACATTCTTTTCTTCTAATGAAGTCTTTTGCTTGCTGGTTCCAGTGTAGGCCTTTCCCTTGACTCTAGTCGTTCTTTGTACCAATGGTTCTTGGCAGGTCTGCTTCTGCCTTTGTGGGACATGTTGCCCAGGCACGTTCTGATGGACAGGCTCCAGGTTCTGGCTTCTGTGAACTCTCACATGCTGACATTGTCTTTTGGGACATGGTGCCTAGCCCTTCCCCTAAACACCTGAGGCATGGTGTGTTAGCCCAGGGCTATCCCTGGACTCTCCTCTCCATCCTCTGACCGAGTTTGATATGACCTCTGATACAGAGGCAGGGCCCTCTGGTCACCTCTATCTTGTAGCAGTTCAGCCTGCACAGTCGGAAGTGGGAAGATGAGCTGTGTCTTCATAAGCGTCAGCGATCCCTGAGTGTTTTCTTTGACACCATAAAGTCATTAGCGGTAAATTCCTGCGCAGCAGCAATTAGCACTGCTGAAGTCTGAAGCATGAATTTGCACAGACTAAACCACTACTCGCTACCCATACAGATCTATGCAAATGAGTCAAGGGCAGATTGCACCCAGCGCTCATGGATCCCCCTTAGTTGTCTCTCAGGGTCCCCTGATAAGGAATCTGAGGCTCGACATGGAGGTGTCTCAGTCAGAGTTCATGCATCAACAGTTCTGCCTCCTGACATGACCCACAGGGATACAGTAAAGACAGGGCTTGGGGACAGGGTACTGAAGCCAGGGTGCCCATACAACTAGCCACATCTTGCTCAGTCTCTGACAGTGGCAGAGGTGGCGTGGAGGTGGTGTGGGCAGGGTCCTTGGGGGACCCTTGTCTGGGATGGCTCCATGTGTCAACTTAGGCTTAGGGCTCAGATAAGACACTGTGGCAGGGCTATGCTTTTCTTTTGGGAGAAGAGTCATGAGACAATCCCAGCCCTGCCTCACACTACATGTAGACAGCAAACACATTCATACTGCACACATAACCTCATGTCCACATATTCTACGCTATGCAAGACACAAACATACATTCATACCTATACATACTATATGCACAACACATAAACGTCACACATATTCACATACCACATAATAATATGCAAATCACACACTACATACATCATTCATACATACATATACATATACACATACACATACACATATACAATATATATTGCATGAATACATCCCGTACATACCATATGGATACATTCTATACCACATAAGATACCAAGATACCACACATATTCCACACACACACACACACACACACACACACACACGCTACACACATACAAATACAGAATGCACTCACTGTCTTCACCTCTTCCCCTCTCTGGGGTCTTGGGTTATACACCTGGGGGTCACCCTCTGTCCACACATGTTCCTCTGGGGCCTAGCATGACCTTGTTGCCGCTGAGGACTCTTGTCTGGACCCTACACCTCAATCTTCTTGGGCCCATAACAAATAACCAGAGGCTTCTCACTGTTCTGGAGAGGCTGGGTCTTCAAGATGAATGAGCTGGTGACCAACGTGCCATCTGTCCCTGATGAGGGCCCCTCTCCAATGTGGCCAAATACCTTCTTGCTGAATCCTTTTTGTAGGGGAAGAGAGGGAGACTTCTTTGTCTCATGAAGGCACTGGCTCTATAGGATGGGGATCCCCTGGCTAGATTTTCCTCTGGGTGACTGCTCTGTCCACACAGGGATTCCTGTGGTTCACAGCAGGTATGAGTGGTGGATCACACAGGCCCTCCGTGTGGGATGGGGGGCTGCCTCTGAGTCCCAGATGGCTGCTCTCCGGCGGGGGACATAATTCTAATTTCCCAAGGGAAGAGGGGCAAGGGAGTTACCACGGTGACCCGACTTTTTTTTTTTTTTTTTTTTTTTTAAGATCTTTTACTACTTATCTCAGTCGTCTGCCAAAGTCCTCTTGGCCTTTACTTTATCAAAACCCTCAGAGTTAATTCAGTTTGTTGGTTCCAGCTCAGCACAGAATCCTTCTGCACGGGTTGGCCACTCGGTTCGAGGTGAGGCTTCCTTAAAGACCAATAGCAAGGGCTGTCTTGAGCTCCAGGGGGAGGGGCTTCTGTGAGTGAGTGACAGTGTAAAGAGTAAAGGGGCGGAGCCTCACAGGGATCCGGAGCAAGACCTCTGAGGAAGGTCCCTCTAAGCACCAGGCTCCAGACCCCGGGTGGCTTGAGTCCCTTCTCTGTCATCATCCTGTCATTGAGTGAAATCAGGTTATCTTATCCTGCGCCATTATCCCCACAGGTCATGATGGTAATATATTCATTTTCTACTCACAGGTTTCAGTGAGGAAAGGCCCAGAGTTCCAAACTGGTCTTATTCTAAATTCTTTTTTTTTTTTCCTGTAAATTTAGCTCCCTTCCAAATGTCTTTTTACATGGTGTGCATTGTTTGTTTCCTTAGCAAAAATTCTCTCTAGCCAGTATGCAGCTGGACAGACTGTTTCTTTCTGGTGTCTATGATGATGTCATTGCCTGGAAACAGATCCGGACTCACTAGGTTAAAACATGGCTGCCAGTGCCAGCTGCCAGCTGCCTTGAAGTTGGTGGTGCCAGTTTTAATCCCTGCAGAGACAGGCAGATGTCTGGGTTTTGAGGCGAGCCTGGTCTACAGAGTGAGTTACAGGACAGCCAGGGTACACAAAGAAACCCTGTCTTAAAAAAAAAACCCGCAAAAATAGCCAAGTTGTAGGCAAATGTCTAACACAATCAACGTTAAATCAAATAGAACTTTCCAAGAAACTTGGCCTTATAAGGGTCTAATAGCAGTGATAAAATTATTATATTATTATTATATTATTATTATTATTATTTCTGAGACAGGTTTCTCTGTAAGCCCTGGTGTCCTGGAACTTGCTCTATCAGATCATGCTGGCCTGGAACTCACAGAGATCGTCCTGCCTCTGTCTCCAGAGTGCTGGGGTTAAAGGTGTGCACCACCATAGCCCAGTTTAGAAGAAATTGTTAATCCCAAGACTATAAATCTCTGTGGTGGATGCTCACTTAGCAACAGACTGCAGTCACCCTGCTCGGAAGCACAGTTATCGGGACTGTCATCTGGTGGAACATTGACCCACTCTAAGCTGCGGTTTGTTCTCCCGAGTGCAGTACTTTCCTTTTCTGCTTTCTTGAGAGGGACTAGATAGGTTCTAACAAAGTGAAAAGCCACCTGTGGTTAGAATCACAAATGTCACATGAATCTCCCATGTGCTCTGCTCTGGGTCTCAGCTCAGCTCCCTCAGTGGGACAGTCTCAGATTCAGGGACTCTCTCTCGTTCTAGTCAATCTCCCCAGGGCCAGGCACCGGCAGGTACAGAGCCAAGGTCTGTCTGTGGCAGTCAAGTGAAGCGGGAATTTGAACCTACTCAAGTTACCATGTGAAGGAAGTGACACTTTGGAGTTCCCACAGTTGTCTTTGAGGCAAAGTAGTATCTGGTGTGAAACTCATCTAGTTGTGTGTGTGTGTGTACTTGCACATACGTGGGTGCGTGTATGCATGTGTGTGTGCATGTGCATGCATATGTGTGTACATGTGTGTGCATTCGTGCATGCATGCCTGTGTGTGCATGTGTGTGCATGTATGCATGTGTGTGTATGCTTGTATGTATATATATGTGCATATGCATGCTGTGTGTGTGCATGAGTGTATGCCCCTGTGCATGTGTGCATGCTTTGTGTACATGTGTATGTACACATATATGTCCATGTTTTATGCACATATATGTGTATGCCTGCATGTGTATGTTGTGTGTGCATTATGTGCATGTTGTGTGTGAGTGTGCACGTGCACATATGTGTCTGTGTATATATGTGTTTAGGCTAGAGGTTGGTGTCAGGTGTCTTCCCCAATTGCTTATTTGTGGAAACAAGGTCTGTCACTGAATCTGGAGTTCACCGCTTTGGTTAGGCTGGCCAGCCAGTGAGCCCACGAAGCATGTACCCAGGGCCTGGTTACAGGATCACACTGCTGAGCATGGCTTTTGGCTTACATGTTGGTGATCAAACTCAGGCCCTCACTCTTTCCAGCCCCTTCCTGATTCTTTTTATGCTTCCCAAAGAGAGAACAGACTGGACAAAGCTGGGCGGGCAGGTGGAGCTGCTCATGAGGGCAGCAGGCTGCGAAAGCTTCAATCTACAGAGAAAGATGGCAGCTCTTTCTCTTCTTCTTTCTTTCCTTTTCTCTCCTGGTGGCCATTCTCACTCCCAGTCCAGGGGGTGGGGAGAAGAGGATGTGGGTCAGGAACTTTATCTTCTGTGTGAGGTCCCTCCAAGAATCCACTTAGGGTTGCTCTGTGTCTCAAGGATCTCTCTCTCTCTCTCTCTCTCTCTCTCTCTCTCTCTCTCTCTCTCTGTCTTTTTGAAACAGGGTTTCTCTGTGTATTTCCGACTGTCCTGGAACTCACTCTGTAGACCAGGCTGGCCTCAACTCAGAAATCCACCTGCCTCTGCCTTCCTAGTGTTTGGATTAAAGGTGTGTGCCACCACCGCCCGGCTCAGGGGTGGTTTCTAAGGTGGAAGTCTGCCTGTGGAATCTGAGGTCTGAACTAAGTAATCTGATCCTCAGGATATGCAAGAGACTGTTGATCAGGTTCCACCTATGTGGCTGGAGAGCATGAAATACTGGGATCAAGGGGCAGAACCCAAAAGGCTGTGCCCGTGTGGCAAGAAAGTGAAATCTACTCTAGACTCATCCCAGGAAACCCTAGAAAGAAATGGCAAAAAGTCAACTTGTTCAAGGAACAAATGTCAGCACTCTCTAACCCAGGGAAAAAAGTTCATGTAGGAATCATCATAGACCTAAGAATGTCAGGCACCTAATTAAAAAAAAAATCACAGGTCAGATGAAACAGCAGCAATGGTGACCTGTACCCGGGAGATTATCAATCACTAAAACAGACCGGAAGTGACAGGAGTGGTGGAATTAGATGCCAAATTTTAAATGAAGTTGACAAATTTGGTAAAACTGCTTAAAGAAGTTTAAGGGCACAAGGGCGAGAGGAAGGAGACCTCAGTTGTGACTTTTCACACTGCCGTGATAAAATATCTTTTGGCTTACAGTTTGAGAGTATAGTCCACCATGGCAGGGAAGATGTGGTGGCTGGAGCATCAACAAAGTTTGTTGCATGATATTTGATCACACTGTGAACGCCAAGATTGTGTTGTTTACTGATAAAATCCGTTTCTCATTGTGGTGTGGCTTAGTCTTAGCACACACCTTTAATCCCTCTGACTGGAATACAGATACATCTTTAATCCCAAACAATGTAGAAGGAACCACCCATGTTTGAAAAATGATGTCTAATTGAGTGGCAGACAAAGTGATGAGTCAGAGAAAGATTTGACAGAATAGGATACACCCAACTCCCGAGAGAACAGAGAGGAAAGGGAAGCTACACAGGAGAGAGAAGCACAGAGAGAAAAGAGAGAGGCTGTTTTATTGGGACAGTTGTACAGAGACTGGTTGCAGAGAGAACAAGCTAGACACGGGCGAAGACAGAATGATCTAGAGAGTGAGAAGGAGTCAGAAGATTAAAATGAATTGAAAACGTTAGTACAAGGCCAAGCAGAGCAAAAAAGTCAGAGGCTGAGAGACAAGCCAGATTGGATCAGTCAGCTTGGAGAGGAGTTTGAGCCAGAACAGCTGAGTTGAACCAGCCAGCCAGAGTTCAGAAAGAAGTAGGAAGGGGTGAATTTATTCAGCAGCAAGTCTCAGAGGCTGAAAGCATTCTAGGCCTAGATTAGATTGTATGAAGGCTAGAAGCATCCAGGACTAGGCCTAGGCTAGCTGACTGAGGCAGTAAACCTTGGAGATGACAGTTACTTCAGACAAATAAAAGTTACTTTTACAGAAGTTGGCTACATTGTGTCCACAGTCAGGAAGCCGTTAGAGGGCATGAATGTTGGTGTTTGGCTCATTTTCTCCTTCAAACCAGGTCCAGTTGGGGAATGGTGTCACCCCTCTAAGGTCTTCCCATCTCAAATAATCGAGCCTAGAAACACCATCACAGACAGGCTCAGAGCTTTATGGCCCAGGTGAGTCTAGATCCTACCATATTGTCAATATTCCCCATCACAAGGATGCAACAGTACTATCCAGAAATTACAGTAACACTGCAGATGAAAAATTCACTGCTGGGCTGATCAAGTCAACCCGTGTCAAGTGGAAGCAGCCGGGAAAGCAGACAGAGCCTCAGGGCTGTTGGATCACATGTGTGCATCTGGAACTCAAGGAAGAGACAGCAGAAAGGTGGTGGGATAAAATCTTTGGAGAAATAACGATCCTGAGGTTTCCAAATCTGACGAAAAGCACACATGCACAGATCCGAGGAATGAGCGTCTCACGAGACAAACACTACCGCCAGCCTACCAGGCAGGGCACACCAGCCTCAGATGCGAAGCCCGAGGTGAAGAAAAAAGGGGCCATGTCACCTAGTTCTCAATTACATTTACTGTGCATTTGCTTCATAATCTTTGTGTAGTTTGCTGGTTCTTTGTGTGTATGGGGCAGGAGGACAGAAAAAAAGAATTAGCAGGGTCAGTGTTTTCTGCCCCTTTACACAGATCTTCAGATATCCCAGAGGAGAAACCCCGAGACTTATCTCTGTAGACACTCGTCCAGCCAGGTGTCAGCTGGAGCTGAGGCTGAGGTGTCACTGAAATGCTGGAAGAGAATCCATAGCTTAAAATGTTATATTTAGTGAAAGCTAGCTCTCAAAAGCAGAGGCAAAGTATTCTCAGACACCCTTTCCTTCCCCCTCACCAAAAAAAAATCTGAAAGAATTTTCCCAAGTGCACCTGCATTTCAGTAAATATTTAAAGAACTCCGTCAGGCTGAAGGCGGACAATTCCGGAGCGATTCCAGAACTCACTTCTGAAAACAACGGTAGATGTTAAGTAGTTTGCTTTTCTTAAAAAAAAGAAAAGAAAAAACTTCCTTAATAAATGACAACAACTTAAAGCAAAAGTAACAAGGGATTGAGGGCTGATAATAGATGTGGAAGTTAAACGGGGCAGAGGCGTGACCCAGCCTGGCAGACTGGAAATGCTGTTTGGTAGTGGGCTATGATAACTCACTCTGTCAGAGCTGCAGAGATGGCCCAATGGCTAAGAGGAGGGATAGTGTGGTTTCCAACACCCATACCAGGCAGCTCACAACTAGCTCCAGGGAGTCTGATGTCTCTGGACTCTGCAGGCACCTAACACACATATATGTATCCCACTCAGAGACACGACATTATATATATATTTATAGACACATACACACACACATATATGTATGTATGCATATATAGGTATATATGTGTATATATATAAATCTTGGGGTTGGAGAGATGGCTCATCGGTTAAGAACACTGACTGTTCTTCTGGAGGTCCTAAGTTCAATTCCCAGCACCCACATGGCAGTTCACAACTGTGTAACTCTCACACAGGTATACATACATGCACGAGAAACACCAGTGCACATAACGCAAAACAAAGTATTTAAAAATAGAGTACATTGTGAGAAAGGAGCCCGGGGTGAACAGCAGGAAAACTGCTGAGAGAAAATGAACTCCCTAAGAGCTCCATCCGAGACAACCCAGAAGAGAAATTGAAAGATAAAGAAAGGAGAGAAATTGAAAGATAAAGAGAGCCAGGGGATGGCAAGCCAAGAGCAAACCGGAGGCTCTGGCCCATTGCTGTCAATAATGACATCGAATGTAAGTGGTTTCAACGCTCTAATTAAAAAGCAAGACTCAATTATATGCTAACCGTAGGAAATGAACTCGAAACACAAAGACGGAGATTAGAAGTGAAGGATGAGAAAATGACACGCCACGCATACACTAATCACAGGGAGCGGGGAGGACCAAGGAAACTGTGGGAAAGAGATCCGGCTACCGGAGAAGATCTAGAGGGACCATTTGTGCTGACCAAAGCCCAAACCAGCAACACCAGCAAGAAGGACAACCCTGACTTTGTCCATACCCACTGTGATGGTTTAATATATGCTTAGCCCAGGGAATGGCACTATTAGGAGGTGTGGCCTTGTCGGAATAGGTGTGCCACTGTGGGCGTGGGATTAAGAGCCTCACTCTACCTGCCTGGAAGTCAGTCTTCCACTAGCACCTTCAAATGAAGATGTAGAACTCTCAGCTCCTCCTGCACCATGCCTGCCTGGATGCTGCCATGTTCCCACCTTGATGATAATGGACTGAACCTCTGAACCTGTAAGCCAGCCCCAATTAAATGTTGTCCTTATAAGACTTGCCTAGGTCATGGTGTCTGTTCACAGCAGTAAAACCCTAACTAAGACACCCACTCACAGACCTTCAGAATTCAGGAAGAGGACAGTCACACAATGGTCTCGCCGGCATTGATATTCTACCCAGCAAAGAGAACTCACACCCACTGCAGTTGTGACTGGGGTATTAACCAAAGTGGACCACATTCTGAACATAACAACTCTCTAGCTTCAAAGGATCAAACTAGGTACACTGACCCCAGAGAACGGAGCCTACCGTGCATGTACGAAAGCTTAAGAACCAAACTGCTCTGGAGCTGGAGAGATAGCTCTACTGATCCAGTGCTTGTCAAGCAAGCATGAGGAAGCCATGGGTTTAATCCCCGTATGCAATACACTAGGTGTGGTAGTGCATACCTGTCACGCCAGCATTCAGGAGATGGATCACAAGTTTCACCTCATCCTAAGCTCCATAGTGAGTTTGAGGCCAGCCTGAGTCACTGTGTTGTTGAACTGTCTACCCACTTTCAGGAACAGTGACAGGCATAAACATTCTATGGGACATGAAAACATTCTTAAAATTAAAGATTAGTTCACGGGTACACGTTCCTCCATCCCACCTCAGGTTCAAGAAAGATTAAGAATTTGGTAGGCTTATTCTTCCACAGCCTGTTTTCTTTTCTCTGTGCTGAAGAAATGGGAAGCAATTTCTAAAGCTGACACTTTTCGTCCGTAAGCAGTGCAGTTCACCCCTCTACACAGCTGGGCATGCATATCATCGTGTGCACACGATCCTGCTCACACCGTATCTCCAGGGTCCTTAGGACCAGATTTTGGAGCTCCAGAGGTCAGGAAGGGACAGTGAAGTCAGCTCAGGAAGCAGTGAACCCAGGGCTTTGTAGCCGAAGCATAGAGGAGGGGCAGAAACGGAGAGTACTGAGAAGAAGTCAGTTAGACAGGCAGGGGAATTCTGAAGCCGCAAGCGCCACAGGCTGGGGCGCCAACAAAACATTCAATCTCTTGCAGTTTTGGAGACTGAGGTCCAAAGTGTCAGAGAGTGGATTTCTTCTGAGGTCTCTTTCCCTGCAGATATCTGGCACCCAGCGAACTCCTCTGCCATGTATCATGTCTGTTTTGTACAGTTGGGGTCTCTAGCGGATGTATGCTCCATGCTTCGGTCATACATCTCCTCCAACAAGAACAACCCCCTTCCTTTCATACCCACCCCCAACAACAGTGATAATAAATCGGTTTCCTATTCCCCACTTCTAGACAGGCCTATTACATTATTGGTCAATTTTTCATTACCGACTTCCAATGTATTAATTCTTCCTTCTTCCTTACCAACGCATATTGATTATATGTGTTAATGAGATTCAGAGCAATGTTTCCATCCACGTGCACACAAGCCTGCTCTGGTCAAATGTTGCCTCCCTGGCTCCTTTTTTCCGTTGTGAAGTCTTTCTCCGTTCCATGTGGATTCTTGAAATTTTGATGACTAATTTTTCCTTTCTAGTAATTTTAAAACTGGACCTCCCCTCTCTGTTTTTCTGTCCTTAACTTATCTTTTTTGTTTGTTTGTTTTTGTTTTAATCTCTAGGGACTATAAGCTTATACAATGTTACCATTTCTCTCTCCAAGGCCTCTTTCAGTCTCTGGCTGGTTAAGTTCAGGAGCATGGTTTCACAACACGGGTTTTCTATGTGTTTTTGGGTGGCAGCGTCTTTGCAGGGCAGTATTTTCTGTCCTCCACCGCTGGTGTTCTCTGATGTGTGCATTTCGTGGGTCTCTTCTGATGGCTCACCCCTCAGCACTGAGAAAGTTAGCTCTGCAGATAGGCCCTTATGGCTCAGCACACTGCAGCTGTAGGCTAACTTGGCACCCATCTTGGCTTCATGAGATATCTCTGTCTCCAAAAGGTAGCAAGCCTCCTTTCCCCCAGTTGACAGACAGAGAAAGCCTTCCAATAGTCCAGTCTTTGCTACCACAAGCCTCTGGTCCATGTTGCCAGACTGACCCGCCCCTGTGCAGAAGCATGCCACTCTCCTAGTGGAGAAGGGACATGACCTCCGTCTGCCTCTCTGCAGTCCTGAGTCTGTGTTTTCTGCCGTGGTTCCTGCTGTGGTGCTATTTTACTTCAGGCTCAGCCTGTCTCAGGCCTTCTCTACATCACACCTCATGAACCAAAAGAGTCAGAAGGAGAGAACCAACTCCACAAACCTGTTCTCCTGTCTCTACTCCCATGCTGTGACATCTGTGCCCCAAACAACAACAATAAATTTTGTTCTTTTGCATTGCTCCCAAACAATGACAATAAATCTCTTTCCTATTCCCCACCTCTTGACAGGTCTATTATTTTATGGGTCAATTCTTCATTGACCAATACCAAGAGGCGTTGGCTTGGGTGACTCTCAAGGATGAATGTCCCTGGCTTTCCCAGCAATTCTTTCTCTGACTGTCCCAGATTATGTTCCTACCCTTGGTCCCTCTGATCTATTGTAACTTGATGCTGTACATGGCTTTCTGTTGATCTGATAGTGGTGGACAGTGCTGTCCAGTGTCAGCTTCCAGCCTGGTCCATTCAAGTACATCTCTGACCTCAAGAAGAGAGCAATTTCTAGTGAAAGAGCAAGAGAAGGCTCTAGACATCCTTAAGAGGAAGCCTTGACCTTGGCAAGCCTTCATTTCTCCTGTTCCAGCCCCAGGAGCCCCAGTCTGTCACAACCACAGGGATTTCTCTGCTGTCTTGATTTCCACAGTTACCCCAGCCTTCCTGGCTGTGATGGTTTACATATGCTTGGCCCAGGGAGTAGTACTATTAGAAGATGTGGCCTTGTTGGAGTGGGTGTGGCCCTGTTGGAGTGGGTGTGGCCTTGTTGGAGTGGGTATGTCATTGTGGGCGTGGGCTTTAAGACCCTCATCCTAGCTGCCTGGAAGCCAGTCTTCCACTAGCAGCCTTCAGATGAAGATGTAGAACTATTGGTTCCTCCTGCACCATGCCTGCCTGGATGCTGCTATGCTCCCACTTTGATGATAATGAACTGAACCTCTGAACATGTAAGCCAGCCCCAATTAAATGTTGTCCTCATAAGAGTTGCCTAGGTCATGGTGTCTGTTCACAGCAGTAAGACCCTAACTAAGACAGTGGCCCCAGAGTTGACGCAGGTGAGCCATATTGTGTTTTTTTCCGTTGCAGCTTTCTTCAGTAGACTACACTGAAGGACAACCTGCCTTCTGCTGGAACTGCATATAATATCTTACTCTCCCATTTCCAAGGCTTGTACAGAGATTGAGTGTTCATGGTGTCTCTGGAGCTTGGCCCAGAGGGGGAAGGTCAGCGAAAATGTGTTTAGGCAACCTAAGAAGATTCTCTTTGCTAGTCCTGCCTTTTTAGGGGTGGCTTATCAGCCCTAAAGAAGCTTCCTGACCTTGAGTTCACAGGTGCAGAAACAAGCCATCTCTTGTACACGTCGCTTGGCCAAGGGTGGAAAGGACAGCTCTGGTCCAACAGGGAAACAGACCAATGCCACCAAGTTATCGGAAAAGAACCTCTCCACGAGATGGGAAGGCAGGGGTGCTTGCCGGTTGTCATAAGAACAAAATGAAAGTCAATATTTACCGAGAGAAAGTCACACATAGAGAGGCCCCAGTGGCTTCTGATCAATCCCAATCTCTTTGCTGTTAAGATTTCTCCCAGGCAAGGGCTCCCTCCCCAGGACTTGACTTCTCAGCTCAGTTTGGCTGGGTACAATGCAGTCCCCGTTGTTGATCAGAGGGAGGGCAGTCTGCTATTCATTCGGTGTGTTTCTGGTGTCCCTGCGCTGCTAGAAGAGCAATTTTCACCATAAAAAGAAAATGAAAAGAGAAGGGGAGGGAAGAGGTCCATTACACCACAGGGTGAAGTTAGTTGTGCTCAGAATACACAATGGAAATGCTCCTTGTATAGAGAGAAATTGCATCCTTGCTCGGGCACAGAAGATATTTGATCAAACCTCATGGGATGGGGCCAGTAGCCTAAAGAGCAATGCTGTGTGGGGTCTCTCCCCAGTCCCTCTCTGTGTCTCCTACCCAACCAATAGATCAAGCGAGGGGCCAGCCAAGAACAGGGCTGGGCATATAGAGTCTGGGAGGTGCTCTTTTGAATGCATGATTGAAAAGTGAATGTTCATCTTTAATCTTTAAAACTTAATATTAGGACAGAGGCACTTGATCTGCGGATGGAGACCATACTGTTCTCCTGAGCTCTGGTTGGATTTCTGCCTCTGAAGATACGAGCATTTCTCTTGGTTCATGTGTGAACAGCCAGTCACTTCTAGCACATGTTTAAGAGCACCCTGGTCCTAAGGTCGCCTATGTTTTCCTAGGACTTCTTATAGGGAGTTGGGGCGGGGAAGGTACCACAGATTTAGTTAAACCTGCTTGGCTCTCCTTCAAAAGAGTCCCCCTTTCTGGATCTTAATCAGCTGACAGGAAAGTTGGCATGATAAGTACTGGAGATGGACAGCCAGGTAAGGAAGACCTTAGTGTTGGGGGACAGTGCCCACTCATGCCTCCTCAGGCCTGCTGTCAAAATCTATCCCAGCATAGTCCTTTGTACCCACAGAGTCCAAGTGGACACCCAGGTAAACTACTAGGGAACCATGGAGGCTGAGTGACACCTGTGACTTTACTGTGCCTGGGGCACATTCTTGAGACACATTTGGTCAAGTGGATTAGGGCTGGGGCCACTCAGGTGAATAGCTGAAATATTGCATCTAGTGCTTTACTGGGGGAAAGGAAAAAAAAAAATAAAGCAAAAAAAGCAAATCTGTTTCTAGTTGTGGTGTGGCTCGGCCTGAACACGTACGTTTAATCCAAGAGCTTTGTGTTTGTTGTGAACAAGATTAAATGACTTCATCTGTAGGGCAAGCAAGAGGTGGAGTCAGTGACCAGATAACGGAATGAACACAGGAAAGAACCATAGAGAGTAAGAGGAAGTCAGGAGGATGGGTCGAGAGACACACAGGAAGTAGAAGGGCGGGACATTGAGTTTGAAGGGGTTTTTGACACACAGCGGAGAGGGAGAGCTTCCTTTTGAGACTTTGGCTAAGGAGGAAGGTCAGCTGAGTGCTTCCTCTACCTGTCTGAGCTAGCAGGCTTGCACCCCAACATCTGGCTCCTGAGTCTTTCTTGGTAAAATCGAACGTTTGAGATTTTGTTAAATACAACAAGCTCATTAGTTAGTTACTTTTATTATCAAAGCAACTTAAGGAAGAGAGGGTTAATTTGGATTCACTTGAGGATGAAATCCATGACAGCAGGAAGGGGTGGTGAGAGGAACTGAAGGGACCTGGTCAGATCTCATCTACAGTCAGGAAACACAGAGAGAGATATGTCTCCTTTGTGTGTAGTCTGGGACCCCAGCCCACGGGAGACGCCACCCATGTTTAGGGTGTTATCCCATCTCAGTTAACCCAATATAAAAACACCCTCACAAACATCCTCTGAGGTTTGGCTTCTGGGTGATTCTAGATTGTGCCGAGTTGACAATCTACATTAGCGTTGTCTAGTTAGCTAGCTCTGGTTCCTGAGTGCCTTCTTCACCTTCACTGCTGTGCTTGCGTGAGCAGGTGTTTCTGTTATTTCTCCTGCGGGCAAAGCTTTCTGGGGGAAATCAAGTGCTCGCTGCATCTATCCTTGTTAGCAGGGACAGGGGACCTGCTGGTCACAGAGAAACCATTAGACCTCGTGACAGGCTTCAGGCAAATTGGCACACAGCCCCACAATGAATAAAGGACTAAAGGCTGTCTTGCTGTGTGGACTGGGCTGTTTTAGGGAGTGTAGACCTGCTGGCTAAGAAAGTAAGTAGGAGTAGGGGCTGACGGGAAGAAAACTGCTGACCTGGCTTACAAAGCTGCCCTGTTCTCTCTTCGACCAACAATGTGAGTCCCGTGGGTGACTGGAGTTCGGAGTCCCATCCCCCAGTGCCTGCTTGTCATCTTTCTGGAAGGGGCAGCCTGATGCTGGAGTTGTCACATAGCTGGGCTGCCACCCCATCAAGCATGCAGTCCCTCCTGCTGTCTACATGGACTGTTCTGCCTGGGTGGTCATTATTCATTTCCAGAGGTTTGCTTTCCTTAACCACACTGTTGCCGGAAAGAGTTGAGGAGAACTTGGTTGCAAAGGCTGGATTTCCAGTCCTGGACCCTGTGTCTGATCACACAAGTCTGTCACCTCCCAGGACAGACATGGGCAAAGCTTGCTACACTTGTGCTCTAGGTCACTGTGGTGTCTCTGAGGAGCTGCACTATGTTCTGGACCCACAGAGTACAGGGACAGCATCCTCCCGGGACGACCAGATACTGTGGGTAAGCCAGCAATATCCTTCCCTGACTAACACAAGCAAATCAGAGTCTTGTATCCAGTGCCCCAGCCAGAAACAACTGGGTCTCTTCAGGTTATTGTAGTTGGCTCTCCTACAGTCTGCCAGGGTGCATGGATTTATATTAGTAACACTCAGAGGGCCAGAATAAGGCATTCAGGGGACCATGAGTCAGCTCCTCACTCCTGCCTATTCAGTGTGTTGACTCTATGTCACATGTTACTGAGGCTGACATTGTCATGGGTACCTTGGCCTCCTACGGAAGATGGGACAGGAGTACCTTTGACTACTTGAGGATTGTGGTGAGGACCAAAGTCACAGAGTGCAAAGCACTTCTGTCATCGGAGTGAGCAGAACGGCAGGGTGGGGCCCCCAAGCACACAGTTTTGAGAATGCCCTTGCTGGAGGCCAAGGATGTTGGGAGGGTGCTTTGGTTTCTGGTTCCCTGTAATCTCTTAAACAAGCACCTCTGCCTAGAGGTGTCGTGACTACATGTCTGAAACTTAGAGGAGGCACCAGAACACAGGGGTGGAATCTGTACACAGGGGTGGATATCTGGACTGACCAGCTCACTCCCTACCTAACTCTGGTTGTGGCATTAATTCTTTAAAAAAACATGCAAGACTAGGCTGTATGGTACCTGTTTCCTAGGACTCCCTTCCGCTAATAGGAGTTTCCCTCCCTCTCCCTCTCTTCCTCCCTGCTTCTACCTACAAATCTATAATAAACTTCTCTTTAAACCCATCCTCTGTGCTCTGTGAATTTCATTCATTGAGTAACAAATGGCTTGGAGTGGTTTTGGTGGCCGTTAAGTTTCCAGGACTCTAGTCTCTCATGCTAAACGCAACCAGAGCTGAGAGAAGTTCTGCCATCCTTGAAGATGCCCTGCTAGTCAGGAAGTCCCAGGTAAGTGACATTGTTACCACCACAGTTGGGGTATCACAGGGGAGTGTGGTAGGCTGATGGCCTTAGGCTCTGGTGAGCCGGCTTGGGCCAGCCCTGAGAGGCAGGTGTGGAAAAGATAAGATGGAATCAACAAGGTTCTCCAGGTAGGCAGGATGGAGAAGTGAGCTGTCTCTGTGTCTACATCTATCTGCCATGCCTCAGGATGTGGGAACCTGTGTCAGAAAGCTGTAGACTCACTGGGAACTGTGAATGAGACAGAGTATAAAATTTCTTTTATAAGAAACTGCATAAACTATGGTAAGTAAATAGACTTAAAAATAAAAATGTTTTTAAAATGCTCTAATATGTCCACATTACCTCTGCAAAAAAAAGACAAAGGCCAAGGCCTGTGTCATGGTTTGTACATGCCTGGCTCAGGGAGGGCACTATTTGGAGGTGTGGTCTTGTTGGAGTGGGTGTGTCACTGTGGGTGTGGGCTTTAAGACCCTCATCCTAGCTGCCTGGAAGCCAGTCTTCTGCTAGCAGCCTTCAGATGAAGATGTAGAATTCTCAGCTCCTTCTGCACCATGCCTGCCTGAATGCTGCCATGTTCCCACCTTGATGATAAAGGACTGAACCTCTGAACCTGTAAGCCAGCCCCAGTGAAATGTTGTCCTCATAAGACTTGCCTTGGTCATGGTGACTGTTCACAGCAGTAAAACCCTAAGACAGCCTGGGAGAGATATTATTGACTCTTTCACATGGCCAAAGACATTAAAACATAACACCTGGTGTATTCCCTCTCTGTACTTGTATTTGATGTTTTGCTTATTTTATTTATTTATTTATTTTTTTTTTGATTTTTCGAGACAGGGTTTCTCTGTGTAGCCCCGGCTGTCCTGGAACTCACTCTGTAGACCAGGCTGGCCTCGAACTCAGAAATCCGCCTGTCTCTGCCTCCCAAGTGCTGGGATTAAAGGCGTGCGCCACCACGCCTGGCTTCTGCTTATTTTAATAATAAAAATAAAAGTGCTTTGTTTTTACTACTCGAGGTCAGAGGCCTAGAATGGCCTGGTTCCCCACACGGGTCTGTGGAATAGCCTTTGCGCCTCAGAGACTTGGCTTTGCTGGCCATCAGATGAGTAGACAACAGGATACCTCGGTAGGAGAGACGGAGCAGAAAGCGGTATCCTAAGAACCTGGCCAAGGACGGGGATGAAGTTGGACCTTGGCGGAGAATAGGCCGGCTCCTCTGTCAGAGCCAATCAGCTCTCAGCATGGGCCAGCATGGAGGTTCTGCACATTTACAGGTGTGTTTTCTATCCTCTTTGCTTAGCCAGGGATCCTCACCCCCACGCATGGCCACCCACTGAGGGGGTTTCGGGTGGAGGGTGACGTCATTTTTCATGTATGAGTAACACAGAGGGGTCAGCTCACTATGCTACTGAGGGATGTTATGGCTCACTGTCCTGATGGATGGGGCAGGGCAGTCTCACGCAAGGGCCACAGGGAAAGCTGCAAGATTAGAAAGCCGACTGCCGAGCCGGAACCTTTAGAGGGGCTTCAGAAAGCTGAGCAGAGAGTAACAAGTGAGGTGAGTCACTCAGGGGAGTCTTTAGGAATTGATTGAGGCAGAGGGATTGGCCCTGGGTAGAGTTAGTTAAAGGAATGGAGGGAAAGGAGACGGGGTTGATTGAGCATGAGCGCTGCACTCAACCAATCAGATATTGGGTGGGTGGACGGGGGGTGGGGCGATGTGTGTGGTGTGTATGTGTGTGCGCGCGCGCGATCTTTCTTTGATCATCAAAATTTTTAAGGGTTCAAAACATCATAAGATTTTTTTGGTGTGTGTGTGTGGGGTGGGCTGGAGAGATGGTTCAGCAGTTAAAAGCACTGACTGCTCTTCCAAAGGTCCTGAGTTCAATTCCCAGCAACCACATGGTGGCTCACAACCATCTGGAATGGGATCCGATGTCCTCTTCTGGTGTGTCTGAAGACAGCTACAGTATACTCACATACATAAAATAAATAAATCTTTAAAAAAAAAAAAAAAGAATTTTTTTAAAGTCATGATTAAGACAAGACTCCGCATACCATACGGGGAAGACCTCTCTGCCTCCCCAGGTCCTGGTGGCTCCTTGATCATTGTCACATGACTCTTGTCTCCCGGCCTTCCTCTAAGTGGCTAAGAATGCTTGATTGCCCTTGGGTGAGGGTCGCCATAAACCCGGTGATGTCATCACAGGATCTCAGTCATATCTGCAGGAGAAGCCTGCGCCAAATTACTGGGGAGAGGACATGAATGGGTCTTTTGGAGGGTGTGTGTGGGGTGAGGGGTGTGGGTGGGTGGGGCGGGGCCGTGTCCACCATTTACCAGGCAACTGCGTCCACCCTGTGGGACCTTCAGATGCAGCTGTTGGGTGGCTTGTGTCCTTGTGACCTTGGCTGTGGTTTTTCTTGACCGCCTCACCATTGCTCACCTGATGACCACATGATGACAGAGGAAAGCAAAACCTAAGAATCACAGCCTAAGCCTAATCTGCAGTCTCTTCCCAGCTTTCTACCCGAGCAGAGGGTGGTGCAGACCATTCCTGTAAATCCTCTCACATTTGTGCCAGCAAGCCTGGTTCTCATTCTGTCGCTCCTGACACAGGTTTGTTCAGGGTTAGGAATGGCTCAGGGGTCCGAGAAGTGAATGAAGGAAACAGGACTGTCTACTTCTCTCCAATTGCCTCTTCACTTCCTGCTCCTGGCCCTAGTGTCCACCAGAGTCACCCGAGGCCACTCCAGGGTGTGTGTGGTCCCTGGAAAGCCCCTGCTGGATCTTGGTCTTCTGTCTCAGCGAGCTCTCCTATGTCCCAGTTCCACTCAGGGTCATTGCAGGAGTCATTGCAGGGAAGCTCTTTCTAAACCTTTATTTAACATTTGCTCCAAGCTGCTCCATTTAGAATCCATTAGCAGTGCGTGGGTCTCCAAGGCTACTACCTACAGCAAACCTCAGACCCAGTAAGCGGGAAGAAAAGCATTTGCCCGCTCCCTGCAGAGGCTGTTCCTGCCCCACCACGAGGAGCCCCTCTGGAGAGGAGCCCCTCTGGAAAGCCGTTTCAGAGGCTCCAGGAGGGAGGGAAGGCTGTGGGCAAAGAGGATGGCACTGTACTTCTCAGAGGGAGGTACCTTCTTGGGACCTGCCAGAGAGACATTAACAGGCTGCAATTTCCCAAATCAACTCTTTAGTTTGTAAGTAAGAGAAAAATCACGAGTTTCTGAGTGTGCCTGCCCAGTGGGGGCTCTGCCTCTGGCTTTTCAGAGACTCCTTGTTCATTTCTTTTCACAGGCTGCCTGTCAGGTGCCACAGGCAGGTGGTGGCCTGTCATCATGTGCCATTAGGAGCCATGGCAGCAAAAGTTTGAGGATGAGGCTCCCGGGGTCAAGCAGGGGCAGATGCTTGCTACCCAACCCCACAGCCTCCAGTAGTGGTATACTCAGGGAGCCTGGGACTGGGAAAAGGGATGGTTGGAGCCAGCTAGGATTGCCACAACCAAGAAGCATTTTCCAGGGTCCCTTTGAGTTGAGATTTTTATCATCTCCGTGACTTAGTAACTTGTTATCACTCAATGATGGATTGATTGCAGGGAAAGAGACTAATTACTGGCTGGCATCACAGTTCCTTTAGGCTCTTGAGAGCAGCCTAGCTTAGGTTGGCTCATGGTTGGTTGTCGTACTCAGAGGGTCACAGGACCAGCCACACATAAGGTGGATTAAGCCTTTCCTGGGAAGTTGGCTCTGTTTGGTTCTCCCATTCTCTCAGGGCAAGAGGCCTCCTGCCAGAGATGCCATAGTCATTTGATGCCAATGAAAGCCCTAGAACCAGTCACGTGCTGAGTGTGGCCATACACAGAGCCTGGGGCAGCAAAGTTTACTCGGGCAGAATTGAGGGTGGGATTTGGCAGGGCGACCTCTGCGATGGGAGAAGGAACAGGCTAAGGGTCCAGCCACTACTCCTCACCCAGGGTGTGTTACAAGAAGGGCTGACTTCAGTGGAGTAAAGATGGGGGGGCGGGGAGAGAACACAGAGCGGCTGTTTTGGGGCCTCAAGATGAGAAGGGAACTGGAAAGACAAAGACGGCAGAGCAACAAGAAAGGAGGAGCCTGCATCTCAGGAGGTTTAAGAAAAGGAGGAAATCTCTGCTGTGCTTAGGGGCTCCATTCCTCAGGGCTCTGTCACCGTCACCGCAGCACATCCCTTGCCTTCATTAACCTTGCCCGAGTTCTCTACCCAGCCCCATCCTACGGCGGGGTTTTTAAATCTTCAGAAATTACATTCTCATGATTTTATTTAGAGTTTCTTTTTTTTTTTCTTGTCAGACTATCTGATGAGAACTAAATCTGTTTCCCACCCCCCCACACACACCCGCAAAGTCCTCTGCTACCTCCCCACTTTTCCTTTTCTAGGTTTTTAGATCGCTGTCTAGGAGTTTCGGTGCTATTAGAAGGACTCCATTTCCTGGCTTCATGAGGGATGGAGGAGACTAGTTCTGTCATCTTGCTCTGTGTGGAAGGAGTGAATGTATGGGATGGGGTATAAGGTACTCTGAAAACGGTCTAGAAAAGTCAGGGTTGGCCCTCGGGGAATGTTCCTGCTGTGACCTTACCTTCCTAACTCATGTGTCTGCTGCAAATATGGTTTCCTTCTCTCTGGGTGCAGGGCCTTGTTTGAAGGGCAAGCAAGGATCCAGAGAAGGAGCAGAAGGACTGACGTTGGGTCTGACGCTGAGTCCAGCCAACTTGGCTTGGCCTCTCCTGGACTCACCAAGGCTCTGATTCATGAGGTGCCAAGGCCAAACACATTTGAGTGACAGCGGCTTCCTTTAGCCTTGCCCTTGCCAGTTCCGTGTTCCCTTGTCCCAGAACTGCTACTCAGCAAATGCCCGCTGCCCCCAGTCACCAATCTGCAATGTACATGCCTGCTTCCTTTCCCACGGTGGAAGCCAGCCAGCTTCTCTTCAGTCTCTGCTGTGCCCCTCCCCCAACCCCCATTTAGGCCAGGTTTTCTGTTAGCCCTTTCTGCCGAGGCGAGGAGAGGAAGATGGGTAAAAGTATGGAGCCTGGGGTCTCATCAATGGATTCCATCCAGGCTCCGAGGGCCCTGTGGTGGCACAGGCCCTTTGAGAATACTGCAGGTCTGTGAGATGGATGTAACCAGGCAGGGGGTATTGAAAGGTCAGAAGTCCTTCCAAGCAGTTTGGCAATGTCCTCTGGGGTCCTGCCAAGGCTGGGGACATGTGTGCATAAGAAGGAAAGATAAACTTGAACAGGTGTTTTTGTGGAGGTTCATCCCTGAAAAAGAACTGAGGGGGCATAGGAGGGATGGACTGAATCCCACATCCCACATCCCACATCCCACAGCTGGAAAGGCTGACTGGAAGTGCCAGCAGACCGCAGAGCCTCATCCTCAGAGACCTCATGGCAGCAAAGCTATGGCTGGTGGGACCTCCTCACAGGAAGTGAATGGATGGATGAGTCCTCCAGCTGTTTTGCCAGTTACTCTGGAATCTGCATTCCTGTCTGGAGCCCCAGTAGAGGTGCTCTCAAGCGACTCACTGGCCAGGGGTGTACTGAATCAGCAGAAAGCACAGGGCCTTGCAAGAGACCGTGGGAAGTGTGTTCTCCCAACCTGGGCTAATAGGGGAAGTTCCTGGCCACAGTGGGCTTCCCCTGAGGAAGGACCTGGCTCCCACCACTTCCACAGCCACCTCCGTCAGGGGACTGAGGGCACTGTGGTTCAACAGCCAGCACTTGAACAGTTTTAGGCAGCCAGCAGAACTGCAGGCAGGCTCATTGGAAATCAAGGCCGGCTTGTAGAGGCTGCTGCTTCTGGGCTCGGGGTGTCGGAAGGATTCCCCAAGCCCTCAGGTGGGAAGGGAACAAAGGAGGCCTCTGCTACAGCTTCAGGCCTCTGACTCCACAGCTCAGCTACTGTGTGAAGAGCTAGGTTCTTTTTTTTGCCCTAAATTCACCGTATTTGGTGTATGGCTCTCACTCTGCCTCTGTCCGCCTACTGATGTCTCCTGTGCATAGAATGCCTGGTCAAGGTGGGCTTCGTAACCCGTACCTCCTGCTCTGTTCATGGGTACCATTTGTCTGGAAGGAACACGAACAAGGAGAGAGCTAGGTGCGTCTATGTGAGTTGTAAGAAAACCCCTGGTACCAGACTAGGCATCAATATCTCCTCAATCAGCCTGGGTACAGAGGCTAAGCTTAGAGTTACCATACAAAACATCAGTTTTCCACTGTAAGGAACATCACAGTGGGCCATTGCCAGGGTCCAGTTATCTGAGAACAAAGAGGCAAGGGACTGAGAAAGAGCTGCCAGGAGCCCCCAAGGTTGGGTGGGGGCACACCAGAGGTCACGCAGAAAGTCCCTTCTTCCAGATGGGGCTGGCCAGGGGGCTATCCTCTAGGGGGCGGTGTTGCTATTTTTACTGTTCGCCAGAGTGTGCAGCAAGCCTGTCTGGGTCTGCCATGCCTGTGTGACTAGGACCTTGGCTCTGGTCCCACACTGAGCCTGCTGGTTCCTGGGATAACTTCATCTTGCAACGAGGTGGGCAGCCGAGGAGACAGAGGCTGCCTGGCAGGAGGAGGTAGGGGTAGGCATCTGGGTTAAGACTAAGTGAGCAGGATGGGGTTGGCCTGGGGGAAAGGATACCCAGTTGGTCTCTGGGCAGGTAGCATGGGTTGGGCCAAGTGACACTGGCTGAGTCATGTCCCACGTTGACAGGTTGCAGAGCGGGCGTGAGTCAGCTACAGCTGAGCCCAGGAATAGAGCCTGGGGAGGGCGGCTCTCTGATCCTGATGCTCTTGTAGGATCTGTCTGGGTCCGTGGAGTGACAGAGAACTTGTGTTGGAGAGGCAGCTGTTCTGTCCCTTAAAATGAAAGGACCGTCCCTGCTACTGCCTGCTGGGGACTATCTGAGCTGCCGTACCAAAGACACCCTGAATAGGCCGCAGAGGAAAACTTTGTCACTCACTGTTCTGAAGGCTGTTGATATCTATTATCAGGGTGCCTGAAAGTTTGGTGTCAAGTGAGGGCGACTTTCTGCTTGGTAGATGATGTTTGCTTGCCGAGTCCTGACTGGGTGAAGGGAAGGGAGATCCTCTGGTGTCCCTTCTGTTAGGGCCTCTGTGTTTATTGTTTTTCTCACAACTATGAACAAAAATAGCAGACTGAGAAGCGACTTCAGTAGGTGAGGGTTTATCTTGGCTCCCAGTTGGAGGGGCACACAGTCTGTCACAGTAGGAAAAGTGGTGGCAGCAAGCATCTGAGGTAGCTGGCCAGTCAGGGAACAGATGAGGGATGCTGGTGCTCAGTTCTCTTTCTCCTTTGTGTTCAGTCGGGACCACAGCCTATGGGATGCTGTCCCCCCCCCCCCCCTTAGAATGGGTCTCTCTATTTCAGCCAACCAAGTCGAAAAACACAGATACAACCAGATGCTTGTTTCCATGGCAACACCAAATCCCATTAAGTTGACAATCAGGATTAACTTTCAAGGACCTTACCTCTTTTCTGGGGGGCTCTCTTGTCGCCGTGTTAGCTCTCATCCCTAGTAACTATCTCCTTGCAAGTTAGGAATCAACACATATATTTGGAGGGGAGCACACACTTTTGGATCACGTCACTGCAGTAGGCATACTGACTTCTCGCTTGATGTCCCTGTCCCAGGGCAAGGAAGGTGAGCATAGTGACTCCTGTTGACCAGCTCTGAGAATAAATACTGTCCAAGATGGAGACGCCATGGTCCGGACCCTCCCTCCACTTCCCCAGTCTCTTGGATCCACACGGTTCAAACAAACACTCTGGATTCAAGGTGCTGAAACTGAGACATGCTACCAAGAGTGGATTGGGGGGAGCTGGAGGGGACATAAGCCCCCAGGAGCTGATGGGATTCAGTTTATGGGCCCTCAGGGGCTACAAACTGTACTGTGGGCTTCTGAAACTGGCCTGGCTGAGGATATCAGTATGGGCCTGGGGGTGGACATCAGGGAGAAGGCAGATCTGAGGGACCGCTTCTCTGGGGCTCATGGAGGCTCATTCCCCCCTATAGAGGCTGAGTACTGGAATCAAGGTAGAGCACAGGAGTTGACTTCTAGGCTCAACACCGCAAGTCAAGGTTTGGCAGAGGTAAGCCTGAGGGGTGTGGTTGAAAAAGCTACCTTGATCCTTCAGGAAGCTCTTGTGTGTCCTCGTCACACCATCCACCACTGCCTGAACTTACAGGCTGGCAAAGGGCAGTTTCTCACTTATTCCCCTGTATTGAGCCTCCCTGGAAAACTGCTTTGTCTGCCTGGCCACTTGGCTTTTCCTGGACACCCAGTCTCAGTAAGACACTGAGAGCTCAGGTTCCCAGAATCGCCTTCCTAAGGCCTCATCCTTGGCCTTCCTGCAGAGCCGGCCACCCCAGCTCCCCTTAAGGGCCCCTACTGGAATGAGCCCCACACAGTTGGACACCCTGGTCTGGAATCTGCCAGAGCCTGCAGCACCTCCTTCCCAACTGTGGAATGGGGATGTTGGTGTCAGCAGAATCTCAGGGTGTTTGTGGCCCACTTAACAGTGATCTCCAGTTGACAGCTGCGTGACTTTGATGCCGACCCTCGGGATTAGTAGATGTGTTATAATTAACTCTGCTGGGAGGGTGTGGACTCTGGGGTCAGCCAGGATGCCCGAGGTTGCCTGATTAAGAACAAGAGCTATCCCAAGCCGTGAGTCCAACTGTGACCATAAAAGGCTTCTTTGGCCACTTTATTTAAAGACCGACACTACCTAGCACAGACCTTCCTCTGGTGGCCTTGGGAGCCCCTGACATTTTTGTTCTTCACTCCTGTTCTGTACCTGTCAAAATTCTTCTGGGGGGCTGGAGAGATGGCTCAGCGGTTAAGAGCACTGGATGCTCTTCCAGAGGTCCTGAGTTCAATTCCCAGCAACCCCATGGCGGCTCACAACCATCTGTAATGGAATCTGGCGTTCTCTTCTGGTGGCAGGCATGCATGCAGGCAGAACACTGTATACATAATAAACAAATCTTTTTTGAAAAAAAAAAGTGAAGTGATGTTAATCCTTGTGTGTGTGTGAGTGCACTGCAGCTGTCTTCAGATACCAGAAGAGGGCATCTGATCCCATTACAGATGGCTGTGAGCCACCATGGGGTTGCTGGGAATTGAACTCAGGACCTCTGGAAGAGCAGTCAGTGCTCTTAACTGCTGAGCCCCAAATAAAGAAATCTTTAAGAAAAATCTTCTGAGGAATTTCACTTTGTGGACTTCCCTCAGGCCCTTCTGGAGGCTATGGAGCCAGGCTGCCACTGGTCACATAAGCAGCCTGTACACATCTCTCTGACCGCCTTCCACTATCTCTGAGGTCTCTTTGGCATGAGTCTCTAGGACTGCTAAGAGTCTGAGCCTCCTGTGGCTCCCTTCACACTGGGTCAGAGAAATACAGCTGCTCATAGAACAACAAGGAGATTCTGCCCCTCCTTTGGCCAGGTTGTGGCTATGGCGGGTCATTTTCTATACTTTCATTAAGTTCAGGGAAGCAACAGGGCCTTTCCCTCATTCTCTCACTCTCTCACTAGGAAGCTGGTTAGCCTGGGATGGACCTTGGTTTGAAGCAAGGAGATCCGGTACTGTGAGGGTGCCAGGAACACATTGCTCAATTTCCAGCAGGCTTCTGTGATGTGGGTGGTCACAGGAGTAATAAGCAACAGAACTTGGCTGACCCCAGAGCCCCCACCCTGCCTCTCTGGGTACAGGGGTCGAAAGGGCTGAGTATGCTGTAGGAGAAACAGCTATCCCGCTGGCCCGTGAACAGGGCTGGAGGTGGGTGTCCACCAGCTGTGGACACATCACAGGAAAGCAAAGGTAGTAAGTTGCAACAATAAGGGAATCCCTTCTCCCTGACAGCCTGTTCGGGAACACGGAGGGAGGGGATTTGAAAGGACGGGCTAGGTCCTTGCTGAACGAGCAACTTCCGGGATCTTACCCATCACCAGTTTTCTACCCAGGCCAAGAGCAGCGAGACCAGTGAGGACCGCTAAGGGATGAGTTCCAGGCCATCAGAATGCCGATCTCCCAGCTTCTTGTCACGGGTGTTTGTGAATTTACCACTTGCTAAAGTATTTCTTAACTCTATATCCGTGCTCACGCAGCTTCGTGGACCGGGGGTGACAAGCTTGAGAGTCCAATGGTGACGTCTGACACTCGTTCCCGATTGAGGCCAAACATTCCTTCTTAGCTCATAGTGTAAATATTTCCCCAGTCTATTTCGAACCACGTGATTAGCATTTTTGGACTTTATGGTGGTGATTTGGCACACGGGCAGGAAGCTGTAGTTGTCTAGTGCTCTGAGCACCCATGACCACGTAACTAAGAGAACCCTGTTAAAGGAACCAGTTTCCAGCCGAGTTCCTGAGCTGTCGCTGTGAGCTGACTTTTATGCTAATGACCGGCAACATGGATCAACAGGTGTCTTCTGACCGGAATGCATATCAAACCAAGTTGTGTGTGCCCTTGGGTTGGTGGAAACGTTGTCCCACTGGCAGCAACAATTCAGTGTCCTTTAAATGAGTGCTAGCCTCCATGGCTAATGAGAACTCACTCAGGTGAAACAGGAGCCATTCTGCCCAACCACAAGGACCAGGTCACAGGCAGCATAGGAAGCTCAGATTCATACTGGGCAGGTGACTGTGCCCACTGATGCTTCCTGTCTGGGGAGACTTAGCTGAGCCCTGAAGCCATTTTATACACTTTTACCTTTTCCTGGAGACACACCCACTGCCCGAGCTACCTATACTCCTGGGCTGGCCCTCTCTGCTTGTTCCCAGCCAGTTGTGGTCCACAAGACTTTACTGATGTCAGTGTGGGTGTTGCTGAGGGAAGCTTCGGGCCCTGGGTGTGAAAGCCCAGGCTGGCCCTTCTCCTCTGCTTTGTCTTCTGATTGCGAAACAGAGAGGCAGGGCTTGGATATCTCGTTACCCTTTCCCACCTTGCAAAGGGACTCAGATCTCCACAAAGCAATGAATGAGGCCCGTCGTCACCCCATTTTACAGAGGAGGCTCTGAAACACACTCTGGCTTCTGTGCTCACTCGCTCCGGCCTCAGGCTCTTCCTGGCCAGTTCCAGTGGATGATAGATAGCTCTCTTCAGTGACCCCAGAATGTTGGTGGCAGGTTGCAAACATTTCCAGCTACTTCCCGTTTGACATCTCTGGAAAGCTACGTAAGATACCCAAGGGCTGTGATCTTTTTGTGGTAGGTCATCAGTTCATGTAAATGGATCTTAGTTCTGCCTTGTGTAGGCTGTGGGAGAATACAAAGCATGGCCGTAGTCTCGTGGCTGGGTTTTGATCTATGTAGCATCCCTAACACTTAAGCTAGCATTGGACACATAGTAGGTACTGCCTTATTTAGGGTTTCTATTGCTGTGAAGAGACACTATGGCCACAGCAACTCTTATAAAGGAAAACATATTTTTTTGTTGTTGCAAATTTTTTAAAAGAGTCATTTATTTATTTGTTTAATGTATGTGAGCACACTATCTCTGTCTTCAGACACACCAGAAGAGGACATCAGATCCCATTCCAGATGGTTGTGAGCCACCATGTAGTTGCTGGGAATTGAACTCAGGACCTCTGGAAGGGCCGTCAGTGCTCTTAACCACTGAGCCATTGCTCCGGCCCAAAGGAAAACATTTAATTGGGGCTGCCTTACAGTTCAGAAATTTAGTCTGTTATCATCACGGCAGGAAGCATGGTGTCTTGCAGGCAGACATGGCAATGGATGGAGAGGTAGTTGAGAGTTCTACATCTGGATCCGTAGGCAACAGGAAAAGATTGCAACTCACTAGGGCGGGCTTGAGCATCTGAGACCTCAAAGCCCACCCCAGTGGCCACACCTCCTAATAGTGCCACTCCCTGTGGGCCAAGCATTTAAAACACATGAGTCTATGGGGTCCATTTTTTATTCATGCCACCACAGGTATTCAGTAGATATCTGTCACTGTAAGCATGACATAGAAAATCCGTGAGACACTTAGCATGCTGCCCTGACCTCTGGCTGACGACTAATGTCCACCTGGTGGAGGTAGATAGTTCTGGATCTATGAATGAATGGGCTCCAGGACAGGTTAATGAGGGCTTCTGTATTTTTCTGTTGCTAAAATGGCTATGTTGTGGAGGGGTCATTCCGTGACTGATAGTCCTTGTTTGGGGCTCATGGTGGCATGTCGTAGGCAGAGTGCATGATGAAGGAAGCTGCTACCCTCAGGTGTGAGAGAGACAGACAGAGACTACGGTCTCACAGTCCTCTCCAAAGACAGGTACCCAAGGACCTAACTTTCTCTCTCTAGAACCCACCTACCTCTTCTAGGATCTATTACCTTCAGATAGCTCCCCGTGACTGAGGGCAAGCCTTCAGCACTGAGGCTCAAGCCACAACAAAGACTTTCTTTGTGAAACAGTCTTGTCTTCTGGTTCTGGAGGATTGGGGGTGGGGGGAAGAATGGGGGAAGGACACAGGGGCCTGGGATGACGTAAGAGGCTTTGTCTCTGTATTACCAGATGCTTACAACCTGGAAGAAAACGCAACTCGAAACTCCCCGCCTTCGTCTTTGCCTCGGTCTCCCAAATGAGTTCAGATCACTGCAGGTGGATTTCCTGTTTCTCAGAGGGAAGAAGTTGCAGCCTGCTGTGCTGTTCTGTGAGAGGCACCAGACAGGGCCTTGCTGGCAGTTCCCAGCCCAGACTCCCCTCCTCCAGCCCACCCCACCCCCACCGTGCTCCCACCTACCCTCTCCTTTTGGAACCGGAAAGGAAAGACTCCAAGAGCTTGGCTAGCGAAGTTTCCACTACATGCTCTCATCTCCCCGGGGCGTCTTCCTTTCATGAATTCGGAGCAGGCTGGCTGTATCACAGGCCTCAGACTACACAGGTAAAAGCCACTCAGACAGCTCTGGCCAGCACAGAGGAAATGATCGCCCTCGGGAGCCTGTCTAGTGTTTGAGGCTCAGATTCTCTGGTCTCTGGGGTCACCTGGTACGGGGCTTCGGAGCATCCAATGGAAGGCTTACTGTCAGGTGGGGGTGGCTTTGAAGGTTCACGAAGAGCTTTAGATGTCTGCGACGGTGGTTCTTGGATCCTCATTCTCTGGATTGTTCAGGGATCTCTAGAGTTAACAGACCTTATGGAATGTCTGTATATATTATTGTCATTGATGTGTTTATAAAAAGATAAAGAGATATAGGATATGTTCTATGGGTGTGTTGGTGAGGTATAGGGGAAGGGGATGTCTCAGTGGGCCTGTGCTGAGGCATCTCTTCCACCTGAGGAACCAGACACATGACGGTATAATATAGAACAGAGTTTATTCAGGGCATGGGAGGGGAGTTAAGAGGGTAGTAGAGGCAGAGAGAGAGAGAGAGAGAGAGAGAGAGAGAGAGAGAGAGAGGAGAATAGGCCTGCCATGAGCACGTGGAGAGAGAGAGAGGGGAGGGACAAAGGGATCAAGAAAGCAAGAGGGAGAGGAGGGGCAAGTAGCCCCTTTTATAGTGGGCAGGCCTACCTGGCTGTTGCCAGGTAATTGTGGGGGTAGCTGGAGTTTTAGTATGGGGCAGAATGCTAACCATAATGACTTACAGTCTGTCAGTCCAATTAACCCAACAACGGGCAGCTGTGAATGGGAAGTCCAAGAATCTAGTAGTTGCTCAGTCCCACGAGGCTAATTGTTTCAGCTGATCCTCTGTAGAAGTAAGTTCCAACAGATGTGCTGGCAAGTAAATGCAAGCAGGTGAGTCTTCCTTCTTCCAATGTCCTGATGTAGGCCTTCAGGGGAAGTTGTGGCCCAGATTAAAGGTGTATACCACCACACCTGGATCTGAGACTTGCTTTGTCCCAGGCTGACTTTGAACTCAGAGATCTGCTTGTTTCAGTCTCCTGGCATTAAAGGCTTGTACTACCTTGCCCGGGCCTAAGTTTTCCATGGCCACTAGACCTCAAGATCTCCATGCCAAGATTTAGGTTAGAAACTTGTGTCTTCCAGTCTCAAGATCTGGATCACAGGTGAGCCTCCTATTCTGGATTGTAGCTCATTTCAGATATAGTCAAGTTGACAACAGGAGTAGCCATGACATCTCCTTGGCTGATAGATTCATCCAGTACTGGAGTCAGAGCCATGTGGGGTTTGACCCCACCTACATTTTGAGAGAATAGGGTCCAATGAGCAGTGTGGTGGTTTGAATACGCTTGGCCCAGGAAGTGGCACTGTTATGAGGTGTGGCCTTGTTGACGTGGGTGTGGCCTTGTGGGGTGTCCGAGTGGGTGTGGCCTTGTTGGAGGAAGTGTGTTACAGTGGGTATGGGGTTTGAGATCTTCTTCCTAGCCATGTGGAAGACAGTCTTCTCCCATTTGCCTTCAGAATAAGATGTAGATAGAACTCTCAACTCCACCAATGTCGTGCCTGCCTGGACACTGTCATGCTACCTACCATGATGATAACGGACTGAGACTCAGAACCAGTAATCCAGCTCCAATTAAATGTACTTTGTAAGAGCTGCCTTCATCGTGGTGTCTCTTCACAGCAATGGAAACCCCAGGAGAGGCAGCGCATGGAGATGGGGGCAGGGACACACTGGCAGCTGTTTCCTTGATAAAGGGAAGGTCCGTTGTGAATATTCTCCTAGGGAGTGGTGAGACCTGAAGGTTAGGCACAGGGATCTGTCTCATGCTTCCCTCTCCCATGATCCTCCTGACAGCATGGGAGCAGCCATTCACTTTGGCCTTGAGAGGAGTCTCCGGGGCCACAGTAAGGAGCCATCTTCCCTGAATATCAACACCAGGTTGGTCCTCTGGCCCCTGAGCAGTGCCAACGAAGGAGGGGGAACTTTGGGATTGGTTGTAGGATCTCGCAGAGGGACCTCAGCCAGCTGAGCCACCGACACCCCACATACACGGGCCAACACTCACAGTAACTGCTCAAGTCCTGTCTCGCCAGGGTCAAGATGGAATCTGTGGCAGAGGTGTCTGGTCAGCAACCAATGGTAGTAGCCCCCACCCAACCCCCAATCCTGGAAGCCCTCTTTAGTTGCTAAGAAACTCTCTAGTCTGGCAGGAGCAGAAACAGTTCAACTTCCTGTTCAGCTTTGACTTCCGGCCCGGTGTTTTGACAGGGGGTGGGGCAGGAGCTGGGTAGGGAGGGGCTTGGCTGATGCGGTCACCAGGCAAAACAAGGCCATGTTTGCAGAACCACTTCCAAAAGGGCAAGGCCTAACGTCACTTCCCAATGAAGTAACTTGGAGGCAGAAGAGGATGAGGTTCTGGGCAGGTACTGTGGCCTGGCGAATGCAGTCGAGACAGCCGTGGCTTTGGGAGCCTTGGCAGTTCAGTCTCCAGAACCCACGCCAGGGCCACGGTTCCTTTGTGGCATCAATCCATCCATCTGTGACTGGGTGGGAGTGGCTTTCCTGTCTTTTCTGATAAATGTTCGGTTCTGGAGCTCCCAAATCCTGGCACCACATACTTCTTGTGAAGGAAGATGCTTGGGGCTCAGGAGGTAGAGAGGCTCCAAGCCTCTCGCTATCATTGGAATACGTGGCAGTGGTGTGCAGGGGCATCAGTGTCATGCTTTTAGGGTGTCTAAGGTCCTTCAGTGAGCCCTGAGTAAAGTTATTGGAGGGGAAGCCCCCTTGGAAGGGACACGCCCCTTTTTGAGTCTCAAAAACAACAAAAAACAACAACAAAAACCGCAACAGTCAACATAGGTTTTCAGGAATTAGGATACACAATGTTAACAGACTGACTTTTGGATGGTAAAAAACTAACAAACAACAACAACAACAAACAAACAAAAAAAAAAACTAAAGCAGTTCCAAAGTGTGTTATCCGAAAGAGTGTGATTGAATTCATTAACAACACCACTTCGTGGTGGCTGTTGGAATCAGACCAAAGGCATCGCAGCTTAGTCCCTTCAGTCCCAGGGATGAGCCCAAAGTGGACATGAGCTGAGTCCTCGGTGAGGGTGCGTCCTTGCTCACCTCTCTGGCTTTTCCCTTCATCCACCTGCTTGCTCCCAAGTCACCTAACATCCTGAGGTAAGATGAAGGCTGCTCCAGGAGCTGACCAAGGTTTCTATCCTGTCCAGCCAGACTCTGCCTCAGCCTGCTGGTCTGTGTGTTCACCCTCCAAACTACTAGGTATCATAGTGGAGGTGTGGAGGCTACAGAGAAGGGGAGGAGGGATGGGAGGAAGGACCTTGTGAGGGAGTGACTGGGAGGTGGAGGAGGGGCAGCATTTGGGATGTCAATAAATAAATAAAGATCCACCCACGATTCAACATAGGAACCTGTGAATTGTTGCGGGAGGTATTTAAATTGGCCGCATCCGAACTGGCTTGTAGTTACAGAGCCGCCATCTTCCTGACTAGGCTAGGCCTGAGGCCATGAGCGGCTGCGTGTTCTTGCTGCTGCTTGGCTCAGCCCACGGCTCAGGTGGGCCAGAAGCTCCGACCCTACCACCCACGAGACGCCTGCATGGGAGATGGCTCTGCCACACGCTGTCTCCGCAAGGCTGGGCTGCTCCGAGACCATCCCGCCATCCACGCAGTACCAGTAGAAATGAGACTCTAAAGCTTAAATATTAATCAAAGGCTTTATATGTTTGGTAATGCTCAATAATAATATGCCCATACAATTAGAGGTGTTTCCCAATTAGCTAACCTAAATATAAGTTGTTACCCAGGACTGCTCTCCATACCTGCTGGCTCTCCATCCTCCTACATCTCTGCTCTCTCCCCTCGCCTCGGCTCTTCCTCTTTCTTTTCCTCTTCCTCTACTTGCTCCTCCCACCTTAGCTCGTCCCACAGTGAGTATTACTTGATATGGCAGAAAGCGAATTGGCATTTAACTGGTTCAAGAATCAGAAAGGGCTTCCTAGCTGGTTGCCCAGCATCTTGACTCTTGAGAGGCAGGGATCTAGGAAAGGAAAAAGAGGTCTAGATGTCAGCCAGACAAGGATGAGGAGTTGGGACAAATGTCTGCAGGTTTCTGGCTGCAGGGTGAGGTGGCAGTTGAGGAATGTCACCTGACCCTACAGAGCCTCCGCTAGCCACGGGTAAGAGATCCACAGAGAGTTTTGGGGTAGCGGCTAGGCCTGTGACTTGAGGGCCAGCTGGAGTTAACACTCATGGAGTTTCTATGTAAACAGAATTGGGGGCACTGTGTCTCTCAGTGATGGGGTTTCAGTCAGGGTTTCAACATAAATAGTCTTTGTTGGGTTAGCCTGCAGTTGTTAACATACCTATTTCCTTCTCTCACTCTCTCTCTCTCCTCCAGCCTCACCCTCCTGTCTTTTAAATTAAATTTAGGACATTTTAGGATGTTTTCTTTTATTGTGCTGACAGATGTTACTAAGGGAAGGTTCTTTTTTTGGGGGGGGGAAAGGTTCTTTAGAAAAGGCCCTCATCCTGAGTTAGCCAGATGGGCAGAAAGAAACAGCAGGAAGCCCTCCTTTGGAGGAGGAGGAAGAAGAGGAAGAAGAGAAGGGGGATCAATATGGCCATAGCTTAGGGATACCCATGGCTACTGGGATCTAGAAGAGACACAAAGGACTTTCTTCCAGGACCTTCAGAAGAGCATGGCCAACCAACACTTTGACTTTGGACTTGTGGCTCCCAGAACTTGAGGAATCTACCATGTTTTGTAAAGAATTGGCCTATAGCCTGACAGGAGTTCAGTCCCAAGACTTTGATTCTGCCCTTTCCATTTAGAATTCATGTTGCCTGTCTGCCTCCCTGGCTACACTTTGCCCATTCATCTTTCTTTTTCTGGGAATCCTTGCTTGACTCTCAATGGATACCATCACTGGCTCTCACTCAGATAGATGAACTCTCTGGAGGTACAGCAAGGGCATCAGGGTCTAGTGACTCCTTGGAGATTTATTTTGGGGTGCCTTGGTTCCAGGCTGGTCCCATTCCACCTGCATAAGGAGTAGTGACTCCATGGTAGGTGATTTCCCAGCTCAAAGCAGCAGCTGTGTCCACCTTGGCCACGATTTCAAGGCCACATTTTCAAGGCCACGTTTTCAAGGCCACTGACTCAGCAGGAGTCATGGACATCAGCAACTAGATTTAATCCTTCTGAACTTTCTGCTGACTATCTTGTCACACTGGACACATTAAAGATGGCTCCCTCCCTGCCTTTGAATCTCAAAGATGAACCGTATCCCCAAAGCCCAGGAAACTCAGCTCCTAGTGTTCACTACCTATTTGCTTGTCCAAGGTGTGTAAATAATGGCCGGGTCCAGGCAAAGCGGCACTAGGAGCCAAGAACAAAGTCGAACAAAGCTTCAGTGGAGTCTAGCAGCCTCGGGGCCCTGGCTTCAACCCGATGGTGTATGCAAAACATTCTTTCTTCTCCTCCTTCCAGCAATCTGTCTCTCCAGGGTAAAAATAAGAAGTGCATTTACCATTCGACTGGCATCGCCCGCGCGCTCGAGCAGGCTCTGAATCCTCGTGCCGGCTAACTGGCAGCTGTTCAAGAGGCACGGCTACCAGAACGTTCCTAATTCCCCACATGAGAGCAGGAGCAAGAGGCTTTCTATCGTCACGGCTTACGGTAAAGGGATAGTCATCACGACAGTGTGGCCTTGTTAGAGAAGCCGAGGCCCCACTGTGCCCAGCTGATTTCTGACAAAAGGACAAAAAGTTACTCAGTGGAAGAGAGTTACATGTTGCTGGGGCAAAGTCGAGGCTGAAAAAAAAAAAAAAAAATTGGTCCTTGACCTGAACCTCAAAGCTGCTGCTGAAACAGACTCACTACAGGTCACAGGTTAACTGCAACCCCCAAACTACAAAACATGTAGGAAAATAGAAACTCCTCAGGCTCCAAGGTCAGGGGAAGAGGTTCAGGAGTAACACTAGATGCACGAGCCGTCAAAGTAAAGGCAGGCACATGAGACGCGGCATCAAAACGAGCCACTTGTGCCCTGGGAAATGTCTTGCGCAAGGGCTAAAAGGATCGCTACAGACTGGGAGAAAGTGTTTGCAGACCACGAATCCCACAAAGGACTGGTGCTTACTGGTACACAGGGAACTCCCACAACTCAATGGTCAAAACCAAACCGTGCAGTGGGAACTTGGGCAAAAGACACAAGCAGACATTTTGCCTTACGAACCTAGAGATACAAGTAAGGAACATTAGCACTACAGGGGAATCTCATACTGTGAGTGGGCCCTCCTTGTGGGGAATGACACCAGAAGTCGGGCCATTCTAGCTGCTGTTGAATGGTGCAGTCACCCTGCATGGGGTTTGGTGTTTTTCTAGAAACCAAATGTACATTATCATATAACCCAAATGGAGTTCATTTCTGGACATTTGTCCCAGGGATATGAAGACCTGGTCATACAGAGCCTGTACACAGCTGTTCAGATGGCTTTGTTCACGGCCATACCCAAAGTTGAAAGCCATCCCGATGTTCTTCTGCAGATGAATGGCTGGCTCTGTTCAACCCATGCTACCCACTACCCTTCCTGACCAACTATAGAGAGGATCAGGATGCAAAAGATTCAGTGATACGGCCACGGTGCTCTCTATCTTTTTCTGTCTATCTGTTTGTCTGTCTGTGTCATGTCTCTCTCTCTCTGCTCTTTCTCTCCAGTGTTCCACTCTGTGATCCAGGCTAGCCTAGAACTTGCTATCTCCCTTGCCTCCACCTCCTGAGGGCTCCAGGTGTGTATTGCCTTCCGTGTTGGCCTGAGGGTAGACACTTCTTCCTCGTGAACTGAGGAGAGGCCGCACCAGTCAGTCCACACAGATTCCCAGCAGATGGTGATGTCTCACTTCTGCCTGCCTGTGCTCTACACACTCGTCCTGCTATTCCAGGGTATGTAACATTAGCAAGGCAGCCACTCTAGCTTTGCCTAGTGACAAGGCACTAGGTCACCTTGGGCAGCTGGGCTCTGACCCTTTCTTCTTTAATCCTTAATTTTTTAAAAAAATGTTGTTGTGATAAAATCCTGCAAAAGCAACTTAAAGGAGAAAGAGTTTGCTCCAGCTACAGGTCAAGTGCACCATGGCAGGGAGCCCAGGCGGTGGGAGTTTCTTCCCATTCTAACCACAGTCAGGAAGCAGAGAGCAATGCTTACTGCTGCCCAACTCCTTTCTTCATTTACATAATGGATCCAGCAAGGAGATGGTGCCGCCCACAATGGGTGGGCCTTCCTACATCTGCTAAGGTAGTCAAGATAATCCCCTACAGGCATGTCCAGAGGTTCACCTCCCAGGGGATTCAGTCAAGTTATGAATTAAATCTAACCATCCCAAACCCTTGGGGGTTTAGGCTTCCTGACATCCTGATTTCTGCAAACAGATTACCCCAAGAGGGCTGGGAGGGTGTGGCTGGCACTTAGGATGGTTTGAAGCCCACATCATCTGGGGCTGGGCACTGTGTTCAGAGCATGGCTCCTGTTTCATGCTTCTCCAGTGATAGGCTACTCTTGCGGGAGCACAGTGCTAACTCTGGCTGAAGAGCTCCATGGAAAGATAGAGAAGGCCAGCTTCCAGGCCAGCAGCCCTGAGTATGGATTCCTGGCCTCCATCTCTGCTCCAGAAGAGCCCCGGGCCAGATGTGGTAGAGGCAGCTTGGCCAGGGGTTACACAGGGTTCTCTGTTTCCCTGGGCATCATCGCTCTCCCTTTGAAGGGACACCTGGCTCCCGTTGTGAGCTGTGTCGTGTAAGGGTCAGAGGCTGGCACTGACCTTGTCATTCCTGAGGAGTTTTGGTTGCTTGGTGTGGTGACTGAGGAGGACTACAGATTCTCTCTTTGGAGGACATTGAGGATTGAAATTTCCCACGGAAAGGGGCAGGAAATGCCTGAGGTCGAGACAGACTACGGCAGGTATTTGATCCCTTCCTATTCTAGTTGGTTGTCTTTGGGTGCCAGGTTGCTGTGTCAGAGGGAAGCCTTCAGGTTAAGTGAGAAGCTCACGGTACACAAGCACACACACTGTGGTGTATGCATGTACACACACACTCACACACAGAGTGATATGTGAATCCACCCTCAATACATGCACATACATAGTGATGCATATATCTATCTGAACAAGCACACACACACACACATTGTGATGCTTGCATCCACCCTAGCACACATGCGCACGTGCACACACATAGAGGCATGCAAGCACATACTCTGATGCACATATCTACCCCAGCACACACTCATTTTTGTTCCCATAAGAACTCTCTAACCCAGCACAGCCTCTACTGGACCAGACTTGGCAGTGGCAGGGCACGGTTAAATCAACTTGTCTGATTGCAGCTCTTGGACAGTGGTTTTTCCCACTTTTCCCCAAGAGCAGGCTTGGTGGCAGGCAGCAGCATCCCCAGCTGGGTGAGAGGAGGTTCTATCTGGTGGTCGATTGCTTTCATCAAGCCAGAGACTCCATGCTGAGCCTGGGTTGGGTGAAACACCCACCCGTCCCTTCCCTAATCTTTCTAACCAGCTAAAACAGGTTGACAAAGTTCAGGCTGCCTGAGGCCTGAAGCTACCATCTCTGCACAGGCCTTAAGGCATTGCTCTAGCTGGGTGGTGGTGGCGCACGCCTTTAATCCCAGCACTTGGGAGGCAGAGGCAGGCGATTTCTGAGTTCGAGGCCAGCCTGGTCTACAGAGCGAGTTCCAGGACAGCCTGGGCTACACAGAGAAACCCTGTCTAGAAAAACCAAAAAAAAAAAAAAAAAAAAAAGAAAAAACCAACCCCCCCCAAAAAAAACGCATTGCTCTGTGTGTGTGTATATGTTTGAATGTAGTATGCGTGTGTTATATAATGTGTGCATGTGCATTTATGTGGTGATTTAATATATGTGTTGTGTGTGTATAAGAGTGTGTTTGTATGTGTATATGTGTGTGTATAGGTATGTATTTGTATGTGTGTATTATGTGTATGTATTATATATATGTGTATGTATGTATTTGTACATGTATGTACATGTGTGTTGTGTGTATATGTATTGTATATGTAGTATGTGTGTATGTATGTGTGTATATGTGTATATGTGTGTATATGTGTGTATGTGTGTGTTATATGTGTATGTGTGTGTATTATATGTATGTTGTGTATGTATGTGTGTGTTATGTGTATGTTGGGATGAATATATGCATGCTTGTTATAATGTAGCAGATTTGGAATGCAAGAAAGGCTGAGTAAGCGGGGTGGTGGCGCACGCCTTTAATCCCAGCACTTGGGAGCATGAGGCAGGTGGATTTTTGAGTTCGAGGCCAGCCTGGTCTACTAGAGTGAGTTCCAGGACAGCCAGGGCTATACAGAGAAACCCTGTCTCGAAAAACCAAGAAATAAAAAAAAAAGGCTGAGTAAATTCATAAACTGAATCTCACCCCCTTCAAAAAATAAAACAAAACAAAATAGTCCTTTGGAGTCCATGGGCCAAGCCAGTGTCCAGGTGGATGGAGCCTCTGGCCAACGGCAACCCTTGAAGCCTGAGAACGCAGCTGCTCTGATGGCTCCCTGCCTCAGAGATGCCACGCCCACTCCTTGGGTATGGGTCCCCACATACATGTGTGCAGCACACACATACACACACCACACTTCAAAATACATGGTGCTAGGTTGTGGCTTAGTGATATGGCACTTGACTGAGGCCCTGAGTCCCAACCCCCCAGAGCTGTAGAAAAAACAATAGAAGAAAAATGAAAAATTAAACAGTGCAGATATAAGGCAAGGTTTTTTTTTCACTGGAACCGGGAAGAGGGCACTCACAGCCTGACGGAGGACAATGACACAGTGTCTAAAAGGGTGTGTCTCACTGTGTCTCTCCTACTTCATGACTAACCCCCTAGGACCTCTTGGTGCCCACTGCCGGGAATTCACTGGCAGTCTCTTCCCTTTCCCCCCTTTTTCTGTTTTTTTTTTTTAAAATATCAATTTAAAAATGAACAATTAGAATATGTTCTTATTATTCTTGGGGGTGTTTCTCACATGCATACAGCGTGCTTTGATCATATCCATCCCTCCAGATCCACTCTTACGCTTCCAACTTTCTTTTCTCTCTTTTCTTTTATAACCCAACTGTGCCGGCCGATCTTAGGTCAACTTGACACAAGCTAGAGTTGAAAGGAGGAAACCTCAACTGAGAAACTGCCTCCATGAGATCCAGCTGTAGGGCATTTTCCTAATTAGTGATTGATGGGAGAGGGCCCAGCCCTCTGTGGGTGGTGCCATCTCTGAGCTGGTTGAATCTGTTAAGAAAGCAGGCTGAGCAAGCCATGGGGAGCAAGCCAGTCAGCAGCATCCTTCCATGGCCTCTGCGTCAGCTCCTGCTTCCCGTCCTGACTTCCTCCAACGATGAAAAGCAATATGGAAGTGTAAGTTGAAATAAACCGTTTCCTCCCCCAACTTTTTGATTATGGTGTTTTCATAGTAGAAATTCTAAGACGCTCACTTTCATTCAATTAATGGTGTCCCTGTAGGATTGAATGTGGGACCATCCCCTGCAGAGAGGCTGAACTAAAAAGGAGCCACACTCCTGAAGAAAAGTGACTCTCCCTTCGCCAGTGGCCATCAGGGTGATCGACAGTTCCTCAGCCACAGGCGGGAGCTTGTGAGCCCCCCTTTCTTCTCCACACTGAACTACTGACTGGCTAGGTCTTGTGCAGGAATAATGGGAAAGGCCATGGTTCCTCCATGATGTCAGCTCATCTTCTCCAGGTACAAAGTAACCACGCACGCTCCAGACAGTTACAGATGTGACAATCTGGTCCCCTTGGCCAAGAAGGTCAGATAAAGTCCATCCTGACAGGCCATGTGGGAGGCTATGGGGAGCGGAAGGGGCTATTCTCCCGGACAGAGAAGGACCTTCCATAGTGTTTGAGTGGCAGGTGTTGTGGGTAGGGAGTGATTGACACATGCGAACTCTTCACTTCACGTGCAATGAGCCTGAAGAGGCTTTGGCCTCAGCAGCCGCTCAGGCTAGCTAACAGAAGTACAGAATGAGGCCCAGCCTCAATTGCATCTTTGCAATGGGTGCTCCTTGGATGAACCTCGGTCCTCTGTAGACATACCGTAGGTCTCATGCTCCCAGGTGGCTCTCACGGTGTCCCCTCTTACGAATGTCTTCTTCGCTTTCCACATCCTGTTGACCAGTTGCTCCTTGACCTGTGGACACTGTACTGACCCTACTGGATTTGATCCAGCTCTTTAGAGCTCCCACGCCACCTCAGGCATGAGTGATGTATCCAACATGTCGCCGCCCTTCCCCCATCCTCCTTCCTGCTAGGGTAGAAAACAAATGTGTGTAAATACCCTGGAGGACACTGTTGGTACCCTAGTGGGAGCTGTCCTTCCTGTCCTCCTGATGCGTCTCAGAATTAGTAGAATCAGACCATCCTGGCAGTAGTGTCCCCATGATGCTGTAAGCAATAAGGACGAGAGAATGGCCTTCAGGAGGACATGGGAGGCTGGGTGTGAACCCTCTGGAGAGGGCTTTGCCCAAAGGAGTCTGTAGCCCTGCAAGTGACCCCAGGACGACCTCTTAGCCTGGTCCCGTGAGCCTTTGCACGTATCCAGCGTCACTTGCAGTCTTCCCCCACACTATTTCTACATAGAAACCACCCTCCTTCTCCACATTCCAGCTCAGAAGCCTGCTTGCCCCCGAAAGGGAGGCGGTAGCATGAATCCCACAGGAAGCTGTCCCCGGCACTTCTCGTCAGAGGGAGCATTCCTCAGGGCCCCTTGGGATCTGGCCCTGGACTTCCCAGGCCCGGCTCCTTCACAGGCAGGCTCAGCAGTGGCTTCTTACGTGACTGCCTGAGGGTGCACATGCCCCACTGAATGTGGGCGTGTACCTGGGGCCTGAGTGAAGACCAAAGCCTGTGTGGACTTGTCGTCTGGAACAAGCCAGTAGGCAGAGACGCAAAGCCACGCGGCTGAACAATGCTGCTTTTTTTAGCCTGGCAGCCATCTCCTGGCAGACACTGGGAGAGGCAAGCGAGGTGCTCAGCCCTGTTGGTTGAATGGAGCCCCACTTGGAGTCTGGGACCCAGCCTAGGGGGTTGGGGACAGAGGAGAGCTGCTTCCAGAATGCCCATCAAGCCCCTTGGTTTTCTAGCCCTGAAGTCATCTCAGAGGAGTGTCAATGACATTTGCAGACTCTGTGGGCCTGAGGAGTAGACACCTGGCTCACTGAGTAGCTTGATTCCCTAAAGACGTGAACAGGGAGCTAAGAGCCGGGAACTATGGGACTTATGGGAATGTCTCCAAGGCATTTCTTCTTATAATGCAGATGGCTCTTTTCCTGAGATAGCCCCCATCTGGAGTAAACAGGTTGATGGAAGCTTCCAGTCCAGGTGGTGAAGATGGGGTCCATGGTGTGTGTGGGGGAGGGGGGTTGGGGGGGATGGATTATGTGAATAACACCGTAAAGCCAAATGAGGCGCAGTCAGCACTTACATCACAGTGTCACCTGACTGAACACCAGCTTGTAACTCCTTCCTGCTCGCTGTGTTGCTAGGCCCCTGGGGCTGGGGTTGAGTTGCTTCTGTGTCCTTTGTTCCCTGGACCCAGGACCTGGCCAGGCACACTCCGCTGCAGCAAGGCAGGGCCACTAGGACCCACAGTTGAGTGAGCACCCTCAAGCCCCGCTCTTCCGTGGCTTCTGAGCTAGTGACCGGGCCAATTCCCAAGCCAGGTGCTTGGGAGCCGCCCTCAGCCCTTTCAAGACTCAAGGAACAGGGCTCCAGTTTTCCCTGGAGCTGAGGTGTGGTGCAAAGAACTCCGGGCCAAGGGGACTTGTGCTCATGAGGGCCTCAGCTGTTTGAGTGAAAGGGCACCTGTGACATGGCCAATCTGTGTTTCTGTTGCCCTGTGCCTCAGTTTCTCCTCTGATGAACACAGATGAACCATAGCCCCTCCATCTGGTTGTTTCCAAGGACTTTCCTGGGCTAGCCCAGGCTAGCCTGGTAAGGACACTGGACTCTGATTTGGGACTCCCTGAAGTGTCCTGGGATGGTTGGACTGGTCTCGATAAAGAAAGTTTTGCATTCCTTGCTCCAGTAAGGGGCTACCTACATGGATCCCAGCACAGACTTGCTTATGCATAGCTTCTACTGCCCAGGGCTTTGGCTGTGTTTGTTGAGTTCTGCACCTGGCCCCAGAGGGCAAGGAAGATGCTGAACCGGCTGTCCCAGACAAGCCGTCAGGAAGAATGTTGTGTGGCTGCATAGCTGGTCACCTGGCTTAATGGCCATGAATAGTCCTGGACATCACATTTTTAGGCCACCCGTGAGGGCCACTCCCTTGCCACCAGAAGCCATACCTGTGGCAGGGACTGGAGAGTGTCTATACTATGCCTGGCCTACTCCAACCTGTCTTGTGCTTATAGCAGTCTGCAGCTATCAGCCATAGTCCCTGAGAACAAACCAATGACTACTCCAGGCAGTGACAGGCTCTGCCCAGCACCGCAAGTGTGTGTGTAGGCACACATGTGCGCACATATACCTGTGCATATGGAATGCCTGTGGTATGAGAGTTATACACAATGCTGTGTTTATACGGCATATATGAGTTGTGTATGCATGAGTGTGCATGCATTAGTGTGTATAAGAGGTGCTATAACACAGGTGTGAGTAAATGCGTGGGGTGTGTATAACTTGGTGTGTATATGTGCATGTATATGTATGTGTTTAAGTGTGTGTGGGTGTTAACATATATGCAGCTCCCCAGGCAGCCCCAGGGTGGAGAGTTTGGATAGAAACTCTCTCTCGATGAGGTTCATCTTGCTTGGGGGTGCAAAGGTCAGTGGCATGAGGTGTCATACTGCTCGCTACTTGTCAGCACTAGCATTTCCAGACTGACCAGCCCAGGGACACTTGGAGCTGCTCAGAAAACGAAATGCTTCATGGTCCATAGCCCCTGGTATTTGCTCAACCGTTTCAAGACATGATTGGAGCTGGGTCAAATGTACACGGTGCGTGTTTTGAAACAAAACCTCGGGATCAGCTCTCAGCCATGCAGCCAACCTGGAGTGGGTACAGAGCCCAGTAAGGACGTACCTGATGTAGAGGCTTAGCTTAGTCAGTAAGGAAGTGGAAGCCCGGGGCCTGAGCAGTGCTCCCGTATGTAACTGGGGCCTGAGGCAGGAACAGGAAGAGGCAGAAGCCTTGAAAAGGAGGGAGACCAACCAACAGTGGCCTGACTCCTCAACATCCCAGTGGACTGAATCTGGGAGAGGAAGCATGGCTAGACTATAATTCCATCTAGGTGAGGGTTCATGGGCATGGGCAGAGCTGGACAGAGCTGGGCAGAGCTGGCAGAGCTGGGCAGAGCTGGGCAGAGCTGGGCAGAGCTGGGCAGAACTGGCTAGAGCTGGGAATGGCAGAGCTGGGCAGAGCTGAGGCAGAGCTGAGCAGAGCTGAGCAGAGCTGGGCAGAGCTGGGCAGAACTGGCTAGAGCTGGGTAGAGCTGGGCAGAGCTGGGTAGAGCTGGGCAGAGCTCTAGCATCGCCCACGTCAGGGTGATGGCTGTCAGCTGGCCAGCTGAGGTGCAGACCCAAGAGTCCTGCCACAGAGCAAGGGAGAAAAGGGGACGGAGCACTGATCGAGGCCTCCCTGGAAGACTCCATCAGAGAGCTGTATGGTCAGGGAGACAGGGATGCTGGCTTTCTATCAGGCTTAAAAGGCAGATTTGAAGAAAGCAATAAGAGCTGCTTTGATAAGATCACATTTTGGTGGGCTGGAGAGATGGCTCAGTGGTTAAGAGCCCTGGCTGCTCTTCCAAAGGTCCTGAGTTCAATTCCCAGCACCACATGGTGGCTCACAACCATCTGTAATGGGATCTGATCCCTCTTCTGGTGTGTATCTGAAGACATCAACAGTGTACTCACTTATATAAAATAAATAAATCTTTAAAAAAAATAAGAAAAAAAATCACCTTTTGTTTGCAGGACTCTTGGGGAAGAATGAGAAAAGATAGGACCTTGGACTGAGAAGATGCTGTGCTATCCAGTCGGCAGCAGCTGGATCTGTTAGGGAGCCGTGAGCATCGCAGGACAGGACATCTAAATTCAGACCAACATGGAGAACTAACAGAAGCCCCAACTCCACAAATTTACAAACCAAGTCATCTCAGGGCCCCTAAAGCCCCAATGCCTTTGGCCAGAGTGGCAGCACACCCTGCAAGGTTGCAGGGGCCACCATACGGTCTTGCCCGCTAGGGGCTTCTAGCCAGTCATGAAGCACCTGCCTTCCAAGTGGTGAGGAAATCAAATTGGCTTTTCTTTCTGGCTGCCTGTGTTCCTAGGTTGCCCAGGTCTTTCACATGGGTGCAAACAGGAGGCTGTAGCAGGTGCGTAATCCGTAGAGCCTGCTGTGTTCTTTTGGGGAACATGTAGGGTGTCATGCTAGCAACAATAGAATAGCGTTCCTCCTACAAGACTGAGCCTGGAGTTGGTTTCTTCTGTCATCCTCAAGAGTAGCTGACCACCAATTGCCATGGCTATTAGTAGCTACTGCTTTGTGGTCGCCTTGTGGGTCCAGCTGGCTGGCCCTGGTCCACGCCGTCAGTGAGAACAGTCCTCCAAGCCAGGCTGTGGGTGGGGGGTCTTGGGAACCAGGACAGAGCACCCAGGGCAGAGCTGATAGCTCTCTACTTTTCTGAGTTTGAGTGGTAGGTGAGTCTCAGGGAAAGTCAGTAGCTTGCCTGCTTCTGAAATGTCTACTGTACTCCTGAGGGCAGGATCACTCCTAGGTCACTGGTGGGCTCCTAGAGACAGTACCTCTGCAACTATGGGGCTGATGCGGTTTTTCTAATGGCCATTGTTTATGCTGAGGCTGATGTATTCCATTCATTCATTCACTCTTCTCATTCATTCATCATTCATCTGCCATCCAAATGTGATGATTAGTGTTAACTGTCAATGTGATACACTCTAAAGTAATTTGGGAAGAGAGTCTCAGTGGAGGATTGTCTAGATCCGGTTGGCCTGGGGGCATGTCTATAGGGGACTGTCTTGATTACATTAATTGAGCCTAAAAGTGGGTGACACTATTCCCTAGGTTTGAGTCCTGGACTACATAAAACAGGAGATGTGAGTCGGATGTAAGCATGTATTCTCTGCTCTTGATAGTGGATGAGGCGGGCTGCTTCCAGGTCCTGCTGTCTTAATTCCCTGCTGTGATGGACCAAATCCTGGAACTCTGACCTTTCTCCCCTAAGTTGCTTTTATTAAGGTGGCTTTTTTCTTCTCTCTCTCTCTCTCTCTCTCTCTCTCTCTCTCTCTCTCTCTCTCTCTCTCTCTTCCTTCTTAATCACAGCAATAGAGAAGACACTAGAACACCATCTAACCAACCCAGTTGATGACAGGAGACCTCTGTGTACTGCCCCAGGTTCCTGCAGGGACAGTGGCTTGGAGCTCAGGTAAGCTGCTGCACAGAGTCTAGGAGAGGGTAACAGTGAGTGACTGGTAGGACCAGAAGCACTATAGCTATGGTCAGGAGGGCCCCTGGAGGTGACATGCGGATGGCTCGACCCAGGGCAGTGATAGGAAACAAAAGGCCAAGAGGTGGATTGGGCAAAGTGGGTCTCATGTGGCCCCAGGATCCAGGCAGGTCTGGCAGGTCTTCACTTTGCCTGCCATGAGGGACTCAAGACTGCTTCAGAGCTTCTGACCTGTAGGATCTATCCATCTGAAGGTGGCCTGGGGCTCATGCCCTTCTCCATGGTAACCTTCACCTGCACCCTTCCTCCAGAGATGCCCTGTGTCTTCACCTTCTTTCTGGCTCAGTGACCAAGGGCTATTACCATAGCAACCCGGGATTACCACCCCCATCTCTCTCTTCCTTCCCCCCCTTGCCTGAGTTTTCAGTGAGCTTGTCCCATGTTACTGCTCTCTCTCTCCCCCTTTACCCTCCCTTCTTCTCTCCCTCTCTGCCCCTCCTCCTTCCTACCCCACTTATAGCAACGTTACCCCATACCCCCATCAAGGTAACCCTGCCTATCTCCCCAACTCTCCTTTTTTTGGGGATCTCTAGGCCAGTTCTGCTCCATGGTGTGCATAGGAGACATTTACACATCCACTCTCTACTCTTACAAGCGAGGGAAGGAAAGCCCATGTTGTAACTCCTGGCTCCTGGCTCCTTGTCCTCTCTGCCTCCGGTCACCTCCTTCCACGAGCAGGATCAACTCCTTGCTCATCTTTGAGACCCAAAAGCCGCTGAGATTCATGGTGTCAGCCCAGGTAGTGGAGGTGACACCATCTGTCCTCAGCTGGGATTGAGAGCTGAGCCTGCAGGAAAGGGGCCATCTCCTCACAGACACCAAGGTAGGATGGTCACATCTCCCCAACTTTTTTAAAATCTAGAAGACAATGTGCCATGCCTTCAGCCATATCCTGGAGTTAGCCGTCTCCACCAGACCTACCTGGACTATAGCTGGTGTTTGGAAATTTCTATCCAAAACAAGCACTCCTGCCCCATGGAAGGCTGAGTCTCTGGTAAGGGAGGAGAGTTAGGCCTCCTAGAGAGCTGACCAGGCCTCCTAAATGCATTCTCATTGACCTTAAGAGTCAGGGGTAGCCTGAGGGATGAACATAAAAGAAAAAGCAAGTGCACCCCTGGGGCACCCTACAGTAGGCTACACACCAGAGACACCCCTTCCTCCTTCCATCAGCCCTGCCTATGAAATCATGAGGTTGAGTCAACGTATCCATGGTAATAACCTGGTTTTCCAGAAGGTTCTCAGACCCAAACCTTGTCTTGGACCCCACAATACCACATGCTTTCTCTTCTCTAGCAGTGACCCGCTCTGTGCATCCCCCTAAGTACGTCTCCATGACGATGCACTCTTGGAAATCAAAGCTCCATTAGAGGTATTCCTAGGTGGGTGTGCTGGAGGGCTTCCACTACAGTGCCTGCTTCCCAGAGATCTTGGGCTTGGCAGCTGGGCAGGAAGTTGCAGTATCTGCCCTACTAAGCGCTTGGCAGCACACAGTGGGAGGGCAGAGTTGTGTGTGACCCAGATCACTTTGAATGGGATCTTACCCATCCATCGCCTCCTCTCTAAAGACAATAGGGCCTCAGCGGGGCTGGCCCTCGTGCCTGGCCAGGGCTAGCTGACTCTGATGCTCTCTTAGCTGGGGTTTTCCCCAGGGCCCTTACAGCTGCCTGGAGAGACCAGTACCACACCCACTGGAACTGGTTCTCCCTCCTGTTAGGGTGGAGGCCGATGTAGCTGGAGGCCCAGCAGAGAGCAGAAACTGAACAGGCTGTACCCAGGAATGCAAATGTCCCCATCCACAGAAAAGGGAAGGGCGCCCCTGAAACTGGCAGCTGGCTGTGAGCACAGCGGAGCAAAAGTTCTCACTCCTGTGTCAACTCTGCCCCACTGTGGGGAGTGGCAATAGGCAGGGAGGCATCTCTGGTTAATGGTGGCCACTGCTGCTCTGCCTTTTTTACGGACAGCTCTTGCTCATCTACTTGTGTCAACTGTGACATCCTGCCATGGGGACCTAGTTTATCACCCCCAATTCTACCAGAGTGCTGCCATACTGTCATGGTCATCGCACTGTGCCCAGCTGGCTCGTCTATCAACTGGCCATCAAGATATGCTAGAAGCTCAGGTCCTGCCCAAGGCAGGGCTGGGGAGAAGAGGCTGGGGCAGCAGAGGGTAGGGAGGAGCCCAGCCTCATGGAGGAGCATTGAACTCTGCAGGCAGCTGCGTGCTTACCCAGAATTCCTTCCCTCTCCCTCCCCGCCCCCAGCAGGTGTTTGGACCTGTGAGCTCTCAGCACATGAGGCCCAGGGTGGGAATGAGTTGAAGCTCTCCCTGAGAGAAGCCTCTCCAGGGACTGTCAGAGGAGGAGGTATTGTGATTCTACCTGGAAGGCCATTCCCTGGGAAAGCCTCACCCCCCCTTCCCCCACAGTCATCCTGACTCTTAGCAAGAAGCATCCCAATTCTCAGGGATTCCTGCTATACAATGACCCTAAACCTTAGCATTAAGCTCATGAGTTTACCCAGACCAGCAGAAAGCTTCTGATGGGATGGTAACATAGAAAAGTCTAGAAAGAAGGTTCGGCTTGGCAGCTCACAACTGGAGCCATTGTGGGCCACTCAAGCCAGTAGGTCAGGCTGAGACACTTTTTAGTTCTTTTCTGACTGGATTTCATCAGGGGATGTGCAGGCAGCAGATAGGCGGTTCCAAGCACAGTGCATGGGTCTGTGACCAGAAGGCCTAAGCTTTGATCTTGGTTAGCTCTTTTCTCTATTGATTACCATTTTAAGGGTGGAGAGATGGCTTGGTTATTAAAGCACCTGCCACACAAACTCACAGGCAGCCTACCTAGCCTAATTAGCAAGCCCTAGGCTCAACAAGAGATTCTATCTCTAACAGTAAGGCAGAGAGTGATGGAGGAAGCCTCCAGTGTTGACCTCTGTCCTCCCGCTTGCATGCGTATAGGTCACAAACACAATTTATCGTGTTAATCATGTTTCATTTTAACTTTCATTTTATGTGCACTGGTGCTTTGCATGTATGTCTGTGTGAGGGTGTCGAATCCTCTGGAACTGGGGCTACAGACAGTTGTGAGCTGCAGTGCAGGTACTGGGGAGCCATCTCTCCAGGCCCATTTTAATCATTTCTTAGGTGTGACACTGAACATCTCCTGATTGGACAGTGGTCCCTGCCATCCCTCAGGTCCCCTCTCCATCCCTTGTACCCACTGTTCTGCTTTCTGTCTACAGATCTGATTCTAGAGACTGAGGCAAGGTCTCAACTGTCCAACGCTGTGTAGGTGAGGATAACCTTGAACTCCCGATCCTCCTGTAACCTCACTGGTGCTGGGATGGCGGACTTGCACGACCATGCTGGCTTCTATCTAGACTAGACCTCTCAGGCATCACTCGAGGTTTACTCCTGTGCTGTCAGGTTTTAAAATTTCTTGCCTTTTAAGGAACAGGCAGTATTTGGTTGCATGTATCGCCTCACCTGGTGATGGGTACTCCTAAGTGCTTCTGGTTTTGTGTGACTCCCGTGAATAACACGAGCGTAAACATTATGTGCACAGATACGTCGTTAAGTTCCTGCTTTCAGTTCTTTTGGGAACAGAAGTGAAATTGCTAAGTCAAATGGGTCTATATTTAACTAAATGAGGAACTGCTACTCTTAAATTTGTTTATGGTTTGGGGTTTTTCTCTGGATGTTTCCCTAATATTTTGGGGAATATATTTCCCCAATTTTGAAAGAAAAAAAAAAACCTCTGTATTTTGTATCTTCTTTTTTCTTGGGGGCATATTGGTGTGACTTGAATTGTCTGGCTTGCTGGGCAAGGTGGTAGGGTACAGGGAAGAACTTAAAAGAACAGTGTTCCTGACTGGCTAGAGTTGACAACTCTAAAAAATACAGTCAGTTTTGTAATTCTTTACAGGTAGTGCATCCTCTTGTGCTTGCCAGGAGTAGATTCAATGTGCACAGCCCACCCACCATGCCCTGGGCTTGTCTGGCATGTTGAGGGATATGAGGCTAGTCTAGCCACTAAATGGCTCCAGGCCCGAGTGACTTAACAAGTGATTCCTCCCACATCCCGAGGACGGGAAGGATGATTTCCAGACCCCCTTTATGAAGTGCTCAGAGCAAGGCTGCTCAAATCAGTGTTAGAAGCACAAGACAAGAAGTAGGGTACGTCTCAGTGGATAGAGTTCTCAGCCAGCATGCTTGAAATCATGGTTTGATGCCTGGCATGTAATAGACCGGCATGGTGGCACATACCCGCAATTCCAGTTCTTGGGGGGGGGTGGAGACGGAAGAATCAGAAGCTCGAGGCAATCCTTGGCTACATAGTAAATTTCAGGCCACCCTGTGTAGGAGGAGCTAAGGTGGGAGGAGTAAGGAGAGGAAGAGGAAAAGGAAGAGGAGGATCAAGAGGCAGAGATGTAGGAGGATGAAGAGCCACGCAGGTATGGAGAGCGGTACAGGTAACTACTTTTATTTAGGTTAGCTAATTGGGAAACAACTCTCTGTATGGGCATATTGTTATTGAGCTCTGCCAAACATATAAAGCCTTTGATTAATCTTTAAGCATTAGAGTCTCATTTTTTCTACCGGGCCTGCATGGATGGTGGGATGGTCTGAGCAATGCTCAGCCTTGTGAAGACAGGTGAGTTGGCTCGCAATCTCCACGTGGGTTCGGGTGCAGGGCTGGTGTTTCTGGCTGGCCGTTTCTAGCTGCAGCGTGTGTGTGGCTTCCGGCCAAGAAACATGGCGGCTGAGCTAGGCAGAGCCATCGAAGCTTAGATTATCAACTTGACCTGAGGCCATTTTAAATAGTTACTGCAACAACCTGGACTACAAGAAGGGGGGGGGGGAATTGGGAGAGGGGTTACCTCTCTTGGAAGAATGCTTGCCTAGAACACAGGAAGTCCTGTGTTCAATCCTCAGCACACATACATGAGGCTTGATGTGGCTTGCCGGTAATCCTAGTATTCAAGAGACAGAGGCAGGAGGATCAGAAGTTTGTAGAGAAGTTGACTGAGCAAAGGGATAAGAGATGTGTCCAAAAAAGTGTCTGACAGTTGGAACTAAGGGAGATGATGGCAGCTATTCACACAATCTATTCCGGTCTCTTTGTGCATCCTGCTGAGGTAGATCCCATGCTTACGCAGCCATAGCAGGCTTGACTGTGAACACCAAAGCCAGAAGCATGCTAGAAGACTGGGGTCATTTCCTCAACTACATAGTGGGTTCAAAGCCAACCTAGACCCATAAGCCGCTGTCTTGAACTTAACCTAACCAAACCACCACCACCAACAACAACCAAACAAGCAAGCAAAAAACCTACTCAAACACATTACTATAAGGATAAAGAGAAAGGCATTTCTCCAGGTTACTGGGACAGGGTCTTCGCAGCAGGTCTGAGAATTCAGACCAGGTTTAGCCAGGGGGCTCTGTCTCTGGGACGTTCCCCTGAAGATATCCACACATACACACTGAATAACAGCAGCAGTGAACCTTCCCTGGCATTGGACAAAGCTGGAAGTGGCTTCAGTAAGCTCTGGTCAGAGCTCAATCAAACCTGGACGCCTGAAGACTGGAGTTCATAGTGTTGGGCAGGTTCCAGATGACTCTGGGTGAGGGAGCTTACCATCAAGCTTGCCGACCTCTGACCTCCCCACATGTGCATTGCGTCCCTACACAACCACAAACAAAATAAAAAGAATAAAAACGTGATAATGAGATTTCAAAAACAACAACAACAAAAAAAAGAATGTCTTAGGGTGTTACTATTGTGCGCAGACACCGTGACCAAAGCAACTCTTATAAGGACAACATTTAATCTCGGGGCTGACTTACAGGTTCAGAGGTTCAGTCCATTACCATCAAGGCAGGAACATGGCAGGTCCAGGCAGGCATGTGCAGGAGGAGCTGAGAGTTCTAGTCTTCATCTGAAGGCTGCTAGCAGAATACTGGACTTCCAGACAGCTAGGATGAGGGTCTTAAGTCACATGCACAGTGACACACCACTCCAACAAGGCCACACTTCCTAATAGTGTCACTCCCTGGACTGACCATATACAAACCATCAAAGATCAGCTAGGTGGCACATAGCTTTATTCCCAGCACTAGGGAGGAGGCAGGTCTTCAGAATGAGCTCCAGACAGTCAGGGCTATGCAGGAAGCCCTGTCTTCAAAAGCCCCCCCCCAAAAAAAAAAAAGATTAGTTAATTTGATATGTGATTTTTTTTGTGTGTGTGTACAGTTTTTGTTTTTGTGTGTTTTTATTTACAGTTTCTATTAATAATAAAATTTATCTTTAAAAAGTATATACAAAAGAAAAATTAAATATGAGGTTGCTTCATGTATAAAACTCAGAGGTTACTGCCAAGCGCTAAGAGTAGGTACAGAATAAGGGGTACAAAGGAACACTTGGGCATGCCAGTACCCCTTGAGAGGGTTGGAGTCAGTGTCCAGGAGCTGTCAGAGCACAGTAAGATCATGACGTGTTGTAACCATCAGAATTATGTTCTCTCAGAAGCTGGAGGCCAAGCCGGGCATGGTGTCACACGCCTTTGATCTAGGCCAAAGGATCTCTGAGTTTGAAGCTAGCCTGGTCTACAGAGAGAGTTCCAGGATAGCCAGGGAGACACCTGTCTTGGAAAACCAAAAATTTAAATAACCAAAAAATAAAAAATAAAATAAAAGAATAAAGCCGGAGGCTGGATGTCCAAAGACAGGGTACCAGTAGCATCCTGTCTCCTCTGAAGGCACGAGGAGGGCATGTAGGTCTCAGATGGACAGGGATCTTGATGGAGTGCCCTCAGCCTGCTGCAGTGGGAAATCGAGGTCAGAGTGTCATCAGGTCATGGCCGTGGGATTCAGGAATATGTGTCAAGACTGTGTATAAGCTACCTTTCAATGGAGCAGGCCATGCCCCCACCACGTCAAGGTGTCTTAGAGGAACCACTTGCTGCTCGCTGCTAGCACCCAGGACCAGACTCCTCTCTGAGCCCCTCATACCTGATCCTGCATCAGATTGTGGGAGACACCTCTGAGCATGTGGACCTGGGTCCCAAGGGGTGTTCCAGGAACAGTCTCTCTGTACCCACCTCCAGCTTTCCTTACCCAAGGGCCCCCACAGAAGTAGCTGTCCCAAAACTTCAGTCATTCAGAAGCAAGCAGTCCTATGGAACCATGTATGCTCATCAGACCCTTCTGCAGACCGAGGGATTTTCTCGGCAGCCTCTCTTTCCTGTATCCTTCAGCCAGCTTCTCTTTGCCCCACAGACAGACATGTTGGGTTCCCCAGCCTTGCCTTCTTTCTAGCTGCTTCTTCCTGATTCATTGTGAGTCCCCAAACCAGAAGCTTCAGGTTAGGTTTGGGTCTGGAACAGCCTGGGATAGCTACTGTGTTCCCTGCACAGCGAGCCTGTGTGTTTATTGGTTATCAGTGAGAACAACCTAGACCCAGGACACTGCCATAGCGTTGGCTGTCACAGCTTGAGGCATTGATACTCTCCAGTAGGTGGATGCCACGAGGCTACTCAGCACCCTCAAAGACGCAGGCAGCATCTAACTGGGTGGCTGTAAGAAAAGTCGATCTCCACCAAGCAGGCTAAACTTTGGGCCATCAGCAAAGACAACCTGTTGGGGAGTGGGACCCTGAAATGATCCAGTCAGTTCTTGAGGCTGCTCTTTTGACCTTCTCAGAACACAGGTATATGCCAGTCGTCTTTTCTGGCATCTGTCTGGGATGGTGGCTGCAGTTCTGAGCCAGGTCACATGTTCCTCTGCACTTGGGCCATGGTTCTGAGTCCTACTTACTGCTTACTGGAAGTGGCCACCTTCTGGTGCCCAGGGACCTACTTCTCCTAGGCCTCGCGCTCATGGTGGCGCTTCTCACCCAGTGATCTAGCTTCTTAGAGCATCCATGGACTTCTTGGGGTTCACCCAGCCTGACTGAGGTATGTCTAGCACTGGGTTTGGGGAGATGTTCATTGGCTGGAGCCTAGAAGCTTCTCACTCAAGGACAGGATGAGCTTGGACTGTGGTTGAATAACGGTGAATGCCACAGTTCTGTCTAGGTGTCTAGGAGATGCCAGATGGCTGAGGACTCGGGTACCTTCATGTCCCACCCAGACTTCTCAAACATTAAGACTTTGAAGACTCTGGAGGTGTGGACTCTGAGGATAGTGTTATGAGAAGTGAACCCTCCTCTCCTTGTTCTAGAAAGTTCTTCCTGTCTCAGAGTTGACACAACCCAGTCCTGTGCCTGTATCAAGGCTCCTAAGCTGCACAACCCTGTTTTCTTCTTTTTCTTCTCTTCTTCTTCTTCTTCTCCTTCTCTTTCTTCTCTTCTTCCTCCTCCTCCTCCTTCTTCTTCTCTTCTTCCTACTCCTCCTTCTCCTCCTTTTCCTCCTCCTCTTCCTCCTCCTCCTCTTTCTCCTCCTTGTCCTTCTCCTCCTCCTTCTTTTTGGAGACAGGGTTTCTCTGTGTAGCCCTGGCTATCTTGAAACTCATTCTGTAGACCAGGCTGGCCTCAAACTCACAGAAATCTGCCTACCTCTGCCTCCTGAGTGCTGGGATTAAAGATGTGCCCCACCACCGCCTGCCGTTTCTCTCTTTTCTCAAAAGTTATTTCGCGAGCCTTTTCTAGTCTGTCTGCTCTATCATTAGAAGGGTCATAGATTTTCCGATCCTTTTCTGTCACTCCAAGTCTACAATTGACACATGTCAGTCAGCATCCTATGGAGAGTGGACCACCATAGCTCATTGCTATGATCAGAAGGCCCTGGAGGCTAAGGTCCAAAGTCAGTGGGCTGGGTGGCCATACTAGTGTGGGCCTCTCTGCCTGTGGATAGTCACCTTCCCATGGGAGAGCTTCACAGGCAGAGGGTGGCACTGACCCCATCACCGGAACCCACCCTCATGCCCCCATCCACTGCAGATACCCTCCAACTTCCCCTCCCCCAACACCCTTACATTAGGGGTAGGCTCTGCGTAAATTCACGGTTGGGGATGTGAATCAGTCTGCAGTGGGCAGTACAGTCCTACCCTTAGCATGATTTCTGGAGAGAGGATACAGTATTTCTACTTCAAATTCCTTGGTCAGAATTGTGATACACAGTCACACCTAGTCTGTAAGACCTAGGGAATGTCCCCAGCTAAAATTAGGCGACTCCAGGGCAATATACTCAGATACAAAATCAGGATGCAGCCTGTATTATTGTAGTGCTGAACACTTTGAATTCTTGTGTTTAGGCGTGCCCAACCTTTGACACTGAGCCCTGATGTCATCGTCTATAAAATCCACACCCAAGAACCACACAATTGAGTTATAAAACACACATCTTATAGTGTTTGACGTAAGTTTATAATATTGTATTGGGACCCTGTCATAGCTATACTCAGAGACATGTGGCTCGTGGATCTGTCATTTATAGATCATGCAGTGTGGCCCCAAATGACTGCTGGAGCAGCTGCCATTGTGCCTGCATTCCAGCCCATAGAATCTTTTTCACTGAGTCATGATAAGGGGTGAAAATTCAGTCTCTTGTCTGAATGTAATACATGCATCCAGGGCTGGGGTACTTATTATTAGCAGGGAAGGATGCCAGGGGTTTTCATACTTGGTGACCTCAAGGATATTGCACATAGATGCCAAATAGGGCATCCTCTTATTTTGACATTCACTGTCTAGATTCCATCTCTGCTATTTAATATCACAGGCCTCTAAAAGTCACAACTGCTCCAGTTCGCCCTAGTGTTTGAACTGCCTCTTCCTCTATACCAGGCGTCATCAAAACTTGACGTACATTTGTTGAATGGTTGTAAGTTGGGCTGAGTGGTTACCTGCCACCTGAGCTCAGGTTATCTCCATAGGATGCTGCCAACAACTCCTTGTATCTCCCCGAGTTCTAAGCTGTCTGAGTCTGAGCCCTTCCTGGGCACCCTTGTCTGAAGGATTGCAGGACTCTTTCTGACAAATTCTAAGTGGACAAAAACGTTGTACGAAACAGTTAAGTGTACTTGGAGACATTCTAGAGCCAGTTAATAGCCGAGGTGAGTCCAGAGCTAGGAGATGCTCCATTCTCTACAACGCTGACAGACAACCGTGGGGATGATGAGGGATGGGAACGTGGTACAATCCTTGGCTGAATCTCTGTGGCTAGAGACGGCTTTGCTTGTGTCTCACTTCCTGCCACAAACCTCCCAGATCACCTCTGTAGATACAGCAAGCGTGAGAGGGAGACCGTCCTTTTCCTACCCTAGGCCTGGGTGGTGATTGGCTAGAGACAAGATGAGGCGGGTGGTGATTGGCTAGAGACAAGATGAGGAGGTGGTTCCAGACCTAAAACAGCTCTGTTCTTCTTCTTACCAGTAGGCGCATACATTTCAGAACTGTGGGCCTGTGGAGGGTGGCCAGTAGCTTCTGTTTCAAAGGAGCCAGTTTATGTATTGAAACCTTATAAGTCCAGGGAACATTGTCCCTAAGATGGGCTTCTCCCATAGCCAGAGGAAGGCCGGTGGATGCTCTCAAGGCTCTTCATCAGTACATGTAGGAGCTGTGTGGGCCGTGTGCAGAGGCACATGAAGTTACGCAGAGAAGGAACGTTCTGGGTATCGGCTGACCACGCCTAGGTGTCCACTCGAGTCGGTGGAAGATGAGAAAGATGTACGTGTCCTTTCAGCTCTAGTGAAGAGCAGTGAGCCACAGCCGGGACTGCATGCTATACTTGGAGTTGACGGCTCGCAGATTGGAGCTTAGGTGCAGCTTTAGGCTTGCATGGAGTTGCAAGGAGTGGTAGGTAGGGTGAGGGGTGACCTGTGACCTCCTTCAGAGGATGCTGAAGCCCTGACCCCAGTCACTGAATGACCTCAGTTAGACTTAGGGCTTTGTGGAAATGGGGTTCCTTTGAGCTCAGCAGGGGGCCCTAGAGGGCCATCATCCTTACCAACAGGAATGATTTGAACCTATGAGGGAAGCCAGTATGAGGGCACACGAGAGGATGGCCATACGTGGAGGACGGACAGAGGCTGCTGGATGCTGGAAAGCCTGAGCCAGTGTTTTATGTTAGCCGTCTTTATTGACTTTACAACCTAGTAGCCATTCTCCTGGAGAACCCAGACAGACCATGCATTTAGGGACTTACTTGTATAAGACCGAGAGGGGTAGCCTGAGGCAGCCATGAGGGACAAGCTTGAGTCTGACCCTGAGTGGAAGGGACATTGTCATGTATCAGGAATGGCCAGGCTGGCTGGCTCCACAGTCCTAGGTATTCTAGGAGGCAGCCTGTGTTGCTGTCGGTTCAGCCCAAGATCTAAGCAGCAGCAGAGGCTGAGGCTCTCTGCCACCCTGAGGTGGAGTGGTTCCTTGATATCCACACTTGTAGCCCTGTCACCACAGCCTAGGTCAGCTGGCCTCAGGGACTACCACACACGGTTGTGTCCATGTCTTCTCTCTCTCCATTGTTCATAGCATGGCTGGCTCTAGGACCTGAGACCAGGAGCTGGGTGGGGCTCACAGGTCTGCTTTGTTTGATACATATTCTGCAGTTAAAACTTGGGGGATTAAGTGGCAATATTGATACTTGGAGTATTAATGTAAAAAAAATTCTAATTTTGTCTTTCTGGAAAAATGGGAAGATCACTGGCTAGGTTTAAGGCCTAATTAGCTTCTGGGTGCCTGTTATTTACTTGCAAATGCTTGGAGAAGGGGTTATAGCTGGTTCCCAGGGCTGTCCTTAGAATCTGAGATGGCACCAGGTGACACAGTAAGTGTTGATCAAAAGCCTCATGAGTGAGTGAGTAGATGGATGTGCGACTTAGTGAATGAGTGAAGAAATGAATGAGTGAAGAAATGAGTGAATGAATGAACAAGTTAAATGAATGAGTCAAGAAATGAATAAATGAAAGAGCAAAGAAATGAATGAATGAGTGAAGTAATGAATGAGTGAAGAGATGAATAAATAAACAAATGAGTAAAGAAATGAATGAAGAAATGAATGAGTGAGTGAGTTGAGTAATGAATGAGTGAAGAAATGAATGAATGAAGAAATGAGTGAACAAATGAATCAGTGAAGAAATGAATGAATGAGTGGAGAAATGAATGAATGAATGAATGAGCTAACGAGTATGGCAATGGAGAGACAGGGAAGAGCAGTGGATAAGATGGTCCTCAGAACCCCTGTGGTGGGGGAGGTCTGGGGATAAACTACACCATCGTTTCCTCTTCAGGCTGACTTTGTAGCCTGCTGTGTGACTGGCCAGTCTCTGGCCGGTGAGGTCCCAGACATCTAGTCCTGGGTGACAGACTGATCCAAGGCCCTTGATGTTCCTGGCCTGGAAAGGCAGCCTTCTCCATCTGCTCCAGCCCCACAGCCTGCAGCGGGAGCTTCTGCGCTGCCTTTTAATGGCCCGCTTTGTTCTTGGCTCTGTGCACGCAGCCAGCCTGCTTGGCTGCTGAGCGGCCACATGCCAGTCATTAAGATAGCAGGCTGCCTGTGGAGCTGGCCAGCCTCCATCGCGGCAGCTCGCCTAGGAAAGACCCCTTTCTTTCTGGGAAGGGGCCTGGTTGCACAGGAGTGTGCCTGCTGCCTTCTCCGTCACCAACTGTCCCTTTGGACTTCAAGAGGAGTTAATGCGTGGATGGAAAGATGCATCCACTGCCTGTCCTTGGAAGATGCGTGACTCCTAATGACGGTGATGCCCTCCATTCTTAACTCAGGCCTGTGCTTGCCCCTACCCACCTGGACCAAGGCCAGCAGTTCTGTGTCACTGGCAGGTGGCCTTGGAAGGCAGATAGATGCACGGGAAACGTTTGCTGCATTCCCTTTAACCCTTGTCTTCTGTTCTGCAAGTGGGACATGGAGCATCGCTCTGGACCAGTGACCCCAAAATGCTTGTCCTTGTGGGGAACACTGGTCTATCTCCACATGCAAAGCAGGTGGGAAGATGCTAAACATAGCTTCTGGGCTCGGCCCCAAGTGCTGGGTCTTTCTTTCTCTGGAGTTCACATTAGCATGCAAAGCAGACCAGCTCTGATGAGACACACAGGCCCCCACCCCCATATCCATTCCACCCTAAGCCTCCCTGTACAGCTCAAACTATCCAATCTCACTAACATAGAGCAGAGCCCAGATGAGGTGGATAACGCCCCAGATAAAGATGCAGGATGAGACCCCAGATCATGCCCCGTACTACTGTGCTGCTCCGCCTTTATGAACCAGACTGGGAGGCAGTACAATGCCTTCTGTCACTTCTGATGGACTACTCAGAGGAAGGGGCATTTGAGGGGAACATGCAGGGAAAACTCCACAGCCAGAGACTGAGAATGGCCTGTAAGCTACCCTTGGGCCCCAACTTTGTATGAGCGAGGAGGCTGGGCTTCAAACTACACTCCAAGGAACAGCGGAATGGTCCCAGGAGGCTGCGATGGAATCAACCTCCCGTGTGCTCTGAGATACATGTTGGGGAGCCACTGTTGAGAACCTCTTCCCAAGGACAGGTTTTTTGTGTCCCTTGTAGTCTGGCACTGACCCTGGGTGGATTGCAATCAACCCCCAGGATTACAGTTGTACCTCCTGGTCCAGGAACTCAGTTCCTATAGAACACGTCCTATAGGAAGAGCCCCTGTGCTCTTCCAAGGGTCTCCTTTGCATGCTGAGGGGACACCAGATGCCCACTACGCTATAGGAAGAGGAACAAAACCTGGATGTCTCTTCTCATTGTGTGCACAGACAAGGGCGCTCATCATTCTGCTTGTGTTTGTATGTGGCCCATCGAGTAACCAAGCCTCCAGTTTCTGTCCCCAACAAGCTTCCTGTGGCTTCCCTGGTAAAGAACCAGCAACCAAAGAGATATGGAAGATATGGCAGACACATGGTCTCCTTTTCACTGTTTTTTAAAGGGTGTGTGTCTGTTTGTGTATGTGCATGTTTGTGTGTGCGTGTGTGTCTGTGTATGTATGCATGTGTGTCTGTCTGTATATATGTACATGTGTATGTGCATATGTATGCATATATGTGTGTGTGTATGTGTGTGCATATGTGTGTCTCTGTGTACATGTATATATGTGTGTATCTCTGTGCATGTGTGTATATGTATATGTGTGTGTATCTATGTGTGCTCTGTGTGTGTGCATATGTGTGTGTCTCTGTGTACATGTATATGTGTGTGCATGTGTATATGTTTGTGTATATGTGTGTGTCTGTTTGTGGTGTGTGTCTGTGTATGTATGCATGTGTGTCTGTCTGTATATATGTACATGTGTATGTGCATATGTATGCATATATGTGTGTGTATGTGTGTGCATATGTGTGTCTCTGTGTACATGTATATATGTATGTATCTCTGTGCATGTGTGTATATGTATATGTGTGTGTATCTATGTGTGCTCTGTGTGTGTGCATATGTGTATGTCTCTGTGTACATGTATATGTGTGTGCATGTGTATATGTTTGTGTATATGTGTGTGTCTGTTTGTGTGTGTGCCTGCGTATTTGTGCATGTGTGTCTGCGTGTGTGTGTATATATGTACATGTGTATATGTCTGTCTCTGTGTGTGTGCATGTGTATATATTTGTGTATATATGTGTGTCTGTGTGTATGTGCATGTTTGTGCGTGTCTGTGTATATGTGCGTGTGTGTCTGTACATATGTACATGTGTATATGTGTCTCTCTGTGTGTGCATGTGTATATGTTTGTGTATATATGTGTGTCTCTTTGTGTATGTGCATGTTTGTGTGTGTCTGTGTCTGTCTGTAATATGTACATGTGTATACGTGTGTGTGTGTGTGTGTGTGTGTGTGTGTGCATGTATCTGGTGATCAGTGATGGCTACCTGAGGGGTTTGCAGAGGGCCAGTTCCCACTTTCTTTCTTTTTTTTTAACAACAACAAAAAATTTATTGATTTACAAATTTTAAGATGGATCACTTAAAAGCCGGACTATTTTAACCTTATTACTTTTAAACTGATTCTTTGAAAATGTACTTTTTTTTTTTTTTTTTCGAGACAGGGTTTCTCTGTGAACCCCGGGCTGTCCTGGAACTCACTCTGTAGACCAGGCTGGCCTCGAACTCAGAAATTCGCCTGCCTCTGCCCCCAAGTGCTGGGATTAAAGGCGTGCGCCACCACCGCCCGGCTTACTTTATTTTTAAAGTGACAGAAATTACCCATGGACCAATCCTTTTAACATGGACATATTAAGTGTTTTTTATGTTATGTCAAACGATCTGCAAAGCAGAGCATAGAACAGTGCAAAGCTTGTGCAGTGGTCTTTACATAGAAGTCTGAACACAGGAGGAAGCACTTAAGTTGTAAATTTTATAACTGCTTCCCCCCCCCTTCCTTTGCTCTGTAATCAGCCACAAGCAGGTGGGTTAGAGTCCTGCCAAGTGACCAGGACTCCCAGCCTTCTCAGAAAGTTCTGGTTTTAACCATGAAATCCCAGGTCCTGTTCACACCTACAGTTCTCATTTGCTACTTACCAATTAGATCCTGCCTGGGCATGCTTTTCTTGGGCAATAGTAACTGGGGTACCTAACTGTTGATTTTGCACAAGGAGGGGGAATCCCTATGGCAGAACTGCCGATAGTGGGGGCTGATCCAATGTTACCCATGGTCTCTGCTGTTCTCTCTGAAGATGCACCCTGCTAAAAATGTCCAATCTGAACACTGCTCTCATGTCATTTGAAATAAATCTTTTTCCCCCTCTGCTTGATTATTGTATAAATCCGGTATAAGCTTTATTTCGTTGGCTTCTTTTTAAAGGATACTTTGTTTTAAAGCTGAAGTTTATTTTTTTAAACATGGAGAACAGCCACACGGGTTTGGCGTCAACTGCTACAGCCAAGTACATTCGGGAACGTTAAAATCTACCTCCCCCAAACTCCTAAGTCACTATTTTTTATTAGTTTCTTATTTATCTTTCTAGGTCATCTTTGCAACTATAAATAGCCTTGTGTGTATTCACGTTTTGCCCTTTTCCACACAAATGATGGCACGCCACATATCACATCCTGCCTCTTAACAACAGATCTGGAATATGCCCCCAATCTCTGGAGTGGTAGGGGTGCCATAGAGGCAGCCCAGCAGGGTTTGCTGTGGGGATGCTGCCAGCAAGGCATTACCTGGACTTCAAGGGATAGCTGCTACTGAGAGGGTGAGTGTCAAGCTCTGCTCCGGGCTCTGATCAACTGGGAGACTCTGAACTTCGCTTACACTCCTTATCCCGCTAAGATTTTTTCTGTCTTTTTAAAATTATTATTATTTTTGTCTTTTGCATATGGATGTCTTTGTGCACTGTGTATATTCAGTACCCTCAGAGACCAGATCCTCCTAGGACTGGAGTTCCAGATGACTGTGAAGAGATACGTGGTTGCTGGGACTCGAACCCAGGTCCTCTGCAAGAGCAGCTAGTGTTCTTAAGCACGGAGTCATCTCTCCAAGGCCCATCCTCTGAAGTTTTGTGGCATGGTCTACTGGCCCCCAAATTCATGTGCACCTGAGTCCATAAATGTAAGTCTGTGACATCGTGACATTTGTGACATGGTGAATGTGTGTCAGCCTTGGAAGGACTGCTTAGGCAAGAGTGAGGTTACCCTGAACTCCCAGGGGGAGGTCATGTGAGAACTGAGGCAGGAAGTGTTGAGAGGTGAGAGGTGAGATGGCCAGGACACCAGGGTTGTGGAGCACACTAGAGGACCCTCAAGAGACAGGAATGGGCTCTCTCTGGAGCTGCTAGAAACATCTTGTCCTCCTATGCTTGACCTGGGCCCCTGGGTTACAGAATAGAGAGAGAAGGCATTACCCAGTGTGTATCACGGTCTTGAGGCCCAGGTGAGAGACTAGTTCCTTCTCCAGCACCCTAGGGTGGTGTGCTTTCTAGGTGTTCAGAGAACACGCTGCAAAGGTGATGTTCTGGGGGGCTGGAGAGATGGCTCAGTGGTTAAAAGCACTGCCTGCTTGTCCAGAGGTCCTGAGTTCAATTCCCAGCAACCACAAGGTGGCTCACAACCTGCTATCATATCATAAGATCTGATGCCCTCTCCTGGCACACAGGGGTACATGCAGGTAGAGTGCTCATATACATAAAATAAATAAATCTTTTTTTTTTTTTGGTTTTTCAAGACAGAGTTTCTCTGTGTAGCCCTGGCTATCCTGGAACTCACTCTGTAGACCAGGCTGGCCTCGAACTCAGAGATCTGCCTGCTTCTGCCTCCCAAGTGCTGGGATTAAAGGCATGCGCCGCCACCACCCAGCTTTTTTTTTTTTTTTTTTTTTTTTTTTTTTAAGGTGACATTGCATGGAGGCCTGATTAAAGCTGGGGCAGCCATGAGTAACATTCTCTAGTGTCTTTTTTCGACTGACAGAAGAAGGGGTCCTCCAAGATTGCCATGAAAACTGACATGAGAATCAGGCACATTCACAAAACATGCAGGTCACGGGGAGGTCAACATGGGCTTATGGAGTATTGGTCACAGGGTGACCGGGCACCTAATAGGAATTGTCACAGCTGACTAGTGAGGCGGATGGTGGGGCCAGAGGCTCTCAGGAAAACCTGAATCTGGTCACCTTACACAGGTCCCCAGTCTTCTGTATCTTAAGTTTTTCTGTACTGTTATAGACATAGAAATTGTGGGGCCATGTGCACAAAGGAGTTCTTTAACTCCTGTTCCGTCTTTCTTCTCTTGTGACTGACTGAAAGCCTGGTGGGACTGAGAGATACCTGAGATAGGAGAGATAGCCTGAGATACATTGAGACAGCCTAAAGTTTGCTTTCTGAGCAGGATTCTGGATGAAGGCTCCTGGTTAAAACGCCACTTGAACTGGGGTCCGCTGGGCAACCACAGTGCCAGCCCTTCCTCCTCTGACATCGTGGGAGTTACAGACTGGGGATCTGGGAAGTAGAAGCAGGTGAGTGGACAGACGTGGACAGGCAGACAGACAGGGGGGCAGAGTCACGAGAGCAGATCAGAGGCGTCATAGAGAAGGGTAGAAAGGAGGAGAGAATGTTAGGAACAGGAGGAATTGGGGGGGAGGCGAGAGGGAGCGGGTTCAGGGACAGGGAAGGGGAGGGGAGGGAGACGAAGAAGGAAAAAGAGCTGGGGTGGAGGGCAGTCTTTTTATTTACAGCCCAAGCTTGAGCTGGCGTGATGACGTGTAACGTGATGATGTAAGCCAAACTTTCTGGGTCCCTGGGAGGAGCCTAGGAGAATCGCCGGTGAGCTTACAGGGTTAGGGTGTGCCCTCGAAGGAATGCATGGGATGCTACCGATGATAAAGTTGGACATAACCTGCTTGATCAGGACTAGGGGAAGGTTCTGGAGTAACAGGCCTGCCTGAGAGTCTAGAACTATCAAAGCCATCGTCTTGGTTACTTTTTCTTTGCAGTGACAAAACACCGCGAACAAAACAGCTTATCAAAGAAAGGGGTTCGGCTGGCTATGGTTTCAGACTGTCAGAGTCCATGATGGTGGAGCGAAGGGACAGCTGAGTGCTCACATCTCGATCCACAACCACAGGTCAGGGAGAGAAAGACACACTGGGAATTACTTGCTTAACCTAAAAGCCTGTCCCCCTGTGACACATCTCCTTCAACGATCCCACACTTCCTAATGCTTTCCAAACATTTCACCAGCTGGGCACCAAGTATTTAAATATATGAGAGCCTAAGGGAGCGGTTCTCATTCAAAAATCACCAAAGCTGTACAGCTGAAGAGTTGAGTAAACCTGAAACACTTACCCTCCCTTGCTGTGTGGAAACATTATATCCATTCTCCTACCCCAGGAAAGGACCATAACCTGGAGTGCGGTGATGCTGCCTGGCTGCACCAGGGTTAGGTCAGCATACCCCTGCAATAGTAAGACTTCCTGATTTCCCACTGAGGGAGGTGGCTTATCCACACTGTCAGGCTGCACTTGTGCTACAGAGCTGGCCGAGTTTCCCCATTCCTCAAATCTTTTCGAGCTCCACCCTGTCCCTCCGGGTGCCTGAGCTCCATAGTGAACCCGTGGCTGGATCAGCAGAGAGCCCCTGAACATTCACCAAAACCACTGCAGGATTCTCCCAGGTTTGCTGTTTCCTGGGGCGGCTTCATTTTCAGCAGAAATGACCCAGGAACCCTAGGCATAGGGCCCTTCTTGAATTTGGGGAATCCTGGTGATTCTACTGCCCATCCAGGAAAACTCTGGGCAACATGAGATGTTTGGATTTGGGGCGCACGTCCAACTCCTTGACAATTGCTTTGGCCAGTGAAACAGCCTGGATGCTAGTTGGGCTTGGTGCTCTGTGACCTCCCCATGTCACGTGGGCGTCCTGAGGGTAACAATATAACCCATTATACCCCATAAGAAGAGAAAACCAGGTCACTCAAAAGAAAATGGGGTGGGGTGTATTGGGAAGGTAAAAGATATTAGGGTCTCAAAGTGCTAAAATTGATCCCTGACCTTACTTTATCGAGGTTTCTCCAGGGTCTCTGAATTCCTTAAGGTTTCCTCCAAGGAGACACCTCCGTCTTCCTGGATTCCATGCTACAGCCAGGACGGGGAGCATGTGTGGGGCAGGACTCAAATAAGACTTTTGAGGGCCATTGATCCCTCCAGTCCTGCAGGGAGAGTTTCTTATTTGAAGGTGAGCATCTGAATCCCTTCCTTGAAGTGGCTACGTGATGGGGGCCCTGGAGGGACACAAGTACAGAGTCCACACCCTAAGATCTTTCACCTCAAGCTGGAGGATGCCGCGTCCTTGGTCACCACGTGACCCTAGGCATGTGAATTTTCTAAAACTGTCCTCTTCCCTCGAGTTCCCACCGGTTTTAGGACCAACATCCACGTACGTTTGACGCTAATGGAAACTCTGCCTTGTGACTTCGTAGGGTGGCTCATGGGGGTGGGAGGTGGGGGGGAGAGCATGTGATGATCTAGAGGGCCGGGTCAGGTTGCTCCACTGCAAGCAGGGGTGGGAGGGGCCTCCCAAGTACAGTACTCAAGCTGGCTGACCTGCGCTCTGGGCTTTTGAGTAAAGCTGGGGCATTGTAGCAGGAAGATCCAACTTGCTTGCTGGGTGGGAGGGACTCTAGAATTCCAGGCATTTGGCATAAAGCAGCTGCAGGGACAGGCTGTGCGTGCGCGTCAGCGTGCTCGCACGCACACACAGACTCTGCTAATGTCTGTCTGGCAGCTCAGCTGCTCATGAACCTGGGAAAGGCTCAGGGTCCTCAGAGAGATCTGAGGAAGAAGGGACAGGCTCGACAGACTTAAGATCTGCTTCTCCTTTGCAGTTTCTTCCCATTCTGGGTTTCTGTGTTTTCTGGACCTCATGGGGGGCTACAGCGCTGCTTTCTGTGCATTCTTAGCAAATATTTATTAAGTCTTCTTCTTCCTCTTCCTCCTCTTCTTCCAACTCCTTTCTTAGCCCTTTATTAGCACAGCCAGTAGAAGCCTTTACCTCTCTGAGGTGCATGTCCCCAAGGAAATGAAGAGAAAGGGGCTGTAGAAGAGATTATCTCACCATGGCCATAACGGGATTCTGGCGCTGGTCCCTGGGAGCCGTGGTCAAAGCCCTCCTACACTGGCTGAGGGGTGCTTACTACCTGTTGAGCTAGAGGCAGCTGCATGGCTAAGAGCAGAGCAGGGCAGGTGCTGTCTATTCCCTGCTGTGGAGGCTGCAGCATGAACCTGCAGGAACCCAGTGTTGATTGGGGAGGGATGCAGGCTCTGATGCATTTTGATGCTGAAACTAAAGGCTGTTTTCCAGGAACCAGGAGAATATAGCTTGAAGTTGCAGGGAAGGTCAGGTGTATCTTCTTGGAGATGCTGTCGGATGCCAAGCAGAGCAAGACAGAGGAAGTAGCTGGGGATAGCTCAGTTGCTAGAGGGCTTGCCCAGTTGCTTGAGGTCCAGTCCCAGGAAAACAAAAACAAACAAACAAAAAACTGGGCAGGCAATTGGAAAGGAGGCGGAATGGTTAGCGTCCTCTGTGATGACAAAGTGTCTTTGGCTCCTGGGAGCTGTAGAAAAGTCTTGTGCATATTCTTTGACACTCGCCTTCCGCCTGAAACAGCTCATAGCTGGACTTCAGAGTCCAGGCCTGTTTGGAGTCCTCCTGAGTGTTGGGCAGCCTAGGTTGGATACATGGTGGTCACAGCCGAACCTGTGCTATCTATTAACATTCTCTCTTCGTCCCAGGGGCTTATCACACCCATCCATTAACTATTAGGGACATGGTCTAAGCATGGGGTTCCTGTTGGGTTAAATGGGGGTCCCACATCCACCCTGCCACGGGGCTAGGTCCACTGCTCAGGGAGGCAGGACTCAGGAAGTTGGACTGCACTCACACCCCACAGGAGTCAGGCTATGTGAGGCAGCAGGGACATGCTCCAGGAGTTGGGGAGCACAGTCTGAGGTCCTGGGGACAGCCAGAGCTGGCTTGAGGGTCCCTAGACCTGCAGGGCGGCTGGGGACTGTCAGGTCCTCAGGCTCTTGGGCACCCAGGTGCCATTGGAAGCCATGGAAGAGCTGAGAATGAAGTGGGGGCCCACAGGCTGGACTGACCCACAGCCGAGGAGAGAAAGGAAGGGTCCTGCGGGGATGAGAGTTCTTAGCTTGATCATGGTGGTCAGCTGGCTTGGGTTGGTGGTCGTTGTGTCTGGGACCACAGAGAGGTTTTCTGCGGGAGATTAGACATGGTTCTATAGGCGAAGGCCTACTCCATAGTTCCCCACGGTGGATCTCATGAAAAGAAACTGTCCACGGTCTTAAGACATTTATTGTCATGGCGGAAAGTAGATGAGAAAACCATACCCCCTTTTTTCAGGGCGGGCCTGAGGTTAAATACCTTCTGCAGGGAGGTGTGTCTGGGAAAGAAAACTTAATTGGCTACGCCCTTCTGGTTTTTAGGTACCTCATTAAAATAGAGATCTGATTTGAGGCAACATGGCCTATGGTCATGTCCTCTATCTGTGGAGGGGCTAGGAGCATTGGTCTTATGTGACTGAAGGACACAAATCTATGGAGGGCTGCAGCCTCTTGTCAGGAGCCTGAAGTCTGGGAGCATGGAGGAACGCCTACGGTCCCTCAGGGTCACCTGCGGTCCCTCAGGGTAACCTGGGGTCCCCCAGGGTCACCTAGGGTCCCTCAGGGTCACCAAGGGCCCCTCAGGATCACCTGGGGTCACTGGGGTTTCCAGTCTGTGCTCCACCAGAAACCAGGCTGCCTTTTGAGGTCCTACAGGGTGCTTCTGTGGTCCAGGTCCTAGAGGCGGCAAGGAAAATGGAGGGTGGCCTCCTTTTGGCCAATACCAATGTGGGAACCCCCACCTAAAATCACAGAAGATGAAAAGGTGCTGGTGTGTGTGTGTATGTGTGTATGTGTGTATATGTGTGTGTATATGTGTGTGTATATGTATGTGTCTATGTATGTGTGTATGTTGTGTGTGTGGTATATGCTCTATGCTATGCATGTGCGTGTGTATTCTTGTATGCTTATGACTTCTTTGTGTATGTGTTAAAGTGGATGGACTGTTTGTATACATGGTGTGTGGTGTGTGGTCTGTGTGTGTGTGTGTTCAAGAGCATGTTAGAGCGTGCCGCCTGTGGGTATATACACGGTATTATGTGCAAACAGGGGTATTGTGTCATGCATGACTGTGTGTGGTATTGATAAGTTCGCATGTGTTCGGCACATGGGGATGTGCGTGTGGCATATGTATGGTGAATCATTCTGTGCATGTTCTATGTCCATGCGTGCTTGTGTGAGTGTGTTATGTGTCCGTGCAGTATGTATACACTGTAGTGACACATGTGTGCTTACGGTCAAGTGTCATTTCAGGAGTGACAGAGGAGCTGGAGGAGCTGGGAATCTAGCTCAATTTGACTGGCACGCTCCTGGACCAATCCTCAGGGGGGAAAATAAATAAATAAACAAATAAATAAATAAATAGCAATGGAGCTAACTCATGCATAAACCATATAGGGTCAGACTGCTCTGTTTTGTAAACTTGGACTGAATCCACCCACCTGTTCTCTGACAGGAAGCAGAGAGCCTGTGCTTCGAGGCCAGGCAGGTATGGGGGTGTGGCCAGCAGTCAGCAGCTTCCCTCCTGGGGTGTTAACGTGTCTCTTCTCCCAGTGCCAGTCAAGTTTTGCACTGCCGGGGAGGAGGGGTGGCTTCCTGGAGGCCTGAGAAGGAGAGAGAAAACTTCGCCTGGATGAGCAGATTCCTGGGAAGAGGAAGAAAGAGAAGCCGTGGGTAGCACTAGCTCCCAGAATCAAACTTCCCCTGGGTGGCCTGCGAGGGCCTTGGGAAATGAGTGACCCGGGCAAGGAAGTGTCAGAGAAAGGCACTGAAGCCTGCCACGGGATGCATGACCTGTGGCCAGCCATCCAAAGAGAACTACGATGTATGTCAGTGTGGGTAAACAGTCACTGAGTGCTGACTTAATGGCTAGCAGGGCTCATCCTGGCTGGTGGTGATTTCCTGACCCTGGCGACGTTACTCAGCAGCCCAGTGTGGACAGAGGGAACTCAGGGTTTACCTAGTGTTCGAGAGAAATCTACCCCTGAGTGGCTGAGACAGGTCCCTGAGCAGTAGGGCTAAGAACCGAGCAGGGGACTGTTGGCTAATCTGTCTCTTCCTTGGGCTCCATGTCCCCAGGTGTTTGACTAGCAGTTGGGCTTTTAGTCTCTCACACATCATCCCTCAGTGGCCCTGAGTGGCCCACAGAGGTGCCAGGGCTATGGAGTCCCCATCCCCTCCAGAGACAGTTTCATACCTGTTCTGGTGATGTCATCAATGTGACCACCACCAAAAGTAAGAACGTGGCTGCCATCGCTGTCATTTCCCTCTCAGCACCACCATGACCATGACCGACATCACAACATCTCCATCAGCACCGAAACCAATGTAAGCACCGCCATCACTATCATACCACCGTCACCACCACCATCACCATCTCACTGTCCTCCGTCATACCGTTGCCAACGTCAAGAGCATCAGCATCACTACTACCACCAAACCTAAGAACCTGACTAACACCCTCACCATCCCCAGAGACCACTAGTACCAACACGAGCATCATCATGACCGCCTGACCTAGGAACACGACTGCCGTGACCATTACCACCCCTGTCGCCACCGCCAAATATCACGGTACGCACAAACACACGGCCAGGACCATCATCACCATCCCCCCGTGACTACGGCCACAAGTCACGCAGCACGGGGGAAACACATTTGGGACTTTGTCACGGTTTTCTGGTTCCCCCTTCGGTTATCTATGTCATGTATTAGAAGACTCCCTGCAGCCGGGCGGTGGTGGCCACGCCTTTAATCCCAGCACTTGGGAGGCAGAGGCAGGCGGATTTCTGAGTTCGAGGCCAGCCTGGTCTACAGAGTGAGTTCCAGGATAGCCAGGACTACACAGAGAAACCCTGTCTTAAAGGAAGAAAAAAAAAAAAAGAAGAAGAAAACTTCCTGCAGGTAGGACAGTATCACACCAGACCCCTCCCATTTGGGCTTTGGTTGGAATTTCAGCCATTTGGATACAGGAAAGAACATCAGAAGCAGGAATGACAGATGATAGAAGTCTATCCTCCCTAAACTGTCCCTGCTTTGCTGCAATCCTTCCTGGAGAAGACCCTCTCCAGGTTTTCTTCCTCCCATGGCTCAGCACTTATTGGCCATACCTTTCCTTCCTTTGCCCTTTGACCTTAGGTGTGACCCCTCCAACTCTCACAGATCCCCTTGATGTCCTTGGAGAGGTGGTTTCTCCACAGCTTGCCACCCATCCATGTGGCTCGCCTCATGAGTCGCTCTCTCTAAGCCTCTCTGCCTGGGCTGCCCGTTCCCATCCACTCTCGGAATGGCACCAGTCCCGTAGAGCTCCAGAAACAGCAGTCACAGATCCAGCAGCTCCTGTGCAAGACTGGCAACCCTCTCAGCCCCTGGTGGAGCGTATGCTCAGAGTGCCAGCCTGTGGAATGTCTCACAGGTTTGGCAGGAAGTGAGGCCTCAGGCAGATGAGGTGACAAGGAGGGCCCACCCTCCACTGGAGGTATACCCTACAAAGGCATTTCCTGGTCTGGCACCATGAGGGCCTGCAGGAGTCTGGTGTCTGAGGCCTTGTGGGAGGAGCAGAGAGGAGCCTCTCTCTCTACCTCAGGACAGAAACAGGACCTCCTGTCCTTGGGCCTTCAAGAGCTTTCTATCAGGCCACCCTCCCCGCCCTCCTTCCTGCTTTCCTGCCCTTCCTGTACCCCCACCCAGTTCTCTTCTCACAAAAGTAGCTGCCCTGTTTCCTCCCTCCCTCCCACCCTGACCCTGGCCCTGGGGACAGGCCTTAGATTCCCCCATGGCTTGGATGCCAGAAGCCTCCACTCCTGAAGTCAGTAACTGTGACCTTCCAAAGAAATAGAACAAAAAAAAAAAAAAAAAAAAAAAAAAAAAAAGAGCCAGCGAGACTCTGGGCTGCCTCTTCTGTCCTGGAATCCAGGATAGGAGGCCGAGGGAGGCTTCGTTCTCAGGAGAGTCTGTAGGGACCGGTACCCTAACGTGCATGAGGAGGATTTTGTCACGGCTGTCCAGTCTCTTGACTAATAGCATCAGCAGGCCCCTGGTCCTTGGGGGTGTTTTCTGAGCCACAGTGCAGGTTGACTCTCTGGGAATAGCTGGAATAAATCTAACTTCTGGATGGTTCACGGAAGCTCTTCTGTCTATGAGCCCTAACTGCTCCCAGGTCCCTTGGGGGACCCCACTGCTTTCTAGACTTCAACCCTTGTCACGATGGCAAATTCTACTGCTCATTGTCATCTCTTGGCCACCGCCTTCTCTCCTCTCCTTAGTCTTTTCCACATCGACAACAACATCTGCAATCCAAGCACCTGCTGGCCATCAGGTTCACCCAGGTCCAGCCACAGTGTTCTCCCAAACACCGTCTCCCTATAACGTCACCGATGGTGTAGCCATGAAGGAACTGGTCCTCAGACAGTGCCTCTGCTGGTCTCCTGTGGATCTGAGCCCTCTGGCATGCGATGCTGGTGACATTAACCATACAGAATGAAGAGCCACATGGTCACCCTACCAGTGGACAGGGAAGCTGGGAGCCAGTCTTGGCTCCTGTGGAGTAGGGTGGGGACCTGCTGCCTTCACAAAGGCCTTTTTTTTTAAAAAACCAGTGGGAGGATGCTGTTGCTGGCCTGCCAGGCCCTGTGGGACCCACCCGCACAAACACAATGGACGGCTTGTGCCTCTGGCCACCTGATCCTCCTAGGCCCCAGGCCTGGCGCCGCGGACAAGGTGAAAGTGGAGGAAAGGGTCAGTCAAAGGACTCAGTGTCACTGTCAAGGCACACACAGGTGACAAGGACAGAGTCCCCAGAGGGGCCAAGTGTGGTTGGCAGAATGGTCCCCCAAAGATGACTGTTCCGTTTCATAAAGCTAGTGTGTGTGTGTGTGTGTGTGTGTGTGTGTGTGTGTGTGTTTCTTATACAGGGAAGAAAGGATGTGTGGGTGAAGTAGGAGGATTAACTGACTTGTCTATGGGGGTTTGGGGTGCACACAGGCTCTGCTAAATGGGAAGAGGAAGAGGAGGGTTCACTGTTAGAGAAACCGGCTGCCTACAGCTGGCTCTGCCCTCAGAAGATGAGTAGAGGGGTATGGGACCTCCCAAAGCTTGGAGGCATGGAGACAGTCTCCCTGGAGTCTTGTAACACCTCAACCTTAACTGATGGAATCTGGCTCAGACCCTGACCCCCCAGAACCACTGGAAGATAAATCTGGGCTTTGGTCCTTCAGGTTGGCAGGCCTTTGCCACAGCAGGGACAGGGCATTCAAGCACATGGAATGGCCTCTCTGTTCTAGAGTCTTCCACGGGTATGGGACCAGCCACCTGAACCTGGAGTCGTCCAGTTGGTGATCAATGTGAAACCCCCTCCTGCAAAGAACTGGACCAATGAGCGAAGCTATGGGCATGGGACTCAGCATAAGACAACCTCAGTGAAGGCCAGGACCCTCATTTCAGCCGAAACAATCAGGATACTGGCTCAGTTGGTCCATTTGTGTGGGTGTGGTGAGGGTTCCGTAGGTTTCAAGGGAGGCTGCAGGATGAACTGGTATGGGGTACGGAGGTGAAGGATTCTTAGAGATGAGGGGGGCGGTAACCCAGTGTCTTTCTCTTGGTGTAAGCATGTGGCTGTAACTACAGCTTTCTGGCTTTGCCCTTGCCTCAAGGGACTTTCAGGTGGTTAGAGACATTGATGCCACCAATCCTAGGCTTTGGAGAGCTGGGATGGATAGCATTGCCCCACCCCCACACCCCATGTGATGGCTTGTATATGCCCTGCCCAGGGAGGGGCACAATTAGAAGGTGTGGCCTTGTTGGCCTAGGTGTGTCACTGTGTGTGTGGGCTTTAAGACCCTCATCCTAGCTACCTGGAAGCCAGTCTGCCAATAGTGGCCTTCAGATAAAGATGTAGATTCTCAGCTCTGCCTGCACCATGCCTGCCTGGATGCTGCCATGCTCCTACCTTGATAATAATAGACTGAACCTCTGAACCTGTAAGCCAGCCCCAATTAAATGTTGTCCTTATAAGACTTGCCTTGGTCATGGTGACTGTTCACAGCAGTAAGACCCTGACTAAGACAGCCACATACCCACTACATGAAAATGCATTTCAATGGAAGCTGGGAGCCTGGCCCTGAACTCCAGGTTGGAGTTCAGGCTCCCAGTAAGTAAGCCCCAATTAAATGCTTTCCTTTATAAGAGTTGCCTTGGGCACGGTGTCTCTTCAGTGCAATAGAGCATTGACTAAGACAGATCCCTCTGAAAGTCTTGTTCAGGTCAATTTTTCTCAGAGAAAGCAACAGCTCCAGGACTTGGGAGAGCATGAACTGAAGAGTGACCTCTGGGAGAGGGGTCAGGGAAGTTCTAATAGCCTTGCCTCCTCCAGCATTCTTCCAAATGGTCACTCCACATAGTCTTCCGTGGTCTGGGCCTCTCACTCTGCCAACAGCCTGAAGTATCAGCCTCCCCTCCTTTGATTCCTGGGCAGGGCAGAAGAGTGCAAGAAGTTCTCAGCCAGCTATCCTTATGCTGTGTGAGGCAGCCTGTCTGAGGGAATGACGCTGACTGGAGAGGATTGTGGCCCTGGACACTGTGCCAGGTCACTGGGAGCCCCCCACCACCTGACCAAGCCAGCTCAGTCAGTTAACAGATTCGCCAGGGCAGGAGCAAGGATTAAAAAGAAAAAAGACAATTAGACAACATTGTAGCATGACCCCAGCCAGTTCTGAGGCTGAGGCGGGTTAATTTTTCCCCCATCTGCTTTCATACCATTTTAATTACATGCAAGTAATAAGGCCAGTTCTAGGTTGACGAATTAGCAAGACAATAAACACAAATAGTCAAGGAACAACCAAGGCAATAAACAAAGTCTCATTGGTCACTGTTACTAAGGGCTTATCAGGATGACCAAGATATCTGAGCCTACTTCCCTGTCCTAGCCCAAAGTCATATTCTTGCCTGAAGCCTACTTCTTTATTCTAGCTCAAAATCCTATTCCTCCCTGAATGTATTTCCCTGTTCTAACCTAAAATTAGATTCCTGCCTAAGTTTCCTTGTTATGGCCCAATGTCAGATTCCTGCCAAGCAGCCCCCAAAACTCTCCATAATCAGCCATACATAGTGAGACTCTATTTCATCCTGTCAAGTGAATTCTGCTGCAGACAGATGTTAAATAGGTGATTATGGTCCTGGAGGGTGTGTGGTGAAGTCTCCTCACCTAGACCTACTATGTTGCCGTGGGGGAGTCCTGTTCCTTTGGGGGTCCACCACCTAAGAGTCGAGGGCTCTTTCTATAAGAAGAATGAGTCTAAATACCTACGGGACTGCTCAGCAGTCTCCATTGTTTCTGATCTTTCTGAGCCACCATCTTGGGGAAAGAGTGATTGTATTCACGGCCACAGCTTGAGTCACTCACAGATGTGGGTCTCTGTGGACTCAGTGAGGTCTGAGGCTACCCAAGGGCTTAGTTCAAGAAGATCTGCCATCCCTGTTTAAGCGTTGATGGGATGGAAAGAAAAATGCATTTCAACGGGAGCTGGGGCTCTGTTCATGGACTCCAGTCTGGAGGCTCTCTGGAGAGAACAGTCTTGGAACTCAGTAAGCTGCAGACAAAGTCACAGTGTGGGAGGGCCACTGTACAGGCTGAATGTCCCCAGAGCTGCAAGCAGGCAGGTGCTTTGTCTCACCATGATCCTGTGTCCAGGGCAGCAATGGGTTCTGGTACTGGGTACACAGAGCAGCAGCACCTCATCCAGAGGCTCTCACTGTCTGGTCCTTCGTCACTCTGCCCACCTGCCCAAATACACAAGGCAGGTTTGGAACCTTGGGACTCTAGAAAAGATGGTCCTGCCTCTGCTTGAGACTCCCTTCTTCCCAGGTTGGCAGAAGTACCATCTGTCCCACTGTCCCTGTCTTTCCTTTCAAATGGCCCCACGACTTATATCATGGGTGTCTTAGGGTTTTCAGGGCTAAGTGTCCAGGAGCATGGGGGTAACAGCATGTCTGTCTGCCAATTTATCACCAGCCAGGGACATTCCTTCACCTCAGTCAAGGGGCCTTTGAGAGCCATGCCCCTGTTTCAAGAAGAGAAGCCAGGCAGGTGGGGGACACCCTGCCCCCGGGCATCCACTTCCCTGAGTGGTAGGTAGACCATCTGATGATTTCCTGAAGGCTGTGGGTTCCTCTCTCTGAAGCCAGCACCCCAAAGGCTGGAGTCAAGCCTGGCTTCTTGGAAGCTCTAAGACTGGGAGAACTGGCACTAAGCTCCTGGCTCTCCCATCTTGGTGGACAGTTGGCGTGTGTGTTACTATTTGTGGGCAGGGATTCTTCTTACTTCTTCCTCATGCATGGGTCACCTTCCTGCTCTCAGAAAGTCTGCCACAAGTCACCCGTAGCAGCCTGACCTATTGAGACCCCAGAGGCTTCATATCTGTAGTCAGGGCACTGACCCCAGAAGAAATAGATGGGAAAGGGGGTGGGGGGTCGTCTGTCATCCATCTGGATGAGAAGACTGGCGGTCCCTTCTGACTTTGTGTGACCTGGCCTGTGACCTAAGTGACTGACCACACATACTGGCTCTGCCAGCCTCAGAGCCCTGGCATGTCACAAGGTCTCCTTGGCATCTGACGCATAGCTCTCTCCCTGGTGGCTAGAGGTCAGGTTCATGCCAGGCTGGGTGGCTACATACGGCTACAGGCCAGGAGGAATCAGACAGCCAGTGGCTGGTGGTCAGCTACATGTCTGTGAGGTGAAGCCGTGCAGAGGTCACAGGGCTGGTAAGTGGGGGGTCAGGCTGAGAATCAGATCACAAAAGGAGAGTCCCCTCAAGCTGGAGGTGCTCGGTGGTGCCTAGGAGACTTCCCTTCCTTGAGGTCCCCATTCCACCCCAACACGGACAGAAGGACATCAAGGGCACATGACCTAGGTTGTAGTCCTGGCTGTGTCTCATTCAATGGAGTCTCTGTTTCCTTATCTGTTCACACAGTTGGGTCAGTTAGAGAAAGTTGGTTGACGTAGGGAGCACTCTCCTGCAAATCCCTAAGGGAATGAATGTATACGTATATGTATAGCGAGGCTACAAAGATGAGCTGGCCTTGGATTAGGCTAGATTTTAAAGGCAACCATTGTAACTACTACCATCCATGAAAAAGGAGATGCCAGCCCAAACCAATGGGGAGACCAGGTGACGAGGCAGGGTCCAGGGAGTTCTACAGCACCAGGGGTCTGGAGAAGCCAGTCACCAACTGCCCTCAGACCTTTGGACAGCTGCCTGACCACACCTCAACCTTGGACTTCTGACCTCCAGATCTCGGAGACAGTGAATGTCTGTGGTTTAAGCCACCCAGTCTTCCGTGCTTTGGAAACAAATAGACCAAGATGCTCCAAGTTAGGGACCCATGGGTGACTCAGCCTCTCAGCCACACAGAACGAGGCGAGGAAGCACGGTGGGGTGGGCGAGGGAAGATCCTAGACACTCGGAAATGGGATCCACACAGTTGCTAGGTGGGGAGGGAACACAGTGCGGCCTGGCGGTCTCCAGACCACAGTTCCATTCGAATCAGACACTGTCTGTCACACACCACTGTCTGTCACCACCCCAGGCTCTAGTGCCAGCTTCCTGTCCCCTTGGCTGATGGATCCTGGGCACAAGATCTGAACTCTCAAAGTGAAGCCTTTTAAGTGCTTTCCTGTGGGCCTAACCCTGCCCCCCAACCTGGTTGATTTAGGGTTTCTGGAAACCTCCTTTTCCTAGATTCTTGGATTCCAGGGAGAGAGGTAAAGAGCCCCCTTGGGGAGTGAGAAAAAAAAAGAAAAAAAAAAAAAAAGACTTGGTTCACAGAGTGCTAAGAAGCCTTCAGCAAGATGCAAAGAACCCAGGTCACCTTCACAGCGGATGCTCCGTCCCCTCACTTTGCTAAGCTAGCAGGGCAACTAGTGTCTGACCACAAGTCCATTGCAGTCACCGCTGCCCCTCCCCCCACCTTACTCTCATCCCAGAACTCAGTGAGGGATGCAGAGGCCGCAAGAACAGTAAAACTGGGGTGCTGGGAGCTCTGAGGGACCGCGGTATCTTCAGAGTGTTTTCCTCAGGGGGAGGAAACATCTGTGCAGGTGAACCGAGGTGCTGCTTGCTCACAGAGGGTGTTTTGGCTAAGAAACATGAGCTACTCGTAGACACTAGCAGAAGGGATCCGGGCAGCTCCACCAGGGGTAATTACTGCCAGGAGTTGGAGCATTTTGCTGACAGGAGGGGGGATGGGCTGGGTGACCATGGTGACAACCGGTCTCTCTTTTTTTTTTTTTTTTTTTTTTGAGAACAGTCTGCCGGCGCCTTCCCAGAAATTCTTTGTAAGGATAAACCATCCAGTCTTTGAAGTGATTCACAATTGCTCCTGCCCTGAGCAGGAGGCATCAGTAAAAAAAGAGAGGGCGCGGGGGGGGGGGGGTGCGGGGGGGAATGCGGACCGACACATGTAAGTTTATACAGCTCCACTATTGACTGCCCGGCTCTCTCCACCCAGGAAAGGCTAGGCTATGGCACAGCCTCTGTGGCACACCAGGGAAGAGTCGACAGTGACTCTTTCTGACCCCGGCTCGCAGCCACGGTGCTCGCACTGGGGACTCTTTGAAGACGCTTTTATCTCTGTGAAATTGCAGGTTTGAAGGGGTGGTGAGGGCTCCTCCAGAGGCCCTCAATTAGCAGGAGTTCTCCATGACCGGGTAGCCACAGAATGACAAGCCGGCTGCTCTGGGAGCCAAAGGGAGCCCGAAGGGGGAGGGATAATCCACTTCCGCTCCGCCTCTGGGGGCTTGACCTCCGTGGCGTGCGCATCATGGAAACTGCCTTCAAAGCCCGGCACAGTGGGGAGAGGGGTGAGGGCTCGGCACCATGCGTTCTGTTGACCACGCCGCCTGTCTCTCCTGGGATGCCTGCCTGGGCTCCTGAGAGCCATGATGTCATTGTGACTCTCTGCAGCTGCCAAGCACCCGCCGTGCAGGCCCCTCCTGGCCAGCTAGGCACTGACGCAAATCAAAAGCTTCCAGCTCAGGGCAGCTGCCACCCGCCACTCAGCTGGCAGCCTGCGGGTCCGTGGAGGGAGGGCGTGTGGGTTCCAGAGCAGGGCAGCATTTGAGACAATCAGCTGCTCTTTAAAGGGTGGCCAGCGTGGCATATGGTGTTCTGAAGGTCAAGGAGAGACAGCTGCCCTTAGGAGCTACATGTCCTGCCTGCTAGCCCCCTCCTGCCCCTTGCCCTTTCTCTAGTGCCTGGGGGTGGGGGGGGGTCTTTTGGCTCTGACCACTGGGTACTTGGAAAGAAGGCCAGGCAGATACACAAACCCAGAAGGGAGTGAGGGTGGCCCATGGGCAGTAAAGCCGGTACAATGTGCATTCAGCTGAGCTTCAGTGGCCAACCTTCTTTGGCCTCTGAGGAGCTGCTATCCCCATTAGAAGACTCTCTACGTGCACGCACCTGTAGCCACATGCACATCTGCAGAAATCCAAGAGGAACGTGTTGGATGAGTGCATGAGGGTAGATGACTGTGAAGACATCAGGCACTCTCCCAGCGCCACTGAATAGGGGCAGATGTGGAAGCCCCAGTCATCCTAAGAGCGACATACGGCCTGGAAATTCTCCCAGCCTGCCATAGCATACCATTCTTCCTCAAACGGAAGGACTTTTACTCATATGTGTGCACAGGTACACATAACGCAACCATGCTACTCAAGAGGCACACTGTGCGTCTATGGTACATGCGGACACACATGATGTTCACGGTCTATACTGATAGACACACACATATAGGTTCACGGCATGCACACCCACAGAGGCACATAATGAACTTGTGCTTGCACACTGGTATATTTGCATGCAAGCATTTGTTCGTGAGCATGCACGCTGCCGGTCAGGCCCAGAGTCTTCTCTTCAGCTCTGTTGACCTGCACAAGCAGCGGTCGCAACAGCAGAAGCTCAAAGGCCACAGGGCTGATGGTCACAGGCCCAGCTGCTCTAGGCTGGGTCAGGTCTGAGTGGGCGTACCTAACAAGGCTAAGGCTACTGACAGGATCTTCAAGATGTCTTTTCTATGACAGGCCAGGTAGATACGCAAGTAGGGCAGGGTGAGGCTGAGTGGCCAGCAACCTTTGCGAGAGGAGGACATGTTCTGGCCATGGAGAGAACAGTGAGGTGACAGCTGTGACAGAATCTTGTGGTGTACGGAGAAAACCCTGTGCCTGAGTGGTTCCTTGTGCCACCCAGGAGCTTAGAGAGGGGCCTCTCTGCCTCAGGGTCAGAACAAATGTCAGCCCCACAATCTCTGTGTGGGTCAGAAAGGTCAAAAGGGGGAATAGGAGGGAGGCCCTCTGCCTCTCTAGCCTCAGCAAATATGCTTTGTCCTGGAAGACCCTGGATCCTGGATAGAGATTACTGAGTCAGGACCACAGGACACGGAATCACCTTCTAGGACATGAAAACAGCAGACTACTTCTCCAGGTAGGGCGTAGAGCAGCTGGGGCGTCTGAGGAAATTTCCAGAACAGGACAGCAGGGTTGCAATGGGAGTCAGAGGGAAAGCAGCCCTGTGAGCTGACAGGCAGTGGCTCTTGCATATCAGGAGCTGCTGCTTCACTGTGTGGGTTGAGACCACCCGAATCGCCATCTCTTGCTAGGGTTAGCATCTGCTTGCTTCCCACATAGCACTGAGTCCTTGGGCCGTGAGAGCGAAGCCTCCTACCGGAGGGTCAAGCTTCCCAGAACTCCTGCACGGGGCTGTAAGGATGGTGGGTGAAACCACAGTCCCCTGGTACCAGCATAGCTCTGGCTAACAGCTCCTTGGTGCCCTGTTGTCATCATAGGCCCTTGCTTCTTTGGCTGGACCACCAGGCTACAGTGTGTGCAATGCTTTGCTGCAGTACTGTAAGCACCGGGTGCAGTCTGCATCCACCAAAGGGCCATTGGATGATGTTTGAGGTGGGAGAGGAGGGCTCAGGCAAGTAGTTATCTTTTTCTCCTTTCCTGTTTGTGTGTGTGTGTGGCGCGCGCGCACTGCGCGCCACACGCGCACACACGTCCATATGTGATATCTATTCAAGTATACATGGTGTGCTGGCATGAGTTCACTTGTGTGCATATACATGTGGAGGTCAAAGGACAATCTTAGCCATTGTTCTCCGGGTGCTATCCACCTACTTTTGTGACACAGGGTCTCCTACTTACCTGGATCTCACCAAACAGGCTAGAGCCAGCAAGTCCCAGAAACTATACCAGGCTCCTCAGTGCTGGGATTGCAAACACAAGCCACTACGCCCATCCTCCCCCCCATTCCCCCCCAACCCCCCCGTGGACTCTGAGGACGGAACTCAGGCTCCCATGCTTGTAAGGTGATCTCTTTATCAACGGAGCCATCTTTGTAGTCCTCTAAGCAGTGATTTATACCTCTGGCACAGCCAAGATGTCCAAGCCAGAGAGGCAGGACCCGGTCCCATTTCCTCCCAACATCTTGTTTCCAGCCAGGGAAGTGTCTGTCAGGAAGGGCCCACTCGGAAGACCTAGCACTGCGCGCCTGGCCCTCTTTGCCGTTTGCAGGAAAACAAAACCAACAGCCCATGGCACAGGCGCCAACCCTAGCCACAGCCACAGTCCCAGCCACAGCCATAACCTGCGTAAGCCCAGGGACAAAGGAGCAAGTGTTTGGCTTGCGGTGGCCAAGTAAGGCAGCCAGTAGCCAGTTCCTCTTTCCCTGCCTGAGCCCTGCAGTCACGGAGGCCAGCGCCCTGAGAGTCAATAATCCCACACTCCAGCAGGCCCTTTGGCATACAAGACATAAATGTTTGCTTTGCCATTAAGAAAATAATCCAAAGTTATCCTTTAAGTGGTATTCACACACCGCTGCCCTTCAAAAGCTAACACGGCTCTTTCTAGAAAGGCGTGAAGAGAAAGATTGTGAGACGGCTCCCGAGCGCCGACCCGCCTTTCCACAACTCTGCCCAAACCTATTTCATGAATCCCATGCTCCAGGGGACTGGAAGAAAGCAGATTTTGAGGAGAGAGAAGGCTTCAGGAAGCCCTGAGCAGTGGACAACGAAGAAGCTCACAGCTTCAAGGCACTATGCTGCACAGGTATATCCCAGCATGCACCTGGGGGAGAAGAACTTCACAGAGAGACCAACCCAGGCTAATCCAACACTTCTGGGCCACCGGATGCTTGAGAATACATAGGAGCCAGGCTTTCGTATGGCCCTGCTGGAAACCAGGAAGGCAGCCAAGCATATTACTGAGTGACCCACCTATGCACACAAGACAAAGAAAGGACCGAGGTCTGCTCTCTCAAGCCTCTATTAGATGCCAAGAGAGGCCAACAGGGAATTTCAGGGCAGGGGAACAGCTCCCAGATATCAGCTGTCTTTCCTGAATATCACGGAAGACTCAGAGTTCTGGGTCCAGTGGCTGCTCCTCGGTAACCTCTCCTGAGTTTCCTTGGGGTCTGTCAGGACACATAACCAGAGGAGCCAGGAGCCCAGGACTGAGGGGCCTCTGGCTGCTTTCTCTAAACGTTGACAAGGCACCAAGGAGCCTCTCCAGACCTGGGTGCAACTCCACAACGCCTCTCCTTACTCCTCAGGTACCCACCGCCCACCCCTCGTGTTACAGAGCAGGATTTGGAAGGAAACAGTTGGAACCTCCGGAGACGTGTGTTTGATTCCCATACGGGATGGCGAGCAGAAACTGTGTTTAGCTGCCCAGGCCCTTAAATTCACTTGGAGCCTATGACTTAAGTCCTTGGTCCCCAGCATTCTTGCCCCAGTGGGAGGGTAACAAGAAGTGTGTGTCTTGCCGAGGCTGAAGAGGAGGCTGCATTCTTTCACAAGATGCACATTTGCCCACAGGGGCCTCTGGATCCCATAGGTGGATGGAGGGACCCCTGGGCCTAGGAGGGCAGGAGGAAAGACTAGGCTACACAAATAAGCCAGAAGGAACACAGTTTATAGTCAATCCCATGCCTACCATGTGAGGACAAGTACGGTTAAGTCTTCTGCTCTGGTCATGTGAGCAGGGCATTTGGCGTGGCCTGTGGTAACACGCGGAAGCTTCCTTCCTCTCATTTCTATATCCCCCTTCCTGCAAAGCATCCCTGGACTCAGAATTCTCTAGCCCTGTCTCCATTCGTCTTTCTTATTCCTTGGTCTCCCTTGAAATCTCTGTGGATCTCTCTCTCCCTCTCTATCATCTCTCGGTCTCTCTCTGGTTCATTGACTTTCTGCCATGCCTCTCAGCCCAAAAGAACTCTGTCGTATCCATGTTGAAGTCCGGGTGTATTTTATCAGGTCCACTTTCCACACGATTCCTCAGTGCAGAGAGACCTTGAGGTAGATACATGGTGAGAGCTAGCTTGCTTCGGGGTTGCATGATCCACCTCTGCGGCTCACATGGGTCTCTAGGCCCATCCCCCTCTGATCCAAGGTGCTCTGAGCCAGAGGCAGATGGTGGGAACACCAGAAAATGTTCTAGATACTTAGATCCAGGCATGGCTTGTGAGAGAATGAGTAGCCATCACCCTGGGGACTCTCATCTGGGGGGAGATTATCTACTTAATGGCTCTCTCAAGACATTTATACCAGCTTGGAATTCACTGGTCAGTCATGTCAGGAGATGGACAGAGAGTGCCCCTTGCCATTACAGGAGCTCAGGAACTAGTCCTGGTGCTTCCTCCCTGGCCCTCACATCCAGCCTGGCAGGAACTGGTAAACCAACTCTATCCTCATGGGCTAATGCCTGGACTCTGGGCCTCAGTGGAATCCAAATTGATGTTCTTGAGATAGTCTGATGGCTCCCAGACCACAGAGAGTGGGCCAGGAAGCTGCCTGGGTGGTCCTTACCCCGGGCAGTAAAACACTGGCCTTATCTGTCTACTTTAGGTGGAAAGTGGGGGCCACAGCCTCTTGGGATCTCAACAGCTGACGTGCAGGAGCCAAGTGGCCTCAGTAGAGGCCTGGAGCACATTTTGCATCTGTCAGCAGCTTGTCGTGTTCCAAGAAGGCCTGGAGTGTGGGAAGGAGACCCTTTCTTAGGGTCAGTAAACAGCTTCTGAAGAGTCCAGGTGGTCAAGGTCTCAGAGTACCCATGATGCCCCAGGAGCAAGCAGAATGACTTGTTCCACTGTGCTTGTGTCTTTGAGACTGGAATTTTGTGTAACTGTCACATATCATGAGATAAATCTCCTCATCCAAGACATTTAAAAATGTAAAATATGTCTTTTGCCTATAGGCTAGACACAAGCTGATCAATTAGACCCTTGGGCCTAGAAGTTGACCTAAATATACCCCTCTCCCCTGCCTACCCAGGCTATACAAGGAAATAGGCAGTTCATGGAAGGGTCTCTTTGGAGTCCATGTGCTGGCCTGATGCTTTTGCAGACTGTGTGAAGATGTGTCTCTGTCCTGTTTGCCTGCCTAAGGGACCTTCTGATTGGTTAAAATAAAAAGCCTATGGCCTATAGCAAAAGGCAGGATAATAAGGTGGGACATCCAGCAGAGAGAGGAACTATGGGAAGGAGTAAGGTGTGGGAAGATTCACCCCCAAGATAAGGAGGAAGTTGGACTTGTGAAACTTGGGAGAGGTAACCTGGCACATGGCAAACTTAGATTAGTATAAATGGGATAATTGAGTTGTGAACTAGTTGGGAACAAGCCTAGCTTAAGGTGTAGGCATTCATAAATAAAATAAGTTCCCACATCATTATTCAGAACAAGGAGGGGCATAGAAAGGCCCATGGTTACATCCATAGGTAAAACCCTGTCTTGACAATAGAAGCCAGTCACAAGGAATGCTGGCAGCCATGGTCACCAGCCTGGCATAAACCTAGTTGCCTGCAAATTGCCCTGTTTCTTGGGGACCAAGTGTTGCTAGCTCTGATGCTGGAATGTAGCCTGAATCAGAAACCACTTGACTGAACTGTAGCTTACACATCTAGTTGTCCAGGCTAGACAAAGGTAGCCCTGCCTCTCAGTTATGGTGACCAGGCAGAAGTAGATACCAAGGAAAATACTCAGGGCTCTTACTTCTTTTCTCTGAGATCTCTGAGCTGTCCTCCATGAATGTCCCAGGGTCTTCTCTCTGAGCCTCTCCCCAGGATCAGAAGAAGACAGAGGGAGGGCAGGAAGCAGGCAACCCTGACTCCAGTGGCCTCTTGCTTTCTGCAACCCTAGGAGTCCTGAAGGTCCACACCTTGGGTCCCTTTGGCATTCAAATGAGCTACCAAGATGGTTTACAAAAGAAAAGTCCCTCAGGGCTCATGGTAGCTTCTAGCAGCTCACAGCCTGAACCCAATGGCAACTGAGGCTGAGGGAGTTGGTCACTTGTCTGAAGGACAGCAGGAGCAAAGGCACAGCCTGGTGGCTCAGAGGACAGCACTATTGTATGCAGGGAACAGGTAACATACCCAGATCACCAGAACTCTTCTACAGAGCAAACCCAAGCCTGTCTGCCTTAGACTGGTCTCGCTGTCTGCCAGGGAAGGGTCCATTCCTGACAGAGGGTGGATACATTCTATGAAGCTGCCAGCCACAGCTTCAGCCCACTCTTGACCCCTCGGGACAGCTCCTGCTGCCCTCCAGTAATTGACTCCAGTCATGACCTTAGTAATGGTACTAGAAGATTCCAGGGGCTCAGACGCTGCCACAGACTATGGTGTGTTATAAAGACACAAACAAATAAACCCCAAAGGATAGGAAATGTTCTGAACTCTCAAATTTCCCCTTCTGGTTCACAATTACACAACAGGGGCATTCAGTAACCTAAACTCACTCGCTGCCTGCTGGAAGCCATGCAGCTCTTGATGGGATGAAGCTCTTTGTGGCAAGGAAAGATGAGATCCTTGGAGTATAGTCTCTACTGTGAGCTAGGCTATTCTTAGGGGAGCTAGGGCTGAGCTTGTGGAGGAAGCCCCAGGACTTCTAGAGTTGTATAGCTCCCTCCTACACGGGGCCCACACTCAAGTCTATTCTTCAACCCTGAGATGGGAGTCTATGGGGAATGCAGGGAAGCTAAGCCTTCTAACCACCAGCCGAGATGCATCATCAATGATTGACTCCATAAGGGGAGAGTTGGCTGATCTTAGAATCTGGCTAGGTTGCTCATGCAGACCTGCTCCTTGGTGAAGACAGCCATTTTGGGCAAAAATAGAGATAAGAGAATGATTCCTCTCATCCTGTTGGGGGAAACTGAGGCAATGTTGACAGGTGGCATAGTCAAGACCATCTCTGGGGACTGGGGTGTAGCTTAGTGGTAGGGCTCTTACCCAGTATTCACCCCTATATTGTAGAAAGCACAGTTTGCTCTCCTGACTTCTATGGTGTTACTTTGTACTCCTGCGGGAACATGGTTATGAGGTTACTGTTGGGGTGTGCCCTGCTAGGACACCCAGACAACTATACATACTGGACAAAGGACAGACCTACCAGCTCAGTCAGTCAACAGATTCTCCAGGGCAGGAGCAAGGATTAAAAAGAAAAAAAGACAATTAGACAACATTGTAGCATGACTCCAACCAGTTCTGAGGCTAAGGCAGGTTAATTTTTTCCCAAACTACTTTTAAACCATTTTAATTACTTGCAAGTAATTAGGTCATTCTAGGTTGAGGAATTAGCAAGACAATAAACACAAATCATCAAGGAAAAAGCAAGGCAATAAACAAAGTCTCATGATCACTGTTTCTAAGGGCTTATCAGGATGACCAAGATATCTGAGCCAACTTCCCTGTCCTAGCCCAAAGTCATATTCTTGCCTGAAGCCTTCTTCCCTGTTCTAGCCTAAAATTTAGATTCCTGCCTGAACTTACTTCCTTGTCCTTGGCCAATGTCAAATTCCTGCCTGAAGCCCATTCCTTGTCCTGGTCCAATGTCAGATTCCTGCCAAGCAGCCCCAAAGGCCCTCCATACCACTTGTTGGCTCAAGGAGGGGGAATTGAAACAGTTGTTGGAAACTGAAAAATGTTTCTCAGAGCCAAATATGGCTCTTGTCTCTCAAATACATTCTTGACTTACAGAATATTCCAGAAAGTTTTCCTTCAGGCAGAGAGCCATTGTCTTCACCATAACCAAGCCTGAGAGTCACCACGGGCACATACAATAAATGTGTATGGATTCTATCAGCCGTGAATCAAATTCATTAATGTGCATTTCTGTGTACTTTCTAAGCAATGTTACATGCATGGTTTACACACCTGGGAGAGTGTGACTAGAAAATGGGAGTCCCCTAGCTACTTACTGACACCTCAAGGGCTATGACTAAATCAAGAAATACTCTTGAAGCTAAAGGTACCAAGGCCATGTCTGGGCATCAGCTCAATCACTCTCCGTCCCAAAGTCACTTCTCTCCCCTCCCTTCTCTCTCCTCTTTCTGCTATATGCAGTAGGAACACACACACACACACACACACACACACACACACACATATTCACACACATACCTGTATGTACATGCATACACATGTATGTTCACAAACATACATGTGTGTACATGCACATAACAATACATATTCACACACATACATATTCACACACATGCATGTATGTACATGCACACACATGCATATTCACACACATATATTACACACATGCATACATGTATAGTCACACACATTCACACACATACATGTATGTGCATGCACACACATACTTATTCACATACATGCATATTCACACATACATATTCACACAATACATGTATGTACACGCACACACGTACAAACACAAAGGTTCTGTCCCCACTGCAAGTGGCCCACAAGCTAGAAAGGAGAGTGGGCAACTGGTACCCAGGGGAGGGTAGCCACGTGGCTGTGGTGAGCCATCTGTGAAATCCTTCCTGCACATGACCAGTGTTCTGAGCATTGAGAGGCTCTGGACATAGTGAATTGTGAATGTCAGACTGTGGGAACCGCAGGACTGATCAGTCAGTTCAGACCTATGGGTAGGACAGGTTGAGGGGGCAATGGGGCATGGGGTGCCTCATGGTCTGGGACCATGAGGGGAGAACTGGACCTTTGGGATCAGGTGACCATGGACCTTTCGGGATGGGAACTCCGTTAGTTCTGGGGAAGGAAGATCCTGGCTACCTGTCAGTTCTAAAGTACTTCTCAGGTGAGGGGTATCAAGGAGAGGCTATGACTCCAGGTCTGGCTGTCCAGAATCCTCCACCCCGGACCTCCCCCTGCAGGTAGTGGTCAAGTCCTCTTTCCACACATAAGCTGAGCAGGGTGTTGGGCTGAGCCTGATCCAGGAGCTTTGTCCTCCAGACAGTGTGTTCAGCGCAACCTAGGTTTGTTCATAGCCAGAACCTACCCAGAGCCTCTCTTCCCTTTCTATCCAGTCTTAGGGTGCTGCAGAGTAAATCATAGGACACAAATCACATCATGGAACGGGACAGATGCGGGGCTCCGGTGCAGGGGCTAGGGCCAGCTCACAGCACCCCAGGAGCCATGTATGAGAGTCAAACCTTTCTTACAATACCTCTCCATTCACATAGAAGTCACACCAAGAGGATCACAGAAGATGGAAGGGAATGGCAGTGTGTTATTCCTGTAAGGATGGCACCATTAGCATCCCAGTGTCACCTTTCTCGGCCCACCTGTGCCTCTCTGCATTTTATGCACGTAGTCTAATGACCCATGTGCCGGTGGATGGGCTCCAACCGCTCTTCCTTAGATCTGTTTCCATTTGTCTTACAACTGTCACCGCAAGACAGTCACCCCAAGACAGCTGATCCTCCCGGGGCTGGTAGACTCTACGAGTGAAGGAAGATTTGTGTCTACGTTGGCCAGTCTCACCTCCCCTTCACTCACCTACATACCTGACCAGCAAGGCCAGTGGAAAGCCCACAAGACTCCCAAGCTCACCAAGACTTCCTCAAGACGGCAAATCCTCGGCGGACGCTCCTATGTGTCAATCTGTCTGATTGACACATCCTCCATAGGCCCGTGTATTCGAACCCGTGGTTCCTCATTGGTGGTGCTGTTTGGGGCCGTCTAGGAGGCGTGGCCTTGCGAGAGGAAGCACATCCTCAGGTTTCGGCATTGAGGTTACTCAGGGCTCACTCTGTTTCTCTGCTTGGGGTTCAAGATGTGAGCGTTCGGCTTGGTCTAGCCACCATGCCTGCCTACCGACATGTTTCTTCACGGTGATGGTGATGGAATCTTATCCCTTTGGAACTGCAAGCTCAAACCCTCCCTTCCCTAAGTTGCCTTGGTCATCGTGTCTTATCACAGTGATAGAAAAGTAACTAAGACAGCTGCCTTCCTTGGGAAACTCAAAAACGACTCCGTGTAGGACCAGAGAGGAACCCGTGTGTGCTGTGGGATGCTGGTGTCCCTCTTCGGTTGTGAGCAGGAAGACCTCAGTGGCATTGACCTCTCCACCTTAACACTGGTCACACCTCTATAAATCACATCCTGGGGACGTGTGTGGTGTGTGTGTGTGTGTGTGTGTGTGCACGCACACACTCATGAATACAAATAGAGGTTGATGGCGGTTCTTTCTCAGTAGTTTTCTGTAGCCGCCTGTGGCCACGAGCCAACCGAGTTCACCTAAAAGGGGGCTGGGAACGAAAGGGGGACGAGGGCGAGAAGAGATGAAGCAGAGACAAAGTTCTCTGATCAAGGCTCAATGCTTAATGTTCAGCTCTCAATTTAAAGGGAAAGACTCCACCCGAACCCTTTCTAGTTTCAGCCGGAGAGATGGGTGGGATAATCCGTCACGGTCACTGCCGGAGATATCTCAAGGCAAGTCCAGGGGCAGTTCTTCTTCTAAGTTCCCTGCAGCCAGGGTAGGTAACTCCACCTAGATCCTATCACTTGGTCTGTTGTGGTAAACAAGGTCTCTCAGGCCTACTCAAGGCCAGGGGAAGGGCACAATTTTCTACCTTTTTTTTTTAAGGCAGGGTCTCTCATGAAACATGGATTGGCTGTACCAGCTGGACTGTGAGCTCTGGGCTCCCCCAACTCCCTACTCCACAGCAATGGGATTACAGACATGTGCTGCTTGCTAAGATCTTTTTATATGGATGCCTTTGGAGCCCAGTGAGGCAAGTTGCCTGGAGGAGGCCTGGATGGAAGGGGCCACCTCACACAACCTACTTGAAGGGTTGGTCTCAGAGAAAGCTTGGTCTAACCACCAGGCTTTCCTACCACCATGCTATGGCAAGGGCTTGGGGGGTGTAGGGACAGCTCACACCCACTGTCCAGGGGCCCCTAGTGCTGTTGGATCAGAGACAGTGGGATGACCCGTCCTCATAGTGTGCCCACTGGTGTGGCAAAGCTGCTCTGGACAAGTCTTGTGCCTGTCTCCTGGTCCCCCCGTCCCCCACACACACACTTTGTTTCTAGGGGGTTGGAGGGTACAAACTCATTTCCAGAGCCCTGATCCTAGTTGTTCAGCTAGATCTGTGAGAGAAGGGCAGTGCTTCTTGCTTCCAGGTAGCTGTGACCCTTACAGTCAGGGCAAGGGACATTCCTCTGTAATATTGCAGATGCTGGGGGGAGGTGGGAGTCAGTAGGCAACCCTTGGGATTCAAGGCTTTTGTGTTCCCAGGCAAGGAATTGGACAGAGGCACGTGGATGGTGACAGGGGTGGGGGGACATTTTACTAACAAAGAAGGAGTACTTCCAAATGGGGAAAAGTGGCAAGTGCGGAAGGTTCTAGGGCTTTTACACTGCAGATTTCATAAAGCGTTTGTGTTGAGCAGGCTTTTCCCTGCATGCTCCAACATCCTTGGAGATGGGGTTCCAGTCTTTCTCTCTGCTGGATCCTTTTATATGCTAATTTATACCCCCCTTGGGTATGGTTTTTGGGATCTCTCTGCCTTATTCACCTGCCTCAACAAGAGGTAGCTTCTGTCAACACACAAGAACCTTGGGACCCAACAGTGACAAGGGCTTAGCCAGGCACGACAGCCCTGGCCCCCAGGAGTTGCTTTGGTCCCTCTAAGCCCCCTTTTCCTTCCTCCTCCTGGGTAATCGGTTTCTAGTATTCAAGTATTACTCTAGGACAGATGGATCTGCAGGTTTTCCTGACTGGGCCAGACTGCCATGCTATACGTCTCTCATTGAATGGAAGAGCACCAGGTCAAAGCCGGCCAGCTGTATGCCAGGCAAACGCATCCAGATGCTTCCACCTGTCCAGCAAGCAGAAATGCAGATTTGCAGACATCTGTCTGTCTGTCTTGCTGTCCACCACTGAGTTCTCTTTGTAGACACTTACCTGTAAGAGTATGTCGAAGATCACATCTAACATGATTCTGGTCCTGAGCCTGAACCATCAGCCATCAGCAACTGTGAGCTGCCTTCCGATGAGACACAGCTCTGCCATAGAGAGAACCAAAGCTCTGTTCTGTGGGCAAAGCTTTGGCACACAGCACAGGAAGGAAAAAAATCAAAGCTGCAGAAGAGAGCCATCTCTATGTAACCCGGTTAGACAATAGATACCCTTGTGCTAGCTCCTGTGTGCCACAGTGGCTGTCCTGCAGAGGAAGGGACCAGACAAAAGGAGGCTTCAGAGAACATATTCCCCATAGTCCTTTGGCACCTCGTAGCCTTGGCTCCTATGCAAAGCCATGTAGAGATGTGCTGCTTGCTCAAAGAATCTCATTTGTGTAAGCCGATTATTTACAAATGGCGCTGGCACAGGAAGCAGACAGGAGGCAGGCAATCTGCGGTGTGAAGGTGGGACGTTTTATTGGCTCTGACTCAGCAGCTTTTGAGGTTCCCCGAACATTGGATCCAAACTGCCCCTGGGTCTCTAAGTCATTTGAGCCCCCTAGACCCACTAAGGAGACTCATCAGAAGGATACTCTCCATTTACCGCAGGCCCTTGCTCAACTCAGGGTCCAACCCCCAGCTCTTCCTAGCCAGGAACCCAGGGCCCATTTCTCTGGGGAGGGTGGCTCTTCCCACCTCCTCAGGCCTGGAGGAACTTGGTCTGGGCTGGCGCCTGAGTTTGCTTATCTCAATATAATGAATGGGTGTTCCGGCTAATAACAGACAAGAAGGGATGCCCTGAAGAGCCAGGCCTGACAATCTACAATGCACTGGTGATGAGAGACACCAGTGTTTGGGGTCTGTACGACAGGACCTCCTGTGTTTATGCCACTGTACCTCTAGTCAACCAGAGGAGCCTGGGTAGAGCCTCTCATTGGGATGTGAGGAAAGCCACTCAGATCTCAGTCCCTACTTAGAACAGTCCCTGAAGCAGTTAACACACCCATGCCATGTTAGCCATCTACAAGGGCTACCGGAAAGATAGGCTGCTGGGTCACAGCCTTTTGTGCTGCCTGGGATAGGTAGGTTATAGGGTAAGGGTCAAGCATAGACTGACAACTGCTTCCTACAAAAACAGGACTTCTTATTGGTGTCAAAATATGTGAGTCTCAGGCTGGGAGGAAAATTCTAAGACACGCTGGATAGGTGAGCTCCAGGCTCAGCGAAAGACTGAGAAAAAAACGAAAACAAAAACCAAGCAAAATGGAGAAAAACAATTGAGGAAGACATCCAAGTTGGCCTTTGGCCTCCACACGCATGCGCACAGATGCACACGAATTCCTGTGCACATACACGTATATACAGCTCACACATACACACAAATGTGCATCTTGACAAATGGATCATCTGCGGGAGTGTAGCTTCCAGTCCTTCTTGTTGGACAGTAGTTGAAGCTTTGAGGAGAGCCAGGCTTAAAAGCTCCTGGAGGCAGTCTGTGGGTCTCCTGTGAGTGTGGTACCTACCTTTACTTGCCTTCTTTCTTCCCCAGCTCCTCCCTGACACTGAAACACAGGGACCTCACAGGTGACAGACAAACGACTCAACCTTCCCCAACTTGAAAACAACTCCATACTTGAAAGGGCCAGCCAGGAACAATGGCCTTTTTAACTACTTATGACATCTTTGGGGTCCGGAATTCTCTATCTATAGCCCAGTGGTGTTTGACTGTAAGAAACCAAACCCTTAGCAAAATCTTAGAGGCTAAATTTGAGTATGGTGACCAAATGGTGGCAGATCTAGACTAGGATTCACCTGCCCCAGCTGCTCATGTGCTGCGTGCGTGTGTCTCTTCTGACCCAAATAATAAGGCAGTGGGTGTTGAGTTTTTCACAGGAATAAGAGCTTGTCTCAGACAAATGGGTTGCAATAGTAGCTAGTCACTATTAATTAAGTGCAGACAGACAACTTACCTATTAAAAAAAAAACCCATTTATTAAAAGGCAATTAGTAAGGCTGGATTCCCACTGAGCCCCTGACGCCTTGAAGAAGAAGGATCCATCAGATCCCTTCCCCCGTCACTTATAGAAAGAGGAAGTTGAAACTCAACAGGACATGGGACCCACAGACCTTTGCACTGGATGGGTGCAGCTTCAGGGTATCTATCCAGTGTAGAGGAGAATGCACATATCTGAGGATGAAGATGAGACACATCTGGATAGGAGACTGTGCCTGGAGCCTCAGGCTGTCTCCCTTCTTGATGCTCACAGTACTGTAGTTTCTCCTGGTCCATCCTGATGGAAGACATCCATTCCCGGGCCTCCCAGTGGCAAGTATTTGGAGTCCTGCCACAGAGACGGAAAAAGCTGAGAGGTTAATTAAACTGTTTGTTATCACATGCGGAGCTGGCTTTGTGGCTGGGAGCTGCAGGGAGCCCTGACTCCCAACGTCCCTGGCTGAGTCTGGGAAGGCTGAAGGATCCAGCTTCCCGGGCAGCTGCCCTTGCCAGCTGGAGAAGCCCCTGGGGCTAGTCTGCGGAGTGGCTTTCTTTCCATTCCTGTAATTTGTAATTCCTTTGTTCCTCTGATTTACCAGGAACTCAAAGATGACTCTGTCAAGAAAGTTGAGGAGCAAATTATTTATATTATTAAACTGTTTTCTTCCTTCCTCCTTCCCTCCCTCCCTCCTCCCTCCCTCTCTTCCTTTCTTCTTTTGAGACAGGGTCTTACATAACACAGGCCTGCCATGAACTCACTGGGTAGCCAAGGGTGACCTTGAACTTCTGAACCTCCTGCCTCTGCCTCCTGGGTGCTGGCTGGGATTAGAGATAGACCGCCACATCTGGGCTTGTGGAATGATGGAGACAGAACTCAGAACCGGTCTAGGCGGGTGCTCCAGCAGCTGAACCACAAGCCTGGTCCCTGATTTCAATTGCTAGTTGAATTTTGGAAATTGTCGAATTTCCGTCAACAAAAGCACACATGGAAGCAGTTTCTGAACAGCACCGCCGTTTTCAGGGAAGCTTGGACAGAACCCTATTCCAGGTCCCGTCTCCATGTTTTTCCTGACTTACAACCTGTCCCCCTGGAAGTACCAGCAGCTACAGGTGCATGCCAGGAGGTGATCTCCAGCAACAAGCTGACATACATCCTACACTAAGGGATGGAGGGATCGTCCCACCTTTACTAGGATGCTGGGACTTCGCTTCCAATCTATATTCCCCTAGAAGCAGAGCCTGGGAGGGACCCTTGTGAAGGTGATTTATTTTATTTTTTATTTTTTATTTTATTCTATTTATTTATTTATTTATTTATTTATTTTGGTTTTTTGAGACAGGGTTTCTCTGTGTAGCCCTGGCTGTCCTGGAACTCACTCTGTAGACCAGGCTGGCCTCGAACTCAGAAATCTGCCTGCCTCTGCCTCCCAAGTGCTGGGATAAAGGCGTGCGCCACCACTGCCCGGCTTGAAGGTGATTTATTTTAAGCATTGACCCAGGCTGTTGTGGGGTGAATTATGTCTCTCCCAAATTCATATTTCCTCCTAATTCCCAATGTCTCAGAACAGGACTGTTTAGAGACAGGGCTTTTCAGGGTAACTCAGGTAAACTGGAGTCAATAATAGAGTAGATCTGACTCACCTGCCGAGTGTCCTCATAGGTAGAGGAGAGCAGGGTGTACGGCCACCGGAGATGTGTACCCAGGAGAGTTTGTATTGCCATCTTGGAGGTACAAAGTCGGAAATGTGTCTTGGTACTTTTGTTATGAACTGGGGTCTGGAAAGTGGCACAGACCATGGAGGAAACATTAGAGTGTTAGAAAATCTTCCTGGGTAATGGTAGCAAGCGAGAAAGTTGAGGCCTAGGAATCAGGAATTCTCAAGGAGGGCGGAGTTCCAGCCTTGGGGGTGGGAGCAACTTGCTGCCTCCTAACCTACAAACACAGGAGTCCAACTTACTGCTGCCCTGGTTATGTGCCTTCCAGCCTGACTCTTGGGACCCATCAAAAGGAAGCAACAGCCCAGCTGTACCTTGTGCCCCCGGGGCCTTCCCTGTCACTCTCTGGGGCCAGGAGTCAACTCATTGCCTTTCATTCCAAGCAGAGGCCACACCCAAGGTCCCGAGCAAGGTCATTTCCTTGTGGTTTTATCCTAACAAATGAACTGGCCTGTGTAACCACAGCATTCCTTTGGTACTTAGAGTTACAGAAGAAGAAGAAAAAAAATCTTTTATCAGCAGGGCCACGGCCCAGCTCCTTTGTTCGTGTACTAGTAGGTACTTGGACTAGATCCGCAGGCCAAAGGTGCATGCTTGTCTTTGGCCTCTCCTGAAACACGAGGACCCTCAGGGAAGACCCAGAAATGAAGTGTCTGGAAGCCGAAGTCAGCCTTGCCTTGCAGGGCACGGGGTCTCCTTCTGAGGATCCATTTCTGAGTGGCATCCGGTGTCAGCTTTGCCACCTCGGTGTGCCTCAGCTTTCTTCTCTACACAATGGAGGGTGCACATACAGCTGTCCAGAAGCCAACCTATCCAAACCCAGGCAGAGAGCCCATGCTGGCCTTCTTCCTCATACTGTATGTGATACCTACTTCCTGCTCAGGCCCTCAGACCTGCCCATGTACAGAGTCCCCCTAGGATCTTAGACTTTGGGAACAGATGTCACAGACAGCTCTGCAGGAGGCCCCCAGCTGGGCCACGAGTGACTTCAGTATTTCTATCCCATCTGACTGTGGGTCTTGAAGAAAGAGCTCGCGGACTACCCCTCCCACATCCCTGCTGCACTTATAAACAAAACTGGCCAATTTCAAGTAGTAAAAGAAGCTGCCGCCTTGGGTCTTAGGATGATACCAGGCCCGTTCAGCCCTTTCCATTCCACAGAAGCGGGGACAGAACCCAACACAGTTAAACAACTTGATTTTACCTCAAGGGGGGCTGGAGTGGGGGGTCCCATCATCTGTCTCCCCCAGATCTCTTTCCAAGAGAGATTCGGTTTAACCTCCCCTGGGAACTGTCACCCCAATGCCCAATTCCATCTAGAATGCCCTGACCATCCTTGTTCTTTAGATGATAAAGGGCTGCTGAGAGGGAATAAGACTGAGATCCTAGAGAGTGTGTGTGTGTGTGTCTGTCCACAAGAACAACTTGTCCCGCTGAGTCCAGTGGATGAAAACAGTCTCGCTTTCCTTCAGGTTCAAACAAAAAACCTAACCCTAAGACAGAGATGTGACAGACAATGCTCACACCTGCTGGTGGGGATGCTCTACAGACAGTGACGCTGAGGAGAGGAAGAGGCTCCCTTCTGGAGGCCTCCAACCCAAAGTAACCACTGCACCATGGATGGTAGAGCCCGCCCAGGCCAGCCAGGCAGCAGAATCCTTCCCTAGGTCCTGAGTCCTGGGTTTCTAGGGTTTTGGTGTCCGTGGTTGAAGATGTAAACTTCTCCCTTAGGGTAAGACAGCAGGGCCAACCTGCTTGAACTAGGGAAAGCTGGCCCACTTGAAGTGCTGATGAGCCTGGGGCTAGTCCCTTGGTGAGCAAGGAGGGGCAGCCATTATAGGACCCAAAGTCATGGTTGCTTTGTTTGGCAATTGTATGAGGGCTTTTTAAGCCCACCCTCACCAGCCAGCGCTGTCCTAGGCTGGAAACAATAGAGAACTGCTGGTTGCTTCCTAATTAACAAAGCACTTGCTGCCTCTCACCCCCCAGAACCCCGTTTTTTGTCTCCTTGCAGAAGATGGACCCCAGTGAGCATAAAGCACCAAGGGCTTCAGGGCAGCGGATCTTCTGGATGCTGACACACGCCCCCCCCCCCGTGAGTGCCCTCCCCTGCTTAAATTAGGCACAATTTAGCACTGTGAATCACCGCATCATTTGTTTTCCACGGAGAAAATGTCCTGGGGTGGGGAGGACGGCTCTCTCCTTACGTGTTCCCGCACAAAGCTTTTCCTTCCCTCCCATGGTGTATTTCATGATGGTCCTTCTTTGTTCGTCACCAGTGACGTCATCCTCGATCCCCTCACGTCAGCTGCTCAATGACCCTCTGCACAGTCGCATCCTCCCCCCCACCCCCCACCCCGTTGGGGTGGTGGCACCCCACCTTCCTCCCACCGCCAGAAGCAAGAATTGCTCTTCCGAGGAGCAGAGCTTTAGCCCTCACATCTGCCAGCTACTCTCCAGAAGCCCCCAGGGGCGACGGCAGAGCCAGCAGGCGGGCACCTTCCATCTGTACCCCCACTGCCATCCGCCTGGCTGTGCGTCACCACTGTAACCATCGCTCGGGCTTCAGATCTCTAAAGGGCACTTTGTCCTAAGCCCTGGTGTGTGTCTGAGATGAAGCCTCATTTTTTTTTTTTTTTTTTTTTTAAAGAAGCGGGATCCTGCAGTGAACACACTCACACTGGAAGAGGGGCCAGGAATGTTGCTTGGCAAATTACGGGTTTTCTTTTATTGCAATTAAAAAAAAAAAAAAAGTCTACCTGGAAAAACGAAGTCTTTTCTTAAATTCATTTGAATGGGAAGATGGGCTTTTGTGGTCAGGAGCGAGGGCATCCCTGTGGACTTTTTGTGATACATTTGGTACACAGGTAATCATAATAAAAATTCTTGTTCAAGCTTGACAATACATGAGGATGATGGGAAGGGTGGTTTCTGGCCGCGGGTGTCTGTGGGACCTGCCCCAGCCTGCTGGCTCAAGTGGCCACCTTAGCATAGTTGATGCTGGTCTGCCCTCAAGATTTCACAGACTCTTCCCCTCTCTGGGTTGTGAACTTCATAGCTAGGTCTCTTGGGTTCATTTCTCTCTGTTCCTGGACCAGGCTCAGGTTTGTGCAGTTTGTGTTGAAGATGCTAGCCTGTTCAAGATGCCGGCTCAGTTGCGCGCATGCATGCGCGTGGAGGGGGTTGGGGGGGGAGACAAGGGACCGATGTGACACCAGAGCCTTCCCTACCCCAGCCACCTGGATTTCCTTAGTTTGATGGATTTCTCCATCAAACACTACAAAATGTGTGTAGCCAGCACCAGGCTTTGGAGGGACCTCTCCAGGGTGGCTGACTATCCAATATTTCCTGTGTTTTCCCTGACTCTAGAGCTGGACTGGAGTGGGTACTGGGTTCAGCCAATCAGGGAAACACATTAGGAAACTAGGTGCCTGCTCTAACCACGCCCCCAATCTGGGTGAGAAAGAGAGACATGTTGAATCGGGTCGGTACCCACTGACCAACAGGGAATCCTCCGTGATCCTGGCAAAGAAGAAGCCAGGACAAAGGCCGGGCAGTGGTGGCACACGCCTTTAATCCTAGCACTTGGGAGGCAGAGGCAGGTGGATTTCTGAGTTTGAGGCCAGCCTTGTCTACAGAGTGAGTTCCAGGACAGCCAGGGCTATACAGAGAAACCCTGTCTCGAAAAACCAAAAAAAAAACAAAAAAAAGAAGCCAGGACAGCAAGCAGTGTTGGTCTAAATGGAACACCACACAGATGGACAGAGGTTCAAAATATACCTAAAAAAAAAAAAACAAAACAAATAAACAAACAGAAAACCATGAGTCCATTTAGGTTAAGGGTGCCCACAAATATCCCATGAGTAGTCCTTAGAACAGCGGTTTGGAGAGCCCATGGGTTCCAGCCTCCGTCCAGTAGTTAAGTCATAGAAAGGGACAGAGGTCCCAGACCCTGTTCAGTACCAGAGCTTACAGCTACACATCCCCAGGGACAGGGGACATCCACTCCAGGGAGGATGAGTCGGGATGTGGCCTATGTATGTTCCTTACTTTTTCTTGTCCCTTCATGCTAATTTCTGCCTCTGGGCCTAACAGGGTTGGTTATTCCTATGACAAAAGAAAGTACCTTGTGTCCTTAGCTCCTGCTACTGTCCTTGGGAGAAGACTAACTACCTGGTGCTCTGGTGGCAGGAGGAGTCAGAGAGTCCCTGCGATAACTTGAGACAAACTGAATGACAGTCGTCCTGCTTAGAGTGTGATTTTCTCCGCTAGGTGTTTCACTTGCATCCCAGCCCCCGGGAACAACGACAGATGACAAAGTGAGTAAGAAATTAAACTTTGACATAAAATATAAAGCCTTAGAGTTGCCGGTGAGATATTGATTTAATAATAATAATAATAATAATAATAAATAATAATAATAATAGACGCACCAGAAACAGTCACAGCTGTGTGAAGGTTTACATCTTAGCTGTGTGCATAGCATAGCAGCTCCTGAGGTGCCTCCAGGACCTGTAAGAAGTGCATGAAGGCCCCCAATTGGTCCTGATTAGTGGGGACAAGAGGTGCCAAGAAGGTAGTGGAATCTAGTGATGATACCAGACCAGGATGAGAGGGGTGTAGGGAGTTCCCATTGGGACGAGCCTGCCCTAGCCAAGCCTGCGTGTGACTGAGATTCAGGGACTCCATGCATCATACCACGTCAAATGACTTCCTCCTCATGTGACCTGTGGAAGTGGGTGAGGAGATATACAGTTCCTGGGCCTCTCCTCCCTCCCTTCCTCCCTCCCTCCCTGTCTCCCTCCTTCCTCCCTATCTGTCTTCCTCCCTCCTCCCTCCTTCCTTCTTCCCTCCTCTCTCCCTCCTTCCCTATCTCCCTCCTTCTTCCCTCCCTCCCTCCTTCCTTCCCTGTCTCCCTTCCTCCTTCCTTCTTCCCTCCTTCCTCCCTCCCTCCTCCTTTCCTCTCTCCCTCCCTCTCTCCCTCTTCCCTCTTTCCCTCCTCCCTCCTTTCTCCCTTCCTTCCTTCTCTTTTTTTTTCCCTCACTTTTCTAAGACATATAGAATGTTTCAGAGCAGAGAATTAATAATGGCATAGTCAAGAGGTGGGTCCTCTGTGTGTGTGTGCATGTGTGTACATATGTGTGTGTGCATTTGTGTATGCAATTTTTTATATAGAATAATCTACAAGAGGGCAGCGGCTGGGCAGTAAGTTGGTGACCATCTGTCACTGTTCTTACGGCAGACACTCAGGAGCATGGCTGGTCAGACTCATTTCTATCAAGTTGACGAGGAAAATGGTTCCTGTCAGACTTGCCTGTGTCACACCATGGAGAACATTCAGTGACAGAACATGTCACCCTGGGATGGCAGTGACTCACCTCTACTTGTCATTCGATGAGAAAGACGTCCTTGAGGAAGGCAGGCAGCCCCAGCGTCAGCCATGTAAGCAATGGTGGTGACAGAATGTCATATGTCTCTCTCCCCAGCCGCTCTCACCTCAGAACTGGATTATCTGGAAGCAGAAAGAGGGGGTTCGAATGTCATTTATAACATGTAATTATATGTGATTAAATTATAATAAACTAAAGATCACATGTGGGCTGGGTCATACATCTTTAATGAAAACTATCTGTGTGTATCAGGCCATGTGGGGCAGGAGGAGGCACACATTCAGTGACCACAGGGGCTGGGTCCAGGAACTCCCTAGATGTCAACTTCTGATTGATTAAGACCTTGTGCAGAATGGCATAGATCTACATCTAATCTATCATCTCTACACAGCACAGCCAACACAACAAACACATTATAATAGAGGTCGTTCTTCTCTATTACCTGGGGCATACGCACAGAAGACAGGGTGTGCACATATCTCACGCAGATATAGGTCTCCCCAAGATATTTTCTACCTGCAGCTATTTGGCTCCATGATGAGACCCCTTGGACATGAAGGTGCCATACTGCTCTAGTTCCCTCTGTTGCAAACTTGATTCTCAGCTCAGTCTCTGGAAGGGACAGGGCCTCCGCAGCCCTGGCACCTCTGTGGGCCACTCAGGGCACTGAGGGATGATGTGTGAAAGATTAAGAGTCCAACCGTTGGTCAAACACCTAGGGACATGGAATCCAAGGAAGAGACAGATTAGCCAACAGTCCCCTGCTCGGCAGTTAGCCCTTCCTCCTACAACCCAGGGACCTGTCTCAGCTTCTCAAGGGTAGTTTTCTCCTTCAAGTCTTCTTTGGGAATCTGGAAACCTCTCTGACCCACTTGGAGGTGGTATCAGGATAGCAAGAAAGGAAACGGGCTCTTTCTTAGCAGGAAGCTAAGCCTTAATTAGCATTTTCTCCCTTGCCAAGTTAGGAACCCAAGGACCAGGTACTACAGAGGATATGACAGCTGGGCCGAGTTCATAGCTGTCACCCAGGGTGAGCATGTGTGTGCGAGAGAGGCGGGGGGGGGGGGGCGGGCAGCCCCATCATCAGGGACCAAACTGCCTGTCTGTGCCACCTCCACCCATATACCTCTTCAAGCAAAGAAAGCTAAAAAGGTTGTCTGTTCGTGTCGGCGCAGAAGCCTGGAGCGTGGTCCCATAACGGCCTTCAATTAAGTCTGTGTATTTGCATTTTCATTAAGATTAATGAATCATGCATGACTCAGTGTGGCGGAGGAGTGGAGGGAGAGAGAGAGAGAGAGAAAGAAAGAGAGAGAGAGAGAGAGAGAGAGAGAGAGAGAGAGAGAGAGAAGAGAGTGCTAACATATAGAGGAGCCCCTCCATAGTGACCCAACGTGAGCAAGGACCCCCACACTGCAGCATCTCCCAAGGGCTTAGGGCAGCATGCCCTCAAGGACACCATGTCCCTTCCTTGGTCATGTGACTCAGGGCTTCTGTTTCTCCACACTTACACAGCAGCTTTATCCCTTGGATGTCAATGGATGTGACATTAAACAAACCAAGTTCCCGGTTAGGTTTGAGAAATGCCAGGCTAGACAAAAGCAAGCAGAACCAGGTAGGGTCTAACAACGAGACTTCTTGGAGACACAAACATACTGGTGCTGTGTGCCCGGAACCCCAGGTTCCTGTGCACATCAAAGCATTTTCTCTAGACTCTGTCTTTGAAATGGTATAGGATTTCCTATGCTAGGCAACCCACAGTCCAGAAGGATGCGCCTACATGAACTTGAATAGGTGACAGCTTTGCTGTCCCCAGGAAGGGGCATGTATGGTATACAAATACATCTGTATGGAGGTGAGGAAGGGGACTCCTTCCAGAGAGTGCGTTCTGGGGTGCTGCTCACACCTGTGATGCTTGCCCAGGCTTCTCTATCCATTAAGTGACTGCTCACATGCTGAGCGCTCTTTGCAACCGTGCCCTGGCTCCCCCCTTTTCCTTGTCTGTGCCTGTCTTTGTCCTGTGGTGTGTTCCTGTCATTTAGTCAGCTTTGAGAAGGAGCAGAGATGAAATTGGATGTTTGCCTGTTTCTGTGGGAACCAATATCCTCCCTCTACTCCAGCGTGAGGTGTGGGAGCCGCTGGCCAGGCTCAGGAGGGAGCAGCCAGGTAGAGAGCACAGAGAGAAGTGCTGTGCTCAATGTGGCCCTCAAGGGGCCCACGAGGCTTCAGAGACCCTCCTATATGGTAAAGGGGCTACCTGACCTTTGGTCTGAGGACAGTTTGGGCCATCCAATGCTTAAGGAGTCTTAGGTTTTGCTCTGCTTTGGGCCTGGAACCTACAGTTCCAAAAGCATGACAAGGAGAGACAGATTGGAGCTTGGCACTGCTTGGTTTGGGAGCTGTGCCTGGTGAGGGTCAGCTGTCTAGAGGTCAGATCAGAAAAGTACAAAGGAACATGATTTGAGCACCCACCCACCCCTGTTGAGTGTTTCCAGGGACCTTGGGGACACTGTGAGCTCTGCCATTACTGCAGCAAAGCCTGTGTGACTGGTGATAAGGCTTACAGGGCAGCTCAAGGCTCCTGTGGGCTGTCCTTGTTTCCCGAGGCCACAGGGTGCACCTCCCCAGAGCACATGGCACATGGCACATTGTGGGATCCTGATCTGGTGACAGTTAAGGTTATCCAGCAAACACTTTATTTTAGGGTCACTCTAGGAGAAGGATCTCTGGGAGCTGCTTACCTTGGGGACATTCTCATACACACCGATAGTCCTTATTGACACTGTCACAAGCCCCAGTCGGTGCCAGGGTAGTGCAGGCACCCAAAGGCACCCCAGATACGTCCTCTACTGAAGCGTGTTCGGGTGAGTGAAGCCATCAGCACTGAGGAGCTGGTGCAGGTTTGCAACAGAGACTGCCTTCTCTTTGTCTTCAGCACCAGCACACAGCTTGGCACCCAGCGACACGCCTGTGGTTCTAGCATAGCTTGCACCATATTCCTAGGGAAAGGGCACTCTAAGTAGGATGGTTGAGATGATTTAAATCCCAAAGCTACTCACGGGAAGTCCAGGGCCTGTATAGACAGCCTCACATGCTCTGCCCTTGACCTGGTTTAACACAAGCCTGACTCTCTGAGCCTTAGGTAGAACACATCCTTGATGCCCTCTGAGGTATGGCTGGAGACTGGGGTTCTAGGTCACTGTCCCTGTGTCCCTGGTCTGAGTCATCTGCTCCGCTGGTACTGGGAATCTCCTGTGAGAATTGGGTGTGGTTGAGACAGGGACTTCTTCCCGTACACTCATGCTGTGAGTACGCCTGCTGCTTCAGGCAGCAGAATCTCAGATCCAGGAGGTGTTAGGTTCAGGGACTGATGATATTTGTTGCCCTTGGAGAGTCTGAAAGACTGACAGCTTTAGATTTTTGCAGTCTCTTTATCAGTAGAAGCCGAGGTAGAACCATTACTGCGAGGTCTAACCATTTGAGCTTGGACCATCAGTCCCTCCTCACTGCAAGATCTGAACATTCCCCGCCTCTCTAAGTGCCAGAAAGCCAAATCTTCCACACCACAGCCTCAGAGGACACAAAGTCCCATAATGCAATGGGCTCCCCTGCTGCCCCAAGAGGCACAAGTTTGGGGAAAGTGTATTTAAAGGGTTCCTATCCTGCAGAACTGCTGGATCGGAAGTGGCAGGCCAGAGCCCAGCATGTATATCCTGTATCCCCAAAGAACTCAAACTGGTTTTAGCAAGAAAGGGCCAAGTGTTAACTCACATAATTAGAGGTCCAGACATACTGTTGTTTTGGGCACAGCTGGATTCAGGAGATCTCAGGATTCCTTTGATCAGAGGCTCAGTTTTTCTCCAAGAGGACACAACTTCCAGAAGACATCTCTCTGCATGCTAGCCCTGCCAGCTCAGCATGGCAGGCTTAGGGCCTTAAGTCTCATGGAAAAGAATGATGTCTCTTCTGAGGTGTAGCCATACAGAACCGGCCTCACTCTGGAGCAGTGTGGAATTCACGTTGCCCCTCTGTCCTCTGGGACAGAGTGAGGCTGAGGGTAGAAATCAGCCCTGGGTTAGATGGCTCAGATTGCCAGCTGGCCTGGTGGTCTACTTGGGGTGTTTTAGGAGTGAGATTTTCCACGGGGGAACAGGTGAGGTGTGATTCACAGACCTCTCCTTGGGAACTGAAAGGGGTGAGGGAGGAAGGGATGTAGGGCTGAGAGCCTCCAGAAGACTTGACAACCAGGCTGAGTGGCAGCTACTGGTCCACCTGCCCTCCACTCCCTGCAGCCGGCATCGCCATGGCAACAGCAGCAGCATCCGAGGCTTCCAGCGCGTTTCTGCTTCCAGAGGCGGCCTCTACCCTCCCCCTGCTCTCTCTCACAAGGCTTCTGCCTCAGTCGATGGGCTTGGAGAGGCAGTTTCCCTGGAGTGCCTGAGGCAGTCCTGCTGGGTCCCAGCTGGGCACGGGCAGAGACAAGCATGGAACAATAACTGTCCTGCCAGGCACGTTGCTGAGGCTCTACTTCCCTGGGCTGGCTACTGTCTGGAAAAGGATAGGGGTGAGCAGACATCTCTCCCTAGCCCCACCATTGCCTCTGTCCTCCATAGATCTCCTTGAACCCTCAGAGTGGAGGGTAGACCCAGTTTCAAGCCCAGGGTGCTGGAGTCTACGGTTTTCTAGAACATCCCTCCTATGTTCCCTGTATCCGAACCTTCCATCATGTGGAGGACCAGCTCTGAACTTTCCAGAAACCTCAGACCTGCCACCGAGTAACTGGAAGGACATTCTAGAACTTTCCTGCTGCTGAGAAGAACCAATTCTCTCTCTAAGTCAAGTAGTTTGATCTACCTCTCTGTCTCCAAGGACTCACTGTCAGTCCATCCTCCTTGTTGACAGAGGAGAAGGAACACACTAGTTGGGTGCTTGGCTCAGTGTCAGTCACACAGTCATATAAAGACACCCTGCAAAGACAAGGCCACAGAGAGTGCCCACAGCTCTTTCTCTCCAGCTTTTCTGTCTGAGCAATGACACTGAGGCGAGTTGGTCTCCAGCAGGCAGCAGAACTACAGCTCCTTTCTGGAGTTGGGCAGAGCTCAAAGCTGGTACCCAGAGGTGGGAGCCAGAGAAGAGGTGCCCAAGAAGGTAGCAGCTTGGAGGCTTTATCACATTCCCTGAGCTGGGCTGTTGCTGACAGAACTCTACAACCCTGTTCTTTCTTGTCGCAGCAGCAACAGCAGCAGCAGAAGCAGCAGAAGCAGCAGAAGCAGCAGAAGCAGCAGCTACCACCGCCATGTTAGCCACTGGCCTAACATGGCTGGCCTACCTGACTGCATAGGTCCTGGGGTTCTCTCAGCTCTTGTTGGAATGCAGGATCATTGACAATGCCAGGGTCAGCCTGCGGTTCAGGTCAAGAGTTCCTAGGATAAGCTGCACACAGATCCTCTTGAAGGAATGGGGCCTTCATCTGGGACACCAGGGATTGGCAACAATGACTGGGGAAACAGGATGTCACATGCGTGCCACATAGCTGCAGGGGGCATGACAGCATGGTGAGAGGTGGCTTCACTGCCAAACGGAGTGAAGTATCGGCTTGTAAGATATCCACGTGAAGGATAACAGCATATGATAACGTGGGCACTCAAGGAGGCTGAGGGGTCTGGATGGGAAACTTTGGCTTGTGGAATCTGCAGGAGCTGGAAGGCCAAGGGTCTCTGTCCAAGAGGTCTCTAACGTAAGTCTCCAATCACTCATCAGAACACCAGCGTGCCCACGGCCCAGTGGCATGGGACAGGGTTGGAATCAGCCACCAGAGATGAAATCAGGGACCAGGATAGCACAGGCGCTCACAACCCCTCCCTCACAGCTGGAAAGAACTGGAGGAGGGAGGGGCAGGGGTTGGTAGTCCCTTGTCAGAGTTGGGCTGGACCTTTCCAGCTATATGGGATCCCAGCAGGAAGTACCATGACAGACAATAATACCAAGCTGTCAGGAGGCTTTGTGGGCAATTGTCAGCCTTCTAAAGGCAACAACCACCTTGCCCAGAACCTCAGGGACACACGCTCAGGGCTCCGTCCTCTGATTCAGTTGTGTGTGTAATAATTGTACATGAACACACATGTACAGACATGTCCCTTAATGTGGCTGCCAATCACCACAGTGAACTTTTTCACGGCAGCCCTGATTCAGGGTTTCTATTGCTGTGATTAAAAACACCATGTTAAAACCAACTTGGGGAGGAAAGCTTACAACTCCATCATGAAAGGAACGCAGGGCAGGGGCTCAGTACAAGCTGGGGACAGGGACTGAAACAGAAGCCATGGACAAATGCTGCTTCCTGGCTTGTTCCCCCTGGTTTTCTCATTGTGCTCTCTTATAGAAGCCAGAATCACCTGCCCAGGGATGGCACTACCTCACACAGTGGGCCGGGATCTGCTCCCCCCCCTCCATCAATCACTAATTAAGAAAATGTACCACTGCTTGTTCACAGGCCAATCAGGTGAGGGCATTTTCTCAGCTGACGTTCCATCTTTCAAAATGACTCTAATTTGTGTGAAGTTGACATAAAAACTAGCCAGTACAAGCCCACTACACCCTGCTACCAGCCTGTCAGATTCCCATCTGTACAGTGAGGTCATCTGGTAAGCCTAAGCCAAGGTCACTAGAGTTGGTCACATCCAGGGGTGGCCCCAGAATCCCTAGGACTCTCAGACCTGGGTTTCCCAGCCCTTCCCACAGCCCATACCCCTGCACAGCTTAAAGAAATAGAGGTAGCACCAGCATACAGCCCTTTGCCTCAACCTCCCTCTCTGGTCACACTGGGCTCCATTCCCACATCCACTCCGGTACTGACTGGTTTTGTGTATCACCTTGACACAAGCTAGAGTCATCAGAGAGGAAGGAGCCTCCTGTGAGGAAATGCCTCCATGAGATCCAGCTGTAAGGCATTGTCTTAATTAGTGATCAATGGGGGAGGGCCCAGCCCATTGTGGGTGGGGCCATTCCTGGGCTGGTAGTCCTGGGTTCTATAAGAAAGCAGGCTGAGCAAGCCAGTAAGCAGCACCCCTCCAATGGCTTCTGCATTAGTTTCTGTATCCAGGTTACTGCCCTGTTTGAAATCCTGTTCTGACTTCCTTCAATGATGAACAGCAATGTGGAAATGTAAGCTAAAGAAACCCTTTCCTCCCCAACTTGCTTTTCAGTCATGGTGTTAAGAAACACTAAGATAAGACAATCCCTGATAACTCATAGGGTCTCCTGTAGGGCCAGAGTTCATGTGAAGGGGCCACTGGGCCTTGTGCTCTCTCAAATACTTTTGTGTCCATGCTGGTTTGAGACACCATGTGGGGCAAGCGTGTTTGGGGTCTATCTGTCTGTCTGTCTGTCTGTCTGTCTTTGTCACCCTATTCCTGTACCTTCCTAGAGGGTTGGAAGTTTCTGGTTGGGACTGTCAGACCAGCATGCTGTGGCTGGATTCTGTGTCCTGGTACCTTAGTGTGTTCACACCCGTTCACATGGATGTCTAAGTGGGGCTGGATGCTGTAAACATGTGTTCATGTTCTGAGTGGTTCTTAGCACAAGGAGAGGGCATCCATGGTGGGTAGGGGAGATCTTTACCAGGGTTACAGGTTACAGGGCCTCTGTTCCTGGAGGACAGAGCCATACTGCCTGCCTGACTCTATACTGCCAGGCTGGGCCCCTCAGCTGTTTTTCGGGGGAGGGGGGACATCCTGGGCTCTCCAGCTGCTTAGCCTGAACCCTGGAAATGAGTTCAAACCCGCCCCCAAGCCACATGAGAGATGAGAGTTTCAAGATGCACAGAGAGGCTAGGCCAGAGAAGAAAGCCAGCAGGACATGGTTAAGCAGAGCTCTCCTGTACACAGAAACCCTGCAGGTGCACGCTGGTGCTTACAGACCTGCTAGAAGCTTCTGCCATTTGCTTACTTCCCTGTAAGCAGAAGATGCTACCCCCAAGGCCTTTCTGTGTGTTTCCCAGTTCCCACAGATGTTCAGAGAATTCCACAAGGTCTTTAGCTTGGCTGGATGGTCTTTCAGTCTAGGGGCCAGCACTTTGTGGAGCCGTTCGTATCATTGTGGGCTGCTCTTCCCTCTTGAGAGCCTCCTTGGAGAAAGAGGCACCTTCGTGTTATAGTCCCAGGTCAGGATCCTCAAGACTTATAGGAAGTGCTAGCCAAGAAGTTGGGGTAGGGCATGTCTCCCCTTAAGAACCTGGAGGTACACTCAGGGTCTTGGGGAGCCCTTTCTTCAGGTACCTCTGAATGGCTGGAAACCAAGGCAAAGAGTCTGTGTCAGTGGCAGAACATGAGCTGGGTGATTGGTATTGTTGGAGAGAGAAAATAAAATGCGTTAAAGCACCAGGTGTCCTCCTGTGCCTCATGGAGAAGCTACTTATGGCTTCTCGAGGTTTCCCAGGTCCCTTCTTCCACCCTCTTCAGTCCTTAAGCTTTCCTGATCTTCAGGCTCCACCACAGAGGGCTGGGGCAGTCTTGAATTCAGGTTTTGTGGGTCTGTCACTTACACATGTTGGACACCTTACCTTGAACTCTGGCTTAAGGAAATGAATACAGAATCTCCATCACAATGTATTTAGGGTTGGAAATTAAGTCAAAGAAAGAAAAGGGATGAAATCCAGAAAAACAAGTCACAGGCAGGCAGCTCACTGCAAAGCTCTGATGGTGGCTTCCTGGACACCTGGGCCTGTTCTTCACAGGACAAGGTCTGTCCTTGACCTTGGGACTGAAGCGGTGCACAGTCAGCCAAACCTTTGTGAGTCTCTTTAGGGACACCTCTGTTGGGGTGTTTTGCTTTCCCATGAGGCAATAGATTTGGATGAATGTTCCACAGCCTAAACCACTGCTTTTTACTCCCGGGAACTTTCTACTTTCCAAGGAGGAGGGCTGACTCCACAACTGTTGCCAATAATGTTGGGGGTTGGGGGGGCAGCGTGGGGGTGTGTAGCAGAAACTTCCGGAAGCCATCTGTGCTCTGGATGGCAGCAATGGCAGGAATCACAAAAGTGGGCGTGAGTCTGGGGTGTGAACTTAGCACTGAACCCAAATCAGGAAGCACAACTCTGTGTTCCCACCACTCATGGCCACTCTGTGGCCTGTCACACGGGAGCAGGGAGGGGCTCTGCTGGAGGTTTGCTGCTTCCACAATCCTTTCTGTCTCCGAGACTTGGATCCACAAGTGGTCAGAGTCCTCCACTGGTGACTAGGGCTCCCTGAGTGTCTAATGAGAGGAGGCAGATGGCTTGCCCAGAAACAAGACAAGGAGGAATGGAACCCAGGTCGGGAGTGGGAGAGGGCACAGCCATATTGGTGCTTGATCCAAGGTCAAAGGGTTTGCTATCCTAAAAATCCTCTGTCAGCCTTTGCAGTACCCAGGCCCAGCATGCTTCTTGAATGACATAGGACAGTTACCCACACAGGGACAGAGATGCCACCCATCCCAGGAAGCAGCTTCCTTCACCCCGGGAGCAGCAAATGCAGTTAGCTCCTGACAGGAGCAGAGACTTAAGCATTGTTAGTGACAGGCGGGGGAGGGAGGGAGGTGGCAGAGTGGCCGGACCTTGGTGTTCCTGTTTTACCAAGCCGGAGACATCATCTGAGGTGGCAAAAGGAAGGGTCCTGTCTGTGAGAGCAACAAATAACGCCCCCCCCCACACACACATACACATATATAATGATTTATAAGGAGCAAGTGAAATTCTCATAGTCTAGAGGCTGAGGGTGAAGGTCAGGGTGTCTGTCCAGTAAGGACTGGAAGGAAAAGAGAAAGGATGGGAGAGAGGGAGGGGTAGGGAATGGGGAGAGAGGGAAAGGTAGGGGAGGGGGAGGGGAAGGAGAAGGAAAGGAAGGGGAGGGGGAGAGAGGGAAGTGAAGGGAGGGGGAGGAGGAGAGGGGAGAGAGAGGGAGAGGCTGCTTTGCAAGTGCTATTTTGTCCTTTTCAGAGGGCAGAGACTTTGTGACCTGATTACCTCTCTCAGGTCACCAGTCAACACTGGTCCCTAGGCATTTGGCCACAGCAGAAGGCCTGGGCCAGCAGCGTGCCTAAGCAGGGCCTGGCTGTGGGGAGGGAAGGTTGGTTGCAGTAACTCTGAGTATATTACAGGTAACACAGCAGCTGAGGTAATAAAGGCATGAGGTGGAAGGTGTCTCAGAGTTGTGGGCCCTGCTGAGGGGACCCAGGGCTGGTGGTGGTTTTTTGTTTTTGTTTTTTGTTTTTTTTTTTTTTGTTTTTTTTTTGTTGTTGTTGTTGTTTTTCACCCACCTTGCCCCCCAGCACCATGAAGATACCAACCCTCCTCCCCCCATCCCCGGAAACCCTCGGGTAAGGTTGCGCAGGCTGCAGGTTGAGATTGCTGCCACCAAGCAGTGCAGGGCACATGGAAGGACAGTTTCATGGCCACCGCCCCTACCCTACCCCGCCCCACTACCACACAGGTGAGTTACAGCTGCAGGAACAGGAAGGGGAAAGGTTAGCTCCGTGGCTCAGCCAAAGAACCCCGCCCCCACCCCACTCCTTCCTCCCTTCCTCCTTGCACTCAAGAGTGCGCAGTGGGGCCCGCAGTGCATTGCACTCTATCACAGTGGTGCAGACGGGAGCTCCGCCCCTCGGCACAGTAATGGACCGTGTGTTTCCAGCTGGATGCAGAGTAGCACGGTGGTACAGGCAGGATGGAGGGTCCCCAGACATCCTCCAAGCAGCTGTGCAGAGCCCCAGGGTCAGATGAGCAGGGAGAAGGGAGCAGCAGGCAGCAGGGTGAGGGCTACCAGGTTGCTGTAGAGCCAGGGATGGATGCACAGGAGAGAGAGTGCTAGGCAGGTGGGCAGATTGTCAATCATGCAGGGCTTGGGCGGGTCCCTTGGTGCCTCTGCCCTAGCTCCCCTGGGCTGGTAAACTGTCAGCCAGACAGGGAGGCAGGTTCAAATCATGTATGGAGAGAGCTTTGTGGGGACAGCTAGAGGGACCCGCAGGAAGTCTCATTCTGGTGGCTCTGTCTATACCAGGTGCAAAATGAGGAGAGACGTGTGACTGAACAATTTCTCCCTTTCCAAAACAAGCTGGGGACAGTGGAGCCTTTTGTCCCCATAAGCAAGGTCAGCTAAGATGACAAAGCACCAAGACCACAGAGGCCTAAAGCCATCTAGATGTATTTCCCTCATAGGACGTCTATTCTGATGGATGCTGAGGAACTCCTCAGCTCACAGACAGCACAGCGGGCAGAAATAAGGAACAAAAGCAAGGAATTGACCAGGAGCAGGTCCAGCTCATTTCTCAGTGATTCATGGTCCCAGCCATTGCCCCCTGGGATGGATAGGTGGGTGGGTGGGTAGATGGATGGATGGATAGATGAATGGATGGATGGGTGGGTAAATGGATGGATGGGTGGAAGGGTGGGTGGGTGTGTAGAAGGATGGATGGATAGATGGGTGAGTGGGTGGTGGATGGATAGGTGGGTGGATGGATGGGTGGGTGGATGGATGGATAAATGTATGTATGTATGGACAGATAAATGGATGGATGAATGGATGAGTGGGTGGGTGGATGGATGGGTGAGTGGATGGGTGGATGGATGGATGGATGGATAAATGTATATATGTATGTATGGACGATAATGGATGATGGATGGATGGATGGATGGATGGATGGATGGATGGACAGATGGATGGATGGATGTGTGGATGAGTGGTAGATGGATAAATGTATGTATGTATGGACAGATAGATGGATGAACAGATAGTAGATGAGTGGATGGTGGATGGATGGGTGAGTGGACAGGTGGATGGGTGGATAGATGGATGGATGAGTGGATAGATAGATGGTTAGATGGATGGATGGAGGATGGATGGATGGGTAGATGGACAGACAGATGGATGGACAATGGACAATGGATGGATGGACAGGTGATGGACAGGTAGATGGATAGATGGATGGATGGATGGATGATGGATGGATGGATGGATGATGGCAGACAGATGGATGGACAGATGGACAATGGATGGATGGACAGTAGATGGATGGATGGATGGGTGGGTGGATGGACAGACAGATGGACAGACAGATGGATGGACAGATGGATGGATGGACAGGTAGATGAATAGATGGGTGGATAGATGGATGGGTGGACAGGAGGATGGGAGGGTACAGGAAACTCATGGAAGGCATTGGTGAGGAGACAGGGAACCACCTGTAAGTGTGGGATGCGGGTGTGAGGTGCTAAGTTGACCCTCTCTACTAGGCTGGCCCCTGGGTCAGTGGCTAAGGGAAGGCCCTGACCCCTGGTAACACTGGCCAAGCCACGCAGGGCAACCACTCTGTCCCGTCCTCCTGGTCAGCCAAAAGTCGGGGGCCATTAAAGGTATCCATGTCTCTGATACTGAAGAGCAAGTGGCCATGTTTCCTCACGTGGATTTGGTCCTATCATACCAAACAGATATCACATCTACCCAGTAGCCTTTGCAGGCCTGTGGCCTGGTTTCTATCCCCATGTGCTCGTGTATTCCAAGTTTCAATCTCTCATCTCTAAACTTCTGCCCTCCCCCATCCCCTCCTGCCTGCCACACCCTCCTTCACCTGAGCAAGTCTGTGTTCTTCCAGACCACACTGCCAATGCCACCTCCTCTGGGAAGCCTGCTACCTTCGCCCTGCCCTAATGTTCCATCTTGTTTCATAGCCTTGGATGGACTGTGAAGCAATCCAATGGCTCAGGGATTGTCGTCAGACCTGGCCCATGTGGTCATCAGACAGCCACAAGGCAGAGCAGAGCTACTGAGCGAGGACCAGACAGCAGTGAGCGGTTGGACATTTAGAAAGTGGCAAGGAAGCTGGCCAACGGTGGCACACCGCTGCAGTCACTGCACTCTGGACTCCGAGGCGGCCGTCTCTCCCGAGTTCGAATCTCAGCCTGTACTTGTTCACTGGGGGAAAAAAAAAAGCGCAAGTCCTCCTTGGGTGGACATTGATCACCTGGGAAGAGCTGGCTTTGGCCCTCGTCAGAGCGGAGACATAATGTGAACGGAGACAGAACATGGCTCCCTTAAGGGCCTCACTGCTCAGTTGGGGTTACATCGATACTTTTAAATTGGTGACCTTCTATGCTTAGAGGATTGCGTCCTAAGGACATGTAGAAAAAAAAAAATGGCAGGGGTATGTTTAAGGCCATTTTAGGAACTCCTGGAAATCCTGTCCTGATTCCAAGTCAGACTTTACCTAAGAAGATTCTACAAAACTCAAATCATCGGCCCAAACAGCAGTTTGTAAAAATCAAGCATTCTATCCCAATCCAGCCCAGACATGTACTGATGTGTACTCATGGGCTGGAGAATAATGTAGGGGGATGTTAAAAGTCCTTGTTTTCTGTGATTGTTTCTTGAGAGGCAGAAAAGTTTATGTGCGCGTTAAAATACCTCCTTCCATAGCGTGGTGTGCGCAGTATGGCATGCACGCTACGCATCAGGGACCAAAGCTATAGTGAGGTCACAGGATACAACACAGGCAGGCAGTGCCAGCAACCTTTTAGATTTCTCATGTGTTTGATTTTGAGTTGACTTTTGGTCACTGAGTTTTGGAAACCTCTCTATCCAGTTTCTTAACCATATGGGGCTGGACTCTGTAGTTTGAGAAGCTGGGGAGTAGAAGTGGAGACATCGTACAAGCTCTCCTTGTCTCTCCGCTCTGTCACAGGCAAACTGTCACATGATGTGACAGTAAAAGTTGACATCAGGGCTCTCTCCTGGCCATCCTGGCCTCTGCAGGTTTAGGGATACACATAGTATCCTTTCTGGGTGCTGAGGTGGCCCCCAGGGCTCAAGGGTTGTGTTGAGGAAAAGATGGATCTTGGAGTCCTGGCTTCTTTTGTAAAATGTCCTGTAACATCTCTTTGTTACCTGGTGCAAGTCACTACAGGGTTTCTATTCTGATGTCCTGGGACAAACTGCCAGTTGGGGTGAGACCAAAGCTAAGGTGCCATTAGGTTTCATAGTCAATGGTAAGATAGAGACCAGAGAGGGCCCAAGAGGCTACCTGCTGTGTGCCCAGGGATATAGCAGATCTGACCTACCTCTTCTGTTCTGCACATTTTCCCCTAGACAACTCCATTTGATCAGGAGTTGGGATGCATCAGTAGGTGGAGTAAGGAACGGAGCCTGGATCCCAGTTAGTAACGCCAGGCACGGGAATGCCCTCACCTTTAGTGATGCCTGGGGGGGAGGGGATGAGCTCAGCGCTCTGTTCTGGCCAAGACCCAGGGCTTGTCAGCTTCCCTTGAACTTCTCAGGAAGCTGCACTTACCTCGTGAGTGGTAGCGGTACTCAACACCATGGCAGCCGCTTTGTAACCAACAGCATAAACGGTAGGATTGGCGAGAACCACTGGGAAGTGGCCCAGAGTCCTCTCTGAACAGCTCTGGTCCTCACGCTGGATCACGTCTCCTCATCCTGAATCGTGTTCCACGTCAGTCATGAATAGTCCAGCAGAGACTGGCGAAAGAAGGTTCTAGAAACATCAACATGGGTTGGAGCGGTCAGGACAGGAGCGATGACAGACCTTACACATAGCTCACCCTTGGGCCCAGATCGTCTCCACCTCATCCTGTAGCAAAGCCCCCACCTGACTTCCCCAGCTTCCTTTTTCTTTCTGGGTCCAGCCATAAGTTTTTGTTGTTCACACATGACCCATCTAGCACGGACCATAGGGCAAAACATTGCAGGGTTGTACATGTGCTAGCCCAGTTGTCAGCTTGACCTCCTTCGGTGGAGGAGGGGATAAGTCCACCGGGAGAGAGGGTGTCCCTGGGTCCTCAGGGAGAGAACAGCCACCTCAGGAAGGCTGCAAGCACAAGGGGCAGATAACAGTGAGAAAGGAGAGGCCTAGAAGATGTCAGAGGCGTCTACCTTTGGGAAAGAGAAGCGGCCCAGCAAAGCACAGCTAAGACTGTATAAGAGGCCTGGATAGTAGGGGATTCTGGGAGGTGAAGCACGGCCCCCGGGTCTCTATGAGATGGTCTGGAATATGGCGAACAAGGACAGGCTGGCTGCACAGCAGCGCTAGGCAATGTGGACAGAGCGCTTACTACCTTTCCAGTACAGCACTGGGAAGCAGGAAGGACTCAGAGGGGAGAATTTGGAATACTGATAAGTATCCCGCCCATGTCCAGAAAAGCACAAGATCAGTAAGAAGTGTGCTGAAGGCCTTCCTATGCTGTGCATTCTACAGCGAGTGCCTGACCTCTCTGGGCTTAGCTGGGGTTTTTGTCTTTTCCTGACTTGAAAGTAGCCCTCAGTGACTCTGCGTGTATCCACGTGCTACTGTCCCCTAACTGCCTCAGGAAGGCCTGGCACGTGTCCCAGGGTCTTCCATGAAATGCTGGGCACACCCTCCCAGAAAGCCTTGCACCTGGGCCCAGGATGAGATCGCAGACACTTGACCCAGCTGTGTGTGCATGGCTGCCATCCAAAGACTGTTCTGGGTGTGAGCGGAACACACGTGCTATGAGTAGAGCACAGGAGACGACCTGCTCATGTGTGTGTGTGTGCGTGCGTGTGATGTGAGACACTGTGTGCTTGTGAATTGGTGCATGTTCAGTGTGCAAGTATGTATGTCTGCGGGCGTGTGAACATGCTGTGTGGTTGCATGTGTTCGTGAAGCTGTCCTAGTGTGTGTATGTGTGTGTGGCATTTGTACGTCTGTGAAGTTTGTGTGTCTGTGGTGTGCACGTCTGCGGTGTGTGTTCCCGTTTGTGTGTTAGTGGAGTTTATCTGTCTGTGGAGTTTGTGTGTTGTGCTCTTTACACACACAGCTCCCTCCAGCCCCTGGCTAGCTCTGCTGGCCTGGTGCCTGGTTCTCCTAGGGCCCTGCCAGGGGCTTTCCTGGCTGGAGGAGTTAAGCAGTGGAGAGCCGGGCCTCCCAGATGGGGATTTCTGCAGGCTAGGACAAGCCGTGGGGGCTGCATCCTGGCAAGATGGGGGACGGTCCTCTAGGTACCCCGAGCCCATCTGCCGTGTGAAGACAGCTGCCGGAGAGAGCCTCTTCTCTTCATGAGGCTTTCTTGGTGAGGGGCCTGAGACCAGGTTGGGGTGTTGCATGGCGGAGGGCCTTTCAAATGATGGTCTGGAGCTCTGTCCAAATTGGGCAGAGACTTCCTTTGTGAGGGTGTAACCCAGGCCCCAGTCTTCCCCTGCCTCAGAAATGTTGGCTGTAGCCGGGCGGTGGTGGCGCACGCCTTTAATCCCAGCACTTGGGAGGCAGAGGCAGGCGGATTTCTGAGTTCGAGGCCAGCCTGGTCTACAGAGTGAGTTCCAGGACAGCCCGGGCTACACAGGGAAACCCTGTCTCGAAAAACAAAAAAAAAAAAAAAAAAAAAAAAGAAATGTTGTTGGCTGTGACATACAGAAAGGGTGCCCCTTTCTATCCCACAGCTGCTGAGCCACCAAGCTGTCCCAGTCTGTTACATGGGTCAGGTCCCTTGTGATCATTTTCGTTTACTGGGCATATGCGGGGGTTATCCAGTGTTGATGTCAGCGGGGTTCAGAACCCACCTTGACACCCTCAAGCACAACACCTATGAACTCAGGGGGCCTTGGCATGTCCAATGTCCTTGTCCCCCAGTAGCCACGACGTCAGAGACACCCCAAGGTTACGCCCAGGGTAAATGCCACAGATCCCACTCCCTGCCCTGCCTTACTACAGACGACAAGAAGAGACCAGTGATTTGTCTGAGACAAAATATGAAGTCACTAAATTCTCACTAATCTAGATCAACAATATTCTAGCACAATACTGTTCAAAATCAAAACAAAGGCACAATTCATGATGACTAACCTCAAACCTCTCAGCAAGTCAGGATGCTCTACTGTCTCCAGCCTGCACCCCAAACTGGCCTCAGGGCCCTGGGAAGCCAGGTGGAACCTGCCCTGCCTCCACGAGCCAGTTTCTGAAGGGATCAGACTGGGGAGGTAGATGAGGTGTCCCTAGGAAGGGAAATCCCTCTAAGAAGAGGCTATGGACTTCCTCCCCCAGGAAACACATGCCAGGATGTGACAGGAAATCCCCTCAGGGGCTTTCCCAGGTCAGACCTGGGCTGGCTTCATCCCAATTTGGATATGAACGGAGTCTCCAGGGCACAGGATGGAAACCCCTGCCTTCTGACATCCCACGCCATCCCACACCGGGCCCTCAGCTCTGCCTCCTGGAGGAACATGGAAGGTGCTGGAATTTTCTGTTTTCTCTCGCATTCTCTTAGCTGCTGTGGAGAACAGCCTTTAGTGGGAAGAAAGCCAAGCAGTGTTTCTAAGACTCTGGTTGGATTTCTTGGTTAAAAAAAAAATCTCCATCAGTCGCTGGGATAGAGGGGGGGGTGGGGGGAAAGAGTGAAGTTATTTCCAGATGTCAACAGCTTTCAGAGGCCTGGGAAGTCCCCTCCATGCAGGCAGTTGGCCTGTGGGGAGAGCAAAACTGGAGTGGGAACAGACAGGGAAACCCAGTTCATACTGGGTCACTGAGTAGCTCTTCATGAAGAGCCTGTACGGAGGGCTTGGGGTAGCTGAGGGACTCAGGTCTGAGAGAGGGTGGGGAGTAAGTACTGACCTGTGAGCCTCAGAGACCAAGAGCAGGAGACCTCTGAGAGCAGCTATGGCTTCTACTGAAAGAACACTGGTAAGTAAGCTCTTGGAGAATGCAAGGACCTCCATTGAAAAGTACTACAGGCCTTCAGTGGCCCTCCCTATCTGTGAGTGGGTTCACATACTCGGACTCAACCAGCTTGGATGCTCAAGTCATACATGCAAAATGGCGGTGTTTGCTCACAATCCACACATGCCACCCTCGAACATTGAAGGTCACTCCACACAGCATCAACATCAAGTCCGATGTCAGCCTGCAGGGTTCAGTATGCTCGAGGAAACAAACCCTGCATGCCTGGCAACAGTCACTCGATTGCATTCTCTTTCCCTGACTTCCTGGGCATGAGGACGCCAAATCTCTGACATCTAGGGACAGTAGACACATTTGAACCATAGGAGATGAGATCTATTTATTTTAAGGACTGCCTGAGGGCAGCCTGGTGAACAGGAGATGGCAGAAGTCTAAAGTCAAAAATCTTCCTCGGAGAAGCCTGGGGATTGCTCTTCGGGACTCTAGTGACCGAGCCACACCCAGTCAACCACTGAAGCTCAACCCCTTTTACCTGGAGTTGACTGACAGCAGGTGAGAAGCATAGCATCCCAAACAACATCTGACTAATAACCGGGGACTACAGTCTGGCCTAAAAGACTCATTAAATTAGTCATCAGCTCCCAATTTTATCTCTCTTGTCCTAGGTTTTTTGGCTCTCATGTTGGTACCAAGGAAGCCAGAGAGTGGGGACTAAGTACCGCTTGTCTCCACAGCCTCGTGGACCACACAACACAGTCAGACAGAGGTCAAGGCAAAAGATCAATGATCCCAGACACATAGGGGCTCCCTTCAGACCCACCCGGAAGAATGTCTCCAGTAGAGGCTTGGCCTAGAATTCTGGGTCTGTAAGGACCACTTAGAACAGGGTCACCTGCGGGAGAGCACCCTGTGCTTCTGTCATAAAAGCTGGGCTCTGTCTTCCCTCCAGAGGGCCCAGGGGCCTGCTCCTGCCTCACTCACCTGCCTCCCACCAGGCTCCTGCCTCGTGCACACACCCCGCCCATCACAATGCAGGGATGGAAACATGTAGCTGGCACAGCCAGCCTTCTCCCTCCGCTTTGAGAGCGCCTGTTAAAGAGGACTGACGCTCTGATCTGTTTAAGCCTGCTTCCCTGATGAAATATCTCCTATGGGCCTTGTGCACCAGCAGGTTTTGGTGACCACTGTGCTCTGTGGTGGATTAGTCAGGAGACTCCGGTAACGATTTGGTAACCAGTACCTCCAAGCTTACGGCTCTATCCTGGCACGATGCATTCCAAAGGGCTGTGTGGACAAGTCAGCTTTTCCTGCATGGGGGACATGGGGATACTGGTCTCCCCTATTTTTTTTTTTTTTTTTTGTTGGTTTTCGAGACAGGGTTTCTCTGTGTAGCCCTGGCTGTCCTGGTACTCACTCTGTAGACCAGGCTGGTCTCGAACCCAGAAATCCGCCTGCCTCTGCCTCCCAAGTGCTGGGATTAAAGGCGTGCGCCACCACTGCCCGGCGGTCTCCCCTATTTGTGATGCTACCCCACAGACATACTTTCCAGAGGCTCACAGTGGGGGTAGAAGATTGCACTGTGGCCTACAGCCCAGGAATAGTTTGGCAAGAAGGTACACATATTACTTCTGTTCTGAGCTCATTGGCTGTAGCTGGTCTTGTGATCCCAATCTAACCACAAGGGAGGTTAGGGAGTATGAAAAAAGACAGGTAGATATTTAGCAAATAGTACTGCCTTTCCTCCATACACTGGCAGAAAGAGAGGGGGAGGGGGAGGGGGAGAGGAAAAGGAGAGGGGAGGGGGAGGAGAGGGATATGGAAAGGGGGGAGGGGGGAGGGGAAGGGGAGGAGGAGGAGGAGAGGCACAAGGAGAGAGGGGGAGGAAGAGAGAAAGTAAGAGAGAGAGAGAGAGAGAGAAGAGAAGCAAATTCCTCCAAGTCAGTTGGCTTCAGTGCTCTGGATTGGGAAGCCACCAGCTCAGAGGCTCACAGGAGCTTGTAGCTGAGAAGCTAGTCAGAGCTGCATGTGACTGGGTTGGGAATACATTTCTATGAAGTGTCGCCTGCCCCTGTTGGCTGGAGGCTTCAGCCTATCGCGGCTCAGGCCCTGCCACAGGGTGCAAGGCATCTCTGTAGGGTCTCCTCAGACGGAAGAGTAACTTTCCCTCTGCAGAGGAATCCAAGATGGAGCAAGGTGGAAGTCAGTCATGTGTGACCTTTGGGTGACCATCGCCATCATCACACCATCAGCGGCCCCACGGATGCTGGAGTTCTATGTGTGGCGTACTGTGTGTTAATTTGCCTGAGCCAGGAGGTACCTGCTTGGGTAGGGATGCATTGGAGGCTGGTATAAGTCACATGAGCTGGGAGCTGGTGGCTGAGAGAGGGTCAGGCCTCCCAGTCGGAAGGGCTCCTTCAGTCTGCTGGGCGCCTGGGTAGATCCAGTATCAGGCTGTCGGGAGTCAGGGAGTACCTCACCCTCTGCCTGGGAGTCCTTCAAACTGAAGCATCATCTTGCTTCTCTTCAGACTTGGACCAGAGCCACCTATGCCCTCTCCTAGGTCCCCAGGTTGCTGATTCTGGGGAATTCCCCATCTCTGTAATCATAAGCAACCATTCCTTATGACAAAGAAAAACATAGCCCTTTGGCTCTGTGTTCCTGGAGGACCTGACGGTTGTGACTAACACAGGTGATAAGCCCTAGGGCCACTGCGGAAGTGTCTTGAATTTTACCAGAGCCCAGGAAGTCAAAAGGTCACAGATGCCAAGCTACAGCTGCCCCCCTACCTCCCTGCACAGTTCCCTATTTTCCAAAGAATCCCAGCAAGCCAGCTTCCCCTGAAGGGATTCCTCAGTGAAGCCCACAGCTGCCCCATCCTCTGTGTGAGCAAGAGAGTGGCAGAGCCTACAGAGGCGGGGAGCCTGAAGGGGCTGGCCCAGAAGACGGTGTGAGGTAAGGGCAAAAGCAACCCTGCTTCTGTTCCGGCACCACGTCTGGAGGGATTCCAGGCAATCTCCAGAGTAGCCAATGGCTAAGAAGTTAAAACTAGATCTGTCCACGACCTGGATGTGGGCTAGGGAGATGGCTCAGTTGGTAAATTGCTTACGGTGCAAACAGAAGGACCTTAGTGTGATCCCCAGAGCCTGTGGGGTGGGGTGTGTATGTGTGTGTGTGTGTGTGTGTGTGTGCATGTATAAATATGGCAGTGTGTGCTTATAATTCCAATTCTGAGGTAGCCAAGACAGAAGGATCCCTGAAGCTCCCTGCTTGCTGGTCCAGCCTAATTCCAGACCAACCTGTCTCAAAAACAAAGATGGGCCGGGCAGTGGTGGCACACGCCTTTAATCCCAGTACTTGGGAGGCAGAGGCAGGTGGATTTCTGAGTTCGAGGCCAGCCTGGTCTACAGAGTGAGCTCCAGGACAGCCAGGGCTACACAGAGAAACCCTGTCTCATAAAACCAAAAAAAAAAAAAAAAAAAAAACCCAAGATGGATTGGTCTTAAGGAGCAATGTAGTCCAAGGTTGGTCTCTAACCTCCACCAGTACAAGCATGCCTACATATGTGTGCACACATAAACATGTACATGTGAGTACACACACAGTGACCAGACACTAGGGAAATCTGCTTTAAGAGAGGGGACAGACGTTTGACTGATCACAGCTACCCTGCCCTCCCAAATCCAGTGGTTCTGTGCTGTCCCCAACATTGGCTGGCTTCTCTTGTCCTCATTTGTGCTGTGTAAAGGTCAAACTGCGGCATTTGTGTGTGCTTTAAGGATAAATGGCAAACAAAGAAAGAGGAGAGGTACGAAGGGCGCTCCAGAGAGCAAGCTGAAGACCTACGTGCATGGCACACCCGGGGTTCTTGCTCCTCCCAGTAGCTGGATTTGGCATATGGCAGCCATTTCTGTCATTGTACATTTGGACAGGGTCCTGGTTCAGCAGCTTGTATAGAACCAGGGTAGGACCCTGGATGAAAAAATCCACCATTCATCGGGAACCAAATTCATTTCTCTTCTCTGCTCCCCTTGGGGAGATGGTATGCTTCGCCTACCGCGGTGCGTGCTGGAAAGACATTTCCATTTAGCCTGCATAGTCTGCCTGCACTAGCTCCTATGCTGTGGCATTTGAGACAGCAAAGTCAAAAGAGGAGTGACTGGCTTAACAGCTTCTCCAAGAGCAAAGCTTCAGGCACGAGGGGATCCAGGAATCCAAATCACGGTCTCGAGAGACTCTGCCCTTCAGCCCAGGTTGGCTGGGATGATCATGGCTACCAGTGTCCAGGGCCACTTCAAACTTGCTGTCCAAGTGTTCTGAGAGTGAACTTTGCACACTACGGCTTATGGGAATGGGGGTGGATAGGCGGTACAGAGGCCCAATGTTGGCAAAATTGCTTTGAGATAACGTCTCTCACGGAACCCGGAGCATGCTGATTTGGCTAGACCAGCGGGCCAACAAGCCCCAGAGGTCCCGGTCTCTGCCTCTCTACAACTGGGATTACAGCTTCATGATTAGACATCCAGTGTTTTAAAACATATGTGCTGGAGATCAAACTCAACCCCCTTGTGCAGAGCAAGCAATTTACCATGTGAGCCATTTACCCACCCAGGCCATGACTCTTGGCTGAAAGATTAGTAAAGACTGTGGGAAGACCCAAGGGAAGCCCACCTTTCATTCATGGACTGTTCTACTGCAAAACTAGGTCTACCTCCATTCAGACCACCAAATGAAGAGCAGAGCAAGGTCCAGAGAAGACCATTTGAGAGTCTTTGTGCTTACCATGTCCCCAGGCCACAGGCTCAGTCTCTAAACAAGAACCCTCTGGGGGGGGGGGGGGCAAGCGACAAGCACTGGATGGGGGAACCAAACAAGAAACAGCTTCCAGGGGCTGGTTTACATCCGGGGGTGTGGGGAGGCCCAGCTGGAGGCCCCAGGACATCACAGAGACCTTTCCTGTGGCACCAAGCTGTTCTGGGAGTTAGGCATGGCTACTAGCTGACACTATGGACACGGCCTCCATATTACAGGCCTTGTCCACCAGGCTATCGATACCCTCAAACCAAAGCCACAGCCGAAAACTCATCCGCAGCCCAAGCAGAGCTATGGGAAGTGAGCAGCACAGCTTCCTTCAGACTTAGCCTGGCCTTGTCACTAATAGCATGTGTCCAGTCAGGTGCCTCCTTTCCCAGCTCCATCCCTCTGGCCCACAGCCCAATCCTGGCTTGAGGGTGGGGGATGGGAGCAAGAAAGCAGGCTGAGAGATTGGTCCCCGTGTGCTTTTAAGGGTAGACATGTCTGAATCAAACTTGGACAGATCCAGAAGCTAGGACTTGCAAGCAAGCTCCTCCCGCTCCCCTAGCTGAGCAGGAAGCTGCCCTCCCCAGAGCCTCTGCTGACCGGTTCCCCACAGGGGCCTCTCACAAGCAGGCTTTGTGACAGAGCTTGAGAATTCGAAGGCTGCAGGAGTCAGTTTTAATTCAAAGCGCCACTTGCCTGGACATGCAAGCTACCACTGAAGGAGAACAGAAAGTCCAAGCTGGTCTCTGAAACTGAGTGGCTCCCCTCCGACTTCTTGGTCCACACAAGCCCCAGCCAGCCTCCCATGGAGCAGTTGAGCCTTGCTAACACCCACACCCTTCCGCAAAACTCTGTTTGTTCTCAGCAACTGGGCAGCTATGGGTTGTAACTTGGGGTCTTTTGTTTCTTGGGGTGTCTGTGTGTGTGTGTGTGTGTGTGTGTGTGTGTGTGTGTAGGTGTACCTGGACCACAGGTACAAAAACCACTGGGCATAGTGGAAGACCAGGAGCAGAAGAGCTGGAAGCTCTAAGGTTCCAGACCATAATAGTCATGTGTCCTTAAACATTTGCAGGTTGGGAGAGGCAGCATATGCTACCTACCCACAGAAGTATTTGCTTCACCTGCTTGGCACACAAGACCTTTATGCAGGTAGAACACAGGAAACATCCCATCTGGCCCTGTGGGACAAGCATTGTTTGTTCCCTGTGGCCACCTCACTCTGTGGCCACTTCTCCCTGTGGTTCCGTTTCTTACTACAAGATCATTCCCTGGGGTCACCTGCTCCGAGAGACAAGCATCTACAGATATCTTTCTTGTTCTACCCACCCCGCTTCCTATGGCCACCTCTCCCTGTGGTCAGTCCTCCAGATCACCTCTATTCCAGGTTCATGCTAACCACCAGAAGAAAGAAGCCCCTCTTGCCTTTGTTCACCCCCCCTTCTCCCCCCAAAGCTGGCCTTCCTCAGCTCCCAGGCACCTGACCTGGGGTCACATGGCCAGCCTTGCCTGGCAGGCTGGATGATCTTCTCTGAGTCACTCCTCTGTGCCTGAGATTCAGCTTCCTCCACAGTACAGGGACAAAAAAATGTTTGCCTTTCCACCCTGTTGTGGCGAGCAAGCCAGAACAAGAGGGAAGGCAGCTGACCCCTTGTGCTGTGTCTCTAGGTTTTATGTACGCACTTGACTGTGTGCAAGTGTGTGGAAATGCGTGTCCCCACTGGTGACTGAGTTCCCAGGCTGCTCCGGGCTATTCCCTCTCAGTCCCATGAGTCTCTGGAGAGAAGGGGCTGATAGGACCTGCATGCCACTGGTGGTGGTAGGCAGGCACAGCACGGGCAGGTGCCCACATACTATATCACTTCTGCTTCCTGCTGGTCCAACCCAAGGCTAACCTCTGCTCTTCCCAGGATGCTGCAGGGTCTGTTGCACGGAGACTGCCATTGAAGGTCCTCGCTACAGGGGGGGGGGGTTAGGGTGCGGGGGGGGGGAGGTGGGGGGGGGGGGGAGGGAGGAGGGTCCAGAGCCTCTTGCTGACTACCAGGCTGGTTCTGGCTGTGAGGCAGCTCTGAGCTCAGCAGCAGGGCAGGCAAGCTGGGGAGCTGCAGGTTGTAGCAACCATGGGCTTTCCTGAGGAGCTCTCAGGACCCCCATTCCTGATGACCTTAGGACTCCCCACCACAGAGCATTCAACGCATGACTGCTGGGTCAGATCACCTCAATATAACCCTGGCGCCACTCTGGGTCTAGGCTTCCCCCGTTTTGCCTGGGTTGTGTACACTGTCGGCCACCCATAAATGGCTGGTGATTGACCCTTCTCGTTTCTCAAGGCTGAGTCTCTGAAGGTAGATTCTCATACCACGAGGGCCTGAGAGACCAAGTTGAGACAACAGGGAAGTAGAAGGTGGAGAAACTGCCAGAGAGTGTCCAACAAGCACTCTTGGGACCCTAAGCATGTTCTGCTCAAGGGTGGACAGGTTTTGGGGACATAACCACAGCCTGAGAACACATCCGCCACCATTGTGCCCTGTGTCCCCCTGCCACTTACTCGACCCCAGTTTGTGGTAAGCTACTTCTCTCTTCTGCTTCCATTTCCCTTTCCCTAGTAGGGCATGGGTACCCTCCGCCCAGAGGCATGGTAGGTACTGTGGAGGTTCAGGAGAGGTGCCCCTTGACCACAGGCAGGAAGGAAGTGAAGTGTAACAGTTTCATTGTGGCTAGCCCTCAGCAGGGGCTATGGAGGTATGCCACAGGCACACTTCCTCAACCAGTCAGGCCCTCAGAGCTCCCTCTGAGAAGTGTACCCAGCCTTGCTGGGACCTCTACCTAGGAGCTTATAGGGACAAAATGTAAATCTGAAACCTTGACCCTTAGTCAGAGGGCAAACATGTTAGCCCAGGCTAGGATAGGTAGTCCTGGGGTAAGGCCTGGATATGGTGCAAGGCAAGTCTCTGGAGTCTTGAGAAGAGTTGGGATGGTGTGGTAGAGAGACAAGGCAGAGCCCTCTCCATCCAGTCACAGGAGCAGGCAGATACACCCAGGGCCAGTGAGCTGCAGAGAAGATGGCATACCCAGAGAGCTGGGCAGAGAGCACAGGGGTGGGGTTGAGGACAGGCAGCCAGCCTCATTCCTCCTCTACAGGCCTAGAGGCAGTGTGGACCAGTGGGTATCTCCTCACAGCCTCTCCAACTATTCCCTTTGCAATTCTCAGGAGACCCTCATCCTGCAGAACCCGGAACCCATCTAGCAAGACCAGGACGCATGTCAATGGAACCTGGTCTGTAGCTGAAGGGCAAAGGGAAGAGGCTTTGAGATTCAGGCTTAGTATCCAGCATGGTGCAGGTACGCCACGTGCCTTTCTGTTCCCGCCACTGAACCCTTACACAGTGGCTACGAACTCGCTGCCAGCTATCAGCAATGGCTCTGCATACGATGGCTAGAGTTTCCGCGATCTCCTGGGATACCCAGACCTGTACTCAGCAACTAGCCTGACTCACTGGCCCTGGGTGTATCTGCCTGCCATCCCAACTCTTCTCAAGACTCCAGAGACTTGCATTGCACCATATCCAGGCCTTACCCCAGGACTACCTATTCTAGCCTGGGCTAACACATTTGCCCTCTGACCCAGGGTCAAGGTTTCAGGTTTTCACTCTGTCCCTATAAGCTCCTAGGTAGAGGTCCCAGCAAGGCTGGGGATACTTCTCAGAGGGAACTACTTCCTGGGGTGAAACTGGGACATGCACAAGGAGAGACAGACATCATGCGGAGGCCCCCAGGCTGCAGAGGGTCAGGGGAGGCCTACAGAGGGGCTGGGGGCTGAAGCGAATCCCTATTTTTTCTTAAGTTCTTGAGAACTTAAGAGTAAAGTGGATATTTCCATGGCCGTGGGACAGGAGCTCTCTGGCCCCAGTGGGAAACGCAGCAGGGCCCAGCAAGGGAGGTGGGCGTCAGCTGTTCTGTTTTGCTCCATCTGCCTTTGTCTATTCCAACAAGGAGGGTGTGTTTGTTTAAAGATGTCTCTTTTGGCAGCAGAAGTCTGTCTCCAAGCAGAAACACAAGAGTGTGGGGAAGGAGGAGGAAGTCTCTCCACCGAGAAAGTCTTTCCTCTTCACAAATGAGGACCCTAAAGTCTGCCTTCAACCGAGCCACTGAAACCCAGAGAGGGCATACTATGGTCCCCTTGCTTGGGTTCCCAGACCAGGGTCAGGGCCAGCTGGCTGCTGGAATACCATACCAAGAGAGTCCTTGGTGTCTCCATGCTAATCTTCACAGTTGGATTCCAGGATTTGGGCCTTTACATCCAGAATCAAGTGACCACAAACCCAGAAGATCTGCTTCTGCTGAGTTTTACAAGTCTGAAAACAAAGCCGGTAGACAGGTCCAGCCCCTTCAGTGGCTGGGGAAGGGTCCATTCTGCATCCCCATTCATTTTCTGGTGGCCCACGGTGGTCCTTGGCTGCTATCAGAATCATTCCTGTTCCGCCTCCACCTTCACCAGTCCTTATCGCTACAAGTCTGTTTACACAGCCGGCCTCTTTCAAAGGCACCGGATATATTAAGCTTAGTGGTCCCAGGCGGGGCTTGGAGCTAAGGAGGCTCCTTAAGTTGAAAGGTCAGGAAAATCAGGAGTCTGCCTTGCCCAGGGCCATGAGCTCAGCTTCTGTCACAGAGCCTTGAGACCCTTGAGTGTTCTCTGTCTGTTGTGAACTCTTTTGAATGAGCAAGGGCTTAGGTCTTAGCTTCTTTCTCCGTTTGGGCATCCAGGAGGCTCTCAGGAACAGTAAAGGAAGCACATAGCCAAAGGGCCTGCTTCCCTACTAAGGGAGAGGGTGGCGTACCCCTTTGGCCTGCAGAAGCCAGACGGCAGCTCAGTCTCTGTAGAAGTATCATTTTTTTGCAATTCCTTGCTAAGCTCAGTTCCCCATCTCCACGTGGAGGTCATAGGGGATATTACACCAGCAGGCTTGATAATCCATGAGGGAGTGGATGTACCCCACTATCTCCAGCCCCAGGATTCCAGCTCCTCAGACCCATGGTATCTAGGGACATTTTTCTCCCGGAGAAGGGACTGGGGCAAAAAAGACAACCCGGGCCCCATCTCAGAAACAGGCTCCCTGCCCCCTGCCTATTTCTGATTGTTAAAACAGGAGTTTAACAGCCTTTGTCCCCAGCAATGAGAACCTCAAGGTAGAAGGTGGCAGGGAATAGAGATAGTGGTATTTGATGACACGGATCACAGTGTCCTTGGCTTAGGGGACGGTGGTGTCTGAGTTCACAGCTTCAGAAGTCAAAGAAAACCTGGCCTCTGAGCTCAGGAAGCAGTGGACGAAAGGCTGACAGGAAAGCTAACTGGGAGCCTCTCAGAGCAGAAGGGAGGCCCTAAACTCTGTGGGGTTAAAACTGATGACACCACAGGGACCGGGACCTTCCTATGTGCAGTTCACACACTTGAGACACTAAAGTGAATGACAAGGCTTGGGGTAACAACTTGGCTCAAAGCAGAAGCAGTTGCCTGGGGCTGTGTCCTCACGCAGGTGACAGGGGCAAGCAACTGACAATCATCTCAACACACTGGGCCACCCATTGTTCCATTCTGACTACTGGTCATGACAAACCCACAGTAGTGGTCACCCTGACCTCACGGAGGCCCAGGAGTCTTTCTTATTATTATGAGATGGCACTGCTGAGAGGAGCCCCTCTCCCTGCCTGGATTTGATCTTAGAATTCTTACAAAGGGCAGTTCCAGCTGCCACTGCCAACTTCATCTGATCCCCATCTCTGCCAGCTGGTGACTTCCAGCAGGGCAGCCTCTCCTTTGATGCCATGTTGGGCCTCAGGCCCTGGAGCATCCAGCAGAGCCTGGAGAGCTTCGGACAGTGCGACTCCAGAGCAGCCAATAGCGAGCCATCCCCCCCCCCCCCCCCCCCCCAGAAGCAGTGATCTCTGTCTGACTCAGGCGGTAGGGACGATGGGCTGTCACACTATTTCAGGAAAAATAATTATACCCATGCTAAAGGGGAGTTCGCCCATGAAATGTCTTAGGAGTATTGCTCTGATGCCCAGCACAGTTTGCCTACAGTTCTGGGCATGGGTAAAGATGGGCAGAGTTCCTAGGAGCCCCAGGTGTCTGCGGTCTCTCAAAGGTGGCCAGGGCTTTGAAGAAGTTCAGCCACTGAGGGCTGAAATGCCAAGTCCAGGCCCCAAGCCGCTGGCCCTCCTGTAAGCCATGTCTGTCATAGGGCAAGCTTTATGATACACAACACAGGCGAGTTTTCGAGATCTCCCATACATTAATCTACTGGGCCTGCGATGGCCTGCCTTCAGGCAGCTGGGTACCTGCTGCTATGGCCTCCTGGCCGGCAGGAGTAGTAGGCTGGAGTTCTGCAGTTCTGCCTGATGTGCGTGTGTGCATGTGTGAGTACACTCCACTACAGCTGGAGGATCCAAAAACCACATGGATAAATGGGCAGCCATTGTGCCCAGCTGGGGTCTAGAGGGACAGAACATGCTAGGTTTGACTCCATGCCTTTTGATGGTATCTGCTGGTGGGTTTAAAACGTTCTTCAGTATTATCCTTGGGGTGGTCATCAAAACAATTCTTATAGGAGTAACATCCTAGAAAATATGATAAGAGCTGGCGAACCTCACGGCCCCTGCCCTCAAATTCCCACGGCTTACTGGGAAATGAAATTGAAACCCTGAATGGCTCTAGATGTATTTCTTAAATTGAATTTGAAGTTTATAGTCTCCTACCAAGAAATGCCTCTGGTGACAAATTCACAAACATGAAAAGAAAAGGAAGGAAGAAACTACTTATTCAAGCATTTAAATTCAAGTCAGATACTAGCAAGATGTCCCTAAAATTTATACAAAGATACAAAGGACCTGGAAATGTAATAATAATAATAATACACATTAGAGTAGACGGACTTCTTAGACAAGATACAACTATCATTAGCCACATGACAAAAAAACAATGGATTTGAATTTGTCAAAGTGCACAAATAAACATTTACTAAAAAACTTCAATCTTTTCAAATGAAAGGCAAGCCACACATTGAAAGATTGTTTTCTCTCTCATCCTATAAATGTATTTGAATACACAACACCACGTAACAAAGATGATGAATAACCCACGTAACAAAGACACTTGACATGATGAATAAATATATAAAGAATTCCAGTAATTCAATAAGAAGGGCTCAGGTAAGCCAATGAAATACTGGCAAGGAGCAAGGGGTGTGGCCCAGAAGCAGAGAAGGATTGGTTTGGCATGTGTGGGATTGGGTTGGTTCAAACCTTAGGACCATGTGAACGAAAGTAGCAAGTAAATTTAAATAAATCTGAAAAGGCGCTGTTACTGTTACAGAAGAACAGTGTGTCTAAGGAGTAAGAGATGGGTGGTGTCAAATGCAGCTGAAGATGTGACCAGGTGGAATTTGTACTCAGGGAAGGACCGAGTTGAAGACAGTGTGGCAACTTCATGAAAGATTAGCAGCTGTCAGCTGTACCATCTCATCTCTCTGCTGCCCTTTGACCTCTATCGCCCAAGAGAAACAAAACCATCCCCAACTCAGACACACAAACACTGCAACATCGTTTCTGATAGCCAGGAGCTGGAAACGACCACATGCCAATTGCCAGGTGGCTGGGTAAACACGGTGTGATGTATGTACGCCAAGGATGTCACTCGGCTATTAAAGGAGTGAGCTAGTGACCCGTGAAGCATTTCATGAGTCTCCACCCAATGACGCCAAGAACAAAGCCAAACCAGAGAGTCACACTGTTGTGGCTCTGTAGAAAACTTAAAATGCCAACCAGCCCACAGTGACAGAAAGTAGGTCCTCTAGCACCTGGGGTGGGGACAGCAGCTCTTATTGCCCAATAGGAAGGTCTTATTGGACCATCTGTGGTCCAAACTCCTTGAACATCGAGTCAGGACAAGGGCTTGGGACTGCAGTGTAGTGTGGCCTCAATCTTGACTCTCTTTTCGGGGTGGGGGGGGTGCTTTGTGGGTGCCTGTTTATTTATCTTTCCTTCTGCAAGCTGTGTGGGGGAAGTTCTTGTTTTTTGTCCAACCTCTTGCTAGCTGGAGAGTTTTTCAAAATGCACCTTTGGGTGGGGTGGGGCTAGAGATGTAACTCAGTTGTTCACCTTGCAAGGACGAAGCCTTGGTTCGGTCCCCAGCCAAGTGTACGTGTCACTCCAGCATTTGGGACACAGAAATTTGGAGTCATTCTTGAGTACATTGGCAACTGAAAGCCAGTGTGGCTTTAACAAGACGAGATCCTGTCTCAAAAAACAAACAAACAAACAAACAAAAAACCCAAAAAACAAAAAACAAAAAAACAAAAAAAAGAAAAAGAAAGGAAGGAAGGAAGGAAGGAAGGAAGGAAGGAAGGAAGGAAGGAAGGAAGGAAGGAAGAAAAATACATCTTTCCCTCACTCCTGGGACCTACTGGAGAAACAAGGCCCCACCCTGGAGCTGTTGGAGGGAGAGGGGAACGTACCAGAGCTTCTGGGACTGGCCAGTGGGTCTTTGGAGCATCTTAAAGTCCTCTCAGTATTTTAGAGAAATCACATTCAAATAGACAAAATACCAATACTGAAAGTGGATGGAGAGGCAGGCAAGCAGTTCTCTCTGCGGAAGGAGAATGGAAATGCCTCCACTCAGCTCCTGCTACTGCCTAGCCACAAGCCGAGCCCAGATTCCCAAGCCGAGCCCAGATTCCCAAGCCTTAAAGAACCATCACCGGATGTTCTTCAGGGCCCACACTGTGAGACCAAGGTCATCTTTCCTCAAGGCAGTACTTGCCCAACTCCTCACCAGGGTGTCATCTAATATCCCACACCCCTCCCAACCCACTTCACTCTAGAAGCAAAACTAGTAGGTTTGTTTTTTCTTCTGCCCCCAGGACTCAGTTCCTCCTTCAGACAGATTCAGTTCCTGCCCTGAAGGCCCCGCCCTCACATCCCGGTGCATGCTGGGATACAGAGGAAGAAAAGGGTCCCACTCTAGAGACTGCCAATTTCCTACCTGTGATTTTGCTGTAGGTCAGCCTACAGTCAAGCAATAAAAACACCTAGTTGGGTCTGGCCAAAGAACAACTAGGGGCTGCTGGGTAAAGCCTCCTGCCTTCTGTTGGGGTTGGAACCCTCTGTGTGAGGGTTAGGACAAGTAGGTGAGCCTGGAGCTGGGTGGCCAGTTGACAACTCTCTTCTTGAGGTGGGAGGAGGTGTCCTGCTCTTGATGGCAGATGCTGAGGGATACCACCTTGTTGTGCTTAGGGATCACTGCATCCAGGCAGACTGTATGCCGTCTCGTCTCTGTGTGTCATAAACTAGTCAGAACCCACGACGGTCCTAAGATGTGACTGATGCACAGTCCATCCAGGTCATCTGTCCAGTGTCACAGGACTGAAGAGCCATAGAGCTAGGACACACAGGCAGGCACGTACCAACGAAGACCGCATTCTTAGCCACCGAGACACTGTGTGCTGAACCTGATGGTCTTCTATTAGCAAGGACATAAACAGCTGCTTGCTCCATAGTGGTCACCGCTCCAGGGTATGCCTGGACCCTGGCCAGAAGTTTCAGGAAGAAGAAATCTAAAGAACCCCAATACACCCCATCTCTCAGAAGTGCAGCTGTGTGGTGAGGGGTGTGTCAAAGCCTCTCTAGTTGCAGGACAGGAACGGACACGTCCCTGATGTAAACATCTTGTGAAACTCTCTGGGAGTTTGCAGAGCAAAAATGTTGGCAGCAAGTCCTGGGCAGGGCTGGGAAGGGATCTCTCCACAGGCAAGGGACTCGACAGAAGGCTTCTTAGTAACAATAGCTCCTCCTCCTCAGAGTGATTGGGAAAGGTTGTGAGGAGATCGACTAGCCCAGGACAGAATTCCAGGGGGAGGGGGGTCCCACCAGGTTTCTAGAAGTTTCCCCAGGCTTTGATTTCTAACCCAAGAGATCCGAGGGACATTTGATCATCTCCATCCTCACTCTCCTGGCACAATGCGAGTCCTAGATGACTGGACAGCAGAAAGTACAACTGACACCCACTTCCTAAGGGGCACACGCAAGGGACTGTATCCAGTCTTTCTGGGACACCATGACAGTTCCTCATTAGGAGAGAACCACCTAGGTGGGAACTGAGACATCTGTCTACTATGTATGTATGAGCAAGAATGTATGTGAACACCAAATGCACAGGAAGGGCCAGAGACAAGATTCATCTGGAGTTGGTCAATTTTCCACTCGGTAAGCAGTGTTCTCCCAGCACATGGCCGTTGCATATGCCTGAGTCAAACTGAATGCCTGAATTAAGCCTACTGTCCCCAGTCTCTGTGATATGAGCACACAAAACCAAGGTGACCCTGTCATCTCTCCCAACCTAGGCCCCATGCACATGAGAAGCATGGCTGGAGGCTGGCCTGCCCAACTTCCTTGGAGGTGTAGTCTGGGTTGGTTTTCCTCATGATGTTTGGTTTAGCCTAGATGTGGTAGGCATTTTAAACACAGAGCATGGGCCACCAAGTCTCACTGCAATCCAAGGAGGCACCCCCCATAGCCTTCCGCCCTGCTCCCCACCCCCACCCCTTGTCTAGCAATCTGAGGGGCTGGGCTGGCCCAGCCCTTGGGAACAATGCTCCTCACACATCTGAGAGCCCTGGTGGAAGATTCTGGTTTCTCACCACCTGCAGTGGCATCTCCTTGTTTCCAGCCCTCTGTGCTCTGCCACGGTTCCTTCTGACTCTTTCTGGTCGTTACTGCCCATTCTCTGGATCTTTTCTCTCGATTACTTTTATTATGGTGTGACAGATCCAACATGAAATGTACCACCCTGCTTTTGGAATGCACAGTTCAGCGGTATTATAATGCGTGTCTGTGCAGCCCTCACCTCTACAAGGCTCTCACTGTCCCAAGCTGAATCTCAGTCCCTAAGCCACTTTCTGAGGTCGACCACTCTAAGGTCCCCGTAGGAAAGCAGTCATCGGCCCTGTCTGTTACTGACTCATCTCACTGAGAGCAACTGGGAGTTGCTCCTGCCAGAGTTTTCCCACTTTGAAGGCTAAGTACTCCACTATAGGGAGAGAGCACATTTTGCCCATCTATTCATCCATAGATACTGGCTTGCCTCTAAACTTTGACCTCTTGACTGTGCTGTGAACATCTCTGTATAAACATTTCTGAGACCAGTTTCTGGGTATAGACCCAAAGTGGGAAAGACTGTTTCATTATCCTCTATGGAGTTTATGCCACGGTTCCTTCCTACTGCAGGGGCTCCATTCCAGGGCAGTGTTGAAGAATTTTCGTTACCCAAAGGTAGTGAAGACTCAGGCCAGGGAAGTTTCCCCGTGAAATTCTTCTAAAACTTGTAAAGGCCTAAAACTTCTAGAACTTTCAAAGGGAACATTGCAAAGTACATTTGGAAGGAGGGAAGCCAGGAAATGCCTGTTCTTGATTTGGGGCTAAGACAGGGCACTGTGGCAGGCCTGGACACAGCTTAGCCTGTTGGGGTCTCCCAATAGTGTCTCAAAGGAATGGGCTCCCAGAGGTGAACCAAGGGAAAGTCAAGATTTCCCCCCAAATATTTTATTTAAATATTAAATTAAAAAAAAATACATCAACTAATCATTTGGCATACATCCCTCACATTAACATGAGAAATGAAACAATTCCATCAGAGTAAAAAAAAAAAAAACAAAAACAAAAAGAAAACCATTATATACATCTGAGATCACGTAGTGTCTTTAAATAGGCGATTCCATTACAGTCCAGTACAGGGCCGTGAGGATCTACAAAAACTCAGCACACACGCCAAAAAAAAAAAAAAACAAAAACAAAACAACAACAAAAAAAACCCCCAAGAACTAAAAACCATGACGTTACTGTCCCCCAGAGGGTCGACAGCGACTAGAAGACACAAAAACCACCAGAAAGTAAAGTGCTCGTCGCTTCTGACACACAGCAGTGCCCAGGCCTTTGATCTGTGGTATCGGGACAGGAACTGTGGGAGAGGAGGGCTGGCTGTCCAGGGTACTGGGCGCTTCCCTGATCCACACATCAGGTGGGTTGGCAGGAGGGACACTTTTTGGTTTGTTCTACGGAGGGCACTGGTTCTGACCCAGAAGAAAGGTCCTTCGCCTGTTTTGACAGTAAGCGGTATCGGATGGGCCACGGGGCCAACAGGGAGGACCACGCTGTGACGTCAGGTTTGAGTGCTGCCTCTTCCTGGCCTCAGGTAACTCGGTCAATCTTTGGCTTTTGAAAGTGTCTCCTTTCCTCTCCCTTAACGACCTCAGGTTAATACTGCCGTGGTGAGCTGCGGTGGTGGAAGTCACCCGGGAGGCAGAGGGACAGACCCTGACGTGGAACAAGTCGGAAGGGTTGACATCCCTGGTTCCTTCCAGAGGTGTTTGGATGGCACAGCTGTTGCCTGGGCCTTGGCTGCCCAGGTAAACTTGTCGGGTGGGACCACTCCTTACCTGACACCTCTACCTTGGGCTGGAGGTGGGCAGCCTACGGCCCTTTCACCATAAACATGGGGACAACTTCTTAATGTGACCAAGGGAGGTTTTTTAAGCCAGGAACACAAAAGTGTATACAAAATAGAAAAAAATAAGTAGTGTCTGTCTCCTATTTAAATACATGTACAGTATTTGCTTTAAAAAGAAACTTTTCAGACATTGACCTATACTTGTGGTCTTCCTGGAAAGCAAGCCAGACAGAGCCCAGGCCTGGGGGCAGGGGAGGGGGCAGGCTTTTACCAGGAAAGGTCCCAGACCGAGGGCAAGGTGGTCATAACCAAGATGCCCGCTGGCTGCCTGGGTCCCTCTGGTCACAACCCCTTGGTATTGCACATTTTCCCCAAGTCAGGCGTTCTTGCGGGACCCTGATAATGAAATGCGTAAAAAATCTGATAATTAGCAGCAGAGTCGAGGTACGAGGCAGGAAGGAACTTCTCAGCTTCCTTGCGCTGTGAGGGGCTCTGGCCCAAGTGACCACGGTCCTTACCCCACTTCCAGTCCTCTGAACAAGCCCAGCAAACTGACTTGAGCAGCTACGAAAACTCAAGCTGAGACACGACAAGGCGGTCCTCTGGCTGACGGGGAGATCCGGAGAGCGCGCTCGAGGTCTTCCCCTAGGCTGATCCTTGGCTATTCTGAAACCCACGCGTGAAGCAGCAAGTTCACAGTTTCTGTCCGAAGCACGAGTGCTTCGGTGGAGAGCCATAAACCCAAACCCAAAACAATGCCAACCGACACACAAGCATGAGCTGCCCCCTCCAGGGATGTCCAAGCTTGTCACGTGACGGTGACGGGACTGTGAACAGGAGTGTAGGTCCCTGAGCAGCGTGGCCCCCCCTCTTCTCCTTCACCCCAGCCTCGAGGGCCTCTCTCCTCTCATTGTCCTTCCCTCCCATCATCCCGCCCACATGACATACTCTCAATTATTATTTTTCTTCAGAAAGTTTCAGTCCCTACTTATCATTGAGGTCACTCAGTGCAAGGAAAACAAAAAACAAAAAAACAAAAAAACCCAACAAAAATCCTAAAAAGCCCATACACCAAACATATTGCTTGTTTCACGTCTAGAAAGTTCTTGGCGTTTGAGTCCAGAAACCATCTTCACATACTCTGTAATTATTGCTTGGAAGAGTCAATCGGCCACGGCGGAGCGGGGAGGGGGATACAGCAGAGCCACCCTCACTGTACCAGGACGAATGTCCCCCGCTGGCCAGAGGTCAGGTCCTCCATCTCACAGTCCCCCTGTGGCAGCCCAGCGGGATCGCAGCTTGGGGACAGCCTGCTGAGGCACTGTGGCAGGGGCCCAGTGGGGAGGGTCACCGGGCCAGCACTGATGTGCAGGTGAGCATCCAGGAGTTGTGCAGCAGACGCCACGGGGGACATGCCAGCCTGGAGGAGGGGCGTAGGCAGCAGTGGGATTCCAGACATGAGGAGGCCGTCACAGGGAGTGAGCACGTAGGGGACAGGGGACAGTTGAGGGCCCTGCTGGCAGCCAGATGAGGCGGCTGTGTGGTGTTGTAACTGGAGCAGCCTGGAGAACAGAGACAGGGGAGGGACGAGGTCAGTCACCCTTGTTGGCTCTGCCCAGCAGCTCTCTGGTTTCCACACTGCCCAGGTGGGTCCCACCCACCTCAGAGCTGCTCTCGGCAGATGGGATTTCGCATGGCTTTGTGTGTGACGTGACACATCCCTGAGCCATCCTGCCCTACATCCTGGCTGTTGTGACAACTCAGAGATGTCAGGTTCAACAGGAGAGTCTTGGTCACCATCGCTCTCAAGGTTACTAAACCTACCCACTGCTCCTCCTTGGTCTCTCTTAGACAAAAAGCTCCCTAAGGAACCACATGACAGGGGACATCTCAGCACCCAGGGAATGTTTCTCTCATGAGGTCCTTAAAAGAAAGGGCCAAGAGCACAGGGATGGTATGTCAGGCCTACCTCTGCTGGTGCAGCACCTCTTCGAGCAAGTTCCTGCCCTCCCGATTGTTGGCTGTGCAGCCTTGCAGGCCTGAGCTTGGGGCCGGGGTGTGGAAGGTACTTATCCCTCCCCGGGGAGTTCGGGCAGAGGACAGGCACACCTGGCGGGCCAATCCTTTGATTTTGTTCAGTCCCAGGAACCCCTTGGTCCTCGCGTTTTTCCTCAGCTGCTGCCGGAAGGCCTTCAGCCCTATGGAGATAAAAGCAGTGGATTAGCAGGCCAGGCTCTAGGTTATGGCTGACAGCTTTCGGCCTGTTGGAGTTTCCATATCCTGAAGAGGAGGGATAACTAGGCAGCTATGGCCAAGTTTCCCTACAGGCTTTGCTTGGCAGCTGCCAGCTCCTGAGTCCAAAATCCACACATCCTCCATGGCCAGTCTCCTTTCTAGGTCTGGGGCTGTGGGCCCTCCCACAGATGTGTCTGGGGATGCTGTGGAGGTGCCCTGGTCTCTGGAAGCTGTCTGGACTGACAAAGACATAGAGGGCCTCACAGGTACCCGACCCTGAGTGGCATAGAAAAACCTAAAGCAGACAGGGGACTGTTTCGTAAAGGTCCCTTCCTCGACCCTGGCCCTCCTGCTTGTTGCCCAGAACGGGTTTTCCCTTGCACTCAGGGCCAGATCTGAGTCCACCCTGGAAGCCAGGCTGCCTAGAACTGGAGTTGCACCTGCAGCCTGTCTGAGAAGCACAATGACCCTGCTCTGGCTGGGGATGTGACATACATAACTCCTGTCAAGGACAGAGATGGCCTGCTAGGACAGTAGCACCCCGTGGGGCAAGGCAAGAGGGATGGCCATGGAGCGGGACCTTACCTTGAGTGAGAGAGGTATCCGACGCTCTCCGTCCCTCCTGGAAGCTGACAGGAGGTAAGACAGCTGCGCCCAGACCTGCCTGAGCCTGGAGCACAGGGGTGGCTGACTGGGATCCCAGGAAAGGCGAGGCCAATCTGACTGGAGAGCTGGTACCCAGAAGCCCTGGGGTGGCCAGGCCACCACCAAGCCCCGCGGGACCTTCACTCGCAGAGAAGGGGAGGCAGCTGTCGGAGCTAGTTCCTTCCGAGGGACTCGCCGTGGCAGAGGAGACAATTATGCCTGTGGGAAGATGGAGTACTTGAGTAGGAGACCTCAAACCCTAACATGCAGCCTGAGGGACAAGGTACTTGGCCGTTAAGTGAGGGAAGGCTAGGGTATGGTATTCCCCAACTCCAGCTTAATCTAGGCCGCCAGAGCCTAGAGGCCTTGGCTAGGAGCCCATAGGTACAAGGGGCAGAGGGCAAGCTATCCAGCAAGGCTCAGACCCCAGAACAGGAAGAGACAAAACAGTCCCTCTCCAGTGCCTGGGACAGCCAAGGGGTGGCCGCCACTGAGATGAGTATATTCGTGCCTAAGTATGAACCATGGATCACTAAAAACAAAACAAAACAAAACAAAAAAACCTAACTAAGGGAGGGCCAGGTAACCTGAGGGAGGGCACCAGGCCAAGGGCCCATTTCAAGTGGTCTTGGCCCTCACCCTGGATGCTGGGTCTCTGGACTTACAAGGAGGGTTGAGCGGGGAGAAATGGGTGGAGACTTCGGCCAGTGTGTGCCTCCGGCCTGTGCTGCCGGGCAGGGGTTCCTGGACCTCCTGCTCCTCCTCCAAGCCGGGACCCTGCCTGGCCTCCTCGCTGATAGCTGTGTCCAGCAGGCTGCTGGGAGAGACGGATCGGTGTCGGAACACTCCACTGCAGTTGGTATCCAGGGGGAAAAGTAAGGGCTGCAAGGGAGAGACAAAAGCCGGTCACTTCCGGGGCTCTTAGGATGGATCCCGGTGGAACCAAGCCACCAGGAGAGAGCGAGGAGTCCACCAAGGACCAGCATGCACATACCTGAAGTGAGCTGTGGAGATCGCAGTCTATCTCGGCCTGCAGGACGGACTGAGCCAAGGCCTGGGGCTGGGGGCACAGCAGAGAAGGCCGGAAAGGGTCACATGGGAGAATTTCTTGAGGAACCTGGGGCCAGAGAGGAGGGATGGATTGGTTAGGGAGTACTTCCAGGGTCAGCTACCGATGGCAGCTGGCTGGTCCTACAGATAAAATGGACAGAAGCCAGACAGATGCTAGCTGATGATGCTAGGGGCTCAGTCTTCATCTGTGAGGTGACTGGTGTGTGTGTGTGTGCGAGCGCGTACAGGGCCTGGCCAAGAGTAGAGTACCCATAACTTCCCCCACTGTCCACTTCCTAGAGCCCCTCCTCTTCCCACAGCCTGTGGCTGAAGCACAACCAGGTTTGCGACGAGGCCCCGAGAGTCAGTGCCGTGTCTAAGCACAGGACTCTGAGCTCTGAGGGGACATCTCAAAGGGACGGGAGGGAGCAGGCCTTTGAGAGGGGGCTCATCCTTACCTCCAGACTGCTGAGGTCTGAGCTTCGGAGCGGGGGCTGTCTGGTAGGCGCAGGGGTGGGCCGGGATGAGGGCTGGGTGCTTCGATGCTCCTTGAGGCGTTCGAGCAGGAGGTAGTAAATGGCGGCAAAATGATTGTAGCTGCTGTTCTGCAGAGACTAGGGAGCAGGGATGGTAGGGTCAGCATGAGGCTTCGGCCTCCCTGACCACTAGGCTTCCCGGTGAGACTACTCCAGGTAACTCCGGGGCAGCCAAGAACACCCTTAAGACAAGCTGGCCCTTAAACTCCACAGGCAAGCGCCCGGTTTGCCCGAGAAACCCGTTCCCACCGGCATCCTGGGATGCCAGGGCTAGGCATGGCCATGTGGCACCGCTTACCTCTATCGTCCTCTGCCGGTCGATGCCAAGGGCCTGCATGATGCCCAGCACTTGCTCGTTGTAATCACCCAGGTTGGAGGTGTAGCCCTGCATGCAGAAGGCGGGGTCGTCCTGCTGCAGGAGGGTGGGGTCGGCCTGCATCCATCGGTGCTGGCGGATCTGGGCGATGGTGATGCGTTTGGCGGGGTCCACGACCAGCATGCGTCTGATGAGCGTCTCACAGTCTGTGGAAGTGAAGGACTCACACTGAGGACGGGGCACTGGGCCTGAGGGGGCTCATTCCTACTCCCCCTGCAGAGCTTGTCACACGGGCAGAAACCACCCCCATGACAGTCAAGAAGTCTGAAGCTGCCATTTTAGTCTTCCCCCTTGCTACAGAAAAGAGCCACCATGTAGACTCTTCCTCCAGTTGTGGTACCACATGAGGCTAGGCGTCTTTATAAAACAGAAAGCCTTGTGTGTGAGAGGGGCATCTTGGGGGCCAACGGGGGGGGGGTGCTGCAAAGATGAAGGGCCTGGCTAGTGGGGGGACTGCAGAGACAGGCTCATAGGAGACACACTGCAGGGAGAGGCTCCCGTCTGAGATGTAAGTAGAGCACTGGAAAGCACCTGAGGCTTGAGTTTCTTACAGCCCCAATCACCCAGCCCTGAGCCCTGACTTGACTGCAGACTTGCTAGACAGCAGGGCAGGCATGGCCAAGACCCACACACTGCCACTTCCCTAAAGCCACCGCCCAGTTTACCCAAGGCTCCCAGGGCAGATCAGCTCCACGCTCACCCACCTTGAGACATGAAGAAGGGGATGCGGAAGCGACCCTCCAGCACCCTCTGTCTCAGCGTAGGCAGGTTGGGTCCGTCGAAAGGCAGGGAGCCACACACCAGGACATACAGTACCACGCCGAGGCTCTGCGAACGACCAACCAGACAGCTCCTGTTGGGACCCTGCTTGCCCGGCTCCAGGGAGGTGCTGGCAGGCAGCAGGGTCCGAAAAGGGTCCCTACCCAGATGTCCAGCTGGGGACCTTCATACTCCTTCCCCTCAAAGACTTCGGGGCTGCATAGGGGGGGCTCCCGCACCACGTGGACAGAGGCTCCCCTGGCTTGTAGAAATTCCCGAATCCAAAATCTGTAGAGGCAAAGGGAGAGGCGCTGGCATCAGTTTGGGACTGGCATGCACTGTGGCTGCAGCGTGCGCTAGAAGCAGGCATCCCACAGGGGGCCCCCTCCCCGTCTCACACGCTTGCCTGCGAGTTTGATGTCCATGTTACCGTCCAACAGCAAGTTCTCTGTCTTGAGGTCCCGGTGGACAATGTGATGATTATGGCAGTACTCCACGGCCGACAGAATCTGCCAGAACTTCTTCCTAGCCTCGTTCTCACTCAAGTGCCCGTTGGAAGTCAGATAATCTGAGGGAACGACAAAACAAAGTCACAAAGTCACACCGGAAGACACTGAGCCTACCCGGGGACCTGGGCAAAGACGAGGTGAGAACCACGGGACATGGAGGCACACACGAGAGGGCGGGTTCCACCTAATGCTATGATGACAAGCGCAACTCACCGAACATTTCTCCATTTTTTGCAAATTCTGTGACAATGTAGAGCATATCCTTTGTCTCCATAACCTGAAATAACAACAACAAAAAACCCTGAAAAACTTAAGCGGAGGAGAAAGGCTCTGACAGAAGCTGTGACGGTCTCACTGGAACCCCAAGCAACCTTTGACTTCTCCAAAAACTGCCTGCATCATTTAAGGAAGAAGAGAGGGAGGGGGAAAAAAAAAAAACCTCACAACCCAGAGAAGCAACTTTACACACCTTGGGAGAAGCCCCTCTGCCCCGCCATCCCCCGGTCCTGTGTTTCCTGGCAACCCTCCTCTTCAAAGGGAGAGAGCCACAAACAAGACTGTACGGGGCAAGCATTTGGCTTGCATGCCTCCTGGGAGGTCTGAAGGCCATGGGTGCCAGAATCCTGGGAGTGTCCTTTCAGAAGCCCCGTGGACAAAAACCAAAAACAGCCTGAGTGATCAATACAAATACCCCACACCCACTCGCTTTATTGACAAGACATTAAGCCTTTAAGAACACTGCCTTGCCAGGTAAGCTACAGGGGACTGCTCTTTGTACAGTGCAGAGCCTAGCATGTGTCAACAGTAATGGTTAATGTCAACATACACCTTCAGAGTTCATTTATTGATTGGCAACTTTGTAACTTAAACCATAACTATGCAACAAAGATTCAGAATTTTTTTTTTTTTTTTTGGTTCTGAAACAAATCAAAAATACACTTATGCATATTCATAGGTTAAATATTCCAGGGGAGCCAGGTATGGTGGCATACAATCCCAGCACTCTGGAGGCAGAGGCAGAATTACCGGCAGTTCAAGGCCAGCCTGGTTTACATAGCAAGTCCTAACCCAGTCAGCCTACCTACGTAGTGAAACTGTCTCAATACAAATAAAGAAAGAAAACATGTCAGGGGGAGAAGGAGACTGTATTCCAACAGAAAGAAAGATTTCTTTGGGTTGAAGATATGCTGTTATTTCTTTAGAAGATGCTTTAAAGATGCTTTTTGAGTCATATATTTTACTAAGAAAAGCGTTATTAAAAACCATAGCAATTCAGCTAAGATTTTCCCCTTCCCCATGGTATGGCAGAAGACCTCTGCTTTCTCTTGACAGAAGAAAAGGGGAAGGAAAACAAACTTAACCGGCTACATCTTTTAACCCTTTAAGACCCAAAATAAACCAACTGTGGTGGCAGACATCTAGCCTCAGAGACTACAGCAGGAGACTTGCCACAAGTCTAAAGCCATCGGGACACAGAGAGTACCAGGGCTGGCCAGCTAGAGTGGCTACACTGCAAGACCCTATCTCAACAGACGCAAGCAGACAGACACTCCCTACCCCCACCCAAAGGGGAGAATGGAAAATCTCAGCAGGGCTCTAGGTCCCGAGGCTAGCTGAATGAATGCTAGACACCAATATCAAAACCAGAGGAGCAACTGGCCTCAGTAGCCCACCCAGTCCTGAAAGCTGAGTCACTGAAGACAGGAGCTAAAATATCCACTCTGACATCCATCGTCTGGGTAACGTTTCCTCCGTATGAGTCTGACCTGGTGGGCAAGTGGAAGGCAGGAAGACAGCATAGATTGTCGTCCACAGACAGGCAGGAGCACAGGAGTCAACCCTTCCCAGCCTCCTCTCTCAAGCACTGGCCCCGGAGGAAACCTGTCTTCGAGCACAACTTAAGAGACCAAGATGAAATAATGTACGACCCCTGAGCGCACAGCCCTGGGCTGTGTGCATAAGACATTCGGAGGGAGCCGTCACCACAGGCCAAACACAAGCTCGGGAGACTCGTCTGCCTTTGTTCTGAGAAGGACTGGCCAGGGGTAATTCTAAATTACAGTTCTCTCCCCTCCTGAACGGTACATGCAGCTTTTCCAACTATCCCTTTGCAGTCACCCCAGGCTCATGAGGATCTTGAGAGTCACTGACAGGACTTACACACCAACAGAAACAGATACAACAATATCCAGAAGGGCTGGCTCCTCGACACATAGAGCTATTTCGTGGCAGCAGAAGTGGCCAGTTATCACAAGGCAGACTGAGGAAGATTGTCAGGAAACAACAGACAGACAAACAGGTGAGGCACGTCCTCAGTCCAGATAAAATGGCAAGTGCCTAGGGCTGAAGTCTCTCCCCGTCTTCCCTTAGCACTCTGGGTTACACTCGGAAGCCGAGGGCTGCTGCATCCCAAAGATACATTAAGGAGAACCTGGGAGAGAACAGCTGCTTTTTAAACGTTTAGCAACCCTCTGCAAAGTCAGAAGTTTCGAGTTCTCTCAAGTTTGTCCTTCCCTCAAGCCTGACCGTACATGCATATGGCTATCTTCACAGCGACAGGACTTTCATCAACGGACCTCCACACGTCCAAAACGGGAACAAATTACAATACTCGCTAAAACTCGAACGAGGCACAATCAAGTAGAACCCAGAGCAAGAGGACTAACAGTCAATAAAGCTGGCCGGCCTCATGAAGGTCAATCTATTTACTTCGTACTCCTGAGGTTCGGTTCCAGCCTTGGAAACCCTGGACTACTTTCAGGGAGCCAAGAAGGCTCAGGGTGTGGCATGTGACAAGCAATGGATGTGTCCACAGAGCATCGAGGTTCCTCCGGCTCACCTGGTAGAGCTTGATGATATTTGGGTGGTTTAGGAGTTTCATGAGCTGGACCTCCCGGTAAATCTTCTCCAGATTGCTAGAATCTAACCGTGTCTTGTCAATTATTTTTATTGCAACCTACAGATTTTAAAAAGAAAGGGGCGGGGGGGGTAAATAAACGTTTGAGTAACCTCATTTGCACTTTTTTTTTTTTTTTTGGCAAATGAATTTCTCAAACATTTGATGTCTTCAAGAGGTCACAAGAAGTAGGGAAAAAAATAAAAGTAGCCACTAATATTATTTAAAGGGATAGAAGTTAAATTAAAGACCCTGCATTTGTCAGCTAGCTTTACAAGGAGTCGCTCATTTCTGTTGTTCTCTCTCTCTCTCTCTCTCTCTCTCTCTCTCTCTGGGGGGAGGGGGCGGTTGCTGGTCATTATTATCTTTGCTGTTCCCTAGTAATTGTACAAATTATACAGAAACATAATACAAAGCTTTTTTCCCCCTTTACCAGACTAAACACTGTCATCGTTTACAATTGTGACAATCAACTCTGCAGGACTGAATCAGCACAGGGGTCCACCCCCTGGCTGGATCCACCCCCTGGTTTAGTTCACCAACCCCCCCCCCACACACACACACAACACGCGCGCGCACCTGCGTTTTTGTGACTCGGTGCCGCGCCAGCTTTACCACTGCAAAATTGCCTTTGCCCAGGGTCCGTTCCACGTCGTAAAAGCCCACCCGGAGGGGCTTCTGCTGGCCCTGGCCGGTGCCTGAGGGGACCGCGCTGAACTCCGACATGATCACCATGGCTTCGGGCCGCACCTGCGGGTCAGCGAGGAGTGCGCTCAGCACCGACCGACCGACCAACCCTGGCCCGGTCCCGGTCCCGGTCCCGATCCCCGCCAAGCCCGGCCACCGAAACTGTGTCCGCCAGCCCACCACGCGTGCGTCCTCGACCCTGTGTTCCTCCAGTCCGAGGCTCCTAGTGTGGCCCCGACCCTGGATCGCAGCTCACACCCCCACTCGCTCATTCCTTGACACTGTGTCCCCACGGCTGAAGTCCCCAAGCACGCACCCCTCTATCCCGAATTCCCGAGCCTGAGCCCTCTGATCGCGGGCTCCCAGCCCGCGCCCCCACGCGCGCGCCCCCTCGATCCCAGGTTCCTTCAGTGCGAGCCCCCACGCACGCGCTCCCCCCGACCCCCGGTCCTAGCCGGGCGCGCGCGCCAGCAATCCACCCGCGGTCGACCCCACGCCAGCCCCTGGACACCCTCGGGTCCCGGGCTTTCACCGCGCTCCCGTCCACCAGAGCCAGCGCTCGGCTCCTCAGGACAGGCTCCTCAACCGGGCACTCGCAGACCCGCCTCCGGGCGCCGACCCGCAACAATGGGCAGCCCGCGGGGCTGGAGTCCTGCCCGCGACCCCATGCGCGCACCTGCGGGCCTCGGAGACCCGAACCCCCGCCATCGCTCACCTCCGCCGCCCTCCGTGCGCCCGACCCGGGACGCCACCCGCTCGGCTGCTCGCTCTGCTCCGGCGCCCGCCGTTCGCGCCGCCACCGCCAACGCTGCCGCCGCCGCCCGGGCCGCGCCGCATGTCAGCGCCCCGCCGCCGCCGGCCGCACGCGGCAACGCCCCGCCCCGCCCCGGCCCCGCCCCGCGCAAGCCCCGCCCCACCCCGCCCCCCGCGGCAGGCACAACCCATTGACGTCGTTTTGACGCCAGAGCGACGCGCGGCCCGGTGCCTGCCGAGGGGGAGCGGAGATCGGGCGGTTGCCAAGAGACTGGAGGCTCTGACGCGCGCGCTGGTGAGGCCGTCGCCATGGCGACCGCGGGCGGTGACGTCAGGGACCTGGCTCAGCGGCCCGAGGATGCGGGCGCCCCCTGCCGGGCACGGGCGACACTGCTGTAGCCCACCGACCAAAGGACTGAGACTGCTCCAGAGACCTCTCCCCGGGCTTCATGGTGGGTACGGTGCCCCGTGGGTGCTCAGTGCCCCCTTCGGCCGCAGTAGGGTGGAATAGAGCCGCGGGATTTTCGGCGTGGGTCTCTGGGGCTGGTGGCCCTAGACTGATCACTCTGCTATGTCGGGCACTCGATGTGCAGCCAGCTAGCGGCTACCCCTTGACCCTCCCTTCGTCCCTGAGAGAGCCAGCTGCAAGAATGCCTGGCTCTAGGAAACTGTTGGTCAGTTGAATGGCACTTACTTTTGTTACAGCAAAAAAACAAACAAACAAACAAACAAACAAAAAAAACCAAAAAAACAAAACAAAAAAAAACTCAAAATATTCAGCAAGTTGGAAAGTTAAAGCAAGAAAACGCGACTCATGGTCCCGAAGCCTCCTGCTTCAAGGGCCACCTTGAACAGTAGCTCACCACTCTGGTCCAGCAGTGTCCTGGGACAGCTGAATAGGACGGGTGCTTTAGACACGGGCAGCGGAAGGACCCAGCCTCTACTCAGGGCTGATAGGTGGGGCCCTTGGAGGACTGGGCACTTTGCCCATTCGCTTGCTGTCTGCCAATTGGCCCACCCTGTCTGTCCCCAAGCTGCTCCCAGACAACAGATAGGACACAGGGTGGCTGGGACCTTGGGACTGACCCTGAGAGTGCCTGCCGGAAGCAGGGCCCATTAAAGGGGAGACGGAGTGTGGAGAGAGTGGAAATGGCATGTGTGTGACTCTCTCTGTTTGTGCTCCCTTACTCACACCTCATCAGAAAGTAAGATGAGGGCAGGCGGGAGAGGGGACACACAACTTCTCAAAGGCTAGGAAGGTGGCAGTTTGGAGCTAAACTTCGGTGTCTCCCTTCCTCGTGGCTTCCTGTGTGAGAGAGAACTAGCACTGGGCTGGTGATTAATCAAAATTGATTCAGAATTCATCAGAATTGATTCCCTAACGGAGGGAAGACTTCACTTCCTGGGCAGAGGCGGGTGGTGGAGGCTGGCCTGAGAGAGGCACAAGGGGGCCAGCCATGTACTACTAATGTTACTACATGTCACCCCACAAGGATTTCACCAGATCTCTGCCCTGCCTTTCCCAGTTAATGTGTTTTGAAGGGCATTCAAGGACACTAGCCATCTCAGGGTCTCTTAGTCTTCCAACATGCTCCCCCTGGTTTGTCCCAGGTTCATAAATCAATATTTGGGGTAGTATTTTTAGTCTCTCCTACCTGAGCAGTTTACCGCTGTTCCCCTCACCCGTGGAACCCTAACCTCTTGCCCTGTTTCCAGGAGAGTGAGCAGAGGGTAGGAAAACCCCTTGTTCTTACCTCATTGGACCGTCATCCTTTCCCAGCCTGTTAACCCACTGGCCTCCGTCTAACCAGAGCCTTCCCAAAAAGTCTGAGGTGTTTGCAAACCTGTCATCAGTGTGAGGTCTCAAAGGACAAATGGCTGAGGTGCCCATTAGCATTATCAGAGCTGACACTTGCATCAGTGTCTCTCGAATCCAAAGTGCCTGGTTCCTCTCAGATTTCTCATTCCTATGTAAGCTAACCATTTTGGCCATGGATTCTCTTGGTCCTCTTTCCCTTGGTGTTGTGTTCTCCTCCTCTTCCTTCCCTCTTTCTCCTCCCCTCCTCCTCCTTCCCCTCCTTCTCTTCCTCCTCTTTCTCCTCCTCTTCTTCCTTCTCTCTCTTTCTCTCAGTCTTCTTTGTCTCCTTCTCTTTTCTCTTTCCCTTTTACTTCCCCCTTCTCTCTCCTCTCGTGGTCCAGTCTGTTGTGCTGGCCATGTTCTGTCTGGACCCTTCCAGATGCCTCTGACTGTTCTCTCCCTCATATCTACAATAAAAAACAACAACAACAAAAACCAAAAACCCTTCCCCTCAACTGTACCTAAGAGCAGTCATGTCTTTAATTTCATTCAGTCAGCACCAAAAAAAAGCTTGGGGACCAGACCCAGTGGAGGATGCTGCCCCAGAGGCAAACCTGGATCCAGGCAAGCCTGATGTATGGCCCCTCCTGAGCATCCCATAACTGTCCTGTGCCAGCAGTGACCGTATCTCGTATCTGTTCTTCCCAGATCCTAGAGGAGGAGCTTGCTGTGTCCACAGAGGCAGAGAGCAGGGAGGCATATGCCCACCTAGGAGGGCTGGTACCTGGCACCCTCCTGAAATCCCATCTTCCCCAAGTGGTTCTGTGTCATTGATCTCTGGGAACTATTTCTTCCAGCACCTTGTTTTCTCTCGGGTTCTGTGGTAATGTTTTGGCACTCGAGGAGGAAGAGAACACCAGGCATGCGCTTCTGGAGACGTGAGCAAATTACTCAGGGATTCCTCACCTAGGGCAGGGGAGGGAATATGGGTTGTGCCTCGTTGTGCCCGTGAGAGGTCTTCGTGACATAGCATTCTGACTGGCCAATGGGAACCGTTTTCCCATCACACCTGTCCTGGGAGTGTCATGATCCTGGAGGTTGGTTTTCTTGTTTGGACCATGAGTCTAGAAGTTCCATCTGCTGGGCCAAGCCCTTCAGTTGTTCATGATTGTGCTGGCTGTGCCACGGCCCTACCTTCTTGACCTAAATCAACATGCACAGAGCCTGGAGTTTCTGCACTAGCTCTGAGGTTAAGTGGGAATGGGCCTGCTACCCTGAGCTGTGAAGAGGGTCACTTGGTGTCCCTCTGAGGAGAGGGATGGCTTCCTGTATCACCGAGAGCTGCACAAGGCACCCTTCTTCCTTGGCTCACTCCACTTAGTACTGAAGGGCCTCTTTGCTGTTCTGGCTGAGTCTCTCTCAGCTTCATGCTTTGTTTTTTGCAGTTTCTGCCTGGTAGCTTCCGAAAAGAAAAGTGGGCTACCCCAGCCTGGTCACTTACCTTGGTTTGTTTGAGCCCACCTTACTTCTGAACTTTGACAAGCTGCTGTGTGTGCTGAGGCAGGAGTCACAGCCCAGGTTTGGGATGACAGCAGGAGGGAGGTCTAAGACTGAGGAATCCTCAGACATGGGGCAGGAGCTCCATGAGCAAGTCCACCCATCGGCTGCCTGGACTTGCCCTTGACAGCATCCCACCTACACGGAGACACTTGCCCTAGAATGCCACTGTTGTTAGTGTATGACTAGACAAGGAGCCCTGCCTCCCAGGTCCCAGCAAGGACCACTTAACAGAGCAACAAATCAACAAAGCAAGCTGGGCCCCTTGGCTCCCAACTGAGAGAAGTGGAGATTCTGGACATTGGACACGAGTGGGAGGTGTCCCCAGGACAAAACAGTTGAAGAAGCATCTGTGCAAGATACCTAGGTCGATGCATGCTTACCCATGACCAGCTAGCCCTGATTCCAGAGCACTAGGCTTCCTGTTTGTAGTGGGAAAATTAATTCATTAATTAAAATGTCACCTTTGGGTCTTTTAAGTTTTATTTCTCTTTTTTTTTTTTTTTTTTAGATTAGCACATAAAGTAATAGGCTTCACCATAAGAGTTTCATAACTTTGTCTTGTTTGTTCTCTCCCCTCTCCTTCTCTCTTCTCATCTCCCCCTCCTTTCCCTCCAGGTAGCTTCTTCCTCTTTCAAGTCTCAGGTATCACTTACTGTCATCTCCCTACCAACCTTCCCAGAAGACACTACTTAGTTTGAATACCTGTATACACACACACACACACACACACAACACACACACACACACACACACAATTTATATATTACACACATAGAAATTAAAATCTAGGATGCATATGCATACATGGAGAATGTGTGTGTATTTCTGAGCACAACATATAAGATAATATTTAGTTCTATTCATTTTGCTGCAAATGTCATGAATTCATCTGCCTTTACAGCCAAATGAAATCCCTTTGGTACATGAAGCACATTTTCCTTATCCATCCATCCATCCATCCATCCATCCATCCATCCATCCACGGGTGGACAGCCAGGCTGATTTCACATCCTACCTGTCGTGACCAGTGTAGCTAGAAATGCGGACATACAAAAAACATCTGTGTTAGACTGGCTTGGGATGGTAAGGCTGGGTCATAGCTAGTTCTACACTTAGGTTTTTGGTTTGTTTGTTTTTGCTTATTTGTGTGTTTGTTTTAGAACTCTTGTTTGCTGGTTAGTTTTTGCCAACCAGCTGGGAAGAGGGGACTTTAATTGAGAAGATGCCTACATCAGATTACCTGTAGGCATTTTCTTGATTGACAATTGATGTGGGAGGAACCAGACCACTTTGAGTGGTACCAACCCCTAGACAGGAAGTACTAGGTGGTATATGAAAAGCCAGAGGAGTCTCTGTGGCCTCTGCTTGAGTTTCCGCCTTATCCTCCTTCATCATGGACTGAGAACTGTTCGCTAAAATAAACTCCTCCCTCCCCACCCTGCTTTTGGTCAAGGTACTAATGACAGCAGTGAAAAGTACCTCCATACGAAACATCACAGTGGCTACACAATCTTGTAGTCCTACCCAGCAATACACAAAAGTTGTAAGCTTACTTTTCTTGATTTTTATCTCTAGGAACTCGGGGCCCTTACACGTGCTAGGCAAGTGCTTTGCCACTGAGCTACCTCGAGAGTCGTAGTGAGGAATCATGGGTACTTGCAGCGGATGATCTTGCTTGATGGTCCGAACCTGAGGACTGCGTGGCCTTTGAATGCCTGTACCCCTAACCTGTGCTACAAAACTGTGAGGTAGCTGGAGAGAGATGAGCACAAGAGGAGACCAATGTCCATAGGGTCAGCAAGGGCCAAAAAGGAACATCAGAACCAAGTCAGAGGCCTTGTTTAGGAACACCTGCTTGGGACTGCTCATCTGCCTGGTGAGACATGTCTGAAGTTCTCTGTTTCTCCTCCAGGAGGAATAGATCTGTGTCCATAAATGTCAGCTCTTCGCTGTTCAATCAGAGGTACCAGGCACCTGGGGGAGTGTCAGTTCGTTTTTTTCCGTTGCTGTAACAAAATGCCTGAGACTCAGGAGCTGCTCGGCTGTAGCCTTCTTTGGTCGCTGAAGCTGGTTATGCTTTACGGTATATTGGAAGGCTGGAATGTCCAAGAGCAGGATGCTGGCTTCCCTCCAGGGCCTTCTTCCTGCATCATAAGGTCGTCGTAACTTGATGCAGGCAGCAGGTGCGCCAGCTCAGGCCCCTGTACCTTCCTCTTCCTATAAAGCCACTAACAGTTGCAGGGAGCCCTTCCTTCGTGAGTGCATTTATCCCAACTACCTCCCAAAGCCCTAACCCCACAGACCATCAACATAGAAATCTGGGGGCTAAAGTCCTCCCAGATGAATTTTGGGTCTTACAGCTCAGACCCTGGGGTGGGGATGACCTCAACAACGAGGACCACTCAACAAGCACAGAGATCAACAACGTTCTGACCTGTCCACAGGGCAGAATCTGGGAAGCTCTGCCCTGTACAGATACGGAGAAGAACAGCCCAGGGCCCCAGCATGGCCTGGAGATAGCCCTAACCCTTTACCGCTGGGCTCTCGCATGTTCTGCACAGGGCATTGTGACTCCCATGACAGATGTTTGGTGGCAGCTCGCATCCTCTCGGGTCCACCAGCTTTGCACACAGCAGACTGCTGGGTTTGCTTTTTTTTCCCCCTCTTTAGTCATCTGGAAAACACATATACAGGTTTCTACAAAGTTTAAGAGCTGTGCTAGGTGCTGTGAGTGTAAATGTGACTGAACATGCTCCCGAATGCCAAGAAATGGTGACAGACAGGAAGACACCCTGCCAAGGTCAAGGTCAACCCAAGTATTATTCCCACTGGGAAGTCTGGTATCAGATGGTCCCCAAAGGCTCATGAAGTACCAGTTGTAGTAGCATTGTTGGATGCTGGAAGCCCTGGGGTTGGATGTCACGCACACCATCTTCCAGGGCATTGGTTCAAAAATGACAGACAACCAAGGGGCTGGAGAGACGACTCAGTGGTTAGGGGTACTCGGCAATGCTCTTTTTGAAGGTCTTGGCGTCAGTTTCTAGCACTTCACACGGTACCTTACAACCCTCTGTTCCAGGGAATCTGACACCTTCTCCTGACTTCTGCACATGTGTGGTGTAGATATACGCACAGAAGAAAACACATATACAGGTACTCATACACCCGTACGCATACAATTAATAATATATTTTTTTTAAAAAGATGGGCAATTGAGACAGGAATCCATAAGCAAGTCACTCGCAGAGGACAATGACGCAGGACAGCAAAACAGAGGGCTTGTCGGGAACAGTGGCCTTGGATGACCTGTGAGGTGTGGACTTTGGCATAGGTCGGAGTGTGGCCCGAGGGTGCAGGCAGGAGGCAGCCATTTGTTTCTTCCCTATAAATTCTGACCTGGATATGGGGTCTGAGACAAGCTCTGAGTTCAGGGTGGAAAAATCTGTCGGTGACCTTCAGTGAGGCCAAGTGTCTGTTTGCAATGCGCTGCCCAAATGTTTGCGTGGCCTCTCCAGAGGCGCTTGAGGGCAGGTGTGGTACTTCAGGTTTACCGAACCTTGAGGCATTGCTGACAAGGTTGACGGAGAGATTGAAAAGACAAAGAAACTAGGGTTTAACCTTGGCAAGCAAGCTGGAGGAGGGAGCAAAGAGACAGGGCGAGCCCAGGGTTGGAGGCCTGGCAACTTAAGAGATAAAAGCAATTCTCTGCCATTTTCTCACAGCTCCAGACCCTAGGGGTGGGAAGGACCCATGGTGATGTTGAAGTAAAACCCTGCAGTGCTCCAGGAGGGATAGCCAGAAAGAGACCTAAGGGCCAGGCGTTTGCCTTTCCCCTTGGTTTCTAAATGGGTCTCCAGCGATTTCAGCTGCTTGATGCAGGGAGAAGATGACGGCTCTTAAGCACACGGGTCTTTCCTATGAAATTACAACAATCTCTTTTCGTGCATAAGGGATGTTCTAGGGTCTTTTTTCCCTGAAATCAAGTCAAATGCAAGGCCACAAATATGCTGCATACCCAGGTCGGTATCTCATGTCCTTTCCGGTGTGTGTACACACGGGCATGTGTGCGCACGCGCCCCGAAACCTGGGCAGAAAGGGTTTATCACAGCGCTCAGCTTAAGGCTGTAGGTCCATCATGGTGGTGGAGGCTGTAGTTCTGACAAAGGCGCAGGAGATAGCTGGTCACATTGTATCCAGTTGGAAATCAAGAGAAACAAACTCTGGCTGGCTTTCTTCCTGTTCCCTTTTGATTCTGTCCTAGACACCTCCTCAGTGAAATCTCTCCAGAAATGACTTCAAGTGTTATCTCCTAGGTGACTCCAAATCCTACCAAGCTTTCGGTCAAGATGAACCATCACGATGAGCATGCAGGCTTGCCTGTAATAATAACAGTATATAACACAGAGCCATGTTTTCTCTGCATATACAGACCTGTGATAAGGTTAATATATTAGGTATAGTGAGAGGTTAAGATGAACAACTCATACTATAGGAGAATAACATTAAATACAAGCTATGTAACATGCTCTGCCTCCCCCAAATACCACTGGGCTGTGATCACCTGTCCTACGGGGGTGACGTTCAATGACTCTGGCCCATGGAATGAAATACAGTGAGGTAAATGACACAGACCAGACATTGTGACCATGTGGGATTTGGCACCCCCCCACCCCCAATACAGCACTAGAATTCTGAGACAGTCTTTGAAATGCAGTGAGGTAAGTCTGTGGGCGTCATATACATGGTGGAGGCGCTGGATATGATTCCTGACATCTTGGACAGGATGGAACAAGATGGCCTGGGGTCTCATCCTGGTGCTCGGGTGTTGTGCAATGATTTCTTTCTAGAAATTTCCATGTAATGTTTCCAGACTAAGGTTGACCACAGGTAAACAGACATCATGAAAGTGAAATGGGGTGGAGAGGGGAGGATGGCCCTTCCCGGAAATGTGTGTCGGAAAGCCAAAAGATGCAGAAATAGATGGAGATTAAAACACGCATTGGTGTTTCCCATCCTGCCATTTATGACCGCAGTACCACTTTGTCCACGTGAGGCTCACGCCTGCCTTTACCCAGTGGCCTGTGGAGAAGGCACCTTGCCTTGCCAGTAAGCACCATCAAAATCCTGGTTCCCACCCTAAAATTGCATTGGAGGAAGTGGAGGCGTTAGACTGTCTCTTTCTCTTTTTATCCTGGAGACTGGACTCCTGCAGAAGACATATTTGGATCATAGGCCTGTGGCCTGGGGGGACAGTGCCAGTTCCCGGACTGTTCTGACACCTGCCCTTATCCATAGGAGACTACTTAAAACATGGGTCTGAGAGTCAGGGAAACCCTGAAAATGGCTGTGGGTTAGTTAGCACACTCTGGAGAAGGAAGTCCCTGGAGGCAAAAGGTTAGAGCTGCCTACAGAGATCAGGAGGTTGAGGCTGGCAGTCACTTGTCACCACAGCCAGTCCACTGAGCTTGTGGAGGCCTGTCCCTAGGTTGCCACGGTGATCAGCTCCTGCCTGTGGGACGGCTGTAGGGGTTGGCAGGCTCTTTTTTTTTTCCATCTTGGCCAGCAGTAGGGTATTCATTTTCTCTTGACCTGGTTTCCATGGCATCCGGTATTGTTGCTGTTTGTTTAGAGGAGTAATGCACCAGCTTGTGTCAAGAGATGGCGAGGGGGCATCGTTGGATCAGCTAGAAGAAATGGCCTGTGTCACTGTCATGCCACATACACCCTGAAGACCCTGCACAGGGACCTCATGACAGCCAGAAGCCATGCAAAGATGTGCAGCAGTGTAGGACAGAGCCAGTGACCTCGGAACACACGGTGAGGCTGGCATTGCATCTGTGGTCTAGAGAAGTCACAGAAAACACAGGAAAAGGACAGGCCTGGAGGAAAACACATTGCCTCTGAGTTCAAGGCTCCGTGTTAGTGCTTAGATCAGGAAGTCTGGGTTCAGCTCGAGCCTCCTGGAACGAGCTGGACCAAAGGTGTAACAGGGCCACAGGACATAAGCCTGGGTACATGTCCCTCCTGTCTCAAAACCAGAAATCCACACCTGTGTTTCAGGGCCAGCTTCCTCCCCAGAAGATACTTTAAATCCAGAGTGGGGATAGAAAACACAAAGGAGATGGATAGGCAAACTTAAAGCAAAAGGCAAGTTAGGAGCTGGGAGGGTACAGAGAGGCTGGGATCATGAGGAAACCAAAGGGGTGGGGCTTGAGAGGGGCTATTGAGGATGCCTATTCCCTGTGCCTGGCAGGCTCCAAGGCTCCTTGCTCAGTCTATCTCCACTCACAGAGAATTCTCAGGCTTGAGGCCCTGGGCTAGTGGAGTGTTACTGGAGGTAAGGTGTCTTAAGATTGGTCCGCTGTGTTTCACTCCATCTCCTGCCCTTTTTCCGTGACTCTCTCACTTGTGGTCCCAGGCCTGCTGTATAATTCCATCCTCTTGGACCTCAACCTCCATTGTAGCCCTTTAGGACTAGATGTTCTCTCCAGCCCCGTCCCCCAAAACCAATAAGGAGAGAAGGAGGAGCAAGGAGAAACTCTTAATGACCTCAAAAGCCTGTGTAGGATCCCAAAAGAAGCAGGCCGAGACAGAGTTTGCTTGGCCCTTCTAACTCAGGTTGCCAGCCAAGGAGTGACAGGCTAATTGTGCGTGCGTTCTTGGGTCACTAGGAGACTGGGGCCCCTTCCTCACTGCGCTAGACCTTGGGTGGAGGGAGGGAACGTATGTAACTAAAGCACAGGACTTCTGCTTCCTCAGCCAGCTTTTCTTACTGGGCAGGACAGTGATCGGAAGGGGATGCCTGGCTTGCTGTCTTGCCACATTCCCACACTGGAAGGAACAGCTGGGGGTCTGGGAAGATGGGGTGGGGTCAGAAGATTCCTGAGCAAAGACAAGGTGCTCCTCTCCCACCCCACCAACTGCTTCATCTCCATCCCTTTTAAAGAGTGAGGTTCGTACTCTCGAGGACAGCTTCAGTGGCAAAGCACAGTGGGATGAGATATTAAATGGAGCCTTGAGCACGGGAGGGAAAGACGGGACGCTGTTTTTGGAAAGGGTCCATGATGCCACAGGGTCGAAGCAACCGGATGTGCCCATCTGTGGACAAGCGGGATGCAAAAATATCTCACACAGTGGAACACGATTCTGCTTACGGAGGAAGGGAATTCTGGCACGCCTGTGACATGGCTGGGCAGTGAAGGTTTGTAGTGATAAGTCAGCCCAAAGACAGACACTGTACAGTTCCACTACACATGAGGTCCCCGAAGCGTCACTGTCAGGAGACAGAGAGAGTGAGATGTGGCAATGCCAAGGCTGCAAGTGGAGAGGGGAGCTGGTGTTTTCAATGGGACAGAGCTTCAGTTGGGGGAGGGGAGATGGGTGGGAAAGCCCCTGGAGGCAGACACAAGCAGCTGAAATGAATCCCCAGACAGGGGTTTAAAGGTGGCCAGATGTGGTGGTACAATAATCTTAGTCCCTGTACCCATGAAGCAGAGGTACGTAGATCATGAGTTCCAAAGACAGCTCCAGTTACACAGCAAAAACCCTGTTTCTAAATAAATAAAATAATGTTGCTGGGCAGTGGTGGTGCACGCCTTTAATCTCAGCTTTTCCGGAGAAAGGGAGCAGGCAAATCTCTGAGTTCAAGGTCAGCCTGAATCCCTTGTCCTGGCCTATCTGCCTGCAGGGTGGAGCCCCCACCCCAGGGCGCACCCTCTGCACTCCTGTGACGCTCTACTCACAGAAGTCCTGTGGTAGCATGGTCCAAGGTCCACTTACCAGCCATGTTGGGAGGCGTTCAGCATCTACAGAGGGTGCTGCCACAGCAGGCTTGGACCAGCCTCCTCTTCCTCCTCTTCTTCCTCCTCCTCCTCTTTCTTTTCTTCCTTTCCCCCAAATTTTTATCATACATGCCAACACAAGCACACCCAAACATAACACAAGAACGTACGAGAACTCACGCTGAGCAGACAGACTCCAAAGGACCCTGCACCCTAGGTGCCTAGCTTCTCTCAGCTGTATTTACAAGGGGTGGACAAAGGGAAGGTCTTTTCTGTGGGTGTCGAAGGTGGGGCCAGAGATCTGTGGCTTACCCTGGGGCCTTTTTGGAGAGGGAGAACTCCCAAGAGCTAGTACATCCCAACTCATACACCGGAAATGCCAACTGATTCATGGGATATACTCTTGGGTTATTCTGGAAACCTGAATGCACTAATTAATATCAGGGTTTCCCTCTGCGCCACAGCAGGTGCAGGGCTAGGGGCTGGGGGGAAATGTTTCTTAGCTATGGAGAAGGAGTCTGTGGAGAACATGGCTCCGGGACGAAAAACTTAGAGGCCAGGGTGTATCTGTCTGCTCTAAGCCAGGATCGTAACCTTCAAAGCCCCCCCCCCCCCCCCCCCCCGTGGTATGTTTATGCTGCCTCAGATCCCGCCCAGAAGCAGAAGCACTGAAATGATCACTGCAGAATGGTGTGCGTACATGCCTGACTGACCAACGGGTCACATGACTGTCTTAGTGGATGGCAACTACGGCAGCCTAGTTGGCCACATTGCACCCAGCAGATCCACACAACATTAGGGAGGTGATTTCAGACCCTTGCTGCCTTTAAAAACCCCATGTGGGAGTGGGAGCAAGGACTGAAGGACAGTCGGCCTGGCCAAAGTGGGATAGTGGCACAGAGACCCAGTATATAACAAGGAAAATGCCCCTGAAAAACTTCTTGAGTGTGGCCTGCGTGACGGTAGCATTATTGCCACAGGACAAAGGTGGTCCTGGGGGGGGGGGAACGCTGAGGACCTTGGCGGGCTAGTAAATTTTTAAGAGGGAAAAAGTGGCTGGCCCCTTTCCCCTCCAGATAGGCCTCAAGGAAACTTTGCACCATGCCCTCCCCGAACCACCCTGCATGCGGGCAGAGAGGACGGGGGACAGTGAATCAGCAAGCTAGCTCTGCCCAAAAACAGGTGACAGGGTTTTAAATTCCCATAGTTTGCAGCCCTAAAGAACCTCAGAAAGGAAAGGGAGAGCCTCTAGATTGGCAGAAGGGCTGGAGAGTTGTCACATGACTCTGATGTTAGGGGGTGGCAGAGAAGGCGGGTGTCACATTTCCTGGAATTGGTGCCGCTTCTCCCAGAAAGGACAAACAACCGGGGGGATTAGGGGTAAGGCGCCAGTTTCGAGCTTGTCTACAGACGGTGGATAACAGGTTTGTGGCCTGGGACAACCCCACTCCACCTTGTCAAGCGAAAGACGTCTGTCCTGTGAAATTCTTCTGTTTTGTCCTTCACAGGATTTGCAATATCACGGAGAGATGAAGGTCCTTTGAAAACGCTGGGGGTGGGGGAACAGCAAGAACCACAGAGAAAAAGGTGCAGTATCCCCAGAGCCTGGGGTACAGCCACACCCCAGAGGGTTTGGGGAAAACCTTTAATATTTGTTTTGCTTTCAGACGTCACTTAGAATCACTAGGCCCATAAGGAGACCTTTGTTTCCAGATTTCAATTCCCTTTATGACTTCAAAGGTGCACGGAGTTTGCCCGGGTTGAGTTAGGCAAGGTTATCGGACTTCTTTATCTTCCATTTAGTCAAAGTCAGTGTGCGTTTCAAGTACGAGAACTGAAAGGTTTTCTGGTGGTGGGTACGGCAACTGAAATTTCCCAACTACCCTAAGCAGGGGTTTTTGGGTTTGGGAGCCCTAAATGCAGGCGGCCTGAGGAAGAAAGCAAAACTCCTCTCCAAAAAGGGAAATTGAATATATAGTTAATTATCTATTATAAAATATATATATATTATTTTTGAAATATGTATGAAAAATAATAAACAGTAAAGCAATCTAAAATCATTGTTCTGATTATACCCAAGCAGGGTTTAAACAAAAATGCACACTTCTATTACAAAATAATTTTATATAATTTATATATCTTTTTTTTTTGTTTTGTTTTGTTTTTGTTTTTTCGAGACAGGGTTCCTCCCCTGTGTCCTGGGCTGTCCTGAACCCCACTCTGTAGACCAAAGGCCTGGCTCGAACTCGAATCCACCTCCCTCTGGTTCCCAAGTGTGGATTAAAGGTGGGGCGCCACCCCCCGCCCAGCTTTAATTTATACTTTTATATACATTTATAATTACTTAAAATTTATTAATAATGTGATATATTATATGTAACATTACCTGATATATAATGTATTATTTTATTATATATGCATTAAATAACTATAAACACAATGTGTATTTATTATGATTCTGTTATATATTATATTCATATTACATATATAGGGCATTATATTATATAGTACAATTATTTTAAATTACATTTTATAAATATTATTTTATATATATATATATATCTTTAGGACTTTAAAAAGAAATTTAGATTGCCCCTTATTGAACATTTTACATTTTTTTTATATCTGATTTACCCCCTATTCATTTGTGTGAGTGTATGCGCACGCATTTTTGGGGGGAGCGGGGGGCTTGTTGCCACGGAAAGGGCAGGTGGAGGGTCAGGGTACTTGTGGGAGAGGGGGTTTTCTTCTTCCATTATTCAGGTCTGGGATTGAACTCGGGTTTACTTGGCCTTGGCGCAAGTATCGTTATAGGTTCAGCCAACTCTATGCCTGTAAAGTAGTCTCCTATTGTCTTTATATTTTTAGAAAAAAAAGACAATTCTTTGTGTTCGCGAATGTTGAAACGCACTGTGTTTAATATCTATATATTTCTATCGTGCCTCACAGTTAACCACCAGCATCCCTCGTGTTAGACGCATGTTTATGTGTTCAGTTTCATGCAATAGTGCCACAGTGTCTCTTACAGCATGCTGACCTCCTTGTGTGCGCGTTCCGATAAATGGGTTCCTCGAGGCTGGGATATCTCTCCAGACCTTACAGGTGGTTGGGCCAGCTTGAAGAGTTGCGGTTCCAAGAAGACTCTGAAACTTCTGATGTTAAACTGGATCTGCATTACTTTCTGGCAGGGGTCGCAAACAATGTATCCCCAGGCCCTTGGACTGTGTTTCATCAGGATGCTGAGCCAGTTAGGAACACACACCTCCTGAACTCCTGGCCCAAGGTGCGGGTGTGGGGCCGCAGAAGGTCCTGTCCATGGTTCTTGGGAGCCCTCCCCGTGTGACTTCTCGCTGTGGCTCTTTTCTCTCTCTTCCCTCTCTCTCCGCCTCCCTCCATCCCTCCCTCCCCTCCCTTCCCTCCCTCCCCTCCCTCCTCCTCCCTCCCTCCCTCCCTCCTCCCTCTCTCTTTTCTTTCTTCTTTTTCGAGATAGGTTTCTTCGTGCAGCCCTAGCCATCTAGAAATGAGATATGAAGACCAGGCTGGCCTCCATGCGCCAGGAATCTGCCTGTCTCTGCTTCCCAAGTGCATAGGATTAAAGGTGTGCACCACACATAGCTCTAGCAGAGTCTCTGTATCTTCTTCTTCTTTTTTCTTTCTTTTTTTTTTTTTTTTTTTTTTGGTTATTATTTTCGAGAACAGGGTTTCTCTTGTATAGCCCTGGACTGGTCCTGGAACTCACTCGTAGACCAGGCTGGCCTCGAACTCAGGTAAATCCGCCTGCCTAACGCATCCCATGTCTGGGTTTAAAGGCGTGTGCACACCCGCCCCGGCAAGGTCTAGATCTTTCTTCTATGTCCAGGGCCCCGTCAGTATTGAGTTTAGGATAACTCAACCACTCCAGGCGATGACCTCATCTTGGCTATTGCAACAGCATCTGTTTGCACAGGGGTTCGGAGAACTTCGGACATCTTTGGGGAGATGGAGTTCTAGCCTGATTGTCACCCATTTGACCTTGTAGGTGGCCATTGCTCGGGGGTTCATGCCACATGGCTTGAGAGTTCTACTGCCGTGTGACAGGAAACTTCGCTGCTGGTGCTTTGTAGTCTGCAGTCAAAGGCTGCTCTTCCCATTTTTCCACCGAGGTTTCACTACTGGATCGCCATCCAAGGCCTTACTCTCGTTGAAATATGCGGCTAGGGACCGTTTCACTAAAAATGACAATCGGTGCTTTAAAACAGGCAGGAGCAAAGGGTGATTTGTAGGCAGGCTGATGGCCTCCCGGGGGATCACCGGCCTACACCCCGCCGTGCAGTCCTGCCTATCCTTCTCCCCAGCAACTCAAGCTCAGCTCCTTGGTGTGGGGCTTGTTTGACATTCTCCTTCCCTTTGTTGGAAAGTTCCACACTTTCACGCGCGTTTCCCACATTGTGTTGAAACCTGATCCACCAAGCCGAGTTAGTGTGGGAGAGGAAGCGGGAGGCGGTTTCATGACTGGATCTCCCACACAGATGGATAAGGTTATGTTGCAAGAGAGGTCTCTGCCTCCCAAGATTGTTGATTTACTGTCCTGTCTTGCTCTCTGGCTGACACCCCGGCTGACACATAAGCGCTATGTCCCCATCAGGTGCCCTGTCTCTACTTGGACCTTCCCAGCATCCTGCACCAGCGAAGACCGATGCTCCCTGAAGATGGCCTGCTTTGTGCTTTCCTAGGGGGTCTGTCCATGCAGTGTACAGTGATGGTCTAACGAGCCACTGTGAGGATGTATAAACCATAGCTCTGTTGATCTCTCGGGATGATGTATCAGTCAGGGAGCTAGCTGCCTTACCCATTGACGAGACCTTATAGGTCAGGCCCCCAATACCCTAGAAACACAGGGGGGCGGCGGGAATGGGGGAGGAAAAGCGCAGCTTCCCTGGAAGCGATTAACCAAAACCAAAAGGGCCAGACTCGTTTTTGGTTGACCCAAAATCGAGAGCTGCCTCGATGGTGCAATAAATGCTTCTTCAATTTAGTCCCGAGGCTCTTCTATATTTAAGGACATCTGAAGTCCTTTATATCTTTACTCATCTATCTTTTTTTTTGTTTGTTTTGTTTTTGCCGTGGTGAGTTTTTTTCCCCTCTGAGGCCAGAGGCTGCCTTTGAAGTCCCAATGTGACATGTGCTCTTGCTTTGACAGCCTCGTACACAATCAGAGCTTGTACCAGCCACTGAAGGGATAAGAAAATACTCAGCTAGTGCTCCAGCGGGTAGGTTGGCATCGAGGAAGCGTACCCATCACTCACAAACAGACGTCACAGGCGTGTATGCTAGAGCCCAAGAAGGCTTCGCCTGCCCATGAAGGTCAGGAGTGTGGGGGTGGTGGGAGGAGGGGGAAGGGTTAGAAAAGCTTCTATGTTTATACAGAAAGAGCAGACCACCAAGGGCGCCTCCACCCAGTCCATAAGTCCTCACTCAATTCTTTAACAAACGGCGATAAGAAATGTAACTTTGATCTGGCTTAGCCTTTTGATCGAGCTGTGAATTAAAGGCAAACAGGCGCTGTGTCCGAACTCTCCCGGTAGGTGACATTTGCCCTGACGTACGGGAGGAGCCAAGTTGGTAACCGGAAGGGATGAAGAGGTCTGCATGGCATGGCGTAACTCTCAGTCATAGGGTCTGGTCTGGATAGATTCTGAAGCGTCTTGTTGGCATCTGGCTTTTCCACTTTTTCTGAGAGGAGGAGGCAGATGCAGCGGTCAACTGAGACAGGCCCTTGTAGGACTTGTCCTCACTTGAATAGCTCCAGTGACTGATGAGAGTGACAGGGAAGTATCCCAGGGGAAAGTGGACCTATTACATGTGGAACCATGTCCCAATACTGGAGGACCTTAGGATCAGTTTGATGGACGCGGACCGGGCAGGCGGATGCGTGTGAATCTCGAGTGAGAGTTGAGAATCTGCTCAGCAGCGTCACTCCTCTCTCTCAACTCTCTCTTCACTCTCTAACTCCTTACCCAACTCAATGTTCAACCTATCCCTTCGTCAACCAAACTGAAAAAGGCGGGATCTCCTCTTACTGAGAATCCAGGGGTTCACTGACATAAGTCTCCCTAGACAATGTTTACTGGGGTTATGCCCTGTCAACCACTCTTAAAGGTTGGTGACACTCAAAGGTGGGCTGTGTTGCGCAGTACTCCGGGGATTACACGTATTGCGCACAGTAGGTGCTATTTACCCACCGAGCCATTCAACACATCCCTTAATGTTTTTTTTTTTTTTTTTTAACTTACTTCATTTAATCTTACTTACTGTACCTGGTAGCAGGGAAGGGCTCTGATGCATGCCCACTGCACGGGTGTGGAGATCAGGAAAAAATTGTGCGATGGGAATGCTCAGAATATGTTTGTGACTTGGTCCTAAGTTTGGTAGTGGCTTGCTGATTGGATAGGACTTGAGAAGTGTGGCCTTGTGGACGGAGGGGGGACCCTGAGGTTCAGGCTTTGGATGAGTGTGAAGACTCAGGTCCGAGTGTCATTCTTGAGTTTATAGAAGAATCAGAGAATTTTTGTGGGGCTTATGGCCTCCAGAGGAATAAGTCTGGATAGGAGGCAGCATGGGAGGGTCCACAATCTAATAAAAAATATCAGAGCAGATGGCCAAAGGAGAGAAGCCTCTGTAGAGACACAGTCAACTGGATCATTGATCTACATTTCACGACACAGGAAACAAAACTGCAGGATTCTTACTCCAGTGTCGTGAGAATACGATCAATGTTGGTTGCCTCATACCTGGCTGGGAGTTCATGAAAAAGTTTAGGAGCTCTTGATCTCAGGTGAACTATTTACATGAAACTGTAGAGAAAAAAGGTGCACAAGACTGAGCACATGGGGGTCTTGTATTCAGATGTCCCAAAGTACCTGATCAGACATTCCTAGGCGAAAAAAATCAAAGAGGTGCTTTCATAGACTCAAAAAGGCTGCTAACTCAGTTAATAGACTCAGACGTAGATGATAGATAGATAGATAGATCGATAGATAGGATAGATATACGAGATGTAGACTTGATATTGATATTATATGTGTGTGTGTATACAAGCATTAATGTATTATTTACACAGCATATTACACACAATAGCGCTTATGTACTATTTATACATATGGTATTTACATTATTTACATCACAACACATTATATTATACATACAACAACTATAACACACACACACACACCCACACAACTCACACACACATAGTATTATATATTTATCTATATATAATATTATTTACCTGTATATATATATTCTTACATTGAATAATGATTTAACAGAGAAGCAAACAGCACTAGGGCTTGTGAAATAAGGAGTTTTCCACCCAGAAACCAGGCAGAAACATGTAAACCCACACATAGGGGCTAGGAAGATTGTGCTCACAGAGGTTATTAATGGACACTAGCCTGGTCTCTGCAAAGGACAGTTTGTTTTTAGCTCACTAAATGGAGACTCACAAAACACTGTATCTCAGCCTCAGGGATTGATGTTCTTTTCTAGCCTCCAGTTGGGCACAGCACATATTGTAGTATGTAAACATCATACACACAAACACGACACACGAATAAAATAAGTCTTTATGACCACCGGAGGACAGTGTCTTATACCACCAATTTCTGGGAAATACTAACATTTGACAATAGCTGATTGGCTGGAAGCTCCCGCCCTCAGTCAAATAACCCCGCCCACAGCGAAGAGCCACACCCTTGTCACCAAAATAGCTCCACCTACACTAATAGGTTTGATAAGCTGTGTAGCCTGGTTACAGCCTCTTAGAGCAGCACCTTTGGAGCCCCATTTTCCCTATTCCTAGATCATGACTTAGAAATGTTTTCCTCGGCTATATTCTCTCGTAGTCTCTGGCAAGCGTGTGGCGATAAATAAAAATGCAAAAGATTTTGGAAACAGCCCGCACGTCCATCAACTGGGGAACAGGCAAGAAGTTATTGTTGGATATCCTTTATTACAGCGGGGGGACACGTTTAGATAATTAAAAAGAATGAACTCCAACTGCACACACCAACATGTGTAAAACTATCTTGAAAAAAAAAAAAAAGACATAAAATATATTTAAAAATAAAAGGTGTGGGGGATCGAACTATATTGTGCAGTGCACGTGGATACCTGCCTCGGGCTATCTGTAAAGCGATGCCATGATATTATATGGACCTTCATATGTACTGAAAATATTTTCTAAGAGCATTGAAGAACTCCGAGCTTGGCGGCGGAGCTGTTTCTGGGGCAGGAAGCCTCTGATGGAGTGTAAGATTCTACAACGGTAGCCCGAATGCTCTGGGTTTCGCTCCTGAAAATGAAACAAAATACCTAAGTAAATAACAAAAGCCCCAAGGCTCCCAAACTACGCCATGCATGCTGACAATCTGTTGTCCCACACAGGGACTTTGGTTGTTCATGACCTGGCTGCTGGAGTCTCCTAGGGGAGCACTCTTTGCTCAGTTTCTTGTATGAATATTTCCATTGTGACCAATCCAACCAGTATCAAACTTTAAGCTGCTGGCCACAGCACTGGGAGGGGGCTGCACACAGTAGGTTCGCCAGATCTGATGGACGGGCTCTGGCACATTACTCTGCTGCCTTTTGTTGCAGTGGTCCCTTGCATGTTTTGTGAGAGGTGGGCTTTCCCGCTGAGAGTCACCTGCATGGAAGTCTTCTGAGACATCTGTCCAAAACATGCACCTGTGGCCTGGCATTTGAGGACAATACAAAGGGGGGGGGCATCATGATAAATCTGTAGATGTGTGACCATAGGTAAAACACGATGTCCTGATCCCCCAGTTCTTAACAGTTACCACGCCCAGGTTCCTGGATCCAGCAGAATTCATCAGTCCTGGTAGGCACAAACTCATTCTCTCCTCTTCACCCACAAAGGACAGTGAGGGGAGGACACAGCAGGACAGCGCAGCCCAAACATCAGGTTCCTTTCTGCCACACACAGACCTCTACTCGGCCTCCCACCTTGAGTCCAAATACAGATGACCCAAGCTGGGGATTCGTCCCACAACCACTCACGCAAGGACCTGGACGCAAAGGGCATGTGGCAAGAGACTATTACTGTGAGATGAAGCAGACTGGCCCCACACTTTGCTATCCTGGCCTGGGGATGGTGAGTAGGTAGCTGTTCTCTGGGAAGTCCCCTCTCTCACTTGCACAGTGGTTATTCAAAGGCAGTCATGGAGGTTCCGAGCAGAGCCGAGCTCTAAGGTTTCCGTGCCAAGAACAATTCCAGTGGTAACTACTCAAAAGATCTCAGCCTCAGTTCAACACAAAAATCAATACGTGAGACATATTTGCGCGCGCTCGCACGCGCGCCGCTCCTAGGTCCGCAGCATTGCCTCAGTGTCTCCATACTACTCAGCAGGCACCACATGACGGGGCTCAACAGACCTACCACAGAAAAAAAAAAATAACAAAAACTCTCAGTTAACGAACCACAGAAGAAAACACCACCAGACAACATAAGATAAAAGGCGTGTGTGGGGCGCAGCAAGGTGGCTCGGTGGGACAGAGGATCTACCACGCAAGATGACACCAGGTCAGGAGAAAAAAGTCCTGCAAGTTGCCCTTTCCTTGACTCCTCACGTGGTCATGGCCCATGTGCACACACAGCACATGATATCTAAATCAAACAGATTGGAAGGCTGTCTGGGGAAAGCCCCTCCCCTAAATTTAAGTCATGATGTCCCTCTCATGCAACTTCTCATTCTAGAAAAGAAAGTATCAGCTGTAGTAACCTAGTAGACAAGAAAAAAAAAATAGAGGACATTTCAATTAGAGAGAGAAGAGAAGCAAGATCGCCTACTGTCTGCTGATGGCATGCAAAAATCGCTCCTAAACCGAACCAAACCAAAACAATTCCCTAGACCACATGTGTTTAGGAAACATGAGAAGATGGGTTTTGGAGAGTTTCTGGGCATTTAAAACCATCATTATAAGACCAAGTGGTCTTTCCTATTCCTGACATTGACATTGAATAGCTGGGAAAGATGCCAATGTGTATACTTCCATCTGAACGTGCTACAAACGAATAGCCAAGAGGATCTCTGTTCAGATCCAGGAAAACACAAATGAATGCTGGGGGGGTGTGGCAGCTGACCTATAATCTCAGACTACTAGAGCAGAGGTGGGATCCATGGCGCAGGGTGGCTTGCTGGACTGGCTCTGATCCGCAGTGAGCTTTTCTTCAATGAGGATACGATGCCTCAGTGAAGAAAAGGGTGGAGAACAATAGAAGGGAAGTATGCTCTGACCTCCCTCGCATGCATTGGTGCCCAACACACATCTCTTGGGCATGCATGGATTCGCATGTGGCACTGCACACCCACATGGACATCGTGTAAAATGATAATGGGCATAGTGCATCTAAGCAAGATGTCACAGAAGTCTTGTCACCTCGGCAACAGCAGTGGTGATCTCGACAAACTCTAAGGCTGCTACTCTCTTTAGTACAATTCCTCCATGTTGTGGTCACCCCCAACCATAAATTTATTTCATTGCGCTACTTCAATATGTTTGTCATGGTTTGAATAGTTTGGCCAGAGAGTAGCACTATTTGGACGCTTGTAGATATGTGTGGCGCCTTGCTGGTGAGGCCGTGGCTGGCCTTTGGTTGGAGTAGGTTATGTCTTCATTGGAGTAGGTGCTGGCCTGGTGGAGGAGTTGTGGCCTTGTTGGAGTTCGGTATGGTTTTATTGGAGTAGGTGTGTGGCCTTGTTGGAGTAGGTGAGGCCTTGTTGGAGGAGGTGTGGGCCTTGTTGGAGTATGGTACTTCTCGTTTTTCTTGGGAGTAGGTGTGGCCCCTGTTGGAGGAGGTGTGGACCCTGTTGGAGGAGGTGTGGCCTTATTTGCGCGGAGGTTTGTGGCCTTTGTTGGAGTAGGGTGTGTCATGTGGGGTGGTCTTAAGACACTCAACTTAGCTGGCCTGGAAACTCAGTTTCTGCTAGCAGCCTTCTGATGAAGCATGAGAACACTTCCTTCAGCTCCTCATCTGCACGTGCTGCATGGATGCTGCTATGCTCCCACCTTGATGATAATGGATGAATCTCGGAACTGTAAGGCGCCCTGCCCCAGTTTAATGTTGTCTTATGAAGAGGTTGATCACTTGGTCTCCTGGTTTGTCTGTTCACAACAGTATAAAATCCTAACTAAGACACTGTAATTTCTGCTACGCTGTTATGAAATGTTAATGTAAATATCAGTTACGCAGGGAGGATATATAGATTATTATGACCCCTGTGAAAGGGTCATCGGACCCACCAATAGGAGGTGCTTCGCACCCACAGTTTGAGAACCACTAGATAGAGCATGGATGGATTAAAACTTCAGACCAACCACACATAAGTGGCAGAAAAACCCCATGTCCATCAATGGACAGTGATCACAAGTTCCACACTGCCAAAAGCATCTAGAGATTCATGCAATTAGTTGTAAAAATTCGCAGGACATAGTACAACGTTCCTAACATTTTGCTATGGATACCACAGGGTGGGGGAGGAGGGCTGGTAGGAGAACCTTCATAGCTAAACAATCTGAGTAAAATTAATAGAACGGGGCTGGCATGTGTGCTCAGTGGCAGAGGGCTCATTGCGCCTAGTTAGTGTCAGCCTCCAAGGGCCAGTGAGGAACGGTGAGTTACGCATTCCTGAATTTCAAATACACGGCAAAGCTGTAGCGCCTGATCTGAGGCGCATGGCCCTGGATGTTAAAAATGTCACGTTAATTAACAGAACAGATATGGCTTGCCCAACACATCAACCCACCACATTATTTCTGGTCCATTACTCGAACAGATCCAACACTAGGACACGCACGTCTTTTCAGGGGTGGTGATGTCAAGGAATTGGTCATGTCCATCAAGCTGAAGTAGGAAGGTGGATTATCCTCAACGGCACTTTAACGTGAGTCAGGTCCAAACAGGACTATGGGCAATGCTAGACCCAAAGTCGGAAGGTTCAGAGAAAATAAACCATACCATCGGTGGACGATAAGATGTCTTGTTGTGATAACTGTAACACACACAGACAATGAAAGCAAAGACGGTTATTGGGTGTTGAAAGGGTAACTCAGGGACTAGGAAACAGCAAGAGCTACACCCGGGAAAGATGTTGTGGGTAGACATGGCCAAAAAGGGGACCAGAGGGTACTCATCTCATTAACCTTCTGGGATGTAAAAACACAAGTCCAAAACAAACGGCTAAGTCAACCCACACTTGTTAAAAGAACTGCTTGACCATCAATAAAAAAAGTTGTGATCAAGTTGAGCAATTATTGGTGAGCCATTTCCCTCAGTCTCTGCTCCATCTTTGCCCTTGAATTTCTTGTAGACGTAATGACAAATTTTGAGTAGAAAATTGTTTATGGGTGAGTTGGGGTGTCCTTATCTGTCTGTTGGGGGGTTCTGGCCTGGCTTACTGAAATCGGTTCACTTTAGGTGTTCTATTATCCCCACTTCTCATGAGTCTCAAGCTAAGGTCACGCCCATAGACCCCTGGGAGCCTCTCCCTTCCCAGGTCTCTTGTCGCTAATCCTAGAGATGTCCTCTCCCTGACCACCACCTCCAGCATGCCAATTACGAGTTCATTCTCAGGCCTTCTGGACCTCCTCTCTCCTGTCTTCCTACTACCCAAATCCTGACCCTCCCTCATTTCCCTCCACATTCCTCTCTCCCACCTCTCAGTCCCTCCCTCCATCTGATTCCTATGGGTCAAGCTACCACATCCTCAATGCTATTAATGATACTCAGGTTATGCTTGCAGACAGGGAGCCTAGCCTACTGTGTACTCCTCGAGGCTCTCCACCCAGCAACTGACTGAAACAGATGCAGAAAACCACAGCCAAACATTGAATGGAGCTTGGGGCGTCTTATGGATGAGTTGGGAGGAGGATTGAGGCCCAGGGGCCCAGGGGGTGGAGGGGATTGGGATCTCCACAGGAAGATCCACAGAGGGGCAATCATTAACACTGGACCCTTGGGGCTCACAAAAGACTGAACCACCCAACAAAGTGCATGCATGGACTGTGACCTGGCCCCTTCACATATGTAGCAGATGTGCAGCTCTCGCAGTCTTCAGCTGGGTCCTCAACAGCTGTTGCAGAGGCTATCCCTAAATATTGCCTGCTTATGGATCCATTCCCATAAACTGGTCTGCCTTGTCTGCCTCAGTGGGGAAAGGACTATATGCTTAGTCTGAGTGACTTGATGTGACCAGGGTGGGGGATGTACCCGATGTGGGTCCAACTCTATGACCACCTCATAGCCTTTTGTCTACACTGGTCCGAGGCTCACAGATTTCCCTCCTTCAGTTTCGATAGGTATCTGTATGGGGAGAAGCTTCTCCACTTTGCCCTATGCGAGCCAGCACGCGTCCCGTTGGAGTTCGCATGGCCATGGGTTCTAGGGGTGTGGTACTTGGTGGGAATGGCCCAAGCGCTGACTGGGATTTTGTTCTCTAGTCCTTGATCCTGTTCCCAAGTCAGCGAGCCCAACTTGTGCCTGCATGGAGCCTTGTTTTTCTCCTCTGTAAAATGGGTAGTAGAAGAGCCTGTGCCTCCACACTGGACTGCTCTTGGGAGGCTTAAGGGAGGGGCTCGAGGAGCAAAGTCACAGTGGCCTGAGGGTGACTCTCAGCCGGGGCTGCTTTGTGCTTATACACACGGCTGTTGTTCCTTGCACTCCTGGTTTACTTGTCCGTTTCTTGTTTCTAAATGCTCAAGGGTTTCAGAAATTGTTATCAGCAGCTATTTCTAGGAAATATAACCTTATTGCTTTTGTTGTTGATTGACAAATTCGGATTTGAACGCACTTGACGGAAACTGAGTGTCTTAGCTTGTGTTTCCAGTGCAGGAATCGTTATGCCCTGCATACTAACAGTATCCAGTCCTCACACACACCCTTGTTTGAGGTGAAACCTTGTAATAAAATATCTCCTTTTAAGGTGCTTTGAGTATTACTGTTGTTGTAAATGGCCAGACGTCATGGGTGCTCGCGTTTCCTGCTCAATCTTGGGCGTCACCAACTGGTGACATTCTGTGGCACTCTTTGTGGTCTCTGTGTGGCTTTACCTCTACTTAGCAAACACCCTCCAGGATCATCTGTGGTTGTAAACAGCTGGACTTCTCCCTATTTAGGGCTGTGATTAGTATTCCACAGTGTAGCTTATGCCACATTTCCTTTGTGTATCCATCTGGTGGACTCGTGGGCCTGCTTCTGGATCTCTCTGGCTGTTGTGGAGGAGGACCACGGATGCCAAACTGTCTCTTCAGTGTGTCCTTTTCCACACCTTTGAAGATGGCTATCTAAAGTTTCTGGACACAAAATCAGCCACGGCGATGTCTGGGACCAATGCTGGAATTCTGGTCTGGAGTGTCTATGACTCTGTGCTACCTTCCCAAGGTGCAGGGATCACACACTTGCCAGTGTGTGATCTCTGTTTTTTCATTTTTTCCTCGAGTTCCACAGTTGTTTATTGAGGTATAAAAATACGTTTTGACTAACATGTAAGAGTTGTATGGAACGTAACTTATTCTTTTTTTCCTTTTGTTTATTAAATTTTACTTTACATTCCAGATTGCGTGCCCCCCCCCGTACCCACTCACTAGAGTCCCTCCCTTCCTCTCTGTACTGGCTGGTGTCCACAGTGTGAGGTCACAAGAAGTTCTCGCAACATGATTGACAGAGAGCAGGTGGAGCAGTAGAGCTGTGCGAACCGGCAGAGTCCCTGGACCCTGGACTTCTGAGCACCTGTTTCTCAGAGACTCAGGATCTTTTGTGCTTTGGTTTTGTTGTTCCATGACAGGGTGTTCAGTGTCAGCCTGCCTCTGCCTCCAGGGTGTCTGAGGTTCAGGCAAGCCTACCACCACCTTAGCTTAGAGATCATCGATCTTATTTTTGTCCCAGACTCTTGTAAACCATGTGTATGACTCAACCTCTCGGTTGCCTGTCAGTTGTCCCAGCTCTAAAAAGATAAACTTCGTTCAAACGGTGCAAAGAGTTGAGGTTCGTGTCTGTCAGGAGAAGCAACGAGTGTGGACTTCCGTGACACACAGAATGCAAAACAAAAAAACATAAAACACAAAAACAAAACAACTCTGTGAGTCTTCTCACCCAGTGAAGATCATTCAAATGTTCTGACTCACATGTTCTGACTGCTGGGCTGTGTGATTTGATGCCATTGTATTCTTAATCAATCACAGAGGTGCGTTGGATCGCTGGACGTCAGCGTCCTCAGACACGACCGAACATAACTACCCCTGGGCTGCTGCTCTCATTGGTACTATTCTGCAGGCCTGAGACGTCGGCGGCCGGCTGAAGCATCAGGTGCCACAGACAAATGTCAGATTTTCTAGGCGGAAATAAACAGAGCCCGCATCTCCGTTGTGCCCCCAGCCCCAGCGAGAACAATCTAAGCCTGGATACTTTGAACTGTTTGCAAAGAATTAATGGCACCGTGAATTGCCCGGGGGGGGGAGGGGGGGGGGTGGCATCATTTATGAAAGGGGGGGAGCACTCAGCCGCTTTCAGTGTAGAAGTTGGCGGGGGGAGAGCTATGAAGGTAAACACAGGCAGAAGCCACTCTCGCACGGTTCTGGCCTATCCCTGGGATCTGACTACATCCCATTAAATAGCTCATAAAAATAAGTCCCGCGGATAATGACCCCCAGACACCAGCGCCTAAGTGTACACGCAGGGCTTACGTTATAATACCCTGAAGTGATGGTTGGAGTGTTAGCTCGTCTGGCTTGGGAAAGCCCGGACTCCTAGATACACCAGCCGGCACGTGGTCGGTGTCATCCAGGTTCGAGGAGCACACCGCATGGCACTTAAGATTTCAGCTGCTCTTATTACAGGGTCACAGGAGGCTAGGTCCACAAGGCAGAAGCCTTACTGCTCCTGGACAGTTTAATGGAAGACGTCCTGAGAGGATATACGCTCGAGGATCACGTGGGATCAATGAGAGACAGAAACAGCCAGTCTCCAGGATACGGACACGAGGGTGTTTTCATTGGGGCCACCAGAGCGTGGTCCATGCAGCTTTGACAACTGGTAGGGAAGGCACACTGCATAAAAACTCACTCTTTCCGGATTTTCTACACACCTGGGTCAAGCCAAGCTTAGAACATAACAGGATCCCCGTATGTATTTCATCATAGTTGTACTAATAAAGTATACAGTCCATACATTTCTGAAAGGGTGCTCGTGGGTGCATGTATGGTTGCTTGAGAATCAAGCTTTGGGCAGGAGGACGGGATATGGCTAACAGTCCTTCAGACCCCTGAGCCGCTGCCTCTGAAGGACAGGCCCCACTTGGTTACTTTACTGGTTCGTCATGGACAAAAACACAGGGTTCAGTTTTGAGGGGGCATGCAGCTATCCCGTCAGGACCCGTATGCTTCTTGACTGTTGTCTGCAGATCAGGAAGTCAGACGAAGGCTCCGGAGGCCCTGTGCTCTGCCTCCAAAACCAAGCTCGCCCCCTGAAATCCACTACATTTCCGTGAGGCTCTCCTCCAGAGGCCCCTGTGGGAACCAGCTGTTCAGACAGGAGCCTGTGGGGTGCTCTCTGGATTCGTTCATGTGGCTTACTATTTTTACAGCATGCTTTTCGCTGTCTCAATTTCGCTTACTTAAAACTAGGCATATGCAACTCAGACATGTTTGGGGTATGTCTGCGGCCTCTGGAATGGAATTCTCTGCTTTTTTGCTACTTCATTCACACAGGGGAATATGGGGTTTACTGTCCATGCCTCTGCTTTAGTCGCACTGGTGAACATCTGAGTGAGTTTTGGTTGGTTTTGCATTCGGATTGATGCCTCACCGGTGTGCATTTGGCATTGCGGGGCTGAAGAATTGCCCACCCATCTCAAGCCAGCATATTCAAGGGGGTCCCTGGGTATCTCAGCAATTCCATGCTAAACCACGTGGTTAATCTTGGTTTTTTCGAAACGGTTTACCAATAACGGTGTTGTGTCGTGTGGGGGCCATACACGTTGCGTTTCCCTTCACACTCTCAAATCCTAGGATGTGTTTCCGCGATTTGTCATTCGATCAGTCAGTTTGTTCTTCAGACAGCTCTGACTTCTCACTGTGTGTCAGCGCTGGGATGCCTGAGGCTGCCAATTTCTAAACGGAGAAAAGGTTTATATGGCTTCAGGATCTGGAATTTCAGACGTCTTGACCTCTGGTGGAAGCATGTGGTATAGGAGTGTGTGTGCCAAGTATGAATTGTTGTCGATCTCTTAGGAATTAATGTACTAGTGATCCTTCTCAACGCGCCTTCTCTGAGAACTCACTGAAATCAGTCAGGCCTGTAGTCAGGAGATGGAAAAGCATTATGGAGAACATGAGGCACACCTCGGATGTGTGTGTGGAGTTGATTTCTCTGGAGCCTCATGTAAAGCCCTGCTTGATATGCAAGGGTGGGCACTCATCCAGCGGGGCTGAGGCGTCGCCACATAATAAGGAAGACAGGAAATGGGGGAAAACAACAGGCGACAATGGGAAGCCTCTACATCCTAACCCACTGTATGCTGCTACACACATTCTCCTCCCAAGACTCACTGCCCTCATCTCAGCAGTGCTGTTCCTTAAGATCCAAGGTGGTTACAGTTGGGGTAGAAACTGGACGATGAGCCAAGGGTGTGTGAAACTCCATCCTGCAGAGAAGTCACCTTAGGCTCTGAGGAAGACACAACTCAAAAAAACGTTCCAGGCCAGTCCCTGAAACTGAGCAAATTTATGGTCCCAGGAAGTCCCTGAAACTGAGCAACATTTACTTGCCTGAGTGGCCAGATCAGAAAAGAAGGGAATTGTTTTTGTATACTGGATGGGGAATGGGGCTGTGATGCTGTATGGGCTGTCATTGTCTGTGGTACAGTAGAACTGTAAAGAGAGGACATATCAATGTAGAGAGTCGTAGAACTGACTCCCATCTCAGCTCAATGCTGTCTCCACCCCTGGCGTGAGCAGACGCCATGGGAGGATGTGTGACTATTGCAGACTCTCTTTAGAAGGAGAGGACTGGTAAGTTCAAGTTTTGGCTGAGTTTATACACAGAGGAGCTACAGTGGGTGGCGTCTGAAAAAGACGAGACTGGGAGGCAATAAAAGCCACATCCCCTGTGGCTGTTCTACAGTAGCCATGGCAGCATCTCCCTCCACTGTGAGGCATCATGTTGGATACCTTCTGTCTGTCTTAAGCCTTGCAGAGGAAGCACCTCTCCAGGGTTTCTTTTCCATTTCAGTTCACCAGCAGAATTTTATCCTCTCATACATATGACTTTGCATCGTACTGTATCCCTGTATTCCAACAACCCTCCAATCTTCACAGTACTTTACAAACTCCTGTTTAAATTTTCAGGGATCTAACCTAGGTGCACAGCTTCCCTGTGAGAGCCAGAAGCCATTAAGCACACCTAGCCAACTTGGGTCCTGGCTCCGTCATGGAGCTTGACAGCTGCACCGTCCAGTACATTCTGGAAGCCACAAAAGGTCAGTAGTGTAACTGAGGAGACACTAGTACGCTTATTGGGAGACAAACCTTCTTCCTTGGTTTGACCTGTCCAGTGAGGGACTGGATCGGAAATTTCTTTCTAAGGGTCAGTGAAGGGCAGGGGGGGTCAAACATGCTACCAATTGGATTAGCCCCTCTGGATTTCTTATTACACCGGTCATTCTTGAATGAATGTCTTCTTAGAACAAAATCCATCTCTTTCAGGAAGAATCCTGGATGCTTGGTGCGAATAACGAGTATCGGGGGCTTGTGAGACAGGTACTCTTGAAGAATTAGTAACTCTGGTTTAAGGTGTTCTTGACACCAAAACCAAACCAAACAACAAGCTGGGCAGTGGTGGCACACACTTTTAATCCAACCATTGGGAGGCAGAGCAGGTGGATTTCTGAGTTCAGGCCAGCCTGGTCTACAAGTGAGTTCAGAAACAGCCTGGGGCTATACAGAGAAACCCTGTCTCGAAAAACAAAACAACAACAACAGTAACAACAAACAAAAACAAGGCAAACAAAGGGGTTTTGTATACTTCCTGGCGTACCATGGATGCTTTATACTGGCAATTCTCAATATATTGAGCTCTCTGCCTCTTCGAGGGTCAAGTGGACCCTTTCACAGGGATCACCTAAGACGTCTGAATTATTTACATTAAGATTAATGCTTAGTTAGAAGTGGGGTAGGAATGAAAAAATGCTTTTATGGTTGGAGTCACCACCAGTCTGGAGGATGTTGTATTAAAGGGTCGAAGCATAGGAAGCGTCAAAGAAAACGCTACCTTATGTACTTAGCTGCACTTGATCCCCACAGCGTCCCCGAGAAGCTGTGCAACACACCTCCCCTCCACACTTGGAGTGACTCAAAGCTGAGAATTTGGTAAAAAATCAGGCAAACACCGTTCCAATTTGTTGGCCACATGGGGTGGGGCCTTGGGTAGGAGACCCACACTAGCTCAACTGGATTAAATTAACGGGGCTGCTGTGCTCGCAAACATTGCCTGTTAGGCCGGCCCTCCAGGGCCCATGAGGGGGTGGTTACGCTTCCATTCAAAACAGGCAAGCTGTAGGCTGAGGAGAGCCCGGGTTAAAACACCGTAATTCAAAGTGGATAGCCAACATCAACCCCACTTTTATTTTGGACCATTACTCGCCACAGATCCCACAAAGTGAAACAACGTCTTTTCAGTGGTGATGCAATGAAATTGGTTGTCACAAGATGAAGAAGGAAGGTGGATTCCATCTCATCCCACCTTAAAAGAGTAGGTCCAAACGGCGCCCAAAGCAAAACTAGACAACAAGACGGAAGTTCTGAGAAAATAAACCTTTACATCGGTGGACACAAAGATGTCTTGTTTTTAACCTGAAACCCACAGACAATGAAAGCAAAAGAGAGTTATTGGTTTGTTGAGTGGGTATCCGGGATGGAAACGCAAGAGCTACACCCGGGAAAGAAGTGTGGTACTGGCCAAAGACAGAGGGTACTCCCCTCATTAACCTTCAGGATTGTAAACACAAATCCAAACCACAAGGTAAGTCAAACCCACAGACTTGTTAAAAAAAGGTGACATCAATAAAAAAAAATAGAGATCAAGTTGAAGCCAATTATGGGTAACCCTTTTTCCTCAGTCTCTGCTCCATCTTTCCCCCTGAATTTCTGTAAAAGGGAGACAAAATTTGAGTAGAAAATTTTTTGGGTAAAGTTGGTGTCCTATTCTGCCCTGTTGGGGGTTCTGCCTGTTTACAGAAAATGGTCACTTTGGTTCTATATCCCACTTCTATGGGTCTCAGCTAAGGTCACCCCCATAGACCCTGGAGCTCTCCTTCCCAGGTCTCTTGTACACCTGGGTTCCCTCCCCTGACCCCCACCAGCTCGCCAATTACATTCTTCTTGGGCCTTCTGGCCCTCTTCTGTCTCTCCCGCACCCAATCCTGACCCCTCCTTTCCCTCCCCCTATCCTCTCTCCCACCCATTTCCTCCCTCCATCTTATTCCTATGGCAAGCACCAATCTAAATGCATTAATGATACTCTGTTATGCTTGCAGACAGGAGCCTAGCCTAACTGTGTTCTCCTCAGAGGCTCCACCCAGAAACTGACTGAAACAGATGCAAAAAACCCACAGCCAAACATTGAATGGAGCTTGGGGAGTCTTATGGAAGAGTTGGGGAAGGATTGAGGCCCAGGAGCCCAGGGGGTGGAGGGGATGGGGACTCCACAGGAAGATCAACAGAGTCAACTAACCTGGACCCTTGGGGCCCCCAAAGACTGAACCACCAACCCAAAGAGCATGCATGGACTGGACCTAGGCCCCCTTCACATATGTAGCAGATGTGCAGCTCGTCTTCAGCTGGGTCCTCAACAGCTTTTAGCAGAGGCTATCCCTAAATCTGTTGCTGCTTATGGATCCCATTCCCCTAACTGGTCTGCCTTGTCTGGCCCAGTGGGAAAGGATTGCTTAGTCCCTGAGTGACTTGATGTGCCAGGGTGGGGGATACCCGGGGCTGGGTCCAACTCTGACCACCTCTAGCCTTTGTTATACTGGTCGAGGCTCACAGATTCCCTCTTCAGTTATCCTATAGGTCACTTCTGGGGAGAAGTTCCCACTTGCCCCTCAGCGCCAGGGTCCCGTTTTGGAGTTCGCAGGGCCCATGGGTCTAGGGTGGTACTTGGTGGGAATGGCCCAAGCCGCTGACTGGGATCTGATGTTCTCTAGTCCTTGACCTGTTTCCCAAGTCAGCGAGCCCAACTTGTGCTGCTGGAGCCTTGTTTTTCTCCTCTGTAAAATGGGTAGAAGAGCCTGTGCCTCACTGGACTGCTGGGAGGCTTAAGGGGGGGCTCAGAGGAGCAAAGCTCACAGCTGGCCTGAGGGTGACTCTCAGCTGGCTGCTGCTCTTGTGCTTATACACAACGGCTGTCTGTTCCTGCATCCTTGTTTACTTGCTCCGTTTTCTTGATTTCTAAATGCTCAAGGGTTTAGAAATTGTATCATCAGCTAATTTGGAAATACCTATGCTTTTGTTTTTGATTGACAAATTTCTGTTGAACGCACTTGACGGAACCTGGGGTTTTGTCTTAGCTTGTGTTTCCAGTGCAGAATCGTATGCCCTGCATACTAACAGATCCAGTCCCTCACACACACCCTTGTTCTGAGGTGAAAAACCTCTGTAATAAAATATCTCCTTTTAAGTAGCTTTGATTATTACTGTGTGTAATGGCCACTTCATGGGTCTCAGCGTTTCCCAGCTCAATCTTGGGCGTCCCCAACTGGTGACATTCTGTGGAATTTGTGCTTCTCTGTGTGGCTTACCTCACTTAGCACAAACACCCTCCAGGATCATCTGTGGTTGTAAACAGCAGGACTTCTCCCCTATTTAGGGCTGTATAGTATTCCACAGTGTAGCTATGCACATTTCCTTTGTGTATCCATCGGTGGACACGTGGGCTGCTTCTGGATCCTGGCTGTTGTGGAGGAGGCCCACGGAGCCAAATGTCTCTTCAGTGTGTCCATTTCCACACCTTTGAAGAGGAATCTAAAGTTTCTGGACACAAACTCAGCCACGGGATGTCTGGGACATGCAGGAATTCTGTCTGGAGTGTCTATGAACTCTGTGCTACCTTCCAAGGTGCAGGGCTCACACACTTGCCACGTGTGTGATCTCTGTTTTTTTCTTTTTTTTCCTCGAGTTCCACAGATGTTTATTGAGGTAAAAAATACGTTTTGACTAACATGTAAGAGTTGTATGAATGTAACTTATTCTTTTTTTCCATTTGTTTATTAATTTACTTTACATCCAGATTGCTGCCCCCTCCCAGTCCCCACTCACAGAGTCCCTCCCCATCCTCCTCCTGTCTGGTTCTTGTGACCACAGTGTGAGGTCACAAGAGTTCTCGCACCATGATTGACAGAGGCAGGTGGAGCAGAGAGCTGTGCGAACCTGCAGAGTCCCTGGACCCTGTACATTCTGGACCTGTTTCTCAGAGACTCGGATCTTTTGTGCTTTGTTTTTTTTCCATGACAGGGTTTCCCAGTGTAGCCTGCCTCTGCCTCCAGGGTACTGAGGTTCAAGCAAGCACCACCACCTTTCAGCTTAGAGACTCAGATCTTAACTTCTTCCCAGCTCTGTAACCCTGAGTGATGACTCAACCTCTCGGTGCCTCAGTTTTTCCCAGCTCTAAAAAGTAACTAGTTCAAACTGGTGCAAAGGTTGAGGTTCGTGATACTCAGGAAGCAACGAGTGTGGACTCCGTGCACACAGAATGCAAAACAAACAAACAAACAAACAAACAAACAAAACAACTCCTGTGATTTCTTTTCACCAGTATCATCAAAGTTCTGACTCCACATGTTCTGACTGCTGGGCTGTTGAAGCCATTTATTCTTAAAATCACAGAGGGAGTTGGAATCGCTGGACGTCAGCGTCTCAGAACCGACCGACATAAACAACCCTGGGCTTGCTGCATCCTCATTGGCTACTTCTGCGGCTGAGAACGTGGGCGGCTGAAGCATCAGGTGCCACAAAAGTCAGATTTCCTGGCGGAACTAACAGAGCCCGCATCCGTTTCCCCCAGCCCCCAAGCGAGAACAATTAAGCCTGGAGACTTTGAACTTTTTGCAAAGAATTAATGGCACCGTGAATGCACGGGGGGGGGGGGGGGCATCATTTATGAAGCCTCAGCCGCTTTCAGTGAGAAGTTGGAGGGAGGAGAGCTATGAAGGTAAACACAGGCAGAAGCCATCGCACGGTTCTGGCCTATCCCTGGGAACTGACTACATCCATTAAATAGCATAAAAATAAGTCCCGGATAATGACCCCCAGACACCAGCGCCAGTGTCACAGCAGGGCTACGTTAAATTACCCTGAAAGTGCTGGTTGGAGTTTTGCTCGCTGGCTTGGAAAGCCAGGACTCCCTAGATGACACCAGCAGGCACGTGGTGGTGTCCCAGGCTTCGAGGAGCACACCCGCCTGGCACTAACAGGATTTCAGCTGCTCTTATTACAGGGTCACAGGAGGCTAAGGCACAAGGCAGAAGCCTTACTGCTCCTGGACAGTACTGGAAGACGTCCTGAGAGGAAACGCAGAGGATCACGGGAACAATGAGAGACAGAACTAGCCAGTCTCCAGGATAGGACACGAGGGTGTTTTTCCTGGGGCCACCAGAGGGGCCATGCAGTTTGCCAGGTAGGGAAGGCACACAGCAAAAACTCACTCTTTCCAGATTCTCTACACACCTGGGTCAAGCCAAGCTTGAACATAACAGGACCCCGTAAGTATTTTCCAACAAGTTGCATAAGGTAACAGCATCCATTTCGAAAGGTGCACGTGGTGCATGTATGGTTGCTTGAGAATCAAGCTTTGGGCAGGAGGCCAGGGAATGGCTAACCAGTCCTCTCAGACCCCTGAGCCGCTGCCTCGGAGGACAGAGCCCCACCTTGGTTACTTTCTGGTTGTCATGACAAAACACAGGTTCAGGTTTGAGGGGGCATGCAGCTGATCCCGTCAGGAACCCAGATACCTGCTTCTTGACATTTCTGCAGATCAGGAAGTAGAGAAGGCACCGGAGGCTGAGCTCTGCCTCAAACCCCAAGCTCCGCCCCTGAAATCCACTACCTCCAGTGAGGCTCCTCCTCCAGAGGCCCTAGTTGGGAACAGCTGTTCAGACAGGAGCCTGTGGGGTGCTCTCTGGATTCGTTCATGTGGCTTTACTTTTTTACACATGCTTTCGTGTCTCAATTTCGCTTACTTAAACTATGCCTATGCAACTCAGACATGTTTCTGGGTATGTCTGTCGGCCTCTGGGGGATCTTGCTTTTCTACTGCATTCCCACAGGGAATGGGTTACTGTCAATGCCTGCTTTCAGTCTCCTGGTGAACATCTGAGTGGTTTTGTTGGATTTGCATCTGGATTTGATGCTCACGGAGTGCATTTGGCATCTGCGGGGGCTGAAGATTGCCCACCCCATCTCAAGCCAGCAACACAAGGGGGTCCCAGATCTCAGCATTCTTGCTAACACTTGGTTAATCTTGGTTTATCGAAACGGTTTACCCAATAACGGTGGTGTGTGGCGGCAACACGCTGCGTTTCCCTTCACACTCTCAAATCCTAGGATGTGTTCCTATTTGTCATTCGATCAGACAGTTGTTCTCTCAGACAGCTCTGACTTCCACTGTCACAGGATGCCTGAGGCTGCCAACTTTATAAGGAGAAAAGGTTTATATGGCTCAGACTTGGAATTTCAGCGTCTTTGACCTCTGGTGGAAGCATGTGGTAGGAGTGTGTGTGAAGATGAATTGTTAGATCTCTTAGGAATAAAGTACAAGTGTCCTTCTCACCGCCTTCTCCTGAGAACTCACTGAATCAGTCAGCACTGTCAGCTCAGGAGATGGAAAAGCATTTGGAGAACCATGAGGCACACCTCGGATGTGTGTGTGGAGTTGATTCTCTGGAGCATGAAGCCCTGCCTTGAATGCAGGTGGCACCATCCAGCGGGCTGAGGGTCTGCACAAAATAAGGAAGACTGGAAAGGGGAAACAACAAGGGACAATGGGAGCCTCTACATCCTAACCCATCATGCTGCTCACACCATCTCCTCCCAGACTCACTGCCCCTCATCTCAGAGTGCTGCTCCTTAAGATCCAAGGTGGTTACAGTGGGGTAAAATGACAGATGAGCCAAGGGGGTGAAACTCCATCCTGCAGAGAAGCTCCTTAGGCTCAGGAAGGAAACAACTCAAAACCGTTCCAGGCAGTCCCTGAAACTGAGCAAATTTACTGGTCCCAGGAAGTCCCTGAAACTGAGCAAATTTACTTGCCTGAGTGGCCAGATCAGAACAGAAGGAACTTGATTTTGTATACTGGACTGGGGACATGGGGCAGTGATGCTGTGGGGTCATTGTCTGTGGTACTGTCAGAACTGTAAAGAGAGGACATTTCAATGTAGAGAGCTAGTAACACCCACTCTCAGCTCAATGCTGTCTCCCACCCCTGGGTGAGCAGACGCCTGGAGGATGTGTGACTATGCAGACTCTCTTTAGAAGGAGAGGACTGGTCAAGTTCTAGTTTTGGCTGGATTTATACACAGAGACTACAGTGGTGCTGGGGTCTGAAAAGAAGAGACTGGAAGGCAAAAGACACCTCCCCCTGTGGCTGTTCTACCAGTAGCCATGGCAGCATTCCCTCCACTGTGAGGCATCATGTTGGACTACCTTCCTGTCTGTCTTAAGCCTAGCAGCCGGAAGCACCTCCTCCCAGGGTTTCCTTTTCCATTTCAGTCACCAGCAGAATTTATCCTCATACTTATGAATTTGCATCTACTGTTCCCTGTATTCCCAACACCCTCCATCCTTCAGTACTTTACAAACTCCTGTTTACATTTCAGGATCTAACCTAGGGCACAGCTTCCCTGTGAGAGCCCAGAAGCCATTAAGCCCACAGCCCACTGGGTCCTGGAGTCATGGAGCTTGACAGCTGCCTGCAGTCACATCTGGAAGGCCACAAAGGTACAGAGTGTAACTGGAGGAGACACAGACAGCTTATGGAGAGGACAAACCTTCTCCTTGGTTTGACTGTCCAGTGAGACTGGATCTGGAAATTTCTTTCTAAGGGTCAGTGAAGGGCCAGGGGACAAACATGGCTACCACATTGGATTAGCCCCTCTGGAATTCTCATCTACACAGTCATTCTTGATGAATGTCTTCTTAGAACAAAATCCATCCTTTCCAGGAAGAATCCTGGATGCTTGGTGCAGAATAAAGAGTATCGGGGGCTGTGAGACAGGGTCTCTTGAAGAATAGTAACTCTGGCCTTTTAAGGGGTTCTTGCACCAAAACAAACAAACAAACAAGCTGGGCAGTGGTGGCACACACCTTTAATCCCAACACTTGGGAGGCAGAGGCAGGTGGATTTCTGAGTTCCAGGCCAGCCTGGTCTACAAAGTGAGTTCCAGAACAGCCTGGGCTATACAGAGAAACCCTGTCTCGAAAAACCAAAACAACAACAACAATAACAACAAACAAACAAACAAACAAAGGGGTTCTTGTAACTTCCTGGGCACCATGGATTGCTTTATACTGGCAATTCTCAAACTATGAGTCTCTGCCTCTTCGAGGGTCAAGTGACCCTTTCACAGGGATCACCTAAGACGTCTGAATTATTTACATTAAGATTCAAAATTAGTTATGAGGTAGCAATGAAAATGATTTTATGGTTGGAGTCACCACAGTCTGAGGAGTTGTATTAAAGGGTCGAAGCATAGGAAGGTCAAGAACTGCTACCTTATGTACTTAGCTGCACTTGATCCCACAGCGTCCCGGAAGCCTGTGCAACACACCTCCCCTCCACACTTGGAGTGACTCAAAGCTGCTCTAAAGCCCAACACAACACACAATGATGGTCAGGCGGCCCGCACTGCCTCTGTCCTGCGTCTAAGTAACTCAACAACCTTGAAGCAGAGGACATCACTGACCCTTTCCTGATCAAGGGACATGGGACAGAGAGGAGAGGAAGAAAGTCTGTAACTAACAAGCAGCAGAACCAGGTCGCAAAAAAACGTGGAAGGAATTTCTACCCTAAAGGGATGTTAGGCTGAGAAATGCGGCATAGTTTGTTCAGTCGAAGTCATGTACCTTATACATGTTGGAGCTTAGAGGATAGCCTGCTCTAATGGCCCTGTTTCCTCTTCTACTCTGGGGGTCCCCCATCTCCCTGAGTCCTCCTAGTCTAGGGTCCCCCATCTCACTGGGCCCTCTCCTCTGGGGTCCCATCTCCCTGAATCCTCCTAGTCTAGGTTAATCCTTTTCCTGTCATGTGGACTTCCAGCTTTCCTTCACGGTCATTGGCTGTCTAGAACAGGTGAAAATACATCCGGTAGGTTTTCCTGGTCTTGCTGGATGAGAATTTTCCAGGCCCCGGCACCTTTCAAATTCTCCAACATCAGCTGTCATCAGTTAGAACCTGCGCCCCGCTAATAAATCGAGAGTTGTCGCGTCTCCCAAACCACATTATTACCGCTTATAATTTTGATCCTTCATTTGCATACGAAAATTAGTCCTGTGACATGCGTGAATTTTATTTTATTCTTGAACTAATTATAAACAAGAATGCCACGTTATTTACATAACTAATTACTGTTCCTTCTGCTCCTGGTTTTTAAAACGGGGCCGTCCTGCGGCAGTTAACCGCGCAGATGAAAACCTACGTTGAAGTTTAGAAAACTTGCCCCATTTGCATCTAGTACAAATCCCTCCGAATGGGAGGTGATCTGCTTCATTTTAATAGAGCTAAATTAGGTTGATCTTAATTTATAGTTAATTTGAATAAATAATTCCTATCTACCTGAGTCTGTTTTTCAACAGCTCTTTGGAAATGTTTATTAACCCATAAATCTGCTGCCTTCCTTCGGGGGGATTTTAAGGGTCCTTTAAACTCGGGGCATATGGTATGGAGAGGGAAACATCTCTGGAAAATCAGTTGGGACTCCAGGTAGAAGACCC